>OX359286.1:15000-652500 GCA_947179155.2 Hedera helix
TGTTGAACATTGAATGATTAAAATTTGATGATTAGAAATAATGTACAAGGGCTGTATTAGATAAGATCAAAACTGTTAGGTTGATCTATTGTTAATTGTATAAAAATCTTGTGTGTTGTACTAAGACTTAGATAGATCAAAACTGTTAGGTTGATCTGTTGGTGTAATAAAATCGTAGAAAGAACTCTACGATTTGTGTCAAGGAAACTCTACGATTTGAACAGACTCTACGATCAAGGCAACCAATCGTAGAATGGACTCTACGACTGTGATTCAGAAGACTTTACGATCAAGGCAACCAATCGTAGAATGGACTCTACGATTGTGGTCCAGAAGACTCTACGACCAAACAGACTATGTTCTTTATGAGAAACCTTAAATTGAACTCTACGATCAACAGTCTAACAGTTGAGTAAACTCTACGATGATCAGTAAGAGATGATCATTTACAGATCAATCACGTCAGCAAGGATATTCGTAGAGTTGAACATATAAGATCGTTGAGCAAAAAGGCAAGAGACATCACGTTTCTCAGATCAGGAGCCATTCTATTCAAGTATTCAAATCTTCATCAAAGTAACCAAAAAGGAAGCCTCTTCAAATCGATCAAGTCAGAAAAGTCAGGAGTCTGACCCAAGCGCACTATGGAACAGAAAGAAGACTTTCAAGGCAGAAAAGTCAGAGGACTGTGTCCTATCAGTCCTATAGTTTGGAAGGACCAAACGACTCTATAAAAGTTAGTGAGAACCTACGACTGACATATCTGTCCCAAAGGAAAAAGGAAACAACCTTCCATGGACTAACAGGTCAGATCAAATAATATCTCATCAGAGCTTTAAATGAGCTATATTAATATAATATTCAGCAACTCTCCTCTGTGAGGTAACGGAAAGAAATACAAGTTCAAGCAGATGATCCAACGGGAAGAAATCTGAAGCCCTTACTTCTTAAATACTAAGATCAGCAAAAGAAAAAAAGAAGCACTGCACAAAAAGAAAAACGCAAGACGTGAAAAAGATTGAACTGATAAGAAAGCCTGCATTGCTACTAAGCCCTTCAAACACTCAAGCTGATAAGCAACTTAGTAGCACATCCAAATACACATCAATCCAGAAGAGTTCTTTGTGAACTAGTGTAAGCAAGTCTGTTAGACTTGGAGAGTTCTTTGTGAACTAAAATTCCAAGACTGCGGGTCTTGAAGGAATCTTAGTGATTCAGATATTGTAAAAGTATCTTTAGTGGATTTGCTGCTGGAAGAGCAGAACAGTGGAGTAGGAGTATTGTGTGCTCTGAACCACTTAAAACCCAGAGTCTCCCTCATTCTGTTTTTCATTTGCTATATATGCCATATAATTGTTTGTTGAATTATTAAATTAACATTTCAAGAAAAGAATAACTAAATCATATTCCGCTGTATTAAACTTCTGTTTAAGAATTAATTAAGTGAGATCTCTTCAAATAGAAGAAATTTTAAAAGAATCTATTCAACCCCCACACCCTCTAGATTTCTATTGTGTCATTGGGAACTAACAAATAGTAAGGAAAAATAATTATATAAATTATATAAAAATAATTATATAATTTATATAAGGAGAGTACATTAATTAATAAAGGAAATAAAATTGTACAATGGTACAATATTTTATTATATGGTGATAATTAAAGTGTGTTAAATGGTAAAAAAAATGGGAAAATAAATGAGAAAAAAGAATGTTTTAATTTATTAAAATTATGGAGGATAATATTTCAGAAACGTAAACATGTTGTCTAAGTAACGAAATGCAAAAGTATGAAAAATAATTTTTATATGTTGTATGTATTATTTTATGAATTTTGGAGGTATAAAATACCTCATATAATTACATGCATGTCACTATGCGTGTACAAAATTTGTCAAGTAAAATACCTAAAAAATGTATAAATATTATTTATAAATCATGTTATGAATTTTGGTGAATTAAAATAAATATTTTACATACATTATGTAAAATATTTATTACACGAAATAACTACGTAATGGTATGCATGCAAAATTTTTGGAACATCCGCGAGTTGTTAAGTCGGTTATGGCCTTAGTAAAGTCGGTGGAGGAATTTTTTTTATCCAAAATAGTTAGTGACTTGTGGGAATATAAAAGGAATAAAGCAAGAAAAATAAATAAAAAGAAAAAGCAACAAAGTTCTTCTCTATTTTTCCATCAACATCCGAAACCACCACATTCACCGGAAAACTCCATGACCACTAAGAGAAAAGAGAATTTTGGTGCCATCCAAGTGAAGTTCAAGTTTCAAAGGAAAGATTTGCAAGCCTTGGAAGATATAAAAATACTTTTATTTGATTTATTTTGTAAAATATTAGCGAAAAAATAATTTTGTGGGAAATTAGAAAATAATTAGAATAATTATTCTAAATAATTTTTGGATGTATATCTATGAATTTTATGATTTTTAGAGTAATTATGTTTGTGGAAGTTTGGTGTAAAAATAGTGTAAAAAATTTTGGGTGGCTATTGTGTTCGAGAAAGGAAGAAGAAAAGAAATATATGGTTGCCCGTGCATTGCGCGGCGCCCAGATTTTTCCAGAACCGGGATCAAAACGACGCCGTTTTGGGGCGCCAATTCTGGATGACCGCGCCATGTGCAGCTGTCCCTACAGTGACGCCAAACGACGCCGTTTGCTAGAAGCCGGGAGAGGGATGCCGTGCCATGTGCGGTCGAGGTTTTGGGCAGAAATTACGAAAATAGCCTTGATCTTTTCTAGAAAATGACTAGTGTGTCCCTAAAGTCGCAAAAATTACGAAAATGCCCTTAGAAATTATTTTGATTGAAATAAATGTTTAAAAATTATAGAAAATTATTAAAAATATAGAAATGATATTTGGGCATTAAATTTAATATTTTCTAAAATATTAAATATTGAAAATTAATATTTAAATATTTTAAATATTAATCTAGTAAGTTTAAAAGTTAGAAAATTATTAAATTAAATCCGGACAACTGAACACGCTAAATTTTATTTGATGAACTGGATTGTCCGCATTGAATGTATTTTATATTAAGTTAAATTAATATATTAAAGGACGAGATTAATATAATTAACCACATTATTTGATAATTGGCCCGGAAATGATATTAATTTATTAAATTAATATCATAAGAGAATAAATAATTATTAATTAATTATCTTGTGGTCATAGGTTGTTCGAGAAAGAGTTTTGAGCTACTAATTTAATAATTGGACGTTAAGGCAAGTTCTCCAGTACTTAATATTAATTGTTATATGTTCAAATGCATATAGAAATTATGTGTTATGTGATATGTGGTTAACATAATCGTAATGTGTATTCGGTGTAATGAGGTGACTATATGTGAAATAATTTAATATTTTCTTGACGTAATTGCTAATATAAAATAAATATTATGCACATGAGATATATTGCTTTACTAGAAGCACCACACATGATGTATGAAAAACACAGAGCATGTTATGTTATGTGTTATGTGCACACTGTTGAACTTGCTGAGCCGTTGTGCTCATTCTTGCATGATATAAACTTTTGTAGGTAAAGAAATTGTTGGTTTGCAAAAATATGGCATACATATAATCAAATTATATAAGCACAACGGAAGCAATAAAAATCAGATTTTAAAATTTTTGTACAAACCAATAACCCGGATCTTTCTTATGCGATTATTATTAATTGAGAAAGGATAAAAGAATTTATACCTTTGTAGAACCAAGCTTCCACGGGTACAAGTTCATCTTTCTTTAATACTTCACGTTATTCTTCAAATTCGCCGATTAGATTCTACGGATCAATGTTAGCTCCCCAAGTGTGAAGCCTCTCGAGGTGATCCACCAAAAGATCTATGAATTAAAGAAGTGGATTATGGTTTCTGATGTGATAAAAACTAGTAACTGCAAGTGCACAGTATCAAATTGAAGAACGGGCAAATACAGGTCGAACCACAGAGACTAGTTAATTTCCAATGTATCCTTAATTTAAATTTCAGGCAAATTAGGAATAAAAATTGTGAAGATGATTAATTAACTAACTAATGCAAAATTAAATTAATAACAAAAACTATTAATGAGAAAAACTACCTAGGAATCCGAATCCATTAAATACTAACATAATAATTAAATTCTTCATTTCCTTAATTAATTTCTAATTATTTTTCCTTCCCTTAAAAATAATGATTCATATAATTAATATGGGAAAGTATAGATTATGAAAATTTAAGGATTAACTATAACTCATCAAAACTTCATTGAGTAAGCATGAATTATGAAAAACTCATATCTTAACAATAACCTATCAAAATCTCATAATTAATTTAGAACCAAAACGAATTATGCGCGAAAGGTAATTTTGAAGAAATAAACAATTAAACATTAATATCGGAACGAAAATAATATAATTAATATGCACTATTTAATTTCATCTTCATCCTAGATATTAAAAATTTAGCTAGCCATGAAATGATAAACTAATACTAATAATAATAACAATTGCATGAAGAAGAAAAAAACCTAATTAAATAACAATTAAGTAGAATTTTAATATTAAACTAATAAGGAATTGCAATAAAGTAACAAAAGTAATACTCCCTCCTCGCAAACCGTGTGTGCATGAATGGAATACAACATGAAGTCTCTGACTATTTCTACATGGATTCTACCGAAAGCTAAAAGAGAGAAAAAGAAGAATAAAATATGATTTCCCTACTCTCTAAAATAATACTCTTATTTATAGAGAAAATAAACTAAACCCTAATCTAATTTGGAATAGCTTGGACTCTTCTTTCCTTCTTGATTTCAACTTCTACATGGTAATATTGGAGTCCAAATAGAAATCAACTTGGAAGCTTTTAGAATCCTTTTTCAGCTCAACTTTATTTATTTCTTTATTTCCTGCAAAACAAAATAAAACTAATTAATTAAATAAAATAAACAAATAAAATAATAAAAATGGGAATATAAAAAATACAAAATTACGTGTTTATCAAATACCCCCATACCTAGCTTTTACTCGTCCTCGAGTGAAACAAAAACAAAAAGGAAACAAAATCAAAATAAAATCTAAACTACCCCATTTTCGTAGGAAACACGATTGCACTTAGCATGTGCAATAAGCCTTTAAACCCCAAGGTTAACCCAAGTGGACGAGTTGTGTCTCGTGAGGGTTTGCAGTGAATATACCCACAAAATTCAAAATAAAATAAAATAAAAATCTTTTTGAATTTAACCAATTATGAAATCGAAAGAAAAACTTCTAAGTATCCATGGGCATTACACATAAATAAGATCAAATTCAAAATCACACTTTCACCTTATCAAAAATCTTCCATCTTCATTCTAAATACCATCCTTCATAAAATTAATTCCATGTGATGCATGCATGTGTATGTGATGTAACTCTTAGTAGGGACTTTTACCGTGAAAATCAAGGAAACTCAAATTTTTCTTTTTCTATTTTTTATTCTTGACTTGTGCAATGTCTATTTTTCTTAGGCTTTTCAGAGTTACCCATTTAACGAGCGTTTGACCAATGACTCCCAAACCAGTTGGCTTTAGGGCACTAGGTGTAAAGACACCCCTAAGGGCTTACTAACTCGAGTAACAAAGGCCAAAAAAATCAAACTAGTCAAACTACTTATATCCATTATACTTTTCAGCTTGATTTTTCTTTTATTCAATGGATATTGAAGCAGTATTTTTCATTTTTTCAATTTTTTTTTCTTACAACGAGTGCGTTCTACGCTCCATCTTGTTGCATTATTATTTTTTTTCTTTCTAATTTTTTTCTTGAAATTACTTGACTTATAGTTTATACCCCACAACCAAGAATTAGTACGAACGTGAAGTGCAAAAATGCATGTGAATTCTAATTTTATTCAAGATGGCATTTCAAACTAGGATTTTGTATCTTATCAAAGGTTCAAGCATTCTAAATCTTTTAACCCTACTCAAAGAATTTTACTCCACAGACACTTATTAGAATTAATCCAATTCATAAAAAGTCAAACAAATTTTTCCATTTTTTCAATTTTTTTATCTTTATTTTTTAAAGAAACTTTTTGAAAATAAAAAGAAAAGAAAAGAATAAAATAAAATAAAATGCTAATAATAAAAAAAATGCAATAGATAAATAAAAATGTCAAATTCCCCCCCCCCCCCCATACCTAAATCATGCATTGTCCTCAATGTATGCAAATGAATAATAGAGAACAAAGAAATAAAAGAATTGTACCTCGTATGGTGGGTAGGAACGGGACGGAAAGAAAAATATATATACAAAACTTACAATTACAAGTGCAGTTTCAGTCATTTGGAATAGTGTGGTTCAATAAGGTCCACCACCTCCTCTGTTTCGGTCGGCATTTCTAAAAAGCGTTTGAGTCGTTGACCATTAACTTTGAAAATTTCACCACTCTTTGGATTTTCAATATCAACTGCCCCATGAGGGTAGACTACCTTTACTACAAAAGGTCCATCCCATCTAGAACGCAATTTGCCAGGAAATAGATGTAGCCTAGAGTTATACAAGAGAACTTTTTGACCAGGTGAAAATGATTTTCTCAAAATTGATTTATCATGAAACACTTTTGTTCTTGCCTTGTAAATTTTAGCATTTTCGTAAGCATCATTCCTAATCTCGTCCAACTCATTCAATTGCAATTGTCTATGACTCCCACAACTTGACATATCAAAATTTAGCTTTTTTATAGCCCATAAAGCACGGTGTTCAAGTTCCACAGGTAAATGACAAGCTTTTCCAAACACAAGCCTATATGGTGACATTCCTAAGTTAGTCTTAAAGGCAGTACGGTAAGCCCACAATGCATCTAACAATTTAAGAGACCAGTCTTTTCTATTAGAACTCACCGTTTTTTCCAAGATTTGTTTGATTTGCCTATTCGAGACTTCTACTTGACCACTTGTCTGAGGGTGATATGGTGTGGCAAGCTTGTGGGTGATGGAATATTTTTTTAACAAGGATTCAAAAGGCTGATTGCGAAAATGTTTTCCTTGATCACTGATTATAGCCCTAGGGGTACCAAAGCGAGAAAAAATATTATTTTTTAGAAATTTGACAACAACTTTATTGTCATTGGTCTTGGTTGGTATAGCTTCTACCCACTTAGACACGTAATCAACTGCAAGTAAAATGTACAGATTTCCAAAAGAATTTGGGAATGGACCCATGAAATCTATCCCCCACACATCAAACAACTCAATGACTAGAATGGGTTGCATTGGCATCATATTTCTCCTAGTGATCCTTCCTAAATGTTGACACCTATTGCAATTGGCACAAAATTCTGTGGCATCCTTGAATAGACTAGGCCAATAAAAACCACACTGGAGAACTTTGGCAGCGGTCTTTTTGTTAGGGTTTCGACACAGTGAAAGCAGCGGAATTTAAATTTTTTTCGAAACCCTAAGACAGGATCCAAGCGAAAAACAGATTAATCAGAGGTTTAGATTATTTTACCGATTATCTGAGATGGACAGGAGACGATTGAATTATGGAACAACTTCGAATCTTCAACGCAATCCAGCGACTGCATCTCTACGGTATCCACACGAACGCTCCGCGAATCGTCCCACGATCTGCAGCAAAAGGAACCGCGGTACTAGCCACCAAGATCAGGATTTCCCAATTATTTTTCTCTCTAGCCTCTTTCTGAAAGCGGCTAGGGTTTTAGTTTTTCCTCACGTGACTTTTAGACTACTGATATATCATACATATAGTAGTTAATAGGAATTAACTAAAACCTAAAATAAATAGAAAAATAAAATCCGAATTTATATATATTATATTTTAATTAAGTCTTACTTAATTAATATACATATATATACAAATTATCCTATTAATTTAAATTCGTAATTTTTAAATACTATCAATCATATTGACATATTTAAAATACTTACAATTTAAATTAATTTCCTTTTAATTACGTTCTAAGTGTGTGACCCTATAGGTTATTATTATGTTGGCAATAATTTTAAAATCATATTATAAAATTATAAACAGTGAGCGGCATCTAGTAATGCATCACTGCTACCCAAATAATAATAAGATCGGTGATTCGATACAACCTTTTCGTGACCAATGTTTCAACGTAATTTAATCCTTTTAACCTTATATCCTAGATTAAACTCGAGGCATGGAATGTGTCATACTCTTCATAATTTAATCTGAGTTTTCTTGATCAATGAGTAGACTATATGAAACAAATCAATATTTGAGCATGGCCATGCATTTCATAGTCCTACTCAATCAAGAGGCCTATGGATATCACCCCTAATATATAGGAGGGTTAAATTCCATCTTGATCACTCATATTCCTCACACGATTCATGATGTACCCAATAATCACCTTTATTGTCCACCATATTAAAGGTGACATTTGATGATATCAAAGTACACAAATTCTCGTGTAATAATATAGTGACTTCAGGTCGGAGGATCATTACATCATTGTCACTATAAGAATTTCTTATGACACTTTGCATAATGCTCCATGTAGAATTCTCATGGTGGGTCAGTCCAGTACATTGTTCTCTAACATGTACCTATGCATTGACTCAAATATCTCATATATTTATGACCAATGAGATTTGGCCATCAGTCAATCCACATACTAGTCTCAATGCATCATTGTTGTCCCATTAACAATGATACTCGACTAGGGACATTTAAGAGCAATGATACTAATTATAATTATATAATCTCATGTTCAAGTCACATACTTAAAGCTATATAATTCGTATCATTATTCTAAGGGATTTTATTATGTTAACATTTATATAACGCAGTAAATGAAATCATAATAAAATAATCTATTTATTCAATCAAATATAATATCAAAAATGTTAAGCAATTACATCAAATAATTAGCCTCTAGAGCATAAACTCTAACACTTTTTACCTCCAAAATGTCCTCCACAAGCTTGGTCATGACAAAATGATAGAACACTCCTAAACTCGTGGTCGGGTACATACCTCCTAATGATTTGATCAGGGCAATATTTAAACAAATATGGGTCGTCCCAATAAAAATATTTGACTTGTGAAAGAAATTTTGATCGGTCTTGTTTGGACCAATAGGAAGGAATGTCACTAGTAACTAGGTAGTTCACAATATCAGCAAACCAAGGTGTAGTGGATATGGAGAAAAGTCGCTCATCTGGGAAAGAATCATTTAAAGGCAGTTCAGAATTAGACTCCACAACTAAACGAGACAAATGATCAGCTACCACATTTTCAGACCCTTTTGTATCCCTTATTTCTAGGTCAAATTCTTGGAGCAATAAGACCCATCGAATTAATCGGGCTTTGGAGTCTTTTTTGGAGAGAAGGTGTCTAAGGGCTGCATGGTCAGTGTAAACGATGATTTTAGACCCAATAAGATAAGATCGAAACTTTTCTAGGGCAAAAACTACAGCTAGAAGTTCTTTTTCAGTAGTTGAATAATTCAATTGTGCATCATTCAAAGTCCTACTAGCATAGTATATAACATGGGGGATCTTATTAATTCGTTGCCCTAGAACAGCACCAACTGCATAGTCAGATGCATCACACATTAACTCAAATGGTTGATTCCAATCGGGTGTTTTGATGATAGGAGCTGAGGTCAACTCCTTTTTAAGTTGTTCGAATGATTGGAAACATTTGTCATTAAATTCAAATTTTGCATCTTTACTTAGAAGATTGGTTAAGGGTCTTGCTTTCTTACTGAAATCTTTGATGAATCGCCTATAAAAGCCTGCATGTCCTAGGAATGAACGAATTTCTTTGACTGTCCGAGGTGATGGGAGATTGGCAATGAGGTCAATTTTGGCTTTATCTACTTCAATTCCCTTTTCAGATATGATATGACCAAGAACAATTCCCCTTTTAACCATGAAATGACATTTTTCCCAATTTAAGATTAAGTTACTGTCCTTACAACTCCTTAAAACTAAGTCGAGGTAGTGAAGACACTCAGAAAATGTAGACCCAAATATGGAAAAATCATCTATAAAAATCTCTAGGAATTTGTCTATCATGTCAGAAAAAATGCTCATCATGCATCTTTGAAAGGTGGAAGGGGCACTACATAGCCCAAATGGTAGACGACGATATGCAAAAGTTCCATAAGGACAAGTGAATGTGGTCTTTTCTTGGTCTTCTGGGGCTATGGGAATTTGAAAGTAACCCGAGTATCCATCAAGGAAACAATAGTAAGCATGGCCAGCTAACCTTTCTAGGATTTGGTCTATGAAGGGTAAAGGAAAATGATCCTTCCTTGTGGCCTCATTGAGTTTTCTATAGTCTATGCAAACCCTCCAACCAGATTGGACACGAGTGGGAACTAACTCATTATCGTCATTTTGAACAACAGTTAAGCCAGACTTTTTAGGCACCACCTGAACAGGACTTACCCAAGAGCTATCAGAAATGGGATAGATGATCCCATTATCTAGACATTTAAGAATTTCCTTCCTAACAACCTCTTTTAAAACTGGGTTCAACCGCCTTTGTGGGTCTCTCACGAGTTTAGCATCATTTATTAAATGGATCCTATGTTGGACAATGGCAGGACTGATCCCCTTAATATCTGTTATGCTCCATCCTATGGCTTCTTTGTTCTGTCTAAGGATGGTCAATAATTCTTCCTCTTGTGGGTTTGTTAAATCGGACGCAATGATCACAGGAAGAGTTTTGGAAGGACCTAAATAGGCATATTTAAGATCAACAGGAAGAGGTTTGAGTTCTAACTCTGGTGGACTCGATTCTGAAAATTGTAAAATTGGCTCGATCACAGGTTCCCATTTAGAATACATTGATGTAGATGGCTCTAACAGTTCATTCACCTCATGTACATATTCTGTATCATCCCAATTTTGACCAAAGTGATTTAAACAAAAGTTAAAAATTTCATCTTCCCCATTAAGTTCATTTTCAGACATTTCTTGAATAATGTTTGTTTCAACGGGTTGGTCAGAAAAATCACTAGGTTGTTTTCCCACATTAAACACATTTAAATCAATTGTCATGTTCCCAAATGTCAATTTCATTAGTCCATTTCTACAATTGATTAACGCATTAGAGGTTGCTAAAAATGGTCTACCTAAAATGACAGGAATTTGACTGTTGGGATTGACAACAGGTTGGGTTTCAAGAACAACAAAATCGACAGGGAACACAAAATCGCCAACCTTAATGAGTACATCTTCCACTATTCCCTTTGGCACTTTGATAGAACGGTCAGCTAGCTGGAGTGTGACTCTTGTCTTTTTCAACTCCCCTAAGCCCAAGGTTTGGTACACAGAAAATGGTAGAAGGTTAACACTCGCTCCTAAATCAAGCAAAGCCTTTTCAATTAAGGTGTCTCCTATGATGCATGAAATAGTAGGACAACCAGGGTCTTTGTACTTCACAGGGACTTGGTATGACAGGATAGAACTAACATGGGCTGTTAGAAAAGCTTTCTTAGGAACATGAGTGGTTCTTTTGTGTGTGCACAAATCTTTTAGACATTTAGCATATGAGGGAACTTGTTGAATGACATCTAGAAGAGGGATATTAATTTTCACTTGTTTGAACACTTCTAGAATTTTGTCTAATTGGGCTGACTGCTTGTTTGAAATTAGTCTTTGGGGGAATGGGGCTTTTGGTTTAAAGACTTTTTCATTAGATTCCGAAGATATGGTTTTCTCATTTTTTAACAATTGTTTGTTAGATGGGCCTACTGACTCAGAAATGGTGGGATTTTCAGGCTGGGCTGACTGTGAAGATAGATTATTAGATTTATTAATTAAATTTTCCTCTTCTTCATTATCAATACCAGCATGATTGTTAAAATGATTTCCAGACCTTAAAGAGATTACGGAATTCACATGATTGACTTGGTTGTGGTTGTTTTCAAGTGAATTAGCATGATAAGGTTTTTGATTAGGGACTGGAAATTTCGGGTTGGTCTCGGGTTGGCTAGGAAACTTTCCCTTCTCTCTTTCACTAACTATAGTGGCCAATTGACTCATTTGAATCTCTAACCGAGATATGGCTTGGTTACTGTTTTGCATGAAATTAGTTTGAGAGTTTATCAAAGTTTCCTGAGATTTCATTAAAGATTCCATGCTTTTCTCTAAATTGCTAAGTCTCTTTTCACTTTCATTAGGGAAACCTGGTGGACATTGAGTTGCTGAATTTGAATTTTGGTACAGACCAGGATTCGACTTTTGATAGGGTTGAAAAGTTTGATTTTGAGACCGATTAACCTGATTTGAAGAGTTATTTGGGTATGATCCTTGGTTCCATGCAAAATTAGGATGATTCTTGCATGATATAAACTTTTGTAGGTAAAGAAATTGTTGGTTTGCAAAAATATGACATACATATAATCAAATTATATAAGCACAACGGAAGCAATAAAAATCAGATTTTAAAATTTTTGTACAAACCAATAACCCGGATCTTTCTTATGCGATTATTATTAATTGAGAAAGGATAAAAGAATTTATACCTTTGTAGAACCAAGCTTCCACGGGTACAAGTTCATCTCTCTTTAATCCTTCACGTTATTCTTCAAATTCACCGATTAGATTCTACGGATCAATGTTAGCTCCCCAAGTGTGAAGCCTCTAGAGGTGATCCACCAAAAGATCTATGAATTAAAGAAGTGGATTATGGTTTCTGATGTGATAAAAACTAGTAACTGCAAGTGCACAGTATCAAATTGAAGAACGGGCAAATACAGGTCGAACCACAGAGACTAGTTAATTTCCAATGTATCCTTAATTTAAATTTCAGGCAAATTAGGAATAAAAATTGTGAAGATGATTAATTAACTAACTAATGCAAAATTAAATTAATAACAAAAACTATTAATGAGAAAAACTACCTAGGAATCCGAATCCATTAAAAACTAACATAATAATTAAATTCTTCATTTCCTTAATTAATTTCTAATTATTTTTCCTTCCCTTAAAAATAATGATTCATATAATTAATATGGGAAAACATAGATTATGAAAATTTAAGGATTAACTATAACTCATCAAAACTTCATTGAGTAAGCATGAATTATGAAAAACTCATATCTTAACAATAACCTATCAAAATCTCATAATTAATTTAGAACCAAAACGAATTATGCGCGAAAGGTAATTTTGAAGAAATAAACAATTAAACATTAATATCGGAACGAAAATAATATAATTAATATGCACTATTTAATTTCATCTTAATCCTAGATATTAAAAATTTAGCTAGCCATGAAATGATAAACTAATACTAATAATAATAACAATTGCATGAAGAAGAAAAAAACCTAATTAAATAACAATTAAATAGAATTTTAATATTAAACTAATAAGGAATTGCAATAAAGTAACAAAAGTAATACTCCCTCCTCGCAAACCGTGTGTGCATGAATGGAATACAACATGAAGTCTCTGACTATTTCTACATGGATTCTACCGAAAGCTAAAAGAGAGAAAAAGAAGAATAAAATATGATTCCCCTACTCTCTAAAATAATACTCTTATTTATAGAGAAAATAAACTAAACCCTAATTTAATTTGGAATAGCTTGGACTCTTCTTTCCTTCTTGATTTCAACTTCTACATGGTAATATTGGAGTCCAAATAGAAATCAACTTGGAAGCTTTTAGAATCCTTTTTCAGCTCAACTTTATTTATTTCTTTATTTCCTGCAAAACAAAATAAAACTAATTAATTAAATAAAATAAACAAATAAAATAATAAAAATGGGAATATAAAAAATACAAAATTACGTGTTTATCAGTTTCTCCAAACCATGGGTGGCTAGCCCTAATTCTCTCTCTCTCTCTCTCTAACTCCTTAGATTTAGAGAATTATGGAGTACTCTCTCTAATCTAATGAAAGACTGTGTAACATTGATCTATGATAAGACTCCTCTTATTTATAGATCTAGTCAACCCTCTTAAACTATTTAAGATTAGGGTTTTAATTTAACTCCCAATTTAATTAAGAACTAAATTAATTAATTATAATTCCTAAACCATTTAGGAACTTAATTATTTAATAATGAGAGTACTTCTTATTAATTAATTACTAAACCATTTAGTAACTTAATTAATTATTATAATTATAATTCCTAAACTATTTAGGAACTTAATTATTTACAATAATGCTATTAGTTATTAATTAATTCCTAAACCATTTAGGAACTAAATAATAATACTAGTAATAATAATAATAGTAATAATAATAATGATAAGACTCCTCTTATTAATTTATAATTAGTATTTCTAAAATACTAAATTATTAATATTAAGCTATTTAATATAATCTATCACCATAGTATAAATTAAATATATACTTAATTTATCATTACGATTATGTCATCCACTTCTAAAATAAATATTACTCTTTTGCGGTGTGACCCTTTAGGTTCTCCATATTAAACCGGTTGTATAATAAATAAATTAGAACAATTCTAATTCATTTATTACGAATTAACTATTTAATTCAGAATAAATAATTATTCCACAATAAGGGTAAGCCCCCTTAGCGATTAGTCGTCTTTTCAGATAATATAGATTTCAACATTTGATCATAAAAGAACCTTTCAGCAAATAGTTACCGTACAATTCAATCCTTCTACCATACAATGTCCCAATCAAATATAAGACATGGAATTTCTTTCAAGTCTTATTAATTTGATCATATGCATTTCAATTCACAAATACACTACTCTAGTTAATGTAAATTAGAAACTCCTTTCTAATTCCATTCAACCCTGGCCAGGGATTTCTGAGTTGTCACTTATTGAATCACATAGAACATTATCTCCCTTTATTGGAAGTGGTAAATCCTTTGTTGATCATTCACCTATATCCATGTGTACCTTATTATACCCAAGCATATCCTTTGATATACCAATAGGTCTTAAGGAATATGTCAAAGTATAACTTAGTATACACAAGATACTATGATGATCTCAAGTCCAAGGATCATTTGTACGACTATCACATAAGGAACTCCTATTGACAGACAAGTAAAACTCCATTAGGTGTTCCTTGAGCGAGTAACGTTCAGTGAACTTATTCTCTAATAAGCACCTACATACTTGCTTTAGTGTCTCTACACAAATGATTATGAGATCAATCAGCCTCTTCATAAGAGCAAGCATAGTATGTATCAATCTATCCGGATCTACTAATCCCCTTTTAAGTGATCCAACGATTAGGAACAATTTTAGTTTTGAGCTATCTTGAATTTAGATCTCATTAGCATGATCTTCATCATGGTTCTAAAAGCATTGCTAAAAAACTATGGGTTTATCCATTTGATTAATTCAAGTAATTAATCATGAATAAAGAAATGCCTTGATTCTTTTATTAATAAATGAACAAGATTACAAAGTATATGCTTATCACATCAAATGTGATTGGCTTGAGGGCACACTACTTTCAGAAATAAATTTCAGGAATATCAGATTATGTTAGAGACGGATTACCCTGGAAAGTTGTGAACGTAATTGTTATATTTTCAATATCATAATTCAATGTGGGTAAATTTGCTAAATTTATATTGATGTGCTGTATGTACATATAAATTGGGTCCAGATAGGACGAATAGAGTTAAATTGTGAACTGTAATTGTTTAAGATAGTTGTTACGATAGATACTATTATATGTCTAATTATGAATTATGAAACAAAGAATATATGTATGGATATGAACAATATTAAATTTTGAATGTTGAGCCTTATGATACTTGTAACAGAAAGAAAAAGTAAAGGCTGCGATCCAGGGACTAGTATCGAGGTGCAAAGTTTTAAATGCTAAAATATTTTAATACAATGATTAAAAAAAATTATACCGAAAAATTTGGTAATTGATGACTGTAAAGTCAATTAATGGGTTAAATAAGGTGATTAAATATTTATTAACGGACCGAAATTTGGACGTTAAGGAAATAATGAATAATAAATATGAAATTTAAGGTAATAATATTTGTCGAATTTTGGGGTCGTTACAGGTATATGTCTATCCTACACACAAATTATGTATTCAATCTTAAGAACAAATACACAACACATGCTATCATAGGTGGGTCTGAACCTATGATCCATTTTCCAATTTCGTATAGGCTATTAAACTAATCACTCGGCCAAGTAATTTAACATGAAGAACAAACAGTGATAATCCAACTCAGAAGGTGCCATCCAAGAGACCACAAAACATAGCCAACGAAGCACAAATATATGTAAAATACAAGACAAACTTCATTTGGATATTTTGTCGTGCACTTGGCATGCAAAGTAAAATCCTTCTCTCAAAGAACTCACAAATACAACAAAAACCAAATAAGAGAAAGGGATTCGATTAAACTATGTATTAGACACCTACCACATTCATAAATTCCATGCTCAAGTGAAAACAAATGAGAAAAACCACATCAAACGTGCATACAACATATACATAGCTAAATGAGATCAAAACAACAATTGCAATAGCTAAAACATGTAATGGATTCAATATAACACATAGATATTACATCTATGGATCAATATTCATCCATCAAATTAGATTTATAATCTAACTTTGTTCCAAAAATAAACCAAGAGTTCCCTCAATCCATCGCTTCCAATTGATATTGAATCTCATTCCTAAAAACTATGGAAGGTGCCCTTCATCTTCTATTGGCCTCCAAAATCACCTTCATCAACCTCCCACAGAAAAAGAAATGAGATTGAAATGTTTAGGGCTGTAGTTTTCTCACTTAAAAGTTAATTTCTCGCACTAGAACAGTGCATCGTCATGGCGGTAGCATGGCACCGCTGCGGCGATGGACTGTGCTACTTATTCCAGCATTTTTACTACTGCTATGGTGCTGGAAGGCATCGTTGCAGCTCTGGTATGTTCTGCCTAGACTTGCCCTTTTTTTGGACTGTTGCAACCTCCTTTAGTGTTTTGGGTATAACTTTCTCATATGTCCTCCGATTGGAATGATTCAAGATGTTTTGAAAATATGAAAAGTATTTCTACAACTTTCATGTTGGATGAATTGAGAGATACTATATGGATCAAGGTAAAAATTGGGCCGCAAGTGACTATTGCATTAACAACAAGCTAAAAATCCAAATCTGGCACCTCCAAGCTTTGACACAAACCTCCTTTATCCAAAATCCTACAAAACAAAGTAAAAACATATAAAAGTAATATAAAATCTAAACAAGATTAAATCACATAAAAACTAACATAAAATGGTAAAGAATTCACAAATTATCAAATTTAAGAGTATTCAATAACTAGATGTAAAAACCAATCATCAATTGCTCCTACTTCCCACAGGAGTATTGTGTTTGTAAAATATGAACATATCACGTATTAGTCTCAATTTTGAGAAACCTTGAAGTAAATTTAATCCTACTACCAAACCAAGAAGGATCATAGAGTTAGTAAAAACTCACTTTACGAACTAACCTGGTAACAATCGTAGAGTTACCTCTTAGTTTATGAACTTTTAAAATCGTATAACAATATGAAAGAAAAAATAGTTTGAGCCTAGAAGAAAGACTAAAGGTTTTAGTGCCCCACACTTATCTCAGAAGAAAAGGATTCAATTCGCACACACAAGCATCTAATATGCAAAGTGCTATAACTGTCATATATATGATCATATTGTTGTTATGTGTAACTTTAATGATTATCCTGTGTTTGAAAGGCCTAAATTTAGATAAATTTGGGTTCCAAAGAGGACTAACCCATCTAGACCCAAACAAATATGGTTACCAAAATAAAGCTTGATATGTTCTTGCAAGAAAAGAAATTCACTGACACAACATAGTATCTAGACAGTAGATATTCAAGGCACATGACAGGAAATCGAGCTCTCTTATCAAGCTTCAGAGAAAAGGATGGTCTAACTGTTATCTTTGGAGATAACAACTCTAGTAAGACCAGATGATACAACACCATAAGGAATGGTATTGTTTCATTTAGTAAAGTTACTCATATTGAAGGATTGAAGCACAACCTGCTAACCATCAGACAACTATGTGACAAGGGATACTAAGTACAACTTACTTCTATGCCAAGGTTTCAAATGTTGTAAGATGGTTATAGCATAAAAACCTCTCCCACTTCAACTTCAAGAGCATGTCCAAGTTAGTCACCAAAGATCTAGTCTCTGGACTGCCCAAACTGACCTTCATCAAAGAAAAGTCATGCAAAGCCTGTCAGCTAGGGAAGTAAACAAGAGTATCATTCAAGAACAAGATAGTTAACTCCAATAATAGGGCCCTCTAACTTCTACATATGAATTTCTTTGGGCATATACATACTCTCAGCCTTGGAGAAAATAAATACACGTTAGTCATAATAGATGACTACAACAGATTCACATGGGTATTCTTTTTTTCCTCTAAGGATGAAACTAGCTTAAACTTAATTAAATTCTTTAAGCTTATTAAAAAAGAGAAGAGTGAGAAGATCAAGGTAATAAAGATTTATCATTGAAGGGAATTTGATGTCTATGAGGTGAACCAACTTTGTGAAGAAAATGGAATTCATCATAACTTCTTTGCACTAAGAACACCACAATAGAATTGTGTAATAGAAAGGAAGAACAAAACTATCATTAAAGCAGAAAGGACACTTCTTGTATCTGCAAGTATGCCAGAATATTTTTGGGTTAAAGTGGTCTATACTATCTGCTATACCCAAAATCGATCTCTAATCCACTCTATACTCAGGAAGACCCTACGAACTTTGGAAAGGGAGAAAACCTAATATTGGTTACCTACACATTTTCGGCTATACCTGTTACACCCTAAAAAATGGTAAGAGTTGTCTGACTAAGTTCTAACCTAAGTCAGAAGAAGGTATCTTTCTTAACTATTCAGATACCAGTAAAGCTTTCCGTGCTTTTAATAAAAGATTGTGAACTAGTGAAGTTTCAATTCATATAACTTTTGGTAAAACTAACAATTTGGAGCCAAGTAAGGATACCATTATTGATGAGCATATAGAATAGGAAAACACTACAAATAATCAACTTGTAGTTATAGAGTCAGAAGTTGTAAACGAAGAACTGGTGGATCCTACGATTGTCAATTTAACAATCTTAGAGATAAATGAAGAAATCGTAAAGCTAAGTATTTCAAATATGGGCACTCTACGAACCGAAAATCCATCTATTGTTTTCCAAAGGCACTAAAGATCTAGAAAGGGGGTTGAATAGATTCTTTTAAAACCCTTTGGTTTTAAGAAAGTATTACCAGATTATAAATTAATCAAGTTAATTTATTTAAGCACTGCAGAATATTAGTATGAAAAATCCCTTCGAAAGTTTAAAGAAATTCTCAGTTCTAAATCTAGTTAACTTGTGGAGTTAAGGTACAAATAGATATAAAAAGTAATGTAGAAATATAAGTGCTGAAAATAAAGAGACATAAATTTTAAGTGGTTCTAAGCACAAAGATCTCGTAATTCATTCTTCTACTCTTCGAGTAAGGAATCCACTAAGGATGAGGGTTATCATTCAGATTAGTTCACTAAGAACTATTACAATCAACGAATCACTAAGATTCTTTCAAGTCACTAAAACTCGATATATGTCATTCAGACTAGTTCACAAAGAACTCTTCAAGTCACTTAGATTTGGTTACAAGAAGGTCAATGTGACGCCCCCAAATTCGAGTTCCATAACCTCGTGTTTAGTGCTCACAATTCAATACATAATATCAATTAAATACACAGTCTTCATTAAACTTAGCGGAATAATACATAAATGTTCCTCATAAAAAGGAATTCAATCTCAAGGTCTTCTAACCTTACATAAACAATAGATATCTTAAGGATTAACAAAAAATTTACAATCTTTAGTTACATATTAAACAAATAAACTATTTAACATGCAAATTCTAAGTTTTGGCTTTTCCTTTGCCCTTGTCTTTCATGGAACACTTGGGCTTAGTTGAAAAATGGTTTATAATATAGTAAGGGTGAGCAACTAGTGTTGTCCGATTTATATATGGTCAATTCGCGCAAGTATACACGGTCAATCAAGTAATATAGAAGTAAAAAGGATGTCGAACCCACAGGGAACGGATAACAATTATTCTGATTATCATGCAATTATCAATTTAAATCTAACTTAAACGAGTAACAATTTTAATTATGAAAATATTAAATACTAATTAACCAGAATTGATTTTCAGATATTTTAAAGCTTAGAATTACAACTTTCCCAATTGATCATAATAATCTCTTCATCTTATTTTCAACTGATTAATTCTCATGAGTTGTTAACGGAGATTGCCTATCTATTTATTAACTTTGTTCAATAGATAATAAAAATATCTAATCCACTTACCTTGCTACTATTCGTGCAATATAAACTTGAACTAGACTCATTACGAACAAACTCTCCACCACATTACATATGGCACATAGATATTTTCATCATATGCACTATTATGTTATTCTCTTAAAAAGAATCAACAAGTTCATATGTTATTATACCCAGATCTAATCTTAGATTCCTTTCAATTACGTCTAAGATATCAGATTAATTGCTATGCACACAATTAATAAATTCAAGCATAAGATATAATAAACAACTCAAATAGAATCAATAACTGAAAATAAGCAAGAATTAATTATCGTAAATCAAAAGGTTCCATTGAAATTCTAAATAAAAGTTTAAACCATCATTGAAGAAGAAATCAATTCCATAAAATAATAATTAATCCACATCGTAAAGTTACAAAAATTAAAGAAGAGAAGAGATAAAAATTCTTATTCTTGTAGCGCGTTCTTCAATCTCTGCCTTCAATTCTTGCTCCTTCACGTTGAATCCTTATTCAGATCTTCAATTAATCCTTCTTCTAATTATAATCCTATCTATGATAGATCTATGTTAGTTCTCCTAATTCTATGTTAGACTCCCTTAAAATATGTATTTTAACATGTATTTATAGGTTACATATCAAATCCCTAGCATTAGAAGGAAATCCAATCCAATTCGGAGTCAAAAACGCGTCAAAACCAAGTCTGACACGTCACCCAGCGCTGTCTGGAGCGCTGCCGGCGCTCAACACACTGTAACTAGCGCTACAGCTCTGGAATAGTACTAGTATCAGCGCCGCCAGCGCTGGCCCATTTTCTGCATTGATGTCCTCTGGTCAAACAGCCATAACTTTCTCATACGAACTCCGATTGAGATGATATAATATGTTATGGAAAGCTGAGAAGTAGATATACAACTTTCATGTTTTAGGATTTGACAAATTCCAATTATATCATGACTAAAATTAGGCTTGAAGTGACTGTTATATAATTGGCAAGCTAAAAATGCAACCACAACAGCTTCAAACTTCGATCCACCAAACCTTTATTTCAATTCCTACAAAACAAAGTCAAAACACATTAAACTAACATAACACCCTTAAAAATAATATAAAACACTTAAGAACTCATAAATTATTAAGCTAAAAGATAGTCAATACATAGGTAAAACAGCCACTTATCAACTAGCTTGCTCAGTAAGTTTAAGAACAATAATTACAAAATTGATATAACATGATTGAATGAAAAATAACTTCAGAGTTTTTAACAATATATACTAATTGTGAATGAACAAGAGTTAATTTTAATTAAAAGAAATGATTGAGTCTTTACTGTTGAGTGGCCTCAAAGGACCATGAACTAATACTTAAGGTTTATCTGATCATTTTATTATTTTGGTATTCAAGGGGATCAACCTCTTGTACCCTATATATATGCATAACATTCAGAATTCTCGTGCAAAGGTCGGTTTCTCGAATATAATCCCTTTATTTAGGGTTATTCGTTCTCATTCTTACTATAAGAATCTGTACCAACCAATGGTTTGGATAAGTTTTTAAAAATATCCAAGTTAATGAATTTATACATACAGTGTCCAGCCGAAATGATTAACTTATACATTCTTAAACAGTTCATGAATCAAAGAACTATAAAACTTCAAATGCACTATGTGTGAATATATAAACAACATCGATGTGGATTAATTTTTAATAATTAAACCACTTAAAGCTCTTGCAAAATAAATACAAGTTTAGGTATAAGAAGCTTGCATCGATTGTTGATTACGGCTAACCAATACAAATTAATAACCTTTAAAAATACCTAACAATTAATCAAATTGATTTTTTAATTATTATTATATCTAGGTTCATATGATAACATTTATACATCTTAACTTATTAACACTTAATCACATAAATAAATAATTAAGGGTATATTAAACGCATAAAAATATTATCATCAATTGATAATATTTTAATCATATAAAGCCTATATTAATCATTTAATATAGTTTAAACTTCTATTTAATATTATTAATCAACTAATAATATTTAAGTTCTTTAAATAACATTATAAATAACAAAATAATATTTTATTCCCTTTCTAATATTATTAATTATTTAATAATATTTTATTCATTTATTAATATTATTAATTATTTAATTATAATATTATAAATCATTTAATAATATTCTATTCAATTTCTAATATTATTATTCATTTTCTAACATTATTATTTATTTAATAATATTTTATTAAGTTTCTAATATTATTAATTATTTAAATAATATTTTATTCTTTTTCTAATATTATTATTTATTTAATAATATTTTATTGAGTTTCTAATATTTTTAATTATTTAATAATATTTTATTTATTTTCTAATATTATTATTCATTTAATAATATTTTATTGATTTTATAATATTATTAATTATTTAATAATATTTTAATTATTTAATTCTTGTCAATTATTGATATTATATTAAATTATATTTTTGACCCATTTTAATATCATAGGATCCGACCTGACCTATTTTTTATAGCCCAGCCTGACCCAGTTTATAAAAGTTCATTTTTCAAATATACTAGACAACCGCTGCGGTGGTGACTCGCCGAATGTTTCACAGCTGCAGTAGTGAGACTTACCGCTGCGGTAGTAGTTCTGTTTTCTCATATCCTAATTTTTTGCTTTTGATTTTTTTGGTTAAAATCTCTTATAAAAGACACAAAATTAGTTTTGTTGTCTTCCTAACTTCTTGTTCTTCAATATTTCAAGGATCGATCTCATTTTTGAAAATGTTTTTGATATAAAATTTAAGATCGATCAATCTAGGGTTTCAAAACGACATGTTTTGCAATAAACTTTCTCATTTTTTTTAAATATTTTTTAGAGATTCAAGTTGGGTTATCTTTATAACTCATAAATCTAGTATTCTAGCCCTAAAAATCAAATAACCAACTTGTACATTTCAAACTACAACTAATTATAGCACATAGCAAGTCAGGATTTCTACCGGTAAAGCTCTATATATACTTATCTTCCATTTATTTACATACCAAACATATTAACACACATGTTAAATAAAATAAATCATGAATCTTCATATATATCCAAGATCTAGCATTCAAGAGTTTGAAAATAGGTTTTAAACCGTTAAAAATACATTTTGACCATATACAATATATATTGACCATTGAAGAATGCATTTAGCATACATAGCTCACCATAGCTCTATCATACACAATTTCTCCCACAACCAACCATGTCAAACATTTCTACAACAAATATTAACCATAGAAATGAAGAGATAAAGGTATAGAACACTTTTAAACCTTTTGGTTTTGCTAGCCTTTTTCCTTATAGACACGAAATGTATGTAAGAATCTACCTTCTTGGTGATTTCTTTCAAACTCACAAGAGTTCTCTCTATTTTCTCTCTAGGTAGCTCTCTTTTTCTCTGTTGGTATTTCTAGCAAAATGACTAACAAAATAACAACTTGGTGAAGCCTTATATTTGTAGCACTCTCTTAATCAACATTAATATTTACTAAACATCTAGCATTGGTCAAATTAGAGCTAATTTAGTCTTACTATTTGATTGAAAGACAATTGGATTGACATGTTGATTAACTAGGGTTGTTGAACTACTAAACTAATATGTGTATTAAAAGCAACATTTCACCCTTAAGTGGGCTCCACTTTGGCAGGCCTAATGGCCATTTAATTGCCCCATTACTTTATTTTTCTTCTTTACACACACACACACACACACACACACACACACACACACACACACACACACACACACACATATATATATATATTGACCAACCTCTGACCTTAGTTTGGGCTTCACTTTGTGTTATTTTAATTAATTCTATTGTGCTCATTCATTTAATTTGATTGGGCTCAACTAATTTATTCCATTAGGCTAACATTAACTAGCACATGATACTTGAAATTAAATTAAGCATTGTGCTAGTTTAAACATGACATTAACCAATAAATTAACTATGTTCATAGATCACTAGGTCAATTTCTTTGGACCTAGTTTAATATATTATTTGGACTTAAAATATAATCCAATTAGATTTGCCTTATTAATTCATTAACTTACCTTGCTACACTTTAATAAATGAACAAATATACAACTACCTTAATATATTTATTCAATCTCATACAAACAAAATTAATTAACACAAAAAATTAATTCATTGATAATTATCTAATAATTATAAATATAATGTAGCATAAAATTCATGGTCATTACATTCTCCCCCTATAAGAATTTCGTCGTCCCCGGAATTACAAATTTAAAGTTACTAAAAAAGATTCGGATAATTATTCCTCATCTTTTTTTCAAGTTCCCACGTAACTTCTTTAGCGTTGTGGTTTCTCCAAAGTACTTTGACAGAATGTATAACCTTATTTCGTAAAGTTTGTTCTTTCCTATCTAATATTTGGACATGAATTTCTTCATATGAGAACTCTTTCTCAACTTGAATCGGCTCATAGTATATGACGTGCTTGTAATCATGCTTGGATGGCCACGACACTGATATGTGAAGCACATTATGAATATGCTCCACTTCAGAAGGTAGAGCTACCTCGTACACCACTTCACTCACTATCTTCAATATTTTGAATGGTCCTATGAACCTTCGGCTTAGTTTTCCTTTCTTCCCAAATCTGATTTTTTCTTTCCAAGGAGACACCTTCATAAACACTAGACTCCTCACTTCAAAATCTCGCTTTTGACGATGTAAATATGCATACTTCTTCTGTCGGTCCTGAGTTGCTACTAGTCGAGCTCTTATTACTTTGATAATTTTCACAGTCTGTTGAACTAACTCCGGTCCCAACAATCGACGTTCTCCTACTTCATCCCAACATAGATGTATTTTACATTTTCTCCTATAAAATGCTTCATAAGGCTGCATGCCTATGCTTGTTCTCCCGCTTTGCCCATTAGTCTGCGGATGATATGTTATACTCATTCTTAATTGCGTCCCCATTCTTTCCTGAAGACTCCTCTAAAAATTTGACATGAAACGCGGATCTCTGTCTGACACAATTGACATTGACACTCCATGTCTTAAAACAATCTCTTTAACGTACAACTTAGCCAACTGATCCAAATTGAACTTAATCTTGATTGGCAAAAAAGTGCACTGACATTATTAGTCGATCTATAATCACCCATATCGCGTCGTATCTTTTCTGTGTTGCTGGAAAACCTACCACAAAATTCATCATGATATGCTCCCATTTCTATTCAGGAATCTCTAACGGATGTAATAACTCGTTTTGTCTTCGATGTTCTGCCTTTACCCTCTGACAAGTTAGGCATTGGCTGACACATTATGCAACATCTCTTTTAATATTTGGCCACCAAAAATACTGACATAGATCTTGATACATCTTCGTACTACCCAAATATATCGAGTATTTCATACTATAGGCCTCTTACAAAATTTTCCCTAGTAATTTAGGCACTAACGATACCCAAACTCGATGTTCAAACCTTAGCAACCATTTGCTATCAATTTTAAACTTGACTTCTTCCCCATCAGTCATTCTCTTCCTTATTCTGTCACATTCTTCATCTTTATCTTGAGCCTCTTTTACCTTATCTAATAAGGTTGGGCTTTCTTCCATCTCCATAAACCTTTCTTCTGACTCTTTCGAATTTTTCACCTCCAACTCCATTCAAGACATTTCTTTAACTAGTTCTTTTTGCTTAGAGCATCTGCTACTACATTTGCTTTGCCGATATGATATAAAATTTTACAATCGTAGTCTTTGATCAATTCTAACCATCTCATCTGCCTCATGTTCAACTCTTTTTATATGAAGATATACTTTACAATTTTATGGTCTATGAATATCTCACATTTTTTCCCATATAAATAATGCCTCCAAATTTTAAAGGCAAATACTACTGCTGCCAACTCCAAGTTATAATGGGTAAGGTATCCTTTCTCATAATTATTTAATTATCTTGAAGCATACACAATGACCTTACCATTCCGTATAAGCACGTAGCGTAGTCCCTTGAGTGATGCATCACTATAGACCATAAAACCTCCTGTGTCGTCTGGTATAGTCAACATATGTGCTTCACTAAGTCTCTTCTTTAACTTCTGAAATCTTTCCTCGCACTTCTCTGTCCATACATACTTTACTGCTTCCTTGTCAAATTTGTTAATGGCGTTGCTATCTTTGAAATATATTTGATAAATCTCCGATAATAACCTGCTAAACCTAAGAAACTCCTGATCTCCATCGACGCCCTTGGCTGTGCCAAATTAATCAACATTTTCACTTTTGCAGGATCTACTAAAACTCCCTCTTTGTCAATAACATGACCTAGAAATTGAACTCTCTCTAACCAGAATTCACACTTTGAAATTTTTGCATACAACTGCTTCTTCCTTAATATCTCCAACACCAATCATAAATGTTCGGTGTAGTCCTTTTTAGTTTTAGGATAAACTAAAATATCGCCAATGAACGCAACTACAAATTTGTCTAAGTACTTCTTGAACACTCTGTTTATCATGTTCATAAATACGGCTGAGGCATTTGTCAGTCCAAACGACATCACTAGAAACTCATAATGGCTATATCGAGTTTTGAATGTTATCTTGAGTACATCTTCCTTCCTTACTTTTAACTGATGATAACTAGTCCTTAAATCAATCTTTGATAAGTACTTTGCCCCTTTTAGTTAATCAAATAGATCGACAATTCTTGGTAACGGGTAGTTGTTCTTAATCGTTACTTTGTTCAACCCTCTATAGTCCATACAAAGTCTTATCGATCTATTTTTTTCTTTACAAATAGCACAGGTGCTCCCTATGGAGAAACACCATGCTAGATGTACTTTCTATCCAACAACTCTAGTGATTGCACCATCAATTCTCTCATTTCTACCTAAGCCATCCTATATGGTGCTTTTGATATCGACGCTATCCTCGGTACTAAATCAATCACGAATTCTATCTCTCTATCTGGTGAAAGACCTGACAGTTCATCTGGAAAATAATTTATGAACTCCTTAACTACTGGTATTTGTTTCATCTCAGGATTTACGATTTGTGTATTCACTAAATGTGCCAAATATCCTACACATTCTTTCTTCAACAGTTTTTTTCCCATAAAATATAACCTTAGACTTATTTGATGTCTTCAAGTGTATACACTTCTTCTGACAATCAATTACCGCTCCATGGTTGAAAAACCAATCAATTCCAAATATAACATAAAACTCCCCCAAACGTATCAAAATTAAATTCACACATAACTTTTGATCTCTGATTTCTGCACAATAATTTCTATGTGTATACTCAACATGAATCACTTCTTTATTTACAACTTATATATTCCTTGGGTTTTCTAATTTTTCTTTAGGCAATTCTAACCGTCTAGCGAAATCATCAAACACAAATAAAAAGGTAGCACCCAAATCAGACAATACATAAATATTTATATTATTGATCAGAATAATATCTGACACCACGTTAAAAGTCCATGCAGTTAACCTGTTATGTTGCACCGGCCCTCCAATGGTTAGCCTGCTATTGCTTCCTTTATTTCCACTTCCTCTGTCATTCTTCCTTTTGGTACAATCCTTGATCTGATGGTTCGCAGCTCCACACGAGAAACAACCTCCCTTCTTTAGTTTGGGACAATTAAGAGCGATATGCCCTTCTTGCCCACAATTATAGCAGACAATCTTCTCCTTCATGCATTCCCCAGAATGATTCTTTTCACACTTGTTACATTTGTTCCCCTTATTTTGCTCGCTTTCCTTGGGTGTCCCTAAACTGTTGTTGTTCCATTTGCGCTTATTAAAGTTACTAACCCCCGTTGCTTTCTTCTTTATTTCCTCCATCACCTTTATTCTTGTTTCGCTCTTGGTTGAATTTTATTAGAGCTTTACTTCCACCCTCTATTATGATGGTTTTCTCCAACAAAGTTAAAAAGTTATTAATTTGAAGAATAATGACTCTACTAAAAATCCAAGGTTTCAGTTCCTGCTCAAACCTCCTTCCCTTTCTTGCCTCGGTGTCCATCTGATGTGGAGTGAACCTTGCCAATTCATTGAATTTGGCTATGTAATCTGTTACTGACGTGTTCCCCTACTTGAACTCCAAGAATTTTACTTTCATTCTTGCTTGTGTGCTCTCCGAAAAATAATTCTCAAAGAACAGTTCCTTAAATGTGTCCAAGCAATATTTCCCTTTCTTGCTCTATTTTTGTAAGCCTTCTATGAGTAGTTCGCCTCTCCCTTCATCATAAAGGTGGCAAAAGTTGTCATTTGCTATTCCGCTATACGTGTAACCTCTAAGACCTTCTCCATTTCCTCTATCTAGGTCTGCGCTTCTATCGGATTTGTCATTCCTCAAAACTCTGGTGGTCCTATTAGTTTGAAGTCTTTGAAGTTAGTCAGTGAAGCGACAAGGTTTGGTACTCCTGTGGTGTTAGCGTTACGGCTGTGAAATGCTCCCATTAGCATTTTTACAAACTTGAACTGGGTTTGGCGGTCCCCCTTCTACATTTACTGATTCTGCAGGCAGTGGTGATGGTGGTGGCTGATTTCTTCTTCGTGGCGGCATTATCTGTTTAAAAAAAAATTAAGTTATTATTCTTATCTTTTATTTTTATTTTCATTTTATTGCTTAAGCAATTAAAACTAATGTATAAATAATCACCTCAACACATATGAATATAAGCATAATTGCATTTATATTCATATGCTAAAACAATAGTGTATAGCACCTTACATCACAAGCATACAACTATAAATGCCCCTATCCCTGAAAAGCTACAAAAGATTGGATCTATCATAAACATATCCCTCAAACTCCTAGAGTTGGGATTTACAAACATACTAACTCTCTGTCAAAATAAAAGTTGAGTTCTACTGCATCTATATACCTACAATAACATAGAATAACTATTACTAATTGTTGAAGGTTGTTTGATTTGATGATGATGACTGATGTGCAAAAATGATTGTGGTGAATGTGCTTATATGGTTAATTGTCCATATGTATCTGACTAAGTGCTTATATGATAATGTGCCTATGTGTCTCTGTGCTTACTTGACTATGTGCGTATATGTTTTAAAGTGCTTATATGGTTAATTGTCCATATGTATATGACTAAGTGCTTATTTGATAATGTGCCTATGTGTCTATGTGCTTACATGACTATGTGCGTATATGTTTTAAAGTGCTTATGTGGTTAATTGACTAAGTGATTACATATTAATCTGAATATGTGTCTACATGATCATGTGTGTATGAAATAAATTACTTGGTTCAAATATTGTGAATTGCACACTTATACAGCACAAATATGATCTTGTTAAAAACTATCTGCTACTTATAATAAGAGTAAAAGTTATCTGGTTCAAATATTTTAAAGTCCTTTTTGAAAAGAAATATGTGTACAAAGGACTTAGAGATTAAAGGTCAGAAATGTTAGGTTGATCTGTTTGTAGAAGTCACTCTGTATAAAAGATAAATGATATAAGCAGAGTAATATAAGAATAAATCATTGTTGTATATGTGTATAGCAGAGTTTGTAAAGTCCTCTCAATATATAATGATGTAATAATGTATAAAAGGACTTAGTTAGAAAAGATCAAATATGTTAGGTTGATCTTATGATTATATCTGTTCAGTCAATATGATCGTAGAATGGATTCTAAGACTTCAAGCAAAGAAGACTCAACGATTCAGTTTGTTTGTAGAGTGGACTCTACGACTTCGCAGCAACTAGGTCTATTCGTAGAGTGTACTATACGACTCCATACTAGGATAACTCTACAATCATCAAGGAGAGACAGCTGTGCAAGAGTTCTACAGATTAAACAAGCTAAATTGAAGAATTGATCAAAACGTAGAGCAGAACTCTACGATCGTCGAATAGACAGCTAAGCAAGCCTTCAGGAAACGTAAAACAAGAGAAGAAATGTACTCTACGATATGCACAAACTGGCAAGATCGTAGAATGGATTCGAAGAGCAACCCCATACGAGAACTCTACAATTTGCACAGATAGACGAAATCATAGAGTGAAACCAGAAGACAAGACAATGTAGATAGTTATTCTACACATGGTATAATTGTTGAGTAAAAATAAAGGGTGTGCTAAATAAGACAACATCTCAACGATTCCACTGAGAAGCCCATAAATAGCAAGGAGAAGCACTGCAGTCAGCAACTCTACGATTTGCACAAAATGACAAGATCGTAGAACGAAATCGTAAAGCAAAGCACTGCAGTCAGTAACTCTACGATCTGAACAAAATAGAAAGATCATAGAGTAAGAGAGAAGGTCGCTCCAACTCAACGTTTTACTTGACTTTCTTTAAGTAACAATCATGAAGCTGAATTCGTAGAGTCAGAATGATCAGACAGCCACTCTACGAATTCACTGTGAAGATCAGAACCAGTAAATTAACAGAACTGCAATATTGTGTGAAAGAAAAGAGAGTATTCCTTGACCAGATTAAAGAAAGATTAAGTGTTGTTAAAGATCAGATACATGTCAGAGTCACAGAAGACTTTGTGTCTAAACGACTATAAGTTAGGACCTACTGCTCAGAAGGATAGTAAAAATAGTCTGACTAATGGGACATCTCTAAAAGCAATAGAGCAGCTGGTTATCGAAGTCAAGGAAGATATTTAATGATGGATTAGAAAATTAAATATATCAAAGAATATAATAATCTTTGATAAACAACTCTGGAAGTGCAACGGCTAAAAGTGAAGAAAGTGAAGCTACAGTTTAATGTGACAGAACATATGTCAGAAAAAGGAAAAACACTGACAAAAGCAACAGAAAGTCAATTTCAAAGATATCAAGGATTTGCACAATGCCAAAGGAATCCAACGGACCTTTTCCAACGGTTAAATATGCACAAGCATATAAAAGCACAGATGTTCACAGGGATGAAGGGGGTTGTTGAAAAATAAAAGAGAGGATAGTGGACAACAACAGATCGTAGAGTGAAACAAAAATGAATATGTTGAAGAACACTTTACGATCTGCCAGAACACGAAAACTGAATTGAGAGAGACATAAAGAGATATGACTCTCTTACAAGAAAAGTGTTCAAAGCTGCTAAGCACGTGATAGAGAAGCCTAAATGCCAACTTGATACAGACATGTTAGCAACTGAGTACCAAAAGGAAGAAGCTTCACAATCATCTCAGAAGGTCATCTTGAGAAGCTATGAACTGTCAATGATAAAAAGGAACAACTGAGTACCAAAAGGAAGGAGCTTCACAGTCATCTCAGAAGTTCGTCTCGAGAAGTTATCAAGTACCAAATGAGCTGAATTGCCAAAGCTTAGTAGCACAAGGAGTTATCACAAAAAGATATTGAGTACATAAAGAAGCCAAGCATCATTGCCTAACTCAATATCATTTCAAGTATGATCACATCCTGCTACTAAGTATTTAAAGACAATGGAACTGAAAGTTCAACTCAGTAGCAACTCCAACATCTATCAACAAACAAGGAGCCAAGTTTGCTGGACTTGAAGAGGGCATTTGTGTCCTTGTCTTAGTGACTAAAGGAGCCAAGTCTACTAAACTTGAAGAGGGCATTTGTGTCCTTGTCTTAGTGACTAAACTAGCCGAACCTGTTGGGTTTGAAGGGTTCTTTGAGAGCCAGAGATTCCAGGCCTGCTGGGCTTAAAGAGTTCTGTGTGAACCATCCTTAGTGGATTTCCTACTCATTAAAGTAGGAGTTGTTCAGTCTCTGAACCATTTAAACTCTTTGATGTCATTTATATTCATTCATTTGCATTCTGTCATAAATAGATAAATATCTGCTATGATTAGTTTACTTGATAAATGACTATCTTTAATATAGTCTAAACTCAGCAAAGAAGTTTTACAAATCTTTAAGGGAAATTTTCAAACTAATGTTCTGTTGTGCAAACTAATCTTGATTAAATAAACTCTTAGATAATATCATATAACTTCAAGGAAAAAGTTTTTAAGAGATCTATTCAACCCCCCTTCTAGATCACTTGTGTGCCTCTGGGAACTAACACTAATGACTACGCATTCCCCGACGAACCGTATAATCATACTCTTCATCCCCTAAGGCCATCACCAAGCTCCTATTGATAGTGTGCCAGAACTGACCTTTCTCAGCTAGGTAATAATACACCCTACTCTATAGTTTGCCAAATGAAGAGCGATAGACATAGCTGACCTATCAATCTTCACCCACTTCTCTCTAACCTCTTCCTCCAGTTCTGGCATCTACCCATATACCGCATCTCTTTGTATCTCCATCTCAATCATCTCTTATATTGCCTCCTGCTAGTGGGCTTTGATAGCCTTTTTCTCATCCTGAACTTGCTGAACCTTCAGCTCTGACTCTGCTAATCTAGCCTCTTCCTTGACTAATTTAGCCTGCAGCTTTGTACCCTGATCCACAAACTGATGGGTCAATGCTCCAATATGCTCCACAGAGTCTATGTACCCCTATACCTACTCCCTTAACTCAACTACCTGATCTTTCAGCTAAGTGTTCTCGCCAAAGAACTAGTAAGCTACTTCTTTGTACTGATCCTCCAAATACTGGTGGTTCATATTCTCCTCCTCCAAGTGATGGACTCTACCCTCTAGCTTGTCGTTCATGGTAGTCAGCTCCTCAATGATATCACTGGCAGTAGTGCCCATGCCATCAGCATACTCGGTTAACTCCTCATCCTCATCTTCTTCTGACTCGACCTCATCCTTATTATAGGGCCTCATCACCCTAGCTGTGACTGGCTCCTCTCTGTCCTCCTTCTCTGGATCAGACTGAGGATCCTCTATCGGTTAGTCACCAACGGTTGTGCAATATCCATATGGATATCAATGAAATTCTCCTCAGCTGTGTGACTAGACTGTCCGATCATAGGCATCCTTCAATAACTCAAACAAAACGACATAAGTATCGCAATAAAATATATTTATTGATGAAATGAAAGTATATTTAATTGTGCTACCACTCGACTTGATGAATTTTCACAATTCATCTCCTATAACTCTAAATGAGTTGACTCTTCTAAGGTTATATCCTAAAGTTTTGTAACTTAAAGTTTTATAACCTATGGCTCTGATACCAACCTATGACACCCCAAAATCCAGGTTCCATAACCTCAATTTTAGTGCACACAATCCAATACATAATATTAACTAAATACATAGTCTTTATTAAACTTAGCGGAATAATACATAAATGTCCCACATAAAAAGGAATACAATCCCAAGGTCTTCTAACCTTAACATAAACAATATATATCTTAATGGTTCACAAAAGATTTACAACCTTTAATTACATATTAAAAAAATACACTATTTAACATGTAAATTCCAAGCTTTGGCTTTTCCCTTGCCATTGTCTTTCTTGGAGCACTCGGGCTTAGCTGAAAAATGGTTCATGATATAGCAAGGGTGAGCAACTAGCTCGCTTAGCAAGTTTAAGAAAAATTATTACAAAATTGATATATCATGATTGAATGGAAAATAACTTCAGAGTTTTCAATAATATATACTAATTGTGAATGAACAAAAGTCAATTTCAATTAAAAGAAATGATTGAGTCTTTACTGTTGAGTGGCCTCAAAGGACCATGAACTAATACTTAAGGTAAATCGGATATATATCTAACCCTTTTATTGTTTTGGTATTCGAGGGGGTTGCCTCTTGTACCCTATGTATATCCATAGCATTCGAACTTCTTCCGCAAAGGTCGATTTCTCGAATATAATCCCCTTATTTAGGGTTGTTCATTCTTAGTCTTACTATAAGAAACCGTACCAACCAAAGATTTGGATAAGTTTTTAAAAATATCCAATACATACGGTGTCTAGCTAAAACAATTAGTTTAGACATTCTTAAACAGTTCATGAATCAAAGAATTATAAAGTTTCAAATGCACTATGTGAAAATATATAAACAACATTGATGTTGATTAATTTTCAATAATTAAACCAATTAAAGTTCTTATAAAATAAATACAAGTTTAGGTATAGGAAACTTGCCTCAATTGTTGATTACGGCTAACCAATACAAATTAATATCTTTGAAAATACCTAACAATTAATTAAATTGATCTTTCAATTAGTATCGTATCTAAGTTCATATAATGACATTTATACATCTTAACTTATTAACACTTAATCACATAAATATGTAATTAAGGGTATATTAAACGCATGGAAATATTATCATCAATTGATAATATTTTAATCACATAAAACTTATATTAATAATTTAATATTGTTTAATCTTCTATTTAATATTATTAATCAAATAATAATATTTAACTTCTTTAAATAACATTATGAATAACTAAATAATATATTATTTTCCTTCTAATATTATTAATTATTTAATAATATTTAATAATTTACTAATATTATTAATCATTAAATTATAATATTATTAATTATTTAATAATATTTTATTCAATTCCTAATATTATTATTCATTTAATAATACTTTATTAAGTTTTTAATATTATTAACCATTTAATAATATTTTATTGAGTTTCTAATATTATTAATTATTTTAATAATATTTTATTCATTTTCTAATATTATTATTCATTTAATGATATTTTATTGAGTTTTTAATATTATTAATCATTTAATAATATTTTTTTCATTTTTTAATATTATTATTTATTTAATAATATTTTATTGAGTTTCTAATATTATTAATTATTTAATAATATTTTAATTATTTAATTCTTGTTAAATATTAATATTATATTTTCTGACCATTTTTAATTTCATAGGATCCGACCTGACCCAGTTCACAAAAGTTCATTTTTTAAAAATACTAGGTAACCGTTGCGGCAGTGATGACCACCGCTGCGACTGTGACTCACAGAATATTTCACCGCAGCGGCAATAAAACCTACCGCTGTGGAGGTAGTTATGTTTTCTCAACCTTAATTTTTCACTTTTGATTTTTTTTGGTTAAATCTCTTATAAAATGAAATATTCACATTCAAAAGACACAAAATCAGTTTTGTTATCTTCCTAACTTTTTGTTCTTCAATATTTCATGAATCAATCTCATTTTTAAAAATATTTTTGACATAAAATTTAAGATCGATCAATCTAGGGTTTCAAAACGACATGTTTTGCGATAAACTTCCTTCTTTTTTCATATTTTTAAGAGATTCAAGTTGGGTTATGTTTATAACTCATAAATCTAGTATTCTAGCCATAAAAATCAACTAATCAACTTGTACATTTCAAACTACAACTAACTATAGCACATAGCTAGTTAGGATTTCTACCGGTAAAGCTCTATATGCACTTATCTTCCATTTATTTACATACCAAGTATATTAACACACATGTTAAAAACAATAAATCACGAATCTTCATATATATCCAAGATCTGGCATTCAAGAGTTTAAAAATAGGTTTTGAATCGTTAAAAATACATTTTGACCATATACAATATATATGGACCATGAAAGAATACATTTAGCATACATAGACGTATTTTCATCATCAAAATCCATCCTTATATCTTTGAGCTCACCATAGCTCCATCATACATAATTTCTCCCATAACCAACCTTGGCAAATATTTCTACAACAAATATTAACCATAGAAATGAAGAGATAAAGGTATAAAACACTTTTTAACATTTTGATTTTGTTACCTGATGAGTGGGTGTTATACTTACGAATTAGGTGCTTTTAAGCTTAATTAATTGTCTTCATGGAGTGTTTTTAGTTTTATTTTACTTGTTTTTATGATTCTTTTGCAGAAAACGGCTTCGGGAGGTCAAAACAGGAAAATCAAGGTTCAGTGGCAATTTTATAATTTGGAATAGAAGACGGCGCCGGGGCACAATGTTTCCATACAAAGACGGCGCTGTGGCACAGTTCGGCGAACTCAGTTGGCCCAATGCTGCGTTGAGAAATCCGAGCCCAGCTAGGAAGTTAGTTGTTGTAGTTATTTAAAATAGGGATTCTAGGGCTTTAAGGAGTTACACAGAGAGAACATAAGGGAAATAGGGAGCAAGGATTGGAGACGTACGTAAAAAGATGGAAAGATTGATTGGAATAGCAAGAAAGCAACAGTGAAGGCTAAGGAGATGAGAGACTTCGACGGAGTTTACTCGATTTCCTTTTCTTTTATCTTTTGAACTTGTGATGATTTTCTATATCGATTTACTTATGTTTTCCATTATGACGAGTAACTAAATTCTTCTTTAAGGTTACAATGGAACCGTTAGTTGAACTTTAATTAATTCATCTTAGTTTCAATTATTTGATCAATTATGGTATTGGTTGTTATATCTTGTGCGTGAATTATAATTGTCTGATCAGCAATTATTTGATTTCTTAGATGGAATCGAAAGAGGAAATCTAGGAATAGATCTGGGTATAATAATGTGTGACTTTGTTTTTTCTTTTTAGGAAGAGTATCATGATAGTGTATAGGATGCGAATACCTATAGACCACACGTAACATATTGAGAGTTTAATCTTAATGAGTCTGTTTCAAGATATTTTGCATAGACTTATAGCATTATAAATTGGAGTAGATCTTTTTATTAATTATCGAAAGAGATTAGTAAATAGATAAGTGATCACAGTTAACAATCCATATGCCTAAGTAATTGGAATTAAGATGATGATATTATTGTGATACAACAGGGAAATTATAATCTTAAAGCTCTTTATTTTTTGGTAAATCATTTTTGTTAGTTAGTTAGTTTAATTTCAATTTCAATTTTAAGTAGTTCATAATTCGAGGTTCATAATCCAAATTTGCTACAGTTTAAATAGAGTTGAATTAATACAAACTTAATAGTTAATATATTTATTATTATTACTTGTTCCTCGTGGGTTCGATATCTTTATTTCTACTATATTACTTGATTGACCGCGTATACTTGCGTGTGAATTCCATTTATATAAATCGGACAACAAGTTTTTGGCGTTGTTGCTGGGGAACGGTTTTAATAATTATTTTATTATTAATTTTTATTAGTTTAATTTTAATTTGAAAGTTTTAATCTTTTGCTTTACCTTTGCTTTTGTAGGCTTTCATTTGGTTGAGTTCGCCCGTGCTTTTTGCAAAGGGGTGCTTTTAGTATTTTGTGTATGCACACGAGATCTAAAGGTCCGGAACTAGAGCCTTACGAAGACGACATAGAACGAAGGTTCCGTAGAATTCGCACTTATATTCAGACTACTCTAGAAAACCAAGAAAGAATGGCTGAGGAAGAACAAAAAACACTGCGGGACTATGCTATGCCACAAGTGACGGGAATTCAGACCAGCACCACGAGGCCTGCTATCACATCAGCTAGTTTTGAGATCAAACCCAAAACTATTCAGATGATCCAAAACTCAGTTCAGTTTGGGGGTTTACCGAACGAGGACCCCAACGACCACATTGTCGGCTTCTTGGAGATATGCGACACATTCAAGTATAATGGGGTGACGGAGGACGCTATTAGACTAAGGTTATTCCCATTCACACTGAGAGATAAAGCCAAGAGCTGGTTACACTCTTTGCCTACAGGGTCCATTACAACGTGGAATGATTTGGCACAAAAATTCCTTGCCAAATTCTTTCCACCAACTGAGACGGCAAAGATGCGAAACGATATCACTTCTTTCGTTCAGTACGACTCGGAGTCATTGTATGAAGCTTGGGAGAAATTCAAAGATTTGCTACGGAGATGCCCCCATCATGGAATTCCTAAGTGGTTGCAAGTCCAAACCTTCTACAATGGTCTATTCAGCCAAATTAGGACGAGCATAGATGCAACAGCTGGTGGAGCATTGATGGGGAAGAACTGTGAAAAAGCATACAACTTGCTTGAAAATATGGCAGCAAACAACTATCAATGACCTACAGCTAGAACTCATCAGCCAAAAGCAGCAGGTATTTATGAGGTGGATGTCATGACAGCCTTTTCACCACAAGTGACATCACAACTTTCCGCCATGACAAAGAAAATAGATGTTATGGAAATGCAGAAGAGTCAGATGGAGACAGTGTATGAGATTTGTGCAGGAGATCACTCAACAGAGCATTGTGCAATTAATTCGAAATTTGCGCAGTTTATTAGGAATCAAAACAGGCAGCAACAATATGGTAATAATGCAAACAATTACAATCTTGGGTGGAGGAACCATCTGAATTTTGCGTGGAGCAATAATCAGGCGCAACCTCAAAGCTATCATACCCAACCGGAGTTCAGAATCAGCAACAACAACCCGATAAGCTATCACAAGTGGAAGAGTTACTAGCAAGAATGGCAAATCAATTTGAAGTAACTTCAAAAAATCAACCAGCTCAAATTAGAAATCTTGAAACTTAGATTGGTCAGATCCATAGTGTTTTAAACAACCGACCTCAATGATCTTTACCAAGTGATACTGAGAAGAATCCAAAAGGAGAGGGTAACGCGCACTGTAAGGCGATTACTCTGAGAAGTGGGACAGAATTACTTGAAACAATCAAGGAGAACTCACAGCAGCCATGAGATGATGAGCGCAGAGTTGAACAAAAGGCAAGTGAAGATGAAGATTTGAAAAAGAAAACGGAGAAGCCCGTGGAAAAACCCAAAGGAGTCGAGCTGAATTCCTATGTTCCACCCGTACCATTCCCTTAGCGACTCAAAAAGGCAAAAGCAGACAAACAATTCTCAAAGTTTCTAGAGGTGTTCAAGAAACTTCAAATCAATATACCCTTTGCAGATGCTCTAGAAAAAATGCCAAAGTACGTGAAATTTATGAAGGATATTCTGTCAAGGAAGAAAAAATTGGAAGATTTTGAGACAGCCGCACTAACAGAAGAATGTAGCGCCATTCTATAGAAAAAACTACCGCCCAAACTAAGAGATCCAGACAATTTCATAATACCATGTACAATTGGTGACAAGTTCTTTGGGAAAGCTTTATGTGATTTGGGGGCCAGTATTAATCTGACGCCATTGTCCATATATCAGCAATTGGGCCTAAAAGAAGTGAAACCGACCAATGTTACTCTACAGCTGGCAGACAGGTCGTTTACTCATCTAAAAGGAATAGTGGAGGATATATTGGTGAAAGTTGACAAGTTCATCTTTCCGACAGATTTCATAGTATTGGACTTCGAAGAGGACAAAGAAATTCCAATTATACTTGGGCGTCCATTCTTGGCTACGGGTAGAACTTTGATAGACGCGCAGAAATGGGAGCTAACGATGAGGGTGCATGATCAAGAGGTCACGTTTAACGTTTTCAAAGCTATGAAATTCCCAAAGGAAGCAGAAGAGTGTTTCAAAGTTGATTGGTTAGAGGTAGCAGTAGATGAAGTTTCTGAGGTTAACTGTCATGCGGATCCTCTTGCAACGGCTTTAGTTAATCCTAGAGCTGTAGATTTTCCTGTTCCACTTGAGTTTGTGCAGCTATTGAATTTCTCTACACCACTCGTACAGGTTGGGAAGAAATTTGAGCCCTTAGATCATTCTGAGAAAGCAAAGACCCATGAAAAGACATCCATAGAAGAACCACCCGTTTTGGAGTTGAAACAGTTGCCGAACCATTTAAGGTATTCTTATTTGGGGGATTCTTCTACACTACTGGTGATTATATCCGCTTCACTTGACGAGTTATAAGAGAAAAAATTGTTAAGGGTATTGCGGAAATTCAAAACTGCCATTGGTTGGACCATAGAAAATATCAAAGGAATCAGCCCATCGCTATACATGCATAAAATTCTGCTTGAGGAGGAGGCCAAACCAGTTGTAGAGCAGCAACGATGACTAAATCCAATCATGAAAGAAGTCATAAAAAAGGAGATTATCAAGTGGTTGGATGCGGGTATTATCTATCCCATATCAGATAGTTCATGGGTTAGTCCGGTGCAATGTGTACCAAAGAAAGGAGGCATGACAGTAGTAGCCAATGAGAATAACGAACTAATTCCAACAAGGACGGTGACATGTTGGCGAGTCTAGATGGATTATCGGAAATTAAACAAGGTAACTCACAAAGATCATTTTTCGTTGCCTTTTATTGATCAGATGCTAGATAGATTGGCGGGACATCCATTTTACTGTTTGCTGGATGGCTACTCGGGCTACAATCAAATTGTCATAGCCCCCGAGGATTAAGAAAAGATGACATTCACATGCCCATATGGAACATTTGCCTTCCAGAGGATGTCTTTTGGGCTTTGCAATGCACCGACGACATTTCAGAGATGTATGATGGCAATCTTTTCTGGTATGGTATAGCAGAATTTAGAAATCTTTATGGACGATTTTTCAGTCTTTGGTGATAGTTTTGATGTATGCTTAGAAAATTTGATTTCGGTTCTAAAGAGATGCGTAGAAACAAATTTGGTGCTTAATTGGGAGAAGTGTCATTTTATGGTGCAAGAAGGAATCATCTTGGGACATAAGGTGTCCGATAATGGTATAGAAGTGGACAAGGCAAAGATCAAGACGATTGAAAATCTGCCACCACCAAATTTTGTAAAAGGAATTCAAAGTTTCTTGGGACATGCAGGATTTTATCGACGGTTTATCAAGGATTTCTCAAAGATCACAAAGTCGTTGTGTGCTTTACTTGAAAGAGATGTTCCTTTAAGTTCACTACAGAGTGTCATGATGCATTTCAGAATCTAAAGACGAAGTTAATAACTGCACCAATAATAGTCGCACTAAATTGGAGTTTAACATTCGAGCTCATGTGTGATGCTAGCGACTACGTGGTTGGGGCAGTCTTAGGCCAGCGCAAGGAAAATATATTTCATGCAATTTACTACGCTAGCAAAACTCTGACAGATGCACAATTAAATTACACCACGACAGAAAAGGAATAACTTGCAGTGGTCTTTACCTTCGACAAATTCCGAGCATATTTGATTGGTACAAAAGGTGATCGTGTTTACAAACTACTCTACAATAAAGTATCTCATCTCTAAGAAGGATGCCAAACCAAGGTTGATCTGGTGGATTCTTCTACTTTAGGAATTTGATCTTAAGATTTGGGATAGGAAGGTGTCCGAGAACCAAGTAGCAGACTATCTCTCTAGACTGGAAAATTCGCAGCAAAACAAAGGAGATCGGGTATTTATAAATGAGTCCTTTCCCGACGAGCAATTATTCTATATAGAAAATGAAGCTCTTTGGTATGCGGATTACGTCAATTACATCGTCAATGGTGTACTTCCTTATGACTTGAGCTATCAGCAGAAAAAGAGGTTCCTACATGATGTCAAGAAATATATATGGGACAAACCTTTTTTTTCCCGACAGTGTGCTGACCAGATGTTAAGACGATGTGTGGCTAAGGAGGAAATCGAAGGAATTCTACAACATTGTCACTCATCTCTGTATGGAGGTCACTATGGAGGTGATAGAATAGTTACAAAGATTCTCCAATCTGGATTCTATTGGCCAACAATGTTCAAAGATGCTCACGAATTCGGAAAAAAGTGTGATCGTTGTCAACAGGTTGGCAACATATCAAATCGGCAGGAGATGTCTTTGAATTCAATCTTGGAAGTGAAAACATTCGACGTATGGGGGATTGACTTCATGGGACCATTCCAATCGTCATTTAATAACAGGTATATCTTAGTGGGGGTGGACTATGTCTCAAAGTGGGTGGAAGCAGTTGCGTTACCTACTAATGATGCCAAGGTTGTTCTAACTTTCTTGCGCAAGAACATATTTACAAGATTTAGAACACCAAGGGCTATAATAACTGATGGGGGGGGGGGGGTCCCATTTCTGCAACTAATATTTTGCCGCTCTTCTCACTAAGTATGGAGTATGACATAAATTTGCAACGGCATATCACCCGCAGATGAGTGGACATGTCGAGATTACCAATAGAGAAGTCAAAAGGATTTTAGAAAAAATTGTTAACCCGACCCGCAAAGATTGGTCCAGCAAGCTTGCCGAGGCTCTTTGAGAATACCTCACTGCTTACAAGACTCCAATAGGCATGTCTCCATATAGACTCGTCTATGGAAAAGCATGTCATCTCCCAGTAGAATTAGAGCATAACGCGTATTGGGCGATTAAGAAGCTCAATTTTGAGTCACAAACAATATGAGAAAAGAGGCTTTTACAATTAAATGAACTGAACGAATTTAGAATGAATGCCTATGAAAATGCCAAAATGTACAAGGAGACTGTCAAAAAGTGGCATGACAAGCGCATTGTTGAACGGACATTCGAACCGGGCCAATCTGTGTTGTTATTCAATTCAAAACTTAAGCTTTTTTCGGGCAAGTTGAAATCTAGATGGTCAGGACCGTTTACAATCACTAATGTATTCCCATACGGAGCGATTGAAGTTATTGACCCTCATTCTCAGCAGACATTTAAGGTTAATGGTCAACGGCTAAAACATTATTGGGGCGGTAACGTGGATTGTCAGCAGACCTCCGGAACCCTTTCTGATCCGACTTAAGCGAAAAGGAGAAAGTCATGCTGAAAGACTCTAAATCAAGCGCTTGTTGGGAGGCAACCCAATCGTAGTATTGCTTTAGCTTTTAGTTTTCAATTTTAAGGCATTTTTGGGTTATTTTATTCAATTTATAGGATTTATTAAATTTCTAGCTTAGGACAATTTCTTATGATTAGCTTCACTAATTCTTGCATATTTTTATCTCCTTGCAGCTAAAGAAGTTAATTATGGAGCTCAGAAGTCAAAAATTGCAGCAGTGAAAATTTTCAAGAATTTAGCAACTGTGCCCCGGCGGGAATTTTACACTGAGTGATCACGCCCCGGCACAGTACTGAGCCCCAACAAAATCAGACAACACCCTCAACAAGATGCTTGTAGTCTGATCGCGCCTCGGCGGACAAGACAGCGCCCCCAGTGAAAAGTCCTCAATCAGACTATGCCCCGACAAGATTTCAAGGAGAAAAGACAGCACCCCAGCGCAATAGTCAATTTTCAATTTTTTAGAAAAGCAATTACCACGCCCGATCGGAAATAAAACCATAAACCCCTCACCCCCCAAAATACATCCTTCAAACCACAACTCATCTCCCTCTCTCTCTCTCTCTCTCTCTCTCTCTCTCTCTCTCTCTCTCTCTCTCTCAAGCTCCGATCTCTCTATTCATCTTCTAAACCCAATACCTCTCACCCAACCTCGGCCATACCATCCTCCTCGTATGCCTAGCATCTCCATACGCAACTTCCATCTAACTTCATTCGGCATTCTTCGCCCAACGGGTTAGCAGTGGTCACGGGTAGACTCCAAAAGTTGGGGGTGTGGGTTAATTCGGTTTTCAATCATTCAAGCATCCAATTTGAGGTAACAAACATTGTCACTTACACTATAAATTCATTACATTACATTCTGTCAAGTTCGGTGGTTGTTTTTAGTACCTCGGGTACTTGTGTTGGGTTTGCCCAGTGGTTTGTGTTGGCCACTGGAGGAGAAAAGGTGGTTTGGGTGGAGTGATCGGAGCTAAGAACGTATCATCAATAGGTAGGGGTAATTTTCAATAGTGAAATCCACAGGAGTTTGGGGGAAATTGAGTGCACGCCATTTGTTTGATAAATTACTGCAAAGAATGGGTCTTTTAATTTGAATTTCAGAGGGATACGTTGAGACTCTGTTTTGGAAGTATAAGGTGTTGTAGGGCTTCAATATTAGTATTGTGCTTATATGGCTCCAAAACGCCAACGGGGAAAAGGTTCTTCAGCTACACCACGACCATTTAATCGGAAGAAGTTCATTAGTGTAGAGACAGAGGATAAGTTTAATCATGTTTTAGCCGGACGGGCATTGATTCCAGAAAGGGGGCTGCGTCCGAATATATTAGAGGATGGTGGGCAATGTTTGTGGGACGTGGTTGACAGGTGTTTGCGGAACACCCGGATGCAGTAGTAACGGTCGTTGTTAAGGAGTTTTATGCTAATGCGACAGATACACCCGAATGTAAGGTGATGGTTCGGGGTCAATTGGTGTCGTTCAGCAAAGACAGGATTAATAAGTATTACAACTTGCGAGCTCTGGATGTTTGTCAGTTTGCTACAATGGGGACTCCCGATTATGGACAAATTGTCCGCGACCTTTGTTGACCGGGCACGGAGTGGAAAACTAATAAGTATGCTGGCAAATTGTCCACGTTTCCATTCAACGCTTTGAATCGATACGACAAGATTTGGTACGCATTCTTGTGTGCCAAGTTAATGGACATGTATGCATGTGAGCAACGTGACACGGGAACGAGCCGTTCTACTATATGCTATTGTAACCGGGTTATCAATTGATGTGGGGAGTGTGATTGTATCCTCGATCAAAAAGCAGTTGAAAGGGACGACGTCAGGAGGATTACCACATCCGTCCCTCATTACCGCGTTATGTCAGCAGTTTGGTGTACGGTGGGGGGCAGCTGAACCAGTGCAACCACCAACAACTCTCCTCGATCATAATTTGATTACACGCTACAAAGTTTGGGAAGGTGGAGAGTCACGCGGGTTAGGGTTTATTTTGGCTCCTCAATCGCCACCACACGCTGATGATACCCCTGAGAGTCCTAAACATGATGCGGTTGTGCCCGGCTCCAACTGAGCCGTAAGACGGTTACAAAGGCGGACGGATTTCTAGTTTGATGAGGTATTTCATCAGCATAAGCGCCTAGCGGAGCGTCAGGATGCTATGCACACTTACACATATACTTGCACTTCCGCCTTAGCCACGATGTTGTCACAGCTAAATCCGAATGCGCTAGCCTTTTCAATCCCACCTCCGCCGATGTTGCCGGAATATCCACCGCATGACTCAGATTCCGAGGAAGAGGAGGGTTACTCCGACCATGATGCTTGATTTATTAGGGGAGTCTTCTTGTTCTTATTCTTGTCTTAATTCGTTAACTATGTTTCAATGAGGACATTGCTCAATGTGAGTTTGGGGGTAGGGCATTCTGCTTAGTTCATATTTTGCTTAATTGCATTCATGCATGTTCGTATTAGCTAGTTTTTGTTTGTTTAGTTTATTTGAATATAGGATCATATATTATTGCATGTAGGAATACTTGAGCATTGAATTAATGTATGAAATCTAATGATGGCCAATGATGAAATTGTGAGTCTTTATTTAATAATTTTAGCAAGATGGATTTGGAACATTGAAGTTCGAAATCTTTCATATTTTGCTGATTTTGTTGAGCTTAAGACCCTTGGATCTTAATTGCACGTATTCAATGTATCAAGTTAGTTGAGTTTTTGTTCAATTTTTGTGAATTTAGGTGCTTGATAAAGATTTAGATAGCCGCTATCACTTGTTGAAAAAAGAAAAAAAATGATCATTTGCTTCGATGTCTGTCTTATAAAAAAATTAAAAAAATTAAAAAGAAGAATAGACAGATATGAGCAACACATAGCTAGTCTATTTTTGTGGCCTCTATTACTCGAACAAGTAAGCCCTTAAGAGTGTCTCTACACTTGGTGCCCTAAAGCCACTTGGTTTGGGAGTCACTGGTGGAAAGTTTGCTACATGGGTAATTTTGAAAAGCCTAAGGAAAATAGGTATTGCACATGCTAAGTTGATCATATACGAGATAGAGTGTAAGACGCACTCGTTAAATAAAGAAAATGAACAGAAAATTGTAAAAATAAGTGTATAGAGGGGTAATAAAATGATAGATGAGTAACTCTCTGTATTTGAGCACTGATATTCATGAGTTGTGTTAGAATGATGGCTGATTTGATATGTTAAATTCACACACACACAAAAGGGTTGAAGGTGAGTAAAATTGGTGATATGTCAGATTTTTGGACTAAACGAGAATTTGAAGTTTGGCTGAGTTATTATTTAAGATCTTTGAGGCGTGATATATATGGAATATGTTGATTTATGTTCAAGACATTAGTGTTTATGCATTTGCATTCATGTGGTTTAGTTATATAGTTATTTTTATTCGTAGTATTTTTGCATGAGGACGTGCAAAGTCTTGAGTTTGGGGGTATTTGATGAGTGGGCGTTATACCTACGAATTAGGTGCTTTTAAGCTTAATTAATTGTCTTCATGGAGTGTTTTTAGTTTTATTTTACTTGTTTTTATGACTTTTTTGCAAAAAACGGCTTCGGGAGGTCAAAACAGGAAAATTGAGGTTTAGTGGAAATTTTGTAATTTGGAATAGAAGATGGCGCCGGGGCGCAATGTTTCCATACAAAGATGGTGCCAGGGCGCAATTCGGCGAACTCAGTTGGCCCAATGCTGCGTTGAGAAATCCGAGCCCAGCTAGGAAGTTAGTTGTTGCGGTTATTTGAAAGAGGGATTCGACGGCTTTAAGGAGTTACACAGAGAGAACATAAGGGAGATAGGGAGCAAGGATTGGAGACGTACGTAAAAAGATTGAAAGATTGATTGGAATAACAAGAAAGCAACAGTGAAGGCTACGGAGACGAGAGACTTCGACAGAGTTTACTCGATTTCCTTTTCTTTTATCTTTTGAACTTGTGATGATTTTCTATATCGATTTACTTATATTTTCCATTATGGTGTGTAACTAAATTCTTCTTTAAGGTTACAATGGAACCGTTAGTTGAACTTTAATTAATTCATCTTAGTTTCAATTATTTGATCAATTGTGGTATTGGTTGTTATATCTTGTGCGTGAATTATAATTGTCTGATCAGCAATTATTTGATTTCTTAGATGGAATCAAAAGAGGAAATCTAGGAATAGATCTGGATATAATAATGTGTGAGAAAGCAAGCTCAGATGTACGATATTAATCAAAAGACAGAATTAAGGAAAATTATTGATGAATGATCGCTACAATCAACTCCGGATCTTCAATATCCATATCAGTACTTCTGTACAAGCTCAAGGATATCAAAGTAATCCAAACTATGTCCAATAGTTAGTCTCAGACAATAAATCTTTAGAAGGCAAGGTAAATTTATTCATCGTTGGACTACTTTTCTCATTCCAGTCACAAAGTCCCAAAACAATGTGATTGATGAACCAAATGCACATATCTCTCCGGTCATAGTCTCTAAACTCTACGACTGATAACCAAGCTAGTCTTATCATCCCAAATCGTAGAGTCACTATGATCATCATCCTGATCATAGAGCATATTGACTCTACGATTGCACTTCATATAAATCTCTTTCCTATAAACTCCTTCATAGCTAATTACCAGGCTACAATTCATGACATCAGTAATCAAGGTTATCTGTTGAAAGGATGATTGTTGAGTGACTAGCAGCTCACTCTACGAACTGATAAAGCTAACTCAAACAGGGAAGGTGAACTTCACGCTCTCTAAACTCAAGTGAGTTAGAATACTTGATGTGCTTCAGTTATGAAAAATGCAAAAGTTAAGTCCACGTTCTACAAATGAGTATCTGACACGTGTCCTCTGCAAAAACAAGAGGAAATTGGTATAAGTCAATTTTTAAAACTGACGGTGGTCATTTTCCATCAGTTGTCAATGACTATTCTCCCAAAACTCTTGAAACCATACATTTTGAAAAATCTTCAAAATTTGAAATCACTCCTTGTGCTATTCTCAAATCAGTTTACCCTCATGGCATCTCTTTAAGTTATTCCTGAAAATCTTGTTTGTTTTAAAAAATTTGGAGATGCAAAGCAGAAATTCAAAGATATTCTTCATCTGGTCAAGAATGCTAGGTTTACCAAGTGTATGAAAACCAGTACCAGATTTTCTCTACAATTGTGAAAGAATTCTATTCAAACGCTGCTTAAAAAATAAAAAAAAAAGACTTTTACATATATACCCAAAAGTATAAAATGAGCCCTCTAAGTCCAAATAAAAAAGTATTGTCATAAAATCAACTAAATTGCATCACCATAACATTTTTTCCTCTATTTTTTCTTGAAATTGGACAAAAAAAATATCATATCATGAGTCAGAGCCTACTACAATAGTTGCTCTCGATATATCCCGCAAAAATACTAAAAAGAGATGACACATAATTGCTCGTGCCTGAAGGCACGACGAAGATTAAAATTTCAAAAATACTTTATTACCTAAAGAGTTTTTGCAACCTAAAATAACTTATAAATCAATTAGAATGAATCTGAACCGTCCCTATGATTTTTCACCCAAATCAATTTGCATGTGGAAATATAACGACCGCAATACCCAAAAAATAGGAAATGGACGTCAATTCTAAAAGGGTAACTCATGTTGTTTACATGCAATTATTTATTATTACTATTATTATTATTATTATTATTACTATTATTATTACTATTACAATTATTATTATTATTATTATTATTATTATTATTATTATTATTATTATTATTATTATTATTATTATTATTATTATTATTATTATTATTACTATTACTATTACTATTACTATTACTATTACTATTACTATTACTATTACTATTATTGTAATGACCACGAATTCTATTAGACATTGTAATTATAATTATTATATAATTATCAATAAATTAAATTTTTTGTACTAATTAATTGTGCATTAGATAATTGAATGAATATACTTGTGTATGTGTATATTTATTTAAAGCAATGAAGCAATGTGTTAAAATTAATTAAAACAAATCTAATTGGATTATATTTTAAATCCAAATGGGGTATTAAACTAGGTCAAATTAATTTACCTAGTAGCTCATATAATTAAATTAAACCTTACTCCATATAATTAATTAATCTAGCCCAATGCTTATTTTAATTAAAAATAGCATAGTTTATTAAATGTTAGCCTAATGTGTCAATTAAATTGAGTTCAACCAAATTAAATGAATGAGCCTAATATATTTAATCCTAGAGTCCAATGTGGAACCCAATAAGAAGTCAAAATTGGTCAAACAATATATATATATATATATATATATATATATATATATATATATATATATATATCTGTGTGTGTGTGTGTGTGTGTGTGTGTGTGTGTAATTAAAATATTAAAATTAATGCAAAAATAGGTGATTAAATCCCATTTTCTAGCAATTTAGGGGGCCCCACTTGAAGGTTGCTTGATTTTTGTGTTGCTTCTATTTTACACTATGACAAGGTTGGCCAACAACCCTAGTCAATCACCTAGTCAATCATAATGTCCATTCATGCAATAGTAAGCTAGATTAAGCTCTAAATTCACCAACATTGGTGAATTAAGAGAGTTAATGGATGATTAGCATGTGGCTATATATAGGATGCTCCACAACCTTGGTGATGTTGGTTAGTTCATTTGAAGCATTTCTAGAGAGAAAAATAGAGAGCATTTCCTAAAGAGAAAGAAAGAAATACTTGTGAACTTAAGAAAATAGCTAGAGGTTAAGCTTGGTGGATGACACAAAACTTCACAGCATACTTTGGTAGGAGAAGAAGAAGAGCATCCAAGACCTCAAGGTTTAAAAGTGTTCTAAACTTCCTACATTTCATTTTTGTAGTCTAGAACGATTTTGAACAATTAAAATCTATTTTTAACCGATCAAAACTTATTTTGATGGTCTAGAAGCATTAAACTATGTTATATATGTATATTCATGGTTTAATGTGTTTATATCATGTTTTGGTATATGCGTATTGCATAAAAATGGACGAAAAGCTTTTATTGAACTTTACCAGTAAAATGTATATACATTAAGAGAACTTCTAAAATGTATATGTGATTGTTAATGTGTAGTTTGAAATATACAAGTTGAAAAATGATTTATATGGCTAGAAAGTTATATATGATAAACATATGATGTATGTGGAGTCATAAAACATGATGGTCTAGCAAATAATGCTTGTAGCATCATGTTTAAAACAATCGAATCAAGGATTTATGAAACTACTTTTCATTTTGTCCTTGTAAGTGATTTTACACCTATTTTCGTTTGGAATTTGGATTTGTGATCTAAAGAAAAATTGTAGATCATGAAATTCTAATGAATTTAGGTTCAAGAATCACCTCAAAATATTTTTGTATGACAAAGTTATGACCAAATTGGTAAAGAAAGTTCGGGCAGTCCACAAATTAGGGTTTTGAAATTTTTGTACTACCGCCGTAGCGGTGGAAACCACCGCCGCAGCGGTCAAACATTCTGCTAGAAACGTGTTTTTGATGTCCGGGTCTGGTCGGGTCAGTCCGGATCAAGTTTTCTTTGAAAATTTAAGTTGAAATAAGTGTAAAATGAATGTATTTGTGTAATAAACCAATATATGAAGTTTATTGGTAACTAATTGATAACTAAATATTTAAATTAAAGCATAAGGTTAACACAAATATAAAGTTAACTATTGGTATTGTTTGAAATAAAATATTATTAAGTGTTGAATAATATTATTATGTAATTAAAAGGTTGTTAAATGATTAATAACATTTATGAAGGATTTAGATATTATTACATGATTAATAATATTAGATAATAAATAAAATATTATTAAATGATTAATAATATTAGATAATAAATAAAATATTATTAATTAATTAATAATATTAGATAATAAATAAAATATTATTAAATAATTAATAATATTAATAAGATAATAAAATATTATTAAATATTTAATAATATTAGATAATGAATAAAATATTATTAAATAATTAATAATATTAATAAGGTAATAAATATATTATTAAATGATTAATAATATTAGATAATGAATAAAATATTATTAAATGATTAATAATATTAGGAGATTAATAGAATATTATTAAATGATTAATAATATTAGAAGATGAATAAAATATTATTAAATAATTAATAATATTATAAGATTAATAAAATATTATTAAAGTATTAGTAATATTAATAAGATAGTAAAATATTATTAAATGATTAATAATATTAGAAGAATAATAAAATATTATTAAAGAATTAATAATATTAAGTGACTAATAAAATATTATTAAATGATTAATAATATTACAAGACTAATAAAATATTATTAAATTGTTAATAATATTAGATAGGTATATGAACTATATTAAATAATTAATATAGGTTCTTTATGTTTGAAATATTATCAAGTAGTGATAATATTTCCTATGTGTTTATATACGCATAATCATATAATTATGCGGTTCGTAAGAGTTATAAAGGTTATCATATGAATGCGTATATGATACTAATTTAAGATCAAACTGATTAATCGTTAGGTCCGTTCAAGGAATATTAAATTGAATTGGTTAGCTGTAGACTACACACATGACAAGTTTCTTCTTAACCTTAACTTGTATTTATTGTTGCAAGTTTTTTTCAACTGTAATTACATTGAGTAATTCAATTATTATTGAGCAAGTATCTACACTCGTAGTTATTTGACAGAACTTAAAGTGGATTAATTATCAAAAAAAATATTTCACATCATTATTTGTTAATATATTCGCACTTAGTGCTTTTACAAATGTTATAGTTCATTAATTTAAGAACTGCTTTGGAATGTCTAAGCTAATTGTTTCGGCTAGACAATGCATGTTTACATTCTTTAAATTAAATATTTTAAAAGTTTATCCAAACCAATTGTTGGTGCGGATTCTTATAGTAAGACTGAGAATGAACAACCCTAATTAAAGGGGATTTTTATTTGTCGAAAAACCGAATTTGCGCAAGAAATCTAAATGTTATGCATATACATAGGACATAAGAGGACTGATGTAATGACCACGAATTTCATTAGTCATTGTAATTATAATTAATAAAGAATTAGCAATGAATTTAAAATTTTTGTGTTAAATTAATTGTGCATTAGATAATTAAATAAATGTACTTATGTGTATGTATATTTATTTAAAGAATTAAAGCAATGTGTATAATTAATTAAAGCAAATCTAATTGGATTATATTTTAAATCCAAATGAGTTGTTAAACTAGGTCAATTAAATTTACCTAGTAGCCCAAGTAATTAAATTAAACCTTAGTCCATGTAATTAATTAAACAAGCCAAATGCTTATTTTAATTAAAGGTAGCATAATTATTTAAATGCTAGCCCAATGTGTTATTTAAATTGAGCCCAAACCAATTCAATGAATGAGCCCAATATATTTAATCCTATGATCCAATATGGAGCCCCAATAAGAAGTCAAAATTGGTCAACATTGTTATATATATGAATATATATATATATATATATATATATATATATATATATATATATAGGAGTATATATGCATAATTAAAGCATTAAAATTAAAGCAAAAATGGTTGATTAAATCCCATTTTCCAGCAATTTAGGGGGTCCCACTTGGGGGTTGCTTGATCTTCATATTGCTTCTTTTATACATTATGTCATAGTAGGTGAACCACCCAAGTCAATCAACAAGTCATTCAACTAGTCCATCCATGCTATAGTAATCCAACTTAAGCTCTTAATGTGACTATGTTGATGAATTAGGAAGGTTAATAAAAGTTTAATAGATGGCTATATATAGAGTGCTCCACATACTTGAAATGTTTGTTAGTCATTTGCAAGTATTCTAGGGAAAAAAAAGTGAGAGCATTTATGAGCATTTGAGAGATACACTTGGGGATTGAGTGAAAAATCTAGAGAAGGAGCTTGGTGAATGTCACAAAGCATCATCACGTACTTTGGTAGGAGTAGAAGAAGAGCACACAAGTCACAAATGTGAGCAGTTTTGAGTCTAGTTACGTTCGGAATTTGGATTTGTGATCTAAAGAGAAATTGTAGAGGAGGAAATGCTTATGAGAATGGACTCAAGAATCACCTCAAAAAGTTTTAAAATGAAGAAGTTATTGCTGTCGGAGCGTCGGAGGGTCGAGCAGTCAAAAAATTGATTTCCGGACAGAATGTCCTGACGCACCTACGTCAGAATTGACGCAGCTGCGCCAGAACACGCTGCCAGGCAATGTTGGGCAGTCCGGGTCGGGTCCGGGTCGGTCCGAGTTGGGTCGGGTCGATCCGGGTTGAGCTTTCTTTGAAAAAATAAGTTGAAATAAGTGTAAAATGAATATATTTGGATATTAAACTAACATATATGAAGTCTAATTATAAATGAATGTTAGCTAAATGTTTAAATTAAATACTAAGGTTAACCCAATTTAAAAGTGAACTTTTGGTATTATTTAAAGAGTATTAAAATATTACTACATGGTTAATAATATTAACAAGTGATTTAATATTATTAAATGATTGATAATTTTAGTAAGAGATTAAAATATTATTAAATGAGTAATAATATTAATAAGTCAATAAAATATTATTTAAATAAATAATAATATTAGTAAATGAAATAAAATATTATGATTAATAATATTAGATAATGATTAAAATATTATTAAATGATTAATAATATTAATAAGATAATAAAATATTATTAAATGATTAATAATATTAGATATTGAATAAAATATTATTAAATGATTAATAATATTAATAATGTGATAATGTATTATTAAATGGTTAAAGATTAATAAAATATTATTAAGTGATTTATAATATTATAAGACTAATAAAATATTATTAATTGTTAATAATGTTAGATAAGAATATGAACTATATTAAATAATTAATATAGGTTTTATGTGATTAAAATATTATCAAGTAATGATAACATTTCCTAAGTGTTTAATATACCCTTAATTAATTAATTATGTGGTTAGGTATAACATGTATAGATGTTATTATATGAATGCGTATATGATACTAATTTGAAAATCAACTTGATTAATTGTTAGGTATATCTAAAGAGAATTTAAATTGAATTGGTTAGCAGTAGACCACGCACAAGGTAAGTTCTCTAACCCTACTCAATTATTGTTGAACAAGTTTCTATACTTGTATTTATTGTCAAAGTTTGAAATGGTTTAATTATTTAAAATTATCTCACATCCATATTGTTTATGAAATCGCATATAGTGCATTTGAGCTTAATAATCCTTGATTCATGAACTGTATTAAAGATGTCTTAAGCTAATAGTTCAGCTAGACATTGCGTTTATAAATTCAATAACTTGAATACTTTTAAAAGTATATCCAAACCATTGTTGGGTGCAGATTTTTTATGTTAAGTCTGAGAATTGAACAACCCTAAATTAGGGGATTTTATCTTGGGAAATCGACTTTGGCGCCAGTTGACTAAATGTAATGCATATACAGCGGGTTGAATAGGTTGATCTACTTGAAAACCAAAACTACTCAAAGGGTCAAAGGAAACTCTATTATACCCTCGTTAGTTCAGGGTCCTTGGTGACCACTCAGCATTTAAGATTCGAATATTCCTGTTCAATGAAATTTGAGTCTTGTTTATTTCACAATTGTTTTATCCATTGTTGAAACCATTGATGTTATTTCCCATTCATTCATGATATATTAAATCTCTATGATTGTTCTTAACTTGCTGAGCAAACTAGTTGTTCATCCTTGCTATATCATGAACAATTTTTCAGATAGACCTGACTGCTCCGAGAAGGATAAGGGAAAAGGGAAAGCCAGAAATTAAGTTAAATTATACTTGTTAATTAATGTTTAGAAATGTATTTGCTGTAGGTAAATCTTTTGTAATTCCTTATTATAGGAACTGTTTATGTTATGGTTAATAGACCCTGGTATTGTAACCTTTTTGTAAGGAACCAATATGTATTATTCTGCTAAGTTAAAATGCAATGTATGTATTTAATTACTAGTAATGTATTCATCAGTGAGAACCAAACCCGAGGTTATGGAACCCGAATTTGGGGTCGTCACAACTGATCCCCTCAAGTGTCCCTTTTTTCAAGGTGTCAGATATATATATATATATATATATATATATATATATATATATATATGTCTGTTCTTCCTTAGTGTCGACGCCAGGATTTTCGTCGTTTCGTTTTTTAATATTTAAATGCCCTTTCCAATTTTAGCCTTTGGATTTAAGATGTGATTTATTGAAAAGGGTCGGCTTAGTGTCGACGGGGTTTCGAAAGGTCGATTTTATAATGAGCCAGTTGACCAGAGTCGCCAGTTGGTATATTTGAAATGGATGTACCAACTCATCCGAATTTTGTTTTCGTAATCGCAGGCTCATATGTGACTCCGAGTTAATTGGTCCGCAAACCGAGATTCATAGAGTTCGGGGGCTTGCTTAAGCGAGGGGAAGGTGTTAGGCACCCCCTGACTTCCGTGAAACACGGTTACCGCAATCTCGATATTTTCCTATCCTTTTAAATCCTTAAAATGTGTGTGTGCGCGCGTGTGTGTGTGTGTGTGTATGCCTAAATGGATGTTTGTGGTGTCCTTTTGCATAAAAGTCGCTTTGATTTTATGTGGCAAAGGTGTTTTGTCGGGAAAGCGTTTGGACGTCTTTTGACCCAAATGACAAGGCTTCGCTTTTTATAATAAAGATTGATTTTAATTCCGAAAACGATGAGGGTTTTTTATTAGATGTCATTTTCAGAAAACAATAATTTCAAACTTTTGTCAAATAGGAATCGAGACTATACATTGCCTTCTAACAGTAAATATAAATAAAATGAAGGTAACTTCTAGAACTCTTTAACCCTATGCACAAAGTTTAATGAAAACGTTTATTTATATTTTTTTCTGAAAACATCTTCTATGACATTTCAAAACCAAATATAGCCTTTTCGTCAAACAAGGATCAAAGTTTCACCAAAACTCTTTACTTTTTAAATCTTGTGTATCTAATATCCTAATTTGATTCTTTTTAGAAGATCTTTATCGTTTGCTTTATTTTTTGAAAAATCGTTTTATATCGTAAATCAAAATAAGCATTCAAAACGTGTCGGGGCTATCCATGGGCATGTGAGCCATCCAGACAACCCCAAACACCCACAACCACATATCTTTATTATTACGGGGCCCTAACCCGACCATGATTTGGTATCGCTTTAAGGCCCGATATTACATATATACAACCGTGCATCCTACCTAATGATTACATACACCCAAAAATGTCCATCATCGGGATTTGACCACGAGGATCTCTTCCCTAGGCTCACATTCACCCAAATCGTTGCACTACCAACACTACGACCCATCTAACAATACTAACTCATTACGGTATCATATGCATCACAAATCTCAATGCCAATACTACAACTATCTCTGAACCCAACGAATGATATGTCACCGTACGGATGTCATCGGGGCGTTCGGAGGAAGTTACGTTCCAATGGAACCCTCGCTAACAACCCCTAACCCACAGATCATCATCAATATAACAACATACTATGCTACACAAACCCAAAACACAACATTATCACATTAATACAAACAAGAAAATATCAAAAGAAAACCCTCTTCGCCTTGCAAAATGCCGATCAAAGCTTCTTATTTCACAAATCGGACAACACCACAAGAACACTCGACTAACTAGCCAGAGAATACAAATATTTCACTCAAATCTAACCAAGAACAATACTCTTTTTCTCTCCTCCCGCGAGCTTTCTCTCTCTAAAACTCCCTAATTTCTTCTCTTTCTTTTCTCTCGGACGCAACAATGGCGATGTATAGCTGATCTGCAGGCAGCCGCAGGTGCATCTGCGGCTGGCCGCAGGTGCATCCAATGCTGCCTGCTGTGGCCGTCTGAGCAGTCGCCTCGGCTGCCGTGCGCCCCCCTCGAGCCACGAAAAGCGCCACATGTCGTTGGCCGCAGATGCATCCGCGGCTGTCTGGCTTCTTTTTCTCGATTTCCGTGTCACGCAGTCTTAACTCCTCATTTTTTGCTGCATTATTTCGGAAAGCTGTTCCTTGGTGTATAAATCGCTTGTTGAGCGAGACCCCCGAACATCGTAAGCGTAGTGGCCATTAGTTGTCTTTTATGATCAAATCAGGTTCTTCTGGATCAACTGTTTGTCTTGCCTCAAGTAACCTGATGCTCGTTGTTCGTTGTGGCTTCGTGTTGGGGTTCACCTTCCTTTTCGCATGTCGGGTCACGTGACGTTTTTGCCCTCCTGCCAGGGTTAATAGAGAAGTGCAAAATTTGGGTGTCTACACTTAGTAGCAGTTCATGGTCATTAAAGACCACTCAGCAGTAAAGAGTCAATCTATTCTTATATTGAACTTTGATTCCTGATATCTTTCACAATTGTTATTGTTGAAAACCCTGACGTTATTTTCCTTCATCATAATATATCTATTGTTGTTGTTTATAAACTTGCTGAGCCATTTAGTTGCTCATTCTTGCTATATCATGACTATATTTCAGCTAAGCCCGAATGCTCTAAAACAAACAAAGGCAAGGGGAAAACAAACGCTTAGTTTAGTTTATGCATGTTAGACTTAACTTACTATTATGTAATTTCCTTGTAAATCTTTTGTATTTCCCTTAAGAGATGTAATGTTACGATTAAGGTTAATCGATCTTAGGAATTGTAACCTTTTTATAAAAAACCTTTTATATTATTCCGCGAAGTTTAAATGCAATTTATATATTTAATCGTTAGTAAGTATTGTACAATGGAGAACAAAACCCGTGGTTATAGAACCCGGATTTGGGGTCGTCACAATTATTATTATTATTATTATTATTATTATTATTATTATTATTATTATTATTATTATTATTATTATTATAGTGTAGTGGTGAAATTGATTTTGGTGCAAAATGTGAGTGGGTAGATTTTTGAGAAAAAGATGTTGAATTTAGGGGGGGGGGGGAAATGAATGATAGATTAGTGACCGTTGGATGTTAAAACCTTAAATGATTTTAGACTGTTGGATGTTGAAGCCTAAATTAATTTGAGGCTGTTGGATGATAAAATCTTGGGATTTGAGCCGCTCTGTTTTATTATATATATATATATTAGCCAAATAGTTTGGTAATTTTATACAGATTTTAAAATATCAAAATAAAAGAATTTATTTTGAGTAATTTTAAAATAATAAAAATAAATAGTTTATTTTTAAATAATTTTATAATTAAAATAAAAGGCTTATTTTTAGCATGAAATTGGATTTCACGTAACTCTAATTGCCTATTAAATGATACTAATACATATATGAGATGATTTATTTATTTCATGTGATGAATATTATTTATTGAAATATATATATATATATATATATATATATGATAATAAATGTGATTGATTATTGACTGTTGACCAATATAATGGGATTTATTTTTAATTGGATACATGAATGCATGGTTTTATAAATGGAGTCTGTGTACCTCGTCTTTTTAAATTTTTTTATGTATAATTATATATCCCTCCTATATAGTTCTTCTTAAATGTTGATCAAGGTTTCTATTTATTGTAAATAATTTTGTAATAGGATTAGTTATAATTATTTTGAAGAATTGAATCAAAGAAGCAAGGATCACATGAAGACTCGTTTGTAATAGATCCCGAATTTAAATGTAATAGTTACATTTAATTTTATTTATTCTTGCACCCTAGGTTTGACCTTTTGATTCACTTGGTGGCTCTAGTGAACCAAACTAGAATAAAAGTCCATAATCAATCCAAGTAGAATATAGTATTATATGTGTACATGCTTAATATATATTTATTATATATTATTCAAACATGTTTCTCATGTTAAATAATATGACACGTATTTTATATATTTATGTGCATGCGCGCTAAATAAGATGAGACACTTAATAACAAACCCCTCATGATGTGGAATAAATATTATTTAATTCATGAATTAAATGAGTTTAATTCAATTAAATAAAATTAGAATTATTTTAATTTATTTATTCTACTAATGAATATTAAGTTGTAACGTTCAAAGATATTTGGAATATTGAATGCCGCCTTCAAGCATTATAAAACAATAAAGCATCAAATAATCAATATGAGTTTGTTGTGTCGCACAAGGCTTGTATTAATTATTTGAGATATTATTGTATCACATAGTAGATGTTTATAAGGAATTGAACATTACGGTTTTATTGTGTTGCACAAGGACGATATTTTTCTCTTCATTTATATGAAAATGCTAGGTCAAACTTAACTTGAATAAATTTGATTTGGATGTGTCGCACGTGATCTTAATAATTCAAGAGACAAAATAAAAAAAGTTACATATTGATGTAATAAATGTGATTTTGAAAAGGGTCGGCTTAATGTCGACGGGTTTTGAAAGATCGGTTTCTTTATGAGCCAATTGACCAGAGTCGCCAGTTGGTATATTTAAAATGGATGTACCAACTCATCCGAATTTTGTTTTCGCAATCGCTGGCTTATATATGACTCCGATTAATTGGTCCGCAAACCAAGATTCATAGAGTTCGGGGGCTTGCTTAAGCGAGGGGAAGGTGTTAGGCACCCCCCGACTTCCGTAAAACACGGTTACCGCAATCTCGATTTTTCCTATCCTTTTTTAAAATCCTAAAAATGTGTGAGTTGCGTGTGTGTGTGTGTGCCTAAATGGAGGTTTGTGTGTGAGTTTTGCATAAAAGTTTGCTTTTATTTTATATGGCAAATGTGTTTATCTGGAAAGCGTTTTATACGTCTTTTGACCCAAATGACAAGGCTTTGTTTCATAATAAAGATTGATTTTACTTTTTAAAGCGATGAGGATTTTATTAGATGTCGTTTATAGAAAACAGAGTTTTTAAACTTTTGTCAAATAGGTATCAAGACTATACATTGCCCTCTAATAATAAATCGAATAAAATAAAGGCAACTTCTAGAACTTTTTCACCCTATGCACAAAGTTTAATGAAAACGTTTATTCATATTTACGAAATCATTTTGTATGGTATTTCAAAATCCATTGGAGCCTTTTCATCAAACCGGAATCAAAGTTCGTCAAAACTCTTAATTTTTTAACCTCGTGCATCTAATATCCTAATTTGATCACTTTTATAAAATCTTCATCGTTTGCCTTATTTTGGAAAACCATTTTTTATGTCGTAAATTAAAACAAGCACTCATAATGTGTCGGGGCTATCCATGGGCATGTGAGCCATCCAGACGACCCCAAACACCCACAATCACATACTTTATTATTATTACGGGGCCTTAACCCGATCACGATTGATATTGCGTTAAGGCCTGATATTACAAATACACCGCCATGGACCCTTTGCCACGATTACATATACCAAAACGTCCATCATCGGGATTCAATCACTAGGATCTCCTCCCTAGGCTCACAATCATCCAATCACAGCGCAACCAATACTAAACCAAATCTAACAAGATTTAGACATTTGCTATCACATTACATAACCCAAATATCACTAACTCAACACTACGCATCACTCATTACCATAACGAACGAAAAATCACCGTACGGACGTTATCGGGGCGTTAGGAGGAATTACGTTCCGATGGAACCCTCGCTAACGACACCTAATCCACGGATCATCACCATTACAATAACAACTATATCAAATAAACCAATCGCAATGCTACTCTAACAATACAAGCAATAAAAACCCAAACAAACATCCTTTTCACCTTGCAAAACGCCGGTTCAATCTTCTTATATCACAAATCGGATTACACCACAAGATCACTAAACTAATTAGCATAACAAAATGAATCTATTGCTTGAATCTAGCCAAGATCCGAACTCTCTCTCTCCTCCCGCGCGCTCTCTCTCTCTCTATTTTCTTTCTTTTTCTTCCTGTCTTCTTTTCTCGGGTGGAAAATGGCGATGTATACTGGTTCAGCAGGCAGCCGCAGATGTATCTGCGGCTAGCCGCAGATGCATCTGCGGCTGGGCCTACTGTGGCCGTCCGAGCCGTCGCCTCGGCTGCCGTGTGCCGCCCTCGAGCCGCGAGCCTGCCCCCTTTATCGGTGGCTGCGATTGCATCCGCGGCTGTCCGGCTCATTTTTGTCGAATTTCGTGTCACGCGGTCTTAATTCGCCAATTTCTACTGTATTATTTTGGAAGGCTGTTTCTTGATACATAAATCATTTCTGGGAATGGTTTCCCGGCATCGAGACCCCCCCTCCTAATGCTGTAATCGCCATGGTCCTTGGCCTTCTTTGGCGATCGCATCGGGCTTCGTCTGGATTGCCCGTAGGTCTCGCCTCAAACGACTCAATTCTTGTTTTGCATTTGACAGCCTTGATCGTAAGCCGTGGTGGGAACTGCGTGCTGGCGCCCACCTCTCATTTTCGTATATCAGGTAAATTGACGATTTTGCCCTCCTATCAGGGTTAGTACACAAGTGCAAAATTTGGGTGTCTACAGCTGCCCCTCTTTATCATGTTTATGGAATGACATATGAAAATGAACATGATAAAGAAGTAGGCACCTGACGCACGGGAAAGACTGTACGTGTTTTATCGATGCAATGCATATGTTGAGATAATGCAAATGCCGCATTCAACATGATCGTGTAGGGGTCGATTCAAATTTCACGAATGGATGTCGCTTGGGTTTCGTATCCGACGGTCGTTTTTGGATTGGTCAGGTATCGTCTCTGACGGGTCAATTTTTCAATTGGTCAGGTATCGGATCTGACGAGTCATTTTTCAATTGGTCAGGTATCGGATCTGACGGGTCGTTTTTCACTTGGTCAGGTATCGTATCTGACGGGTCGTCTTTCAATTGGTCAAGTATCGTTTCTGACTGGTCGTTTTCCAATTGGTCAGGTATCGTATCTGACGGGTCGTTTTTCAATCGGTCAGGTATCGTATCTGACGGGTCATTTTTCAATTGGTCAGGTATCGTTTCTGACTAGTCGTTTTTCAATTGATCAGGTATCGTATCTGACGGGTCGTTTTTCAATCGGTCAGGTATCGTATCTGACGGTCATTTTCCAATTGGTCAGGTATCGTATCTGACGTGTCGTTTTTCAATTGGTCAGGTATCGTTTCTGACTGGTCGTTTTTCAATTGGTTAGGTATTTCTAAAATCTTATATCTTAACATGGGACACGTTGCAGGTTGCCTCGGGTAGCAAAAGGGAGGCAAAAAGGGTCACCGAGACCAGCCGCAGATGTATCTGCGGCCAGCTGCAGATGAATCTGCGGCTGGGATCGGCCCCTACTTCAGATCGCGAGGGGTCGCGATCCGTCACTTTCTTTACTTTTCTCCCTCTCGTTTTCGGTTTTCCTCGTCCCCTACTCGGCTTTTTCGTCTTTTGGGCATCTTTTGGCAAAATCTGCTCCGATTAGATCAGTCTACGCACTTTGGGTAACATTTTAACTCCTTTTTCTTTGCTTTTCGCTTTCATTTGGCTATGTATTTACTTGTTTAAATGTTTTAATTCTATCAACGCATGCCTCTATGAGATATTTATGTTGGATGTAGCATAAAAAATAATGGATCTTGCAGTCATGCTTTATTTACTTTGAAAAATCGTCGTTTTAGTTATTTCATGCTCATGATGCACCTTTTTGACTAGCATTTGGGATTTATTGGTTGCCTGACTTGATTAAACATGCCTGATCATGCATGGGATGTCCATTTTACAAACAAAACTCTGCCGAAATTTCGGGAAATCTAGCGCACCCCTAGGGATTTGTTTATGCATTTTCAATTCATAAATATGTTATGCTGCCCTATGATTTTTAACAATATGCAACAAGATTTTTTGAAAGTTAACGAGCTAAGGGTGTACCTCCTTTTCGTGATGTCGTTTCAGTCATGGATCCTGATGCTTCCAGTGGTTCCTCAGTGCCCCGGGTTGCTGGTGTCCGCCGTCATAGAGCGGCTGCCTCGGCTCCCGCTCCAGTTCTGACTCGTCATTCCCGTAGACTGGCAGAGTCTATTATTCGCCCCGCTCACCTTGCTGTTGATGAGGATGCCCCAGCTGAGGCAGAGGCGGGCCCCTCGGGCACAGCGGCTCCTCCCCCCTCACGTCGGACCTTACCAGGGGCCCGTGTCAGGATACCGGATCTGCTCGGTCCTGTTCTCAGTAGTCATCCCTCAGCCTACCTGGCGGCTAACGAGGTATATACGTCGTTTAAGTTCATTCAACCCGTATGGTTACCATGCCTGACTTTTGATGGTTGTCACAGGTTCCTGAGTTTACCCAGCCTCGGGGTAACTGGTTCAGCATCTACACTCTCTACCATGCGATGCATTCCGATTACAGGGGGATGGTAGATTCTTGGGGTTTCAGACATTTCTTCACTATCGTCCCTCGCCGCTGTCCGTGGGGCTATATGAGGGCCTTATCTGAGCGCTGGTTCCACCATACACAGTCGCTTCATCTTCTGGACTGTGAGCTGATGTTGACCCCTCTCGACTGGCGTTATATCACCGGGGTGGAGTTCTCAGGACCCCGGGTTCCTCTGGAGACTGACATCACCACCGCAGCTGTTCGATCTCTGTTGGGATACTCTCCTCAAGATAAGGTCTTTAAGGCCCGCAGCATTCGATCGGGAGCCTTGGCTGTAGATGCCATTGGAGGGGTCCTCTCCGAGCCATTCCCTGAGGACCGGTCTGCTCGTGACTTTCTGCTCCGACGTTTGTTTTTGACCATTATGAGGGGTTGTTTTCTGGGGAACAACTCCTCGACTATCCATTTCAGTATCGTCGAAGCCACCCGGGATGTTGACCGGATCGGGGATTACGATTGGGGCTCTTTCACCTTCGCTTACTTCCTCCAGGGTCTTCGTCTCCGCTCAAAGGGACAGACCGATGCTTGGCTCGGCTTCTACCCCTTCCTGCTAGTAGGTCCCTTTTATCGTATAGTTCTTGATTCGTTCCATCTCTTTGTCCCTTCCTGCTACTTACGGTTTTTCTGTTTTGTTTGACAGTTATGGGCTTACGAGAGACTACCCTGCTTGCGGCCAGTTACTACCCTCGGCCCGGAGACTTATCCCAGGGGCCGTAGATGGCATCATAGTACTCTCGAGGAGACCCCAGTGTCCGATAGCTTTGCTCACTGTCGGCTGCAGTTAGAGCTGATCTCGTCCGCGGATGTGACCTGGGTTCCCTACACGGCGGATCATTTGGCGGCTGGCCTTGTCGGTGGTTATGCCGCGGATCTGGAGCATGCCTTGTCCACTCGTCGTATTCCATTTCCGACATACGGTGGATGGGAGCTGTATCTAGGGGAGCGCGCCATCAGATGTGTGACTGGTGTAATATCCCAAATATTTCAAAAGTGATCTAACAAGATCTAAGCAAGGTTGTCAATTCAAAACCTAAAGAAGGATTTCTCAAGCTTACCTTGAGTTATCTGAAAGAATATATACGACTCGAAACTAAGATCGTATACAACTAAGAGGTTAAAATCTTTAACCTAAACTATATGTTATGTGATTAGTAAAGCTTGAATTGAGCTTTTAAATGTGCTGTATGAATTATCTATGTGTAGGATTTTGTGTTTTGATTTGAGTAGTTAACCTTAACACTTATTAAAAATCAGAAGTCAATTTAGAACAAAAACCTAAATTGGAAAAAAAGTTAAAACCTAAACCCTAACCCTAGGGTCTAAACCCTAGAAAATAACCTAGGCCCTTAAACAAAATGTGAAGGTCAAATTGACATTCCGTTTAATGATTCAACCTTCCCACGATTTGAAAACAAGTAACAGTCAATAAAAGTTTTTTCTCGAAAAACGTGTAAAAGCACTATTCACGAAGAAACGTTTTTCATTCGTTTGATCGTTTCTTTTATCTGTAGGACTTCTTGTATTTTACGACATAGTGATAATATGAGGTTTAGATGCCAGAGAACCAATAAAATTTTCTGGAGAAAAAGACGAAAATGTCACGATTTACGAGAAAATATTTGTCGTCTTTTTGACTGTTCTTTTCGATATTTTGATATATCGTATTTCACGAAATAGCATTTATATGAAGTATAGATATTAATTAGCCAATAAAAGTTTTACTCGAAAAGCGTGTAAAACACTATTCATTTGGAAATTTTTCTTCCGAATTTTGAAAATTCACATTCCTGAATAGCATTTTTATTGACAGTAGATGCATTTTGACCAATAAAATTTTTACCCAAAATAATTTATGGAGATTACTATTCACATATACGGGATGAATACGTAGCAAATACGGAAGGAATACGAGAATAATAAAAGTATATTGTAATGTATAATACGAGGATTATACGAAAGATTATACGAGATTAATACGAGAATAATACGAGGTATCATACCAGTAGAATACGAATATTATACGATGTATTATACGGAAGAAATACGTATAAATACTAATGTATTATACTATTTAATTAATTAGTTGAAATCAAACTAGGTTATGTGTAACTAAGTTAGTGTAACTAAACTAGGGAGAACTAGCACGATTACACTAACTGAAAAAGAACTAGCACGATTTGTTTTGAACTAAATCCAAGTGAAAATGAATGGACCAATTAGAAGAAGTGTGATGTAAGCGATGATGCAAGCGCTAGGGAGAAAAGACTAAAAGGCCCTTGGTCTTTTAAACTAATGACCAAACTACCCCGACCCTTGGTTTTCCTATAAATAGAAGGCTTAAGTTCATTAGTTCTTTACCATTTTGAAAGCTAAAGAGCAAATATAGAGAGAGTTCTTGTGAGACAAGAATCGATTGCAAAGAAATAGTTAAAGCTTGCAATAATAAAAGGTACGATTCTTAATCGTTATTATGCTTAAAGTTTTATTTTATCGATGAGGTTCAAGAACATACGTCGTATCCATGTACGGTTTATCCGTTCTCCGTGTTCTTCGTATGTTCTGGAGTATTATTATAAATTGTTATAATTAAGTAAACACGTCGTTATAATGACCAAATTTTGTCAATTATAAAGTGTTATAATCACATATGTAAGCAGTTATAATGCTCAAATTATTTCAAGTATGAAATCTAAAAGCTCAAGAACATAAGTCGTTACCATGTACGATTTTTCGTTCTTCGTGTTCTTCGTGTGTTCTTGAGCAAAAGTCATAATTTCTACATAAGTAGGTTTATGATTTGGTAATTTAGTGTTATGGGATGATGAAACATGATGGCCTTGCTAAATAATGCTTGTGGCATCAAGTTTTAGTAGTCGAAACGAAGAACGATGAAACTTTGTTCTTCGTGTTCTTCGTGTTCTTCGATTCGTTCTTCGTGTTCTTGAGAAAAAGTCATAAAATCTTATATAAGTAGGTTTATGATTTTGTTATTTTTATGTTATGAAGTAATACGGAGTGTTAGAACATGTTATCTTAGCAAATTAATGCTTGAGGTATCATGTTTTACCAATCGGATCAAAGAAAGTTAAGCTTAATATACTCGCAGAATATTTTTGCTAAAATCCGAAATTTTAAAGTCTTAATATGCCTTAGAAACCTAAATGAAAGTTGTAGATCATGAAATTCTAAGCAATTTAGACTCAAGAATCACTCAAAAATGTATCTGTATGACAAAGTTATGGCTGTCGCAATAAAATAGGTCGAAGCTGAATATTTTTTAAGGACCATTCGGATCCTAGCACTAAAAAATAAAATTTTGAGTTCGCCACTTAATGAAATGATTCCACCTATGGAAATAGTCTAGTTAAGTTATTCTAAGACTTATTCAAAAGGAAAATTTGATAAACTAACGTTCGGGGTCGCGTAACCCTTTTTGTAGGCGTTTAACGATTTCCCGGGAAAACCCTAACATGGTTTTAAGGCAAGTCTTCTAACTCTTGCTATGTGCTACTTGTGTAGTATTGTTAAAATGTTAAATGAGATGTGTAATGTCATGTTATTATGCAATAAATGATATGTGAAGTCTTTAACTGATGTTTACAAGCCTTCTAACTGTTATGTTTTATGTTTACGATTTACGAACATGATTTATACACTTTCTGTGTCAATGTGATATAAATTGTTGGAACGTGAGTTATATGTGATATTAAATGGAGAATTATGTTCAGTCAATGCATATTATAAGTTTATATGAAAGCATAAACTGCGTATGTGCTGTATGTTAGACTTGCTGAGCCGTCGTGCTCATTCTTGCGAATAAAACCTTATTTGCAGATTAAAGATGAACGTTAAGAAGATCATGAACTTAAAGATGCAGCATAGATTAGGTTTTCATGTAAATTGATTGTATTTGTATATGTCATAATGACTGTTGTAATACGAACAAACAAACATGTAACCGAGTATTGAATGAATGATATAAATAATTATCATCAGAATGTTGTTATGTCTTTATTTTGATATAACCTAGAATTGTTAAAAATTTAACATAGTATTGATAATGATCTATTTATCTGGATGAGGATCGGTAAATAACTTGTGAGTGTTGTACATCTGAGACAGAACTAAGCGATGTTGACTGGTCAAATCCATCGTTAAGGTTCCTCAGACCCAGGTATAACTCGTTATTACTATTCTGAATACCATATAAGTAGGATTATTGATATGAAGAGATATCTTTGTATATTGATACTTGTAGTACGAATGAGACCGTTACAAGTGGACGTATATAGAATATTTAAATCCTAAGGTTAAAATTAAACCGTTATATATGGTTTTATCCATTTATACGGATGAAATACAAGTTGATACTTGTATACTTATGAGACTGAGATCAAGTTAAGATCCAGGGACAAAGTTAAGAGAAATTTTTAATGTATAGTCTAAAATAAGACTAATTTAACCAATATGATTATGGGATCATTGGTTAAGTCAATAGATGTATGAAATTAACGCACAAGGTCCGCCGCATCGAAAGCGCGGGGATTTTTGGGGGCGTTACAGTTGGTATCAGAGCAGTGGATTATAGTTTCGAGGTAACAAGTACCTTGGAGTATAATCTGATGGATTAAGAAGAAATGGACTTGTGAAGAGTCTGTAAATAATTAAAAGATATGCATAAATCTTATTAAATCTTAATACATAAAAATTATTATGTGAACAGAAATATAATGAATAAAGATAAACTCTTTACGAGAATATCTGAAGTTAAATAGACTCATAAAGAGTTCTCAAAGCAAACAATAAGATAAAATAATCTTATTAGTTTTTGTGTGAAACTGTTTCATAAAAATGAAATGGTGTGTTTGGTATTATGTGTAATTATACCTAAGAAAAAAAGATGAGTAAACTCATAAGGAATGTAAATGATGAAGGAATGAATTAAGAGAAGAAAGTGACTAAGATAGTTATAGAACGATTAGGGATTTCAATTGAAAACTCATATTAGTAAAACTGAGTAGGACGACTCTCTTGTATGGGAAAGAGTTTAATATGCTTCAGAGAACCGATCTAACTACACTGTTGGTATGAATGATTCATGGTCAGTGTTCTCAAAGCGGGTTACACACTGAATGAAATCATTTGAGGATAGTGTTGATGAGACGGGGAACTGATTCATTAGTTATTGGGTGGAGGAATAACTCAGTTTGCTATATTGATAAGTAAATTAAAATCTTATGTCAAACTCTTCTTTGTATATATTTTGAGAAGGTGATTCTTTTCTCATATGTATATTGACTAGTTAGTAGTTGTTACGTCATAACTATAGTTTTAAAAATATTTGTATGTTAGTTACTGAGCGAACGAACCTTGTTATGGACTTGGGCTATGATATGTTAGTCAAACCGACTTGTGAGATGCAGCTACGATTTGTCTATTCAGTGCGATATTGATCAGTACCAATGTGCGCTGAGACATTTCAATTCCGTGTTGATGAGAAGGGGAACTAATATATTTGTTTGTACTTGGTTTAATACAACCAATCAGTTTACTATATTACTATATATTTGAAAAACTTGTGTTATGGTTAGAGAATAATGGAAAAGATAGAGAATTGAGGGTATTTCAAAAATCTTCTAGCTATGCTAGATCTTCATGATTATATTCGCACTTGTGTGCCTTTGAAAAGAGTGGTTCACTAGTTGAACTGGAAAATTTTGTTAGTTCTTCACTAGCTATGTTATTCATATGTCTATGCTAATTGTTTTGGCTAGACGGATTTAATGTGAAGAATAAAAATGATTTATTCATCAACACCCCATTTAGCCTGGCGTGAAGATGATACATGATGAGTCATCAACGCACTTTGCAAGGTGCGGTATACAGTCATAAAATTGCTTTTCAAAAAGTTTGAATGGTTTAAATATGAGTCAATGCCAATTGTTTCGGCTAGACACCTTTGGTTATGAAAAAAAAGAATGGACGTAGGAATTCGATAGACGCAATAAACCGCGTCTTATATGGTACGACAGGCTGATCACCTAAAGTACAACGTATGTGTGTTCTCGATCTTAATTGATTGTTACACAATGTATGGTATTCTCAATCTTAATTGATTGCTACACAAAGTATGAAGTGTTCTCAATCTTAATTGATTGCTACACAAGATATGGTTTTCCAGTCCGGATGATGATTTAAAAATTATGGGTTATATAGTATTCATAGTTTTTGAATAAGGTAAAGGTCTTGATTGACCGCTGTATAAGTGAGAAGAATCCAAGATAAAGGAAGAATGAGACTGAATGTCGAGTATGAAAAGAGGTTTAAAACCTATAGTTATGAAAGGAAATGTGTAGAGATAAGTGAATATTGTTTAGACCTAATCAAAGTATTGGAGGTTTAATGTGAGTAAAAGATGAATTTAGAAAATTCATATTGAAGAAGATGATTATATTATAATTTCGAGGACGAAATTCTTATAAGAAGGAGAGAATATAATATCCTGAATATTTATAGCACTTATAAATATGATATTAAATGACTAAAGTAATTGTAAAGTTAATTTCGAGGACGAAATTCCTGTAAGTTGGGTTGAATGTAATATCCTAAATATTTCAAAAGTGATCTAACAAGATCTAAGCAAGGTTGTCAATTCAAAACCTAAAGAAGGATTTCTCAAGCTTACCTTGAGTTATCTGAAAGAATATATACGACTCGAAACTAAGATCGTATACAACTAAGAGGTTAAAATCTTTAACCTAAACTATATGTTATGTGATTAGTAAAGCTTGAATTGAGCTTTTACATGTGCTGTATGAATTATCTATGTGTAGGATTTTGTGTTTTGATTTGAGTAGTTAACCTTAACACTTATTAAAAATCCGAAGTCAATTTAGAACAAAAACCTAAATTGAAAAAAAAGTTAAAACCTAAACCCTAACCCTAGGGTCTAAACCCTAGAAAATAACCTAGGCCCTTAAACAAAATGTGAAGGTCAAATTGACATTCCGTTTAATGATTCAACCTTCCCACGATTTGAAAACAAGTAACAGTCAATAAAAGTTTTTTCTCGAAAAACGTGTAAAAGCACTATTCACGAAGAAACGTTTTTCATTCGTTTGATCGTTTCTTTTATCTGTAGGACTTCTTGTATTTCACGACATAGTGATAATATGAGGTTTAGATGCCAGAGAACCAATAAAATTTTCTGGAGAAAAAGACGAAAATGTCACGATTTACGAGAAAATATTTGTCGTCTTTTTGACTGTTCTTTTCGATATTTTGATATATCGTATTTCACGAAATAGCATTTATATGAAGTATAGATATTAATTAGCCAATAAAAGTTTTACTCGAAAAGCGTGTAAAACACTATTCATTTGGAAATTTTTCTTCCGAATTTTGAAAATTCACATTCCTGAATAGCATTTTTATTGACAGTAGATGCATTTTGACCAATAAAATTTTTACCCAAAATAATTTATGGAGATTACTATTCACGTATACGGGATGAATACGTAGCAAATACGGAAGGAATACGAGAATAATAAAAGTATATTGTAATGTATAATACGAGGATTATACGAAAGATTATACGAGATTAATACGAGAATAATACGAGGTATCATACCAGTAGAATACGAATATTATACGATGTATTATACGGAAGAAATACGTATAAATACTAATGTATTATACTATTTAATTAATTAGTTGAAATCAAACTAGGTTATGTGTAACTAAGTTAGTGTAACTAAACTAGGGAGAACTAGCACGATTACACTAACTGAAAAAGAACTAGCACGATTTGTTTTGAACTAAATCCAAGTGAAAATGAATGGACCAATTAGAAGAAGGGTGATGTAAGCGATGATGCAAGCGCTAGGGAGAAAAGACTAAAAGGCCCTTGGTCTTTTAAACTAATGACCAAACTACCCCGACCCTTGGTTTTCCTATAAATAGAAGGCTTAAGTTCATTAGTTCTTTACCATTTTGAAAGCTAAAGAGCAAATATAGAGAGAGTTCTTGTGAGACAAGAATCGATTGCAAAGAAATAGTTAAAGCTTGCAATAATAAAAGGTACGATTCTTAATCGTTATTATGCTTAAAGTTTTATTTTATCGATGAGGTTCAAGAACATACGTCGTATCCATGTACGGTTTATCCGTTCTCCGTGTTCTTCGTATGTTCTGGAGTATTATTATAAATTGTTATAATTAAGTAAACACGTCGTTATAATGACCAAATTTTGTCAATTATAAAGTGTTATAATCACATATGTAAGCAGTTATAATGCTCAAATTATTTCAAGTATGAAATCCAAAAGCTCAAGAACATAAGTCGTTACCATGTACGATTTTTCGTTCTTCGTGTTCTTCGTGTGTTCTTGAGCAAAAGTCATAATTTCTACATAAGTAGGTTTATGATTTGGTAATTTAGTGTTATGGGATGATGAAACATGATGGCCTTGCTAAATAATGCTTGTGGCATCAAGTTTTAGTAGTCGAAACGAAGAACGATGAAACTTTGTTCTTCGTGTTCTTCGTGTTCTTCGATTCGTTCTTCGTGTTCTTGAGAAAAAGTCATAAAATCTTATATAAGTAGGTTTATGATTTTGTTATTTTTATGTTATGAAGTAATACGGAGTGTTAGAACATGTTATCTTAGCAAATTAATGCTTGAGGTATCATGTTTTACCAATCGGATCAAAGAAAGTTAAGCTTAATATACTCGCAGAATATTTTTGCTAAAATCCGAAATTTTAAAGTCTTAATATGCCTTAGAAACCTAAATGAAAGTTGTAGATCATGAAATTCTAAGCAATTTAGACTCAAGAATCACTCAAAAATGTATCTGTATGACAAAGTTATGGCTGTCGTAATAAAATAGGTCGAAGCTGAATATTTTTTAAGGACCATTCGGATCCTAGCACTAAAAATTAAAATTTTGAGTTCGCCACTTAATGAAATGATTCCACCTATGGAAATAGTCTAGTTAAGTTATTCTAAGACTTATTCAAAAGGAAAATTTGATAAACTAACGTTCGGGGTCGCGTAACCCTTTTTGTAGGCGTTTAACGATTTCCCGGGAAAACCCTAACATGGTTTTAAGGCAAGTCTTCTAACTCTTGCTATGTGCTACTTGTGTAGTATTGTTAAAATGTTAAATGAGATGTGTAATGTCATGTTATTATGCAATAGATGATATGTGAAGTCTTTAACTGATGTTTACAAGCCTTCTAACTGTTATGTTTTATGTTTACGATTTACGAACATGATTTATACACTTTCTGTGTCAATGTGATATAAATTGTTGGAACGTGAGTTATATGTGATATTAAATGGAGAATTATGTTCAGTCAATGCATGTTATAAGTTTATATGAAAGCATAAACTGCGTATGTGCTGTATGTTAGACTTGCTGAGCCGTCGTGCTCATTCTTGCGAATAAAACCTTATTTGCAGATTAAAGATGAACGTTAAGAAGATCATGAACTTAAAGATGCAGCATAGATTAGGTTTTCATGTAAATTGATTGTATTTGTATATGTCATAATGACTGTTGTAATACGAACAAACAAACATGTAACCGAGTATTGAATGAATGATATAAATAATTATCATCAGAATGTTGTTATGTCTTTATTTTGATATAACCTAGAATTGTTAAAAATTTAACATAGTATTGATAATGATCTATTTATCTGGATGAGGATCGGTAAATAACTTGTGAGTGCTGTACATCTGAGACAGAACTAAGCGATGTTGACTGGTCAAATCCATCGTTAAGGTTCCTCAGACCCAGGTATAACTCGTTATTACTATTCTGAATACCATATAAGTAGGATTATTGATATGAAGAGATATCTTTGTATATTGATACTTGTAGTACGAATGAGACCGTTACAAGTGGACGTATATAGAATATTTAAATCCTAAGGTTAAAATTAAACCGTTATATATGGTTTTATCCATTTATACGGATGAAATACAAGTTGATACTTGTATACTTATGAGACTGAGATCAAGTTAAGATCCAGGGACAAAGTTAAGAGAAATTTTTAATGTATAGTCTAAAATAAGACTAATTTAACCAATATGATTATGGGATCATTGGTTAAGTCAATAGATGTATGAAATTAACGCACAAGGTCCGCCGCATGGAAAGCGCGGGGATTTTGGGGGCGTTACAACTGGGGAGGCTCGTATCCCTTTTGCCCCTCCCTCAGAGAGAGCTTGGTTTGCGGATGCCCACCTTCCAGAGGCCCTGATGGCCGGGGAGGACGGATATATGCTTTCTGCCGGTCCTCATACGAGCGAGAGCTTCAGCGCCTGGTGGAGACCCCGCACTATCGGTCCTCAGACTCGGGCTACCTTCTTCCTCAGAGACCTGGTTCATGGGTCGGTGATGATGACGGATTGGATGGAGTGTGTCTGGGCCCCCACCCACTCGGACCAAATCGCTTCCCTCACTCGGCAGGTGGATCAGTTATCTTTTTTTGTTCGGAGCTTGGGCCGAGATCCAGAGGAGGCTTATGCTGCAGACCCGCAGGGATCTGATTTTGGCGCGGGCCCCGGCACATCGGATGCCCCAATTCCGTTTTATTCCTGCCCAGACCTGAACTTCGAGGGTGAAGCTTCCATTCCCCCGGATTTGCCTGCAGATCAGTTTGAGGATGATGCCTTCATTGATGGCATATAGTTCACTGATTAGGTTTTGATAGGCTAGGACCCCTGTATTCAAACCTGCTCGTTTTATTATTATTTCTCATTTCATGGATTATGTACAGACTTGTTTTATTTTATGCACAATCATTTACTTTTGATGATCCATTTATTCCATTATAGCTTGTATGATGCATGATTTGTTATATAAAGGAAAAAATGACCCCTGTATAGTCTTTTGATACTGCTTTTTACAGATGTCATCCCTGGACGTGGTTCGCGTGGACCCTCGCGCCCCCTCAGGGATTATTTGCAGGCTCTTCTTGTGGCTGGATAGTTTGCTACCCTCCGACCGAATCATCGCAGAGGGTCTTTTAGGACACTCCTTGGCTCTTTTGTCATTTCAGGTGCCGCCGGGCTTTGTTGACGGCATTCTCAGTTGTTGGATCCCAGACAGACAGGTTTTTAGGTTTGGGCTGGAGTATCTGACCCCTACTCTCGAGGAGTATGCTCGCTTTACCGGCTTGTCGGTGGATGGTTCCTGCGCACGGGTTACTTCAGGCCATATGCGCCGTCAGTTCCTGACTTTCACAGGCTTGCGGAGGACAGCTCTGCTATCTGTGATTTCTTTGAGCCACCTTGTCCCTCTACCCTTCTTGGTTGATAGATTTGGCTTGGTGGATAGCTTCTCTCAATTCTCCAGTGATTTTTCAATATCTGAGGAGCGCTGGGGCGCTTTGAGAGTGGATGTTTTGATGGCCTGTGTCATATCAGTTCTGTACATGCCTGCAGGGGATGACCTCCTGGACATGCGGGTTATTGTAGCGGTTCAGGCTCTACAGGAGGATCATACCATCCTTCCCATGATACTTGCCGAGACTTACCTATCGGCCTCGTATTGTAATTCCTTCTCTGGTCGCATATTCAGGGGAAGTTCCATTTTGTTGTATGTATAGTTCATGAGCCATCTCAGACCTATCAGGCAGTTTCGTCGGCGTGGGTTTTGTTTCAGCCACAGCTTGGCCATGCAGTTCTCATTCCGTCCCCGGCGATGCACGGATACAGCTTCCTGGAGGGAGTTCTTATCGGCCATTGAGGAGACTTTCCATCTTATGATCTATTCGGGTTATTGCTCCTTCCAAAGTTTCTTGACCCATGTGCCACCTTTTGATTTCCTCCCCCTTCTTAGCTTGAGGGGGGTGACGACTTATCATCCCTTAGCTGTCATGGGGCAGTTTGACCAGATGCAGGATCTCCATCTTTTTGCGGGAGCAGATGACTACCGATTTCTCATATCGCCTCAGACGGAGAGGGAGCTGCTGAGGGTATATGATCTTTGGTCACACCGGGTCTCGGTCGATTTTGGGGATAATCATCCTGGTCAGACATCCGCTTATCTGCTATCGTTGTGAGGAGATTCTGATATTGCCGACTTTGACCAGATTGAGGTATTAGATGGTTCTCGAGGACTTTTCCCAGATGAGACCAGTTCAGATGCGGTCATTCCTCCGGAGGTTTCAGGATTAGTGCCTAGGTCGGATGTTGAGGAGGTTTCTGCTTCGGTACATGTCCCATCCCTTGATTTGGCGGATCGGACCCAGAGGTTAATGATTGAGGGTACCCGGCTCCGGTCCGCTTTGAGTGCTACCGAGACTGAGAGGGATACCGCGCACGCGGAGCGGGATGCTGCTGTACTAGCTCGTGACGCCGCCCTCTCTGCCAGAGATAGTGTTATCGAGCAGGTCAGGGTTGTCATGGAGGGTCATTCTGCGACTGTTACTAGTGCTGCTGCTCTTTTGACTCGGATTGACATGATGGGACAGCAGATTGCGGGTGAGCCGGAAGTGCACGATGCCTCGACTATTCTGTCTATCCTGCTCCAGCTGGTCTCTGACCTGTAGATGATTTTATTTCCCTGCACGGACTATGTCAGTTTCATCACTTTTATTTAAAAGACAGACTTGTAATCAAAATGTTTTGTATATATAGAGAAATATTTATGGTTTAGTCATTTCCCTTTTTGATGCATCGTCGCCCTTCATTGGATCCTCATTTTATCCCGCTGATTATGATTTCGATATATTACCTTATCTCTTTTCTCAAGTCTTGATTGGAACTCCACAGATTATTGCCGCATGCCCCTCAGATTTCATCGAAGTGAGTCTTGGATTCTGGCTGATTGTATGGCTAGGTTTGGGTAAGATTTGGGATGTATTTGTCCAAGTAGGGTTTCAGGGTTTCGGGGTTTTCTGGAAATGGGTTTTGTATAGGGACCAGGTTTATTATTTTGTATAGAACGGACCTCGCCATGATAGCTGCCTACGTACTCCCACAAGGTCAGGAGATCAGGTCCTACGTAGTTCGAGCTACAAGGTAAATTTTTTTTTTTTTTTTTTTCAAGCATAGAACCGTTTCACAGAGTCAGAATTCAGGGGCTGCGGGAATACCTCGCCATCCATTTCTTATAGGATGAGGGCCCCTCCAGATAGGACTTTCTTGATCACAAAGGGCCCTTCCCAATTCGGAGCGAATTTCCCTTTGGCTTCGTCTTGACAGGGCATGACCCTTTTTAGCACTAAGTCATTTTCTCTGAACTTTCGGGACCGTATCTTTTTGTCGTACGATCGAGAGATGCGTTGCTGATACAACTGACCGTGTAATATAGCAGTCACCCTCCTTTCATCTATTAAGGCTAGTTGGTCATACCGACTTTGTATCCAATCCTCCTCGTCAATCCGAGCATCGAGCAAAATCCGGAGGGATGCCATCTCCATTTCAACTGGCAAAACGGCCTTCATCCCATATACCAAGGCGTAAGGAGTTGCCCCTGTAGATGTACGAACCGATGTCCGATATGCAAACAGTGTGAGTGGTAGCAAGTCTGGCCATCCCCGATGATTGGCGGACATTCTTGTCATAATTCTCTTTACATTCTTATTTGCCGCCTCCACGGCCCCATTCATCTTGGGCCTATAAATGACAGAATTGAGATGTTTGATCTTGAATTGGACGCACAACTCCTTCATAAGGGCATTGTTCAGATTCTTGGCATTGTCGGACACCAAGATTTCAGGCTGTCCGTATCGGCAAATGACATTGTTCCTGATGAAACTGACTATGACTTCCTGCGTTACTTTGTGGAAAGAAGCTGCCTCCACCCATTTAGTGAAATAATCAATCATGACAAAAATGAATCGGTGGTCGTTGCTCACCTTGGGCTCCACGGGTCCGATAACATCCATACCCCACATGGAGAACGGCCAAGGGGAAGTCATACAATGCAGTTCATTAGGAGGTGCATGCATCACATTACCGTGTGCTTGGCATTGGAAACATCGCTTGACATGATCGTCACAGTCAGCCTTAAGTGATAGTCAGTAGTGCCCCGTTCTCAGAATTTTCTTGGCCAACATCGGTCCACTCATATGCGGCCCACATACTCCACCGTGCACTTCGCCCATGATTTTCTGTGCTTGAGTCTCGTCCACACATCGCAATAATCCCAAGCCTACATCCCTCTTATACAGGGAATCTCCGCTTAAATAGAATTTCATCGCCATCTTTTGGATTCTCCGCCTTTCCGTTCAGTTCGCCTGGTCGGGGAGTGATCTATCCCTCAAGTATTTCTGGATGTCATGATACCAGGGCTGATTTGGCTGAACCACGTCTTCTGATAACTCCAATATATGTTCTTCGTAAGCGGGAGCATTTTGCAGTGTTATTTCAATATGGGGAGTGGCTTTGTTTTTGAGTACGTGGACTAACGAAGCCAGGGTGGCCAATGCATCGGCAAAGTCATTCCGCCCCCTGGGAATATGTCGGAAAGCTATGTCTTCAAATTCTTGCATTAATTGGATCACACACCGGTGGTAGGGGAGTAACCGAAGTTCCTTAGTGCCATATACCCCTGTCGCCTGTCTGATTACCAACTCTGAATCTCCGAACACGGCTAATCTTTTCACTCCCATATTGCGGGCGACTCTCAGTCCCAATATACATCCTTCATATTCAGCCGTATTGTTTGAGTTACTGAACTGTAGTTTGGTGAGAACAGGGTATTGCTCGCCCGTAATGGAGACCAGGACCGCTCCAGCTCCAGCCCCTTCAGCATTCATGGCACCGTCGAAATACATTTTCCAAAACTGCCCTTCGTCATCACACCTCGTCTGTTGGACCCACAGTATGTCTTCACCTGGTAGGGAAGTTTCTAAAGGCTCCATCCCCCCTGTCGGCATCTCTGATAATTGATCCGCAATCCCCTGCCCCTTCACGGCTTTCTGGGTAACATAGATGATATCGAATTGCTGTAGGATTAACTGCCACCTTGATAATCGACAATTCAACATCGGTCTTTCAAATATATACTTCAAGGGATCGATTCGAGAAATCAAATAGGTAGTGTGTCCATGAAGGTAAAGCTGTAACCTCATAGCAGCCCATGCCAAGGCGCAACATGTTCTCTCGATCGGCGTGTAATTCTGTTCACAGCTGCTGAATCTCTTACTGAGGTAATAAATGGCATGCTCCTTGCCGAATTCATTTTTTTGCCCCAACATACAACCCATCGCCATATCGTTCACGGATATATACAGGAAAAGGGGAATCCCGTCCTTCGGAGGTACCAGTACTGGCGCTTCTATCAATTGCTTCTTAATAGTCTGAAAGGCCTTTTGGCATTGACTGTTCCACTTTCGGGAGGCATCTTTCCTTAACAGTTTAAAGATTGGTTCGCAGGTGGTGGTCAGATGGGATATGAACCGACTGATGAAGTTTATCCTCCCCAAGAATCCCCTTATCTCTTTCTCTGTACGAGGAGCTGGCATATCCACAATAGCCTTGATCTTAGCCGGGTCCAGTTCGATGCCTCGATTGCTCACCAAGAATCCAAGGAGCTTACCTGACTGAACCCCGAAGGCACACTTTGCCGGATTGAGCTTCAAATTATACTTCCTGAGCCGCTCAAATAGCTTCTTGAGGTGAGTCACATGGTCAGATTTCGTCCTTGACTTCACAATAATGTCATCCACATAGACCTCTATTTCCTTATGCATCATGTCATGGAATAGGGCCATCATGGCCCTATGATAAGTGGCTCCTGCATTTGTGAGGCCGAAAGCAAGTCGTCTATAACAGAACGTGCCCCAGGGGGTGATGAAGACAGTCTTTTCTCGATCCTTTTCCGCCACCATTATCTGGTGATATCCCGCAAAATAATCGATGAATGAATACATTTCATACTAAGCCGTATTATCCACCAAGATGTGTATGAAAGGCACTGGGAAGTTATCCTTAAGACTGGCCTTGTTCAGATCCCTATAGTTGACGCATACTCTCACCTTTCCTCCGGGCTTCGCCACTGGAACTATATTGGAAAGCCATTCTGGGTAAGTGGACACCATGATGATCCCAGCCTTGAATTGCTTGACTATCTCTTCCTTCACCTTTAATCTCCACTCTGGTTTCAATTTTCTCAGCTTCTGCTTAACTGGCCTGAAACCCTCCTTGATAGGCAATCGATGTACCACAATGTCCGTGGACAAACCGACCATGTCTTCGTGTGACCAAGCAAACACATCCTCATATTGGTTCAAAAGTTCAGCTACTTCTGTTTTCTGGTCGGAAGTCAGGTCTGCCCCAATCTTCAGCTCTTTGGGATTCTCAGGAGTTCCTATGTTGATGGTGATGGTTTGGTCTAGGTTGGGTTTGGGTTTATCCTCGACCCACTCTTTGATCTCGTCAGGAGCGTCGTCATCACCTACTTCGTCCTGCTCAATTCCCATCAAATCGAAATCCAGTTCTATATCAAAATCATAATCGTCTTTCAAATTTGGAAAATCGTTTGTTAGGCTAGAATGACTCAAATCGGTACACCTGACATGAAACAAAAATATTTGTCATATATATAAACATTAAGTACATGACTTCCTTTTCAATAATCATGACAAAAATATGAAATAGACGTGCAGATACATAAAACAAAAAACACCGTCTTAAAAAACCCCTTGATCCCCCTACTGGACCAGATTCCCGGACACTCCTGCATTTACCCTTTTCTGGATACTACTGGCTGCACAGTCCAATTCTTGGGGATCACTTCGGTTTTATAGCTAGTGATGGAGGGGGTTTCTGTATCTGGCACCTCCTCAGTGATTGCGGCAACTTGGCTTCGGCTTTCATTTTCACTTTCCTCGGGCACCTCTAACCCGGCCCAATTGATAAATGGCATGATCTGCCTGCCTTCAAATATCTTCTCTTTTCCCTTTTCATTGGGCTCTGATTTCCCCGGGAGATGACACTTCTCCTCAAACTGTTCCATGATTTCTTGCAAGAATTCCATCCGTTGGGCCAATCCCTTGGCTGGGGGAGCTTCTCCCTTATCCTCTGCTTCAGATGCAGGCTTGACTACCTTTGGGGAGTGTTCATTATTGGCTCTCGGTATCGGGACTCTGGTTATCCGAACGGGAATTTCCTTGTATGAGTTCCTCGACCTTGCACTTCTGTGATATCCTAACCCTGCTTTGCCCGACTGTGCCGGTATCTGGATGGGCTTGGTGATTCCTTGGCTGTTCTTGCCCAGCCCTTGCCCCGGCTGGAAATTCATCGTCATCATTTCCCGGGTAACGAAGGTGAGCTCGGGGGACATTTTAGGCTTTAACTCTGGAGCTCCCAACTGCTTGAACTGAGGGGTGCTGATTTCAAACGCCTGATAGCTTATCGGTTCGGCCGATTCGTCCACATGGATCACCGGCATGCCTTTTACAGAGGGCACAGGGTAGTCAGATTCTGCTACGATTGTTACCAAGCGCCCCTCAACGATAAACTTTATTTGCTGATGCAGGGTGGAGGGAACTGCCCCTGCCATATGAATCCAGGGCCTCCCTAGTAGCATGTTATAGCTGGCCGTGATATCCAGCACCTAGAAAGAAATATCAAAAGTATACGGGCCGATCTCCACTGGTAGCTCAATCTCTCCCACTGTATCCTTTCTAAACCCGTCGAACGCCCTCACCACCACCTGGCTGGACCGCAGGCGCTTAGGGTTGACTTTCATCTTTTCCAGAGTATTATATGGGCAAATATTCAGGGCTGACCCACCATCAATCAAGACTCCGTTCATCACATTTCCGGAGGAGATGACAGCAATGTGTAATGGCCTCCGGTGCCCCCTCCCTTCTTCGGGGATATCGTCGTCGGTGAATGATATCACATTGCTGTCCAACAGGTGGCCCACCAAGTGGCCGAATCTCTCTGTATTAATTGACTTGGAGACATAAGCCTCTTCCAGGACTTTGCTTAACACCTGATGATGATCATTGGACACCAATACCAGGTCTAAGATGGATGTCAGGGGTGGCTGTACCTCCAGTGCCTTAACCACATTTGCCTTGCCGCGGCTCATTTTCTCCCAAAACTCCAAAGCTTTTTCCTCCGATATTTTCCCGTTTTCCTTTTTCATGTTCTCAAAAACCCGCCTTGGTAAATACAATGGATTTCCCTTTGAGCTAACTGATGCACAACTGGCCTCCTCCTCGGTCTTCCCCCCGTAATTCCACGGAACAGTTTTCAGATTGGTGATTGGCAATTGTGACCTAGCTGTTACAACAAGGGGTCTTGGGGCCGTCAACCGAATAGGCTCTTTTTTGGTCCCTTGATTTACTCCAACCAACTTGATAGGCTCCTTTTGCGCACCCTCCTGGGCATCGGTCGTCGCAATCTCTTCTTCTATCTTTCTTATGTATTTTAATTTCAAGGGACCTCCCGCCCCACTGATTTCCACCATGTTCACGCCTCCCCCATTGTATTCGGGAAGAGGGTTGGCCTTTACGTTTGGGGGTTCTGGTTGCTCCACCACGATCTCTCCGCTGTCAATCATGTTCTGGATTTTATGTTTTAGTGACCAGCATTCCTGGGTGTCGTGCCCCGGGGAAGCCGAGTGGTAAGCGCATCTCTTGCTAGGGTCATATCTCTTGCCCTTCAGGTCTGACAGAGATGTCAGCTCTGTAATCTTTTTCTGGCCTACCAACATGGCCAATATTTGTTCCAACGAATCCCCCAATGGGGTGAACTCCCTTTCTTGTGGCTTTTCGAATTTTCTGCGCCCCTCATATCTTTGATTGCTGAAATTTGATGGACGCGGGGCCTCATTTCTTTGCATGTAGATCGGGGGGTTGGTCATTGCCTTTCCAGACAGCCCTTGCAATACCAAGGATACATCCTCTTCCTTTCTCTTATGGGGTTTCCGGGAAGAACTGCCATAGTTTCCACTCTGGATTTGCTCAGCAACAGCTTCAAGAGCTATGAAATCTCGGATCTTTCCTGACTTCAATCCCATCTCAGCCATTTTCCCATGTTTGATCATCTCCGCAAAAGGCTTTCCTATTCCCGCCATTACTCTTTCATAATAAGGAGCCTCCTTGATATCAATGAATGTCATAACCATCTCTGCCTCACTCATGGGTGGGTTCACTTGGGCTGCCATCCTCCTCCACCGTTGAGCATAGTCTCTGAAGAATTCATTGGTCTGGTTTCTGATCTTAGTCATTTGGTATCGGTCCGGGGCCATCTGGGATTGAAAGTTGTACTGCGTTAGGAAGGTATGGGCCAGCTCCTCCCAATTGTGAATCTTAGCATTGTCCAATCTCGCATACCACGTTCTAGCCTCCCCTGTCAGGCTTTTCTGGAATAGTTGCATTCTCAATGATTCGTCCTCAGCATATCCCCCTAGCTCTCCGATGTATACTTTCAGATGCATATAAGGATCCCCTGACCCGTTATACTTTTCAAATTTGGGGAGTTTGAACTTTTCGGGATATCTGGCTCCCGGAAATATGCACAAATCGGAGTAGTTTACACTGCCATATGACCCAATCCCCTTCATAGTTTTGATGGCCTCTTCCATCTGCTTTATCTTCTTACTAACACCGCTGGCAACCTCGTCCTCTGGGATGATAATGACTTGCTTTGGCAGCTCAACTTTTGGAGTTTCTGGGGTCAGTACGTTCCCTTGAGATGATGGCCCCGGCTGGTCCTCGGGTTGTGGCCCTGATTTTAGCTTAAAATGCTCTTTGAGCAACATGGTCAGCTCTGTCATTTGATTTCTCACAGCATTGAACTCTTCCCGAGATACGGGAGCCAGGTCAGGATTAGGGTTCTCAGCCATTTCGACTGTTGATTCTCTGGCTTTCTTGGATCGGAGACGGGTTTGGGGCGCAATCCTGCAAATAAAATATGTCAAGGTTTAGTTCTGGGAAATGACATTGGCAGATGCATGCTAAAGCAAATATTTTTGTATTTTTTTTTTTTTTTTTTTGGGTTTTGTAATTTTTCTCTGCAAAACAGGGTCAGTATCCCTTTATTTTAACTAAAATAATGACATTGTGCAATTTATGATGCTCTCCAAGCTGTCCCTGTAAAACAGAGGTTAGTACTTTTATTTTGACAGAAGTGGTTGGTACAAAATGTTTGACTACAGTATGATATTATGCGCGTAAAGTGTAAAAGGGTATGAAGAGACTTTCCACGCGTCGGGTTTATCTGAGGCTGACCTATCCTAAGTTACTCTCGCGGGCTTTTGGCATGAAGGTTCCCAGATCTTCGCAACACACTCGAAGGGAATAAATCCGATCTTTCAATTGGATTGGATCTGAGTGGATGCTTTTCCTGAGCCTCGCCGGGGAGCACCCCTTTGAGTCCAGTAATCCACATCCGACGGGTTTGCCTCAGGAGGAGGAACTGCTCAACATACATTCATCATACATTCATCGTACCTCGTCGTATGCATATGATGCTAATAAAGTAAAGCTTTTGAAAAGAAATCGCAATCACACCATTCACATACACGCACAAAAAGGCAAATTAACGCAAGCAACGCAACCACATATTTTTAGATTTTTAAAGGATAGGAAAACATCGAGATTTTAAATGCGGCTTAAGCCCTCTACTGTTCCCCAGCAGAGTCGCCAGCTGTCGACGCCGGGATTTTTGTCGTTTCGTTTTTTATTATTAAAATGCCCTTTCCAATTTTAGCCTTTTGAATTAAATGTGATTTTGAAAAGGGTCGGCTTAATGTCGACGGGTTTTGAAAGATCGGTTTCTTTATGAGCCAATTGACCAGAGTCGCCAGTTGGTATATTTAAAATGGATGTACCAACTCATCAGAATTTTGTTTTCGCAATCGCTGGCTCATATATGACTCCGATTAATTGGTCCGCAAACCAAGATTCATAGAGTTCGGGGGCTTGCTTAAGCGAGGGGAAGGTGTTAGGCACCCCCCGACTTCCGTAAAACACGGTTACCGCAATCTCGATGTTTTCCTATCCTTTTTTAAAATCCTAAAAATGTGTGAGTTGCGTGTGTGTGTGTGTGTGTGTGCCTAAATGGAGGTTTGTGTGTGAGTTTTGCATAAAAGTTTGCTTTTATTTTATATGGCAAATGTGTTTATCTGGAAAGCGTTTTATACGTCTTTTGACCCAAATGACAAGGCTTTGTTTCATAATAAAGATTGATTTTACTTTTTAAAGCGATGAGGATTTTATTAGATGTCGTTTATAGAAAACAGAGTTTTTAAACTTTTGTCAAATAGGTATCAAGACTATACATTGCCCTCTAATAATAAATCGAATAAAATAAAGGCAACTTCTAGAACTTTTTCACCCTATGCACAAAGTTTAATGAAAACGTTTATTCATATTTACGAAATCATTTTGTATGGTATTTCAAAATCCATTGGAGCCTTTTCATCAAACCGGAATCAAAGTTCGTCAAAACTCTTAATTTTTTAACCTCGTGCATCTAATATCCTAATTTGATCACTTTTATAAAATCTTCATCGTTTGCCTTATTTTGGAAAACCATTTTTTATGTCGTAAATTAAAACGAGCACTCATAACGTGTCGGGGCTATCCATGGGCATGTGAGCCATCCAGACGACCCCAAACACCCACAATCACATACTTTATTATTATTACGGGGCCTTAACCCGATCACGATTGATATCGCGTTAAGGCCTGATATTACAAATACACCGCCATGGACCCTATGCCACGATTACATATACCAAAACGTCCATCATCGGGATTCGATCACTAGGATCTCCTCCCTAGGCTCACAATCATCCAATCACAGCCCAACCAATACTAAACCAAATCTAACAAGATTTAGACATTTGCTATCACATTACATAACCCAAATATCACTAACTCAACACTACGCATCACTCATTACCATAACAAACGAAAAATCACCGTACGGACGTCATCGGGGCATTAGGAGGAATTACGTTCCGATGGAACCCTCGCTAACGACACCTAATCCACGGATCATCACCATTACAACAACAACTATATCAAATAAACCAATCACAATGCTACTCTAACAATACAAGCAATAAAAACCCAAACAAACATCCTTTTCACCTTGCAAAACGCCGGTTCAAGCTTCTTATATCACAAATCGGATTACACCACAAGATCACTAAACTAATTAGCACAACAAAATGAATCTATTGCTTGAATCTAGCCAAGATCCGAACTCTCTCTCTCCTCCCGCGCGCTCTCTCTCTCTATTTTCTTTCTTTTTCTTCCTGTCTTCTTTTCTCGGGTGGAAAATGGCGATGTATATTGGTTCAGCAGGCAGCCGCAGATGTATCTGCGGCTGGCTGCAGATGCATCTGCGGCTGGGCCTGCTGTGGCCGTCTGAGCCGTCGCCTCGGCTGCCGTGTGCCGCCCTCGAGCCGCGAGTCTGCCCCCTTTGTCGGTGGCCGCGATTGCATCCGCGGCTGTCCGGCTCATTTTTCTCGAATTTCGTTCCACGCGGTCTTAATTCGCCAATTTCTGCTATATTATTTTGGAAGGCTGTTTCTTGATACATAAATCATTTCTGGGAATGGTTTCCCGGCATCGAGACCCCCCCTAATGCTGTAATCGTCATGGTCCTTGGCATTCTTTGGTGATCGCATCGGGCTTCGTCTGGATTGCCCGTAGGTCTCGCCTCAAACGACTCAATTCTCGTTTTGCATTTGACAGCCTTGATCGTAAGTCGTGGTGGGAACTGCGTGCTGGCGCCCACCTCTCCTTTTCGTATATCAGGTAAATTGACGATTTTGCCCTCCTGTCAGGGTTAGTACACAAGTGCAAAATTTGGGTGTCTACACACATCATCCAGTATCACCCAGGAAAAGCAAATGTTATAGCTGATGCATTAAGCAAAAGATCTTATGCGAGTACAAGTGCAATTCTAACTACTCATAAATGTATTTTGTACGACTTAGAAAAGATGGAGATAGAGTTAAAGCCACCAAGGACTCACATGAATATTGTGCACGTGCATGTAGAACCAGCTTTAATCGATAAAATTAAAGCTGCTCAAGCTACTGATCCGGAAATAATGAACATGATGAAGAAAGTACAAAAAGGTGTTATTCCATAAGCAAGAATTGACGAGAAATGAATACTTCGAGTCAACTCTAGACTTTGTGTTCCTAACAACCCTGAATTGAAGCATAAAATTATGATGGAGGCACACAACACTCCATTTACAATCCACCCGAGAAGTACCAAAATGTATCGTGACATTCGACATATATTTTGGTGGAACAATATGAAGAGTGAGATTACAGAGTTTATCTCAAGGTACTTAACTTGTCAACGTGTCAAGGCAAAGTATCAAGTGCCTAAGGGTCCATTACAATCACTCGATATTCCAAAATGGAAGTGGGAACACATCACTATGGACTTCGTGACGGGTCTTCCCAAAGTTTCTCAAGGCTTTGATGTGATTTGGGTCATCATAGATAGATTGACCAAGTCCACTCATTTCTTGCCTATAAGAGAAAACTTTTCACTCGAGCGTCTGGCCAATATGTGCGTAAATGATATTGTAAGATTGCATGGCATGCCAGTATCTATAGTTTCTGATCGAGATCCTAGATTCACTTTACGCTTTTGGATCAATCTATAAAAAGTTATGGGCACCGAGCTACGATTTAGTTCTGCATACTATCCTTAAACACACGGATAATCTGAAAGGACGATTCAGACTCTCGAAGATCTTTTGAGACTTTGTGTACTAGACTTCAAGGGAAGTTGGGACAAGTACTTGCCATTGGTTGAATTCTCCTACAACAATAGTTACCAAGTAAGTATAGGCATGGGCATGGCTCTATTTAAGGCCTTGTATGGACAAAAGTGTCGCTCTCCAATATGTTGCAATGAGGTAGGAGAACCAAAACTTTTGGGACCTGAGTTAGTACATTTAACAACAGAAAAGATCCAAACAATTCGACAACAAATACAAACTGCACAAGAACAACAAAAGAGTTATGCTGATCTGGATCAAAGAGATGAAAGTTTCAATGTCGGGAACCATGTATTCTTATATGTTTCTCCATAGAAAGGAGTTACGAGATTTGGAAAGAGAGGAAAACTCAATCCTCGATTTATTAGCCCATTTGAAATTCTAGACCGAGTAGGATCCGTGGCCTACATACTAGCCTTACAACCAAGCATGTCTCGCATTTACATTGTTTTTCACATATCTATGCTACGTAAATATGTTAAAGATTATAATCACATCATTGAGTTAGAGCCAGACGTTATGGCAGAGAATTTAACGTATAAAGAGGTACCGTCAAGATCTTAGATAAGAAAGAGCAGATCCTACGGTCAAAGGTTATACCTCGAGTCAAGGTTTTATAGAGAAACCAATATACTAAGAAAATGACCTGAGAGCTAGAATCTGAAATGAAATCTAAGTATCATTATCTCTTCGAAATACCAGGTACGTCAACACATTTTTTATAAAATTAAACTCTTTGATTATCTCATCAAAATGGATATTCCATTTTCGAGAAGCTTGTTTCAATCCATAAATGGATCGTTGTAGCTTATAGACTTGATTTGTTCCATTTCTAAAAATAAATCTCACTGGTTATATCATATATACATCCTGATCTAGTTTCATATTAAGGAAAGTTGCCTTCACGTCCATTTGTCAAATCTTATAGTCATAATAAGCTACAATCACAAGCAAAATGGGAATAGACTTGAGCATTACTACCGGTGAAAAGTTTTATCATAGCCAACTTATTGACTTTGTTTGAAATCTTTTTGCTACCAGTCGGGCCTTATAGGTCTCTACCTTACTATCTGCTCTAGTCTTTCTTTTAAAGACCTATTTACACCTAATAGGCTTAACGCCCTCACGTGGAGTAACCAAAGTCCATACTTGGTTATCATCAATGGAGTCCATCTCGGATTTCATGGTTATAAGCCATTTCCCTGAGTTTTTACTAACAGCATTTCCGTATGTCAATGGATCATCATCATTTATGATGTGTACCTCATCATCATCCTCTATGATGAATTCATACCTCTCAAGTATTTTCGGTACTCTACCAGATTTACGAATAGGTTGCGGTACAATAGGTTCTTTTACTTGGTCAGGTTCCTTCGTTTGACTCGTAATATTTTACGACTCTTGAACTTCTTCAAGATCTATCTTACTCTCACTGACCCCTTTAAGGATAAACTCTTTTTTCAATAAGGCAGCGTGTTTCAACAAACACCTTTTGATTAGTAGGAATATATAAGTAATATCCTAAACTTTTTTTAGGATATCCTACAAATTTATACTTATCAAATCTTCTCTCTAGCTTATTATTCTCAAGCCTTTTGATATAAGTTGGGCATCCCTAATCTTAACATACTTAAGACTTGGTTTTCTCCTTGTCTATAACTCATATAGAGTCTTAGGGACGAATTTTGAAGGTACATTATTAAGTAGATATGCAGCCGTTCTTAGGGTATAATCCTAAAAAGATACTATAAGATCGGTAAAACTGTGACATCCCATATTTTAATAAGATTTTTAAATAAGAGTCTTATCTAATTAAGTAAAGGTTAGAAGATTAAATCCTGATTTAGAAGGATATGATGTAATAATATATGATTAAATATAATTTGTTATGTGATCAATATGTTATAAATGATCTATGTGGTTGAAATGGCATAGAGGGACTCTTAGTGTATATAAGGGTCTATTGGACGTACAAGGATCAGTTATTTATTTAAAGTGTATTAGCAACGTGATAGATAAGGCAATGATTATACATATGTTTTTTGATGTGTTAGCAGGTAATAGATTAAATATATGTATATGATTATTTGAGCAGATAAGAAAGAAGTAGTTAAAGTTTAAATGGAGGAAATGATGGAAATGAGAAAGCATATTTGAATTAATACTTTAGTTATGAATATTAACAACGAGCTTAATGTTTAGGCCTTGAGAGGTTAGGTTACGATAAGGTATAGTAATGTGTGGTTAAATGTGCAGAAAAGAAGGAACAGTTTGACCTAATTGGTATTATGTGATAGATAAGTAGGCAAAAGGACGTAAAAATCGTAAAATGACTATACGAGCGTAAAAAGGATAAATGATAATGAATTTTGATAATCCGACTGAGGTTCGCTTCTCGATAAAGCGGTTTATGGAAAAATGAATAATTTGACTATTTGAGATGTCGACAATTGGAAATTTATTGATTATGGGACCAAAAAGGTTCGTGGATAATTGGGGATGAATATTATACAAATTGGCAAATTGTTGTGAATTATTATAATTGAGTTATGAAATTTAATTTTTGAAGGGTGACAAGTGTTATGGGACAAACCAATTATAGAATATTTAATGATGGAATAAAATTCAAGTACGATGAAGGGAGTTTGGATAAAAAAAAAAGGACTTGGATTGAGTTAACAAAGATTATTAGGTCATGATATATGTAATTATGATCTGAATTCTAATATTAAGAATGTGAAGGTTATGATTCTGAGGCAGGTAAAGGATGTAATGAGATATATGATTGTAATATTATTTTAAGTCGAGTATGATATACACTCAAACTCGCATGTATGGTAAATATGCATGGATCAGGTTATGTATGTGTACAGGTGTATATGAACAGGATCAGATATAGAACAGGTATATTTAGACAGGGCCATGTATGAATAGTTTATGGCAAAATTTTAGTTATAGATTATGTAAATCATTAATATATATGATTATAGAAATTATATTAGACTAAGTCACAATTAATAAATGTTTGACCTAAGTGCTAATGAATGTTAAGTGAGAGTTGTGATCCTGAGATAGGTAAGGAATGTAAGATATAAAAAAATATGGACCACATTATGGTCAAATAAATGGTTTTAAAGGTTAAAGGTCAAGTTTTAATGCATGAGATTCCAGTTAATATGAGTTAAAGTTAATGAATATCTGATTCAGACATAATTGGACTTAATTAAGGGAAAGTGGGATCTCAGTGCGTTACAGTTGGTATCAAAGTAGATAGGTTATAGACCTTAGGTAAGAATACCTTAGACTATGACTTTTGTGAGAAAGAAGGAAATGGACTCTAGAGGAGTAGAGTAAGAAAGAAATGAATTTTGGAAATTCAGGATTAAGAAATGATAAAGGATATCTTAAGCTAAGATACTAAAAAAAAATAGTAAAAGAGCTATGGGGTCATAAATGATCAAAGATAAGGGACTCTTGATGAGTCGTAAATGGTAAGATAAGATTAAGGGACTCTTGATGAGTTGTGAACAGTAAGATATGAATTAATGAAATTCATATCAGATCAAAGAAAGGTAAAGGAAAATCTGAGTAAAGGAAAGTGAGGAATATTAGGGTATGTGGGATTTTCATTGAGGATTCATGGTAGTGGCTGAGTTATGCACTTCCTTGTATGGGCGAGGATTTGTACTTGGTTTCACGACCACTTAGCTTCCTATCGTGATAATCAGTGGAGGTCCAGTGTCTCGGTATCGGTTATATATGTTGAGAAGGTAATTCTTTTCTTCTATATGTGTCTGATACATAGGAAGAGAGAAAGAGTAAGGTTAGTTAAGTGTTCTGAAAACCTAAGCATATGATAAGTTCGTGACTCATGATTATGTGGTGAAGCCCTTCAGCGAATGGGCGACTTTGGCCTGACTAAGATAAGCTCCTCAAACCATATGATTGTGGTAAGTTCTTGAGCCCAAATGTGTGACAAGTTTGATGAACATGGGTGGGTTAGAAAAGAGAGCCATAAGTTGAGAGAAATAATTCTCAGAGCTTGGCTAAGGACAAGGAAATAGGAAAGAGATAGAAATGATAAGGAAGAATAGAACGAGTTAAAGGAAGGGAAGGAATGATGATTATGATTGGGTAGGCAATCCACTCTTCTAGCTATGCTAGATCATCAAAGTTTTAAAATGTGCTTATTCTCGCATATTGGTGCATTAAAAATGTTCTGATCAAATGTCAAACTAAAGTTTTTAATTCCGTGGTTCATGGGTCTATGCTAATTGATTCTGTGATAAGTGTTATGGGACAAGCCAATTATGGAATATTTAATGATGGAATAAAATTCAAGTATGATGAAATGAATTTGGATAAAAAAGAACTTGGATTGAGTTAACAAAGATTATTAGGTCATGATATATGTAATTATGATCTGAGTTCTAATATTAAGAATGTGAAGGTGATGATTCTGAGGCAGGTAAAGGATGTAATGAGATATATGATTGTAATATTATTGTAAGTCAAGTCTAATATATACTCAAACTCCCATGTATGGTAAATATGCATGGATCAGGTTATGTATGTGTACAATATATGAACAGGATCAGATATAGAACAGGTATATTTAGACAGGGCCATGTATGAATAGTTCATGGCAAAATTTTAGTTACAGATTATGTAAATCATGAATATATATGATTATAGAAATTGTATTAGACTAGGTCACAATTAATAAATATTTGACCTAAGTACTAATGAATGTTAAGTGAGCGTTGCGATCCTAAGATAGGTAAGGAATGTAAGGTAAAAAAAATATGGACCGCATTATGGTCAAATAAATGGTTTTAAAGGTTAAAGGTTTAGTTTTAACGCACGAGATTCCAATTAATATGAGTTAAAGTTAATGAATATCTGATCCAGACATAAATGGACTTAATTAAGGGAAAGTGGATCTCGGTGCGTTACAAAAACTCATCATGAATTATTACCATGTCCATAATGAAAAATTTTCTTTTAGAAGATCTAGAGAGCCACTGCTTAATTCTCTACTTCACTTCTGAATTCTTTGAACCTTTCAAATGATTTGGATTTATATTTCATCAAATACATATATCCAAATTTAGAATGATCATTAATGAAAGTAATGAAGTACAAATATCCCCCTCTTACATGCGTTGTCATAGATCCTATACACAACTACGTGTACCAACTCTAACAACTCTGCAACTCTCTCTCCATGTCAAATAAATAGAGATTTAGTCATTTTACCCAGGAGACAAGATTCACAAGTTGGATATGATTCATAATCAGATAGATCTAAAAGCTCATCTTTATGCAACTTGTTTAGTCTTGTTTCATTAATATGATCGAGTCTGCATTGTCATATAAAGGTATGATTCACCTCATCTCCTTTTCTTTTAGTAGTTTGCTCAATTTAAAAAAAAAATCATGTAAGTCAAGTATGCAAAATCTATCAAGTAATCAACCAGTTCTAAATAAAATATTATTATTATAAATATAACAACAATTATTCTTTATTATAATATCAAAACCTATATTGTCAACACATAGAACATAAATAATATTTCTAATAAGAATTGGAACATAGTAATAACTTACTAACTTAATAGACTTGATGTAGCAACATTTGCTCCATTCCGCACGTATAGGATTACTTGTCTTTTGTTTAACTTTCTACTTCTGCTTAGTCTCTGCATTAAATTATATATGTGAGAACTACAGCCGATATCTAATACCCAAGAAGAACTTTGACTTACATAAAGATTTATTTTAATCTTAAACAAACCTTTATCTGTAGCTGAAGCTTCACCAAGCTTCTTTTGCTTAACCACTGCAAGTTACTCCTTGTAGTTCCTCTTCCAGTGTCCCGACATACCGAAATGAAAACAAACTCCTTTGTTCTCAGAGTCACTTTTCTTTCTGTCCTTAGCAAGTGCCTTTTCTTTTGCCTTCTTCTTTTTTTACTCCTCAGAAAAACCTGTGGCCTTTTTTCGCTTCCTAGAAGATTCATCTAGCAATAAGAATTCGTCTTTATTGGAAGGAAAGTGACTCTCGACAGTCCTTAACATGTTAAGCAAATCAGGCAAGCTGACATCTAGCTTATTCATGTCGAATTTCACAATAAATTACGAAAATGAGTCAGTGAATGATTGCAAGATCAAATATTGACTCAACTCTCCATCCATGACAAACCTTAGTTGTCCAAGTTGTTTAATTAGATTGATCATCTTAAGGGCATGTGCCTATATCGTAGTGCCTTCAGTTATTTTAAATCATAAGAGCTCCTTAGATATCTCATATCTGGTTAACCTACTTTATTCACCACATAACTTTTGAAGGTGAAGCAACATAGTAGACCAATTCATTTTCTCGTGTTCACGTTGGAACTTGATACTCATAGAGGCTAACTTGATGCAATGAGCATACTATGGATCACTTTACACTTCTTAAAATTAGCAATCTCTTCCACAGAGGCATTGTCTTTAACTATTCCAAGGACAGACGAATTAAGGACATATTGTGACGACCCCAAATCTGGGTTCCATAACCTCGGGTTTAGTTCTCACAATCCAAAACATATTACAACTAAATACATAGTCTTCATATAAACTTTGTGGAATAATACATAGGTGTTCTTCACCAAAAGGACTACAATCTCAAGGTCCTCTAACCTTAATATAAACAATACATATCTTAAGGGATTACAAAAGATAAACTGAATTAAATATTAAACAATTAATTAACTTGCAATAATCTAATCTAAGCTTTGCCTTTTCCCTTGCCCTTGTCCTTCTTAGAGCATTCAGGCTTACCTAAAAAATGGTTCATGATATAGCAAGAGTGAGCAACTAGCTTGATCAGCAAGTTTAAGAACAGTAAATATATAAGATTTGATATATCATGAGTGAATGAGAATTACTTTCGAGTTTTCAACAATATATGACAATTGTGAAAGAACATAAATCAAATTTGAATGAAAAAAATAGTTAAGTCGTTACTGCTGAGTGATCACCAAGGACCCTGAACTAACAAGAGCAAAATAGAGTTTCCTCTGACCTTTTTAGTAATTTGATTTTCAAGGGGCTCAACCTCTTCAACCTGCTGTATATGCATGTCATTTAAACATCTTGCACAAAGTTCGATTTCCCGAATTATAATCCTCTTATTTAAGGTTGTTCATTCTTAGACTTACTATAAGAATCCGCATCAACCAATGGTTCGAGTAAGCTTTTAAAAATATTCAAGTTATTGAATTTATACATACAGTGTCTAACCGAACAATTAGCTTAGATATTCTTAAACAGTTTATGAATCAAAGAACTACAAAGCTCAAATGCACAATGTGTGAATTCATAAACAATATAGATGTGGATCAATTTTCAATAATTAAACCAATTAAGTTCTTGCAAGATAAATACAAGATCAAATCTATGAAACTTGTTCAATATAAATTTGTATAAGGTTAATGAACTTGTCTCGATTGTTGATTACCGCTAACCAATATAATTTACTATCATTTGATCAGACCTAACAATTTATCAAGTTGATCTTTCATTTAGAATCATATTTAGGTTCATATTATAACCTTTGTGCATCTTAATTTGCTAACGCTAAATCACATAATTAAATAATTAAGGTATATTAAACACTTAAGAAATATTATCATTATTTGATAATATTTTCATCACATAAAACTATATTAATCATTTAATATAGTTTAAACTTCTATCTAATATTATTAACTATTTAATAATATTTTATTAACTTCATAATATTATTAATCATTAAATAATATTTTATTAATCTTATAATATTATTAATCATTTAATAATATTTTATTCACTTAATAATATTATTAATCATTAAATAATATTTTATTAATCTTATAATAATATTAATCATTTAAAAATATTTTATTCACTTAATAATATTTTATTCACTTACTAGTATTATTAACTATTTAATAATATTTTATTCAATTTATAATATTATTAATCATTTAATAATATTTTATTCATCTTATAATATTATTAATTATTTAATAATATTTTATTCATTTAAAACTTGATACTTATAAAATTATATTCTCTGACCCATTTTATTTCCAAAAGATTTGACCCGACCCATTTTATTTGGCCCGACCCGACCCGGTTTGAAAAATATAATTTTTTTTCCAAACAAAATTGGTTTACTGCTACGGCGATAAAGATCACTGCTGCGACAGTGACTTGCAAAGTGTTTCACCGACCTACTGCTGTGGCTATAGCTCTGATTTTCAAACCCTAATTTTTTAACTTTGATTTCTTTGATTCAATCTTTTATAAAATGAGATATACATGTCTAAAATACACCAAATCAGTTTTGTTCTCTTTTTAACTTCTTATTTTTCAACATTTCATGGTTCGATCTCGTTTTCGAAAATATTTTTGATATAATATTCGAGATCGATCACTCTAGGGTTTCAAAATGACATAATTTGCAATAAAAGCCATAACTTTCTCATTTTTCTATATTTTTGAGAAATTCAAGTTGGGTTATCTTTATAAATCATAAATATAACTTTCTAGCCATCAAAATCAAATAACCAACTTTTAGATTTTAAACTACCACAATATATACAATATAACTAGTTAAGGTTTTACTAATAAAGCTTTATATGCACATTTCTACTACTTATTTTCATATCAAGCATATAAATACCCACATTAAACATACTAAAACATGAATCTTCATATATATACAAGATCTAACATTATAGAACATCAAAATAGGTTTTGAACCGTTAAAAATATATTTTGACCATTTAAAGTATATATAGACCATAAAAACGAACTAAGAAAGGTATAAAACACTTTTAAACCTTATTGATTTGGATGCTCTTCTTCTCTTTGAAATAAATTTTGCTAGAGACTCCACCTTGATTAATCTTAGCAACCTTCTTGGTGATTTTTCTCTAAAGCTCACAAGAACTCTCTTAGAAAGCTCTCTCTTTTTTAATTGGTGTTTCTAGCAAATGACTAACCAACGCAATGAATTGATGAATAATCCTATTTATAGAACTTTCTTAATCATTATCAACATTCACTAAACAACTAACATTGGTCAAATTAAGCTAATCTAGATTTACTATTGGATTGAATGACACTTGGATTGACTAGGTGATTGACCTCGATCAAGCTAACTTTCAAGCTATTGGTTTAGTAACCTTGAAGCAACATTGGAGCAACAAGCCACCCTATGAGAGAGGGGGGGGGGGGGGGGGGGGGGGCTAGCTGCCGGTCAAATGACCATTTAATGGTCTAATTTTGATTTATTTTTATTGTATTTATATACATATATACATATATATACATATATACATATATATATATATATATATATATATTGATCAATTTTGACTTTGATTTGGGCTCCACCTTGGGCTCTATAATTTAATCTATTGGGTTCATTCATTTAATTTGTTTAGGCTCAATTAATTCATTCCATTGGGCTACCAATTACTAGCATACGCTACACTTAATTAAAGTAAGTATTGGGCTAGTTCAATTATAACATGGACTAATAAATTAACTATGTTCATGAACTACTAGGTTTATGATAGGACTAAATTATACGATATTTTTATACCCTAATACTTAGTTTTTATATTTATTGTGTGATTAAATGTTTAATTATTTAGCTTATTTTGGTTTTAATAGGTTTTTAGTTAATTTATGTTAATTTAGGTAATTTTATACTATTTTTATATTTCTTTTTATTTATGTGTTTTTATTTATTTTTAGTATTTTAGGTGTTTTATTTATTATTATGTGTTTTTAGGATTTTTAGTATTTTTATATTACTTTTATTTATTTTTATATTTTATTTTGTAGGAAAAATAAAGCTTGGGGGCAAATCTGGAAAATCCGCAAAGTTTAATGGCAATTTTGGTAAATAACCAACACGGATGGCAAAAAGGTAAATAAGAAGAAAAGACGCGGAGGGGCATAATGGTAATTAGCCGGAACACAGATGCCCGCGCAATGCGCGGAAGACTTCAGAACCGGAGAGGAGACGACGCCGTTTTAGCGTGCGTACAGACGTTCGCGCAATGCGCGAAGAGAAGCAGACAAAGCAGGCGCCGAGAGCAGGAAACGACGTTGTTTTGTTGAAGGTTACGGGAAAAAATAAAAAACCGCGCAATGCGCGGGCGAGCGGTGACGTCAGCTTCCGCGTTGACTTGGTCAACTGGCGCGTGTAAGGCTTGTTTGGCTGGCGCGGAATTTGTCCAAAACGGGATTTTTTGAGATTTTTGCTACTTTTTTATTCCAAATTGGATTTTTATTCCAACTAGGGTTAGGATAATAATTATTTTCTTTTTTTTTTATTTTTATTTATAAATCCTATTAGGGTTTGGACAAGTTAGAGGCCTATAAATAGAGGGCCAACCTTTCATTATTGATAGTAAGTTTTTGGGAGATCTTTCTCCTAATTTCTTGGAGAGAGTTTTTCAACTAGTAGGTATTATTTTAATTATGTTTGGTTAATTTTATTTTTTTAGTTCCAAAGGGATGTTGAACCTTATTTTTAATTAATGTTTTAATTGAGTTTTATTATTTATTCCTTCATGCATGAGATTTATTCTTGATGGTCTGTTTTAATTGTTTTATGATATTTGCTTGATTAATTTGATAATGGCCTGTTAGATTAATCAATAATTTATCATATGCTAGATTAAGATTTGATATTAAGCAAACGATATTTTATCTGATCATAAGTAGCAATTAATAATATTTAATTGTGGTCAAACTTTTGAATATTATTATGATTATCAAGATGGCAAGTTAAATGGTCCGCGATGTTGAGATTGTTGCTTGGAATAATCTAATTCTCTAATTTGTAATGCAACTGTTATATTAAATCTATACTGATAGTTCTAGGTTGTATGATAGTTAGGGTCTTTTGTGAGCGATTGTTGCATTAGATTTATAATTTAAGGAGGAGTTCGGGTAGCTTGGCGATTGTCGGTTATCTAGGATTATTAATTTCAATTGAAGGAAAAGATAATAATAACTTGATTAATTTGTTAATTAAAAGAAGGGGATACTGAACTAAGAAACTGAAGTTTGTTTTAATTAATTTGTCTCATATTTATTTATTATTCAGTTTTATTTGTTTGTTTGAATTTTAGTTAGTTAATAATTAATTCCAAACCCCTCATTTAATTAGATATTTTTGAAAACATTAGATTTATTAAAACAATTCACTCTCTGTGGGTTCGACTCTTACTTTCACTACTACATTAATATTTTTTTCAAAGTAAGATTTTATTTTTGGTTGCTTGCGACAGCTTCCCAAATTTTGGCGCCGTTGCTGGGGAGTGTTTTGCTTTAATTTATTCTTTATTTTCTTTGTAGTTTATTTTTCTAGTTTATTAATTTATTTTATTTTTGTTTTTCATAGTTTAATTGAGTGTGCAGGTGAAGAAGAAAATCATGTCTTGGAACCAAAACGATGATTATTTTAATGCGGTAAAAATTTCTTTTCTTCAACAACAAGTTGATGAACTAACTTCTGTTATCTATGCTTGGGTTGCAGGTAGAGGACAAACAATGAAGGCTTGTAGGATTTGTTCCATAGTAGGACATCCAACGGAGTTGTGTCCAATGTTTCGAGAGGAGTCATATGGACAAGTAAATGATGCCAATGGTTTCTTTGGACCGCAAGGAAACTATGATCCCTATTCAAACACGTACTACTCAGAATGGTGGGATCATCCAAATTTCAGCTATGGGCATCCACAAGTGCACCAACCTGCAAGTCAACATATGCTAGATTACCAGCAGTTCAATCAAACATATCCCAACGATCAAGAACAGGACCAATCTTCTAACTCTAATTTGTCTTTAGAAAATATGTCTAAACATTTTATGACTGTTGCTTTGCAATTTCAACAAGAAACAAATGAGAATATTCGGCGTATAAGTATTCAACTGGAACAACTGAAAGTTGCGGTCAGTTAATTGGAGGTGCAAAGTGTTAACGCATTACCATCTCACACAATGGTGGATTACGAGGAGGATGGCAATGAAATTGTGTTGAGCAGTGGTAAAGATAAAGGAACTCCAGAAATGACAGACAATGAAAAGAAAAATATGGAAGAGGCCATTACGTATAGCTTGGCGATTGTCGTTTATCTAGGATTATTAATTTCAATTGAAGGAAAAGATAATAATAACTTGATTAATTTGTTAATTAAAAGAAGGGGATACTGAACTAAGGAACTGAAGTTTGTTTTAATTAATTTGTCTCATATTTATTTATTATTCAGTTTTATTTGTTTGTTTGAATTTTAGTTAGTTAATAATTAATTCCAAACCCCCCATTTAATTAGATATTTTTGAAAACATTAGATTTATTAAAACAATTCACTCTCTGTGGGTTCGACTCTTACTTTCACTACTACATTAATATTTTTTTCAAAGTAAGATTTTATTTTTGGTTGCTTGCGACAGCTTCCCAAATTTTGGCGCCGTTACCGGGGATCGAAACTGGGTCACCCGCGTGACAGGCGAGAATACTTACCACTATAGCTTGGGATTGACAAAAGAAGATGAAGAAATTGAGCCGAAACAAGATTTGAAGAGAGCTACTGACTCATTAAATTCTTTGTCATTGATTTTAAATAAATTTGCAGAACTTTTCATTCCATTACCTGTTACTCAAAATAATTTTTTACCTTTTATTTTGCAGGATTTCATTCTGGAATAATCATATCATGCAAAGACGAGATGTAATCTACCTATGAGGAATGTTGTGATGGATGGAGTACGCAACATACATGAAATTGGAGTGACGTAGTGGTTTGGCATGTTGTCAAGCCAATGACAATAAACAAAGGCGCTTCTTGGGAGGCAACCCAAGATATCAGATTTGCATTTCTTTTCCCTTTTTCTTTTTATATTTATTTGTGCCTATTTCTTTGCATTATAGTTTACATTGGGGACAATGTAAATTTTCAGTGTGGGGGAAGGTTTTTAGGATAATTGTTTTATTTTTAGGAAATTTTAAAAATTTGTTTTTATTTTTTTTTAAAAAAAAATTTTGTTTTATTTTTAGGGAATTTTAAAATTTTAATTTTAGAATTTTGTGGGTAAATTCACTGCAAACCCTCACGAGACAAAACTCGTCCACTTGGGGTAACCTTGGGGTTTAAAGGCTTGTTGCACATGCTAAGTGTAACCGTGTTTCCTACGAAAATTGGATAGTTTTTTTTTTTTTTTTTTTTTTTAGGGTTGAGTCACTTGAGTAATGAATTAATTGAATTTTAATTTTTAGCCAATGATAAAAATTTTGATTTTGATTTAATAACTCTTGGAAAAACGATAAATTTTTGCGTAGTTTGAATTTTTGACTTTTTATTGATAATTACTTTGTTTGAGATCTTTAAATTTTTATGCACTTATATCCATTTGTTTGAGCTAGTTTTAATTTAGAGAAAGTTTAAATGGTTAAATGCTTATGAAAGATATTTTTGAACTCTATATCTTATTTGATCATTATTTGAAGTGAAATATAGAACAAAATATAATTTGGAGGAGATGATTTAGGTAATTTTTCTAGGATTATTATTGAATAAGAAAAAAAAGTGAAACAATTGTCATGTGGTGGGTTGAGATTGAGCGTAAAACGCACTCACTCATAAACACATGAAAAAACGAGATGGAGCGTAAAACGCACTCGCTGGTGAGATGGAGCATAAAATGCACTCACCGTGAGAAAAAATGAAGAAAGAAAAAATGGGATGGAGCATAAAATGCACCCATTAAAAGAAAAAAAAATTGAAAAAATATTTGAAAGAAAAAAATTGATAATCCTAATATGTTTCATTGATTAAAAACCTTTTGATCTTCTGGTTTATATTTGTCTGTATTAGCTGAAAGTGATGAGAAAAATAAGTATTTTGAGTTTTGTTGTATGTCTTTTATAAGGTAATTAATAACCTAAACGTATCCGAGTTTGATTAGTTTGATACATTTGGATTCACACACACACAAAAGATCTTGAATAAAGTAGAATTGGTAAATATGTTAAAGTTCTAGATTTTGCATGGTTTTGAAACTTTCTTTGAGTTATCATTTAAAAATCCTTGAAGCTAATGTTGAAATTTATATTGATCTGTTGCTCAAGTAAGTTGTTTAGTTATTAGTTTTAATTTTATTTTTGTTTATTTTTTTGTTTTGCCCGAGGACGAGCAAAAGCTAAGTGTGGGGGTATTTGATAGGACTAAATTATACGATATTTTTATGCACTAATACTTAGTTTTTATATTTATTGTGTGATTAAATGTTTAATTATTTAGCTTATTTTGGTTTTAATAGGTTTTTAATTAATTTATATTAATTTAGGTAATTTTATACTATTTTTATATTTCTTTTTATTTATGTGTTTTTATTTATTTTTAGTATTTTAGGTGTTTTATTTATTATTATGTGTTTTTAGGATTTTTAGTATTTTTATATTATTTTTATTTATTTTTATATTTAATTTTGTAGGAAAAATAAAGCTTGGGGGCAAATCTGGAAAATCCGCAAAGTTTAATGGCAATTTTGGTAAATAACCAACACGGATGGCAAAAAGGTAAATAAGAAGAAAAGACGCGGAGGGGCATAATGGTAATTAGCCGGAACACAGATGTCCGCGCAATGCGCGGAAGACTTTAGAACTGGATAGGAGACGACGCCGTTTTGGCGTGCGTACAGACGTCCGCGCAATGCGCGAAGAGAAGCAGACAAAGCAGGCGCCGAGAGCAGGAAACGACGTTGTTTTGTTGAAGGTTACGGAAAAAAATAAAAAACCGCGCAATGCGCGGGCGAGCAGTGACGTCAGCTTCCGCGTTGACTTGGTCAACTGGCGCGTGTAAGGCTTGTTTGGCTGGCGCGGAATTTGTCCAAAACGGGATTTTTTGAGATTTTTGCTACTTTTTTATTCCAAATTGGATTTTTATTCCAACTAGGGTTAGGATAATAATTATTTTTCTTTTTCTTTTATTTTTATTTATAAATCCTATTAGGGTTTGGACAAGTTAGAGACCTATAAATAGAGGGCCAACCTTTCATTATTGATAGTAAGTTTTTGGGAGATCTTTCTCCTAATTTCTTGGAGAGAGTTTTTCAACTAGTAGGTATTATTTTTATTATGTTTGGTTAATTTTATTTTTTCAGTTCCAAAGGGATGTTGAACCTTATTTTTAATTAATGTTTTAATTGAGTTTTATTATTTATTCATTCATGCATGAGATTTATTCTTGATGGTCTGTTTTAATTATTTTATGATATTTGCTTGATTAATTTGATAATGGCCTGTTAGATTAATCAATAATTTATCATATGCTAGATTAAGATTTAATATTAAGCAAACGATATTTTATCTGATCATAAGTAGCAATTAATAATATTTAATTGTGGTCAAACTTTTGAATATTATTATGATTATCAAGATGGCAAGTTAAATGGTCCGCAATGTTAAGATTGTTGCTTGGAATAATCTAATGCTCTAATTTTTAATGCAACTGTTATATTAAATCTATATTGATAGTTCTAGGTTGTATGATAGTTAGGGTCTTTTGTGAGTGATTGCTGCATTAGATTTATATTTTAAGGAGGATTTCGGGTAGCTTGACGATTGTCGGTTATCTAGGATTATTAATTTCAATTGAAGGAAAAGATAATAATAACTTGATTAATTTGTTAATTAAAAGAAAAGGATACTGAACTAAGGAACTGAAGTTTGTTTTAATTAATTTGTCTCATATTTATTTATTATTCAGTTTTATTTGTTTGTTTGAATTTTAGTTAGTTAATAATTAATTTCAAACCCCCCATTTAATTAGATATTTTTGAAAACATTAGATTTATTAAAACAATTCACTCTCTGTGGGTTCGACTCTTACTTTCACTACTACATTAATATTTTTTTCAAAGTAAGATTTTATTTTTGGTTGCTTGCGACAGCTTCCCAGTTTATGTTGTTAAACTTAGTTTAATAATTCATTTGGATTTAAAATATAATCTAATTAGATTTACTTTAATTAATTCTTCTACCTTGCTACATTATTAGATTAATTAAATACACACATACATATATATATATATATATATATATATATATTCATTCAATCATTCAACGCTCAATTAATTTGTACAAAAAAATTAATTAATTAATAATTATCTAATAATCATAATTACAATGGACTAGAACTCATAGTTATTACACAAATGCTATCTTTTCAGCATTGATAACTATTCTTAAATTCTTTAACCAATTCGTGTAATTCGGTCCAGTTAATTTGTTAGCATCTAATATGCTTCGTAATGATAGTTAGGCATAGCAAAATTCTGTAAGTGAATTTTAATAACAACATTAACATGTTTTCATTTCATTAATTAAAAATATAAATTAAGTATTTATTTAAATTGGTATATCCCACTATTTTCATCAAACTATATTACCCTCAATATATAGTTAGGCAGATCTAGCCAAAGACATGCTAGTGAGATAAGGATCATATTAACATAAATATAGTCTTGCGTATGTACAACAAACTATATTTACACAAGACTATATTTATTCAAAGGGTAGACAAACTTTTGTCAATTACATCACTATTTAGCTCCTTTTCATTTTGTATCTTAGAATATAATGATCATGTGTCTACATCCGAATCAAAATTATTCAAGTTAAGTCTGACCTAGCATTTCCATATGAGTGAAGAGAAAAATATTTTCCTTGTATGTACACAACAAAATAGTATCATTCAATTCCTTATAAACATCCAATGTAATAAAGCCAATATCTTAAATATTTGATACAAACCTTGTGTGTGCATAACAAACTCATATTAAATATTTAATACTCTATTGATTTATCATGCTAGAAGGCGACGTTCGATATTCTTAATATCTTTTAACATTAAAACTTAATATATTTATCTTTTGAGGGGTTTGTTATTATTAGTCTCATCTTATTTAGCGCGCAAGCACACGTATATAAAAATATGCGTCATATTATTGAACATGTGAAGCATGTTTGATAATAATAACTTGATTAATTTGTTAATTAAAAGAAGGGGATACTGAACTAAGAAACTGAAGTTTGTTTTAATTAATTTGTCTCATATTTATTTATTATTCAGTTTTATTTGTTTGTTTGAATTTTAGTTAGTTAATAATTAATTCCAAACCCCTCATTTAATTAGATATTTTTGAAAACATTAGATTTATTAAAACAATTCACTCTCTGTGGGTTCGACTCTTACTTTCACTACTACATTAATATTTTTTTCAAAGTAAGATTTTATTTTTGGTTGCTTGCGACAGCTTCCCAAATTTTGGCGCCGTTGCTGGGGAGTGTTTTGCTTTAATTTATTCTTTGTTTTCTTTGTAGTTTATTTTTCTAGTTTATTAATTTATTTTATTTTTGTTTTTCATAGTTTAATTGAGTGTGCAGGTGAAGAAGAAAATCATGTCTTGGAACCAAAACGATGATTATTTTAATGCGGTAAAAATTTCTTTTCTTCAACAACAAGTTGATGAACTAACTTCTGTTATCTATGCTTGGGTTGCAGGTAGAGGACAAACAATGAAGGCTTGTAGGATTTGTTCCATAGTAGGACATCCAACGGAGTTGTGTCCAATGTTTCGAGAGGAGTCATATGGACAAGTAAATGATGCCAATGGTTTCTTTGGACCGCAAGGAAACTATGATCCCTATTCAAACACGTACTACTCAGAATGGTGGGATCATCCAAATTTCAGCTATTGGCATCCACAAGTGCACCAACCTGCAAGTCAACATATGCTAGATTACCAGCAGTTCAATCAAACATATCCCAACGATCAAGAACAGGACCAATCTTCTAACTCTAATTTGTCTTTAGAAAATATGTCTAAACATTTTATGACTGTTGCTTTGCAATTTCAACAAGAAACAAATGAGAATATTCGGCGTATAAGTATTCAACTGGAACAACTGAAAGTTGCGGTCAGTTAATTGGAGGTGCAAAGTGTTAACGCATTACCATCTCACACAATGGTGGATTACGAGGAGGATGACAATGAAATTGTGTTGAGCAGTGGTAAAGATAAAGGAACTCTAGAAATGACAGACAATGAAAAGAAAAATATGGAAGAGGCCATTACGTATAGCTTGGCGATTGTCGTTTATCTAGGATTATTAATTTCAATTGAAGGAAAAGATAATAATAACTTGATTAATTTGTTAATTAAAAGAAGGGGATACTGAACTAAGGAACTGAAGTTTGTTTTAATTAATTTGTCTCATATTTATTTATTATTCAGTTTTATTTGTTTGTTTGAATTTTAGTTAGTTAATAATTAATTCCAAACCCCCCATTTAATTAGATATTTTTGAAAACATTAGATTTATTAAAACAATTCACTCTCTGTGGGTTCGACTCTTACTTTCACTACTACATTAATATTTTTTTCAAAGTAAGATTTTATTTTTGGTTGCTTGCGACAGCTTCCCAAATTTTGGCGCCGTTACCGGGGATCGAAACTGGGTCACCCGCGTGACAGGCGAGAATACTTACCACTATAGCTTGGGATTGACAAAAGAAGATGAAGAAATTGAGCCGAAACAAGATTTGAAGAGAGTTACTGACTCATTAAATTCTTTGTCATTGATTTTAAATAAATTTGCAGAACTTTTCATTCCATTACCTGTTACTCAAAATAATTTTTTACCTTTTATTTTGCAGGATTTCATTCTGGAATAATCATATCATGCAAAGACGAGATGTAATCTACCTATGAGGAATGTTGTGATGGATGGAGTACGCAACATACATGAAATTGGAGTGACGTAGTGGTTTGGCATGTTGTCAAGCCAATGACAATAAACAAAGGCGCTTCTTGGGAGACAACCCAAGATATCAGATTTGCATTTCTTTTCCCTTTTTCTTTTTATATTTATTTGTGCCTATTTCTTTGCATTATAGTTTACATTGGGGACAATGTAAATTTTCAGTGTGGGGGAAGGTTTTTAGGATAATTGTTTTATTTTTAGGAAATTTTAAAAAAAAATTTTTATTTTTTTTTTAAAAAAATTTTGTTTTATTTTTAGGGAATTTTAAAATTTTAATTTTAGAATTTTGTGGGTAAATTCACTGCAAACCCTCACGAGACAAAACTCGTCCACTTGGGGTAACCTTGGGGTTTAAAGGCTTGTTGCACATGCTAAGTGTAACCGTGTTTCCTACGAAAATTGGATAGTTTTTTTTTTTTTTTTTTTTTTTTTTTTAGGGTTGAGTCACTTGAGTAATGAATTAATTGAATTTTAATTTTTAGCCAATGATAAAAATTTTGATTTTGATTTAATAACTCTTGGAAAAACGATAAATTTTTGCGTAGTTTGAATTTTTGACTTTTTATTGATAATTACTTTGTTTGAGATCTTTAAATTTTTATGCACTTATATCCATTTGTTTGAGCTAGTTTTAATTTAGAGAAAGTTTAAATGGTTAAATGCTTATGAAAGATATTTTTGAACTCTATATCTTATTTGATCATTATTTGAAGTGAAATATAGAACAAAATATAATTTGGAGGAGATGATTTAGGTAATTTTTCTAGGATTATTATTGAATAAGAAAAAAAAGTGAAACAACTGTCATGTGGTGGGTTGAGATTGAGCGTAAAACGCACTCACTCATAAACACATGAAAAAGCGAGATGGAGCGTAAAACGCACTCGCTGGTGAGATGGAGCATAAAATGCACTCACCGTGAGAAAAAATGAAGAAAGAAAAAATGGGATGGAGCATAAAATGCACCCATTAAAAGAAAAAAAAATTGAAAAAATATTTGAAAGAAAAAAATTGATAATCCTAATATGTTTCATTGATTAAAAACCTTTTGATCTTCTGGTTTATATTTGTCTGTATTAGCTGAAAGTGATGAGAAAAATAAGTATTTTGAGTTTTGTTGTATGTCTTTTATAAGGTAATTAATAACCTAAACGTATCCGAGTTTGATTAGTTTGATACATTTGGATTCACACACACACAAAAGATCTTGAATAAAGTAGAATTGGTAAATATGTTAAAGTTCTAGATTTTGCATGGTTTTGAAACTTTCTTTGAGTTATCATTTAAAAATCCTTGAAGCTAATGTTGAAATTTATATTGATCTGTTGCTCAAGTAAGTTGTTTAGTTATTAGTTTTAATTTTATTTTTGTTTATTTTTTTGTTTTGCCCGAGGATGAGCAAAAGCTAAGTGTGGGGGTATTTGATAGGACTAAATTATACGATATTTTTATGCACTAATACTTAGTTTTTATATTTATTGTGTGATTAAATGTTTAATTATTTAGCTTATTTTGGTTTTAATAGGTTTTTAATTAATTTATATTAATTTAGGTAATTTTATACTATTTTTATATTTCTTTTTATTTATGTATTTTTATTTATTTTTAGTATTTTAGGTGTTTTATTTATTATTATGTGTTTTTAGGATTTTTAGTATTTTTATATTATTTTTATTTATTTTTATATTTTATTTTGTAGGAAAAATAAAGCTTGGGGGCAAATCTGGAAAATCCGCAAAGTTTAATGGCAATTTTGGTAAATAACCAACACGGATGGCAAAAAGGTAAATAAGAAGAAAAGACGCGGAGGGGCATAATGGTAATTAGCCGGAACACAGATGTCCGCGCAATGCGCGGAAGACTTTAGAACTGGATAGGAGACGACGCCGTTTTGGCGTGCGTACAGACGTCCGCGCAATGCGCGAAGAGAAGCAGACAAAGCAGGCGCCGAGAGCAGGAAACGACGTTGTTTTGTTGAAGGTTACGGAAAAAAATAAAAAACCGCGCAATGCGCGGGCGAGCAGTGACGTCAGCTTCCGCGTTGACTTGGTCAACTGGCGCGTGTAAGGCTTGTTTGGCTGGCGCGGAATTTGTCCAAAACGGGATTTTTTGAGATTTTTGCTACTTTTTTATTCCAAATTGGATTTTTATTCCAACTAGGGTTAGGATAATAATTATTTTTCTTTTTCTTTTATTTTTATTTATAAATCCTATTAGGGTTTGGACAAGTTAGAGACCTATAAATAGAGGGCCAACCTTTCATTATTGATAGTAAGTTTTTGGGAGATCTTTCTCCTAATTTCTTGGAGAGAGTTTTTCAACTAGTAGGTATTATTTTTATTATGTTTGGTTAATTTTATTTTTTCAGTTCCAAAGGGATGTTGAACCTTATTTTTAATTAATGTTTTAATTGAGTTTTATTATTTATTCATTCATGCATGAGATTTATTCTTGATGGTCTGTTTTAATTATTTTATGATATTTGCTTGATTAATTTGATAATGGCCTGTTAGATTAATCAATAATTTATCATATGCTAGATTAAGATTTAATATTAAGCAAACGATATTTTATCTGATCATAAGTAGCAATTAATAATATTTAATTGTGGTCAAACTTTTGAATATTATTATGATTATCAAGATGGCAAGTTAAATGGTCCGCAATGTTAAGATTGTTGCTTGGAATAATCTAATGCTCTAATTTTTAATGCAACTGTTATATTAAATCTATATTGATAGTTCTAGGTTGTATGATAGTTAGGGTCTTTTGTGAGTGATTGCTGCATTAGATTTATATTTTAAGGAGGATTTCGGGTAGCTTGACGATTGTCGGTTATCTAGGATTATTAATTTCAATTGAAGGAAAAGATAATAATAACTTGATTAATTTGTTAATTAAAAGAAAAGGATACTGAACTAAGGAACTGAAGTTTGTTTTAATTAATTTGTCTCATATTTATTTATTATTCAGTTTTATTTGTTTGTTTGAATTTTAGTTAGTTAATAATTAATTTCAAACCCCCCATTTAATTAGATATTTTTGAAAACATTAGATTTATTAAAACAATTCACTCTCTGTGGGTTCGACTCTTACTTTCACTACTACATTAATATTTTTTTCAAAGTAAGATTTTATTTTTGGTTGCTTGCGACAGCTTCCCAGTTTATGTTGTTAAACTTAGTTTAATAATTCATTTGGATTTAAAATATAATCTAATTAGATTTACTTTAATTAATTCTTCTACCTTGCTACATTATTAGATTAATTAAATACACACATACATATATATATATATATATATATATATATATATATATATATATATATTCATTCAATCATTCAACGCTCAATTAATTTGTACAAAAAAATTAATTAATTAATAATTATCTAATAATCATAATTACAATGGACTAGAACTCATAGTTATTACACAAATGCTATCTTTTCAGCATTGATAACTATTCTTAAATTCTTTAACCAATTCGTGTAATTCGGTCCAGTTAATTTGTTAGCATCTAATATGCTTCGTAATGATAGTTAGGCATAGCAAAATTCTGTAAGTGAATTTTAATAACAACATTAACATGTTTTCATTTCATTAATTAAAAATATAAATTAAGTATTTATTTAAATTGGTATATCCCACTATTTTCATCAAACTATATTACCCTCAATATATAGTTAGGCAGATCTAGCCAAAGACATGCTAGTGAGATAAGGATCATATTAACATAAATATAGTCTTGTGTATGTACAACAAACTATATTTACACAAGACTATATTTATTCAAAGGGTAGACAAACTTTTGTCAATTACATCACTATTTAGCTCCTTTTCATTTTGTATCTTAGAATATAATGATCATGTGTCTACATCCGAATCAAAATTATTCAAGTTAAGTCTGACCTAGCATTTCCATATGAGTGAAGAGAAAAATATTTTCCTTGTATGTACACAACAAAATAGTATCATTCAATTCCTTATAAACATCCAATGTAATAAAGCCAATATCTTAAATATTTGATACAAACCTTGTGTGTGCATAACAAACTCATATTAAATATTTAATACTCTATTGATTTATCATGCTAGAAGGCGACGTTCGATATTCTTAATATCTTTTAACATTAAAACTTAATATATTTATCTTTTGAGGGGTTTGTTATTATTAGTCTCATCTTATTTAGCGCGCAAGCACACGTATATAAAAATATGCGTCATATTATTGAACATGTGAAGCATGTTTGATAATAATATATATATATATATATATATATATATATATATATATATTGAATACTATATTCTACTTGAATTGATTATGAACTTTATTCTAGTTTGGTTCACATGAGTCACCAAGTGAGCCAAAAAGGTCAAACATATGGTGCAAGAATAAAACGTTGAATATAACTATTACATTCTGTTGAAGGTTGTTTGATTTGATGATGATGACTGTTGTGCAAAAATGATTGTGATAAATGTGCTTACATGGTTGATTGTTAATATGTATATGACAATGTGTTTACGTGTTAATGTGCGTATGTGCTTACTTGATTATATACGTAGATGTTCTTAAAGTGCTTATGTGGTTAATTGACAAAGTGATTATATGTTAATCAAATTATGTGCCTACGTGATCATGTGTGTATGATATATATTTCATACTGTGATTTACACACTTGTATAACACATATATGATCTTGTTGAAAACTATCTGATGCTTATAAAAGATAATGAAAGTTATCTGGTTCAAATGTTGTAAAGTCCTTTTAAAAGATATATGTGTACAAAGGACTTAGATTTTAAAGATTAGAAATGTTAGGTTGATCTTTCTGTAGGAGTCTCTCTGCATAAAAGATGCATGATATAAGTAGAGTAGCATAAGATTGAATCATTGTTGTATTTATGTATGACAAAGTCTGTAAAGTCCTTTCAATATATATAATGGTGTAATAATGTAAGAAATGACTTAGTTAGAAAAGATCAAATCTGTTAGGTTAATCTTATGTTAGATCTGAGCAGTCTATATGATCGTAGAACGGACTCTACGATTCCAAGCAAAGAAGACTCAACGATTCAGTATAAATCGTAGAGTGAACTATACGACTCCTTACCTAATAACTCTACGATCTTCAAAGAGAGACAGATGTGCAAGAGGTCTACAATATAGACAAGCTAAATTAAAGAACTGATCAAGTACAAATTGTAGAACATGACTCTACGATCGTCGAACAGACAGCTAAGCAAAACTGCAGTTAACGTAGAACCAGAAAAGAAATGTACTCTACGATATACACCATCTAGCAAGATCGTAGAGTAAACTTGAAGAGCAAGCACATACGAGAACTATACGATTTGCACAGTTAGAAGAAATCATAGAGTGAAACAGAATGACAAGACAATGCGGAAAATTGTTCTACACATAGAATAATCGTTGAGTAGAAATAAAGGATGTGCCAACGAAGACAACAACTCAACAATTCCACTGAGAAGCACTGCAGTTAACAAACTCTACGATTTGAACAAAGGGACAAGATCGTAGAATGAAATCGTAAAGCATAGCACTGCAGACAAACTCTGTGATTTGAACAAAATAGCAAGATCGCAGAGTAAGAGAAAAGATTGCTCTAACTCAACGATTTACTTGAAATACCTCAAGTAACTTTCATGGAGCTGATTTCGAATAATCAGAATAAACAGTCTATCACTCGACGAATTCACTGAGAAGTTCAGAACCAGTAAACTAACAAAACTACAATATGGTGCGAAAGAAAAGAGAATACTCCTCACCCAAATTCAAGAAAGATTAAGTGCTCTTGAGATACAGATGCATGTCAGAGTCACAGAAGACTTTGTGCCTAAACGACTATAAGTCAGGACCCACTGCTCAGGAAAATAGTGAATAAAGTCGGACAAATGGGACATCCCTGAATGCATCAAAATAGCTAGGGTTCTAAAAGTCAAGGAAGGTATTTATTGATGGATCAGAAGATTAATTAGCAAAGAATATAATAATCTTTACTGAACAACTCTGGGAGTGCAACGGCTATAAATTCAGAGAAAAGCTGAGCTACAGTTTGATATATCAGAACATGTCAGAAAAGGGAAAAAACACTGATACAAGCAACAGAAAGTCAACATCAGAGATATCAAGGATCTACACAAAGCCAAAGTAACCCAACGGATCTTTCAACGGTAAAATATGCACAAAGGTATAAAGGCTTTGATAATTCAAAAAGAGGAGTATTTGTTGAAAAACAAAAAGAGAGGATGGTGGACAACAACAGATCGGAGAGCGAAACAAAATGAATATGCTGAAGAACACTCTACGATCCACCAAAACACCAATAATGAATAGAGAAAGACATAGAGTGAAATAACTCTATTACAAGAGAAGTGTTCAGAGCTGCTAGGCACGTGGAAGAGAAAAGCTTAAACATCAACTTGATACAAACGTGGAAGCAACTGAGTAACAAAAGGAAGGAGCATTACAACCATCTCAGAAGCCCATCTCGAGAAGCTATAAACTGTTTATGATAAGAAAGAACAACTAAGTACCGAAAGGAAAAAGCTTCACAGTCATCTCAGGAGTTCGTCTCAAGAAGTTATCAAGTACCAAAGGAGCTGAAGTTCAAATGCCTAGCAGCACAATGGGTGATCATAAGAAGATATTGAGCATATAAAGAAGTCAAGCATCATTGCCGAACTCATTATCATTTCAAGAATGATCACATCCTGCTACTGAGTATTTAAAGACAATGGAGCTTAAAGTACAACTCAATAGCAACTTCAACATCCATCAACAAGCAAGGAGCCAAGTCTGTTGGACTTGAAGAGGGCAGTTATGTCCTTGTCTTAGTGACTAAAGGAGTCAAGTCTGCTGGACTTGAAGAGGGAAGTTATGTCCTTGTCTTAGTGACTAAACTAGCCAAACCTGCTGGGTTTGAATGGTTCTTAGTGAACCAGAGTTTCCAGGCCTGATGAGCTTGAAGGGTTCTGTATGAACCATTCTTAGTGGTTTTCCTACTCGTTGTAGTAGAAGAGTGGAGTAGGAGTTATTCAATCTCCGAACCACTTAAAACTCTCTGGTGTTATTTACATTCAGTCATTTACATTCTGTCATGTATACATATATAGATATAACTGCTAAAACTTGTTTACTTGACATGTGGCTATCTTCAATACAGTCTTAACTCAAAGGAGAAGTTTTACTAATCTTTAAGGGGAGCTTTCAAACTAATATTCCGTTGTGCAAACAAATCTTGATTAAATCAATTAATTGGTAATAAACTTTTGAAGTTAAGTAAAAAAGTTTTAAGAGATCTATTCAACCCCCCCCCCCCCCTTTTAGATTACTTGTGTGCCTCCGGGAACTAACACATTTAAACTCGGATTCTAATAAAATGGGTCTTCGTTTTTCCTTGCTCTTCAGCTCCAATTCTTCAAATAATTATATCTAATCCTATTACAATCTATTTTCATAAAACATAAACATTGATCAGCAATTAAAGGGAAGTACATAGGAGGGAAGTAAAATTTACGCAAGAAAAATTAGATAGGCGAGGTACGCAAACCCCATTTATTAAAACCCATTCATTCAATCATCCACATAAAATAAATTCAATCTCATTGGTCAATAGTCTATAATCAAATGTTTTATTATTATACATATCATCATATGTATCAATAAATCATTCATCTTATGAATAAAATAAACCATATATATATATATATATATATATATATATATATATATATATATATATATATATATATCATTTAATAGGCATTTTAGTTAGCATAAAATCTAATTTCAAGTTTAAAATAAACTTTTCATTTTAATTATAAAATCATCCAAAATAACCCATTATTTTAAAAAAAAAATTAAAACACACGAAATTAGAAAAAAAATATATAAAATCTGACGAACCGGCATAGCGGCACCGATTTTCTTTGTTATTATGGCGGGGCCATGCCATACCTGCAGAAGCCCAGTGCGGTAGCGCCGCGGTAATTTTTTTAGATTCGCTACTGATCATAATTTTTGACCTTTTCTTTCAAAAAAATATTAACAATTATCCAAATAAATTATTCTAAACACATACCTATTTATATACAAAATTAAAAACAATTAATAATTCGCAATAAGGTTGGCTTTGATGCCATTGTCAATTATAGAAAATCATAAACATACAATTAAATTCTAATAAAATGCAAAATCTTGCATAAATCATATTTAAAAAAATTCTACAATTATCCAAATCTACGTTATGCAAAATTATTAATTGAGGAAAGATAAAAGTTATACCTTTGTAGACGAATAACTTTTAATCAGCTATGAGTTCACCTCCTTAAATCCTTCACGATTCTTCAAGATCCACGGATCAACGTTAGCTACCCAAGCCAAGCGTACAACCTCTAAAGTTGATCCACCAAGAATAATATGAATTTAAGAAGTAATTTAAATTTTACTAGATCTTGGGTGGCTAGCTCTAATTTTTTTTTCTCTCTCTCTAACTCCTTAAATGTAGAGAAAATATGAAGCATTTTCTAATACTTGCAATTGTCTGTCAACCCCATCTATAATAAGACCCCTCTTATTTATAGACTAGCTCAAACCTTTTAAACTCTTTAGGATTAGGATTTTAATTTAAATTCCAATCTAATTAGAAACTAAATTAATTATTATAATAATTATAATTCTTAAAGCATTTAAAAACTTAATTACTTATAATAATAATAATAATAATAATAATAAAAAAAAAAATTTCTCTTATTAATTTATAATTAGTATTTTTAAACTACTTAATTATAAATATTAAGTTATTTAATTTATTCTATCACCATAGTATAAATCAAATACACTTAATTTATTATCACCATTATACCACTTACTTCTAAAATAAATAAATAAAAAATTGCCATATGACCATTTAGGTTCAATATTATACCGGTTGTAGAATAAATAAATTATAACCATTATAATATTATTTATTATGAAATAAAATCTTTTAATTAAAAATAAATAAATATATTTATTCTACAATAAATTAAGGTAAACCCCCTTAGCAATTCATGACTTTTTGGATAATATGAATTTTAACATTTGATCACAAAGAACCTATTCTGTAAATAATTACTATACAATTCAATCATTCTACCACACAATGTCTCAATCAAATATAAGACGTGAAATTTCAATCCTCAAAGGCACAACTCTAATTAATGTAAATTAGAAACTTCTTTCTAATTTTTATTCTGTCTTGGCCAATGACTCCTAAATTGTCATTTATCGAATCGCATAAGACATTATCTCCCTTTACTGGAAGTAGTAGATTCTCTGTTGATCATTCACCTACCTCCATGTACAACTTATTATACCTGAACATATCATTTGTTATACCCAAATAGTCTTAAGGAATATGACAAAGTATAACTCATCATTACAAGATACTAAGATGATCTCTCAAGTCCAATGATCACTTATACTACTATCACATTAGGAACTCCTATTAACAGTCATGTAAAACTCCATTAGGTGCTCCTTAGGCAAGTCACGTTCAATGAACTTATTCTCTAATAAGCACCTACATACTTACTTTAGTTTCTCCACACAAATAATTATGAGATCAATCATTCTCTTCAAAAGAACAAACATAATATGTACTAATCTATCAAGATCTACTAATCCCACATTAGTGATCCTACGATTAGGAATATTTTAGTTTTGAGCTATCTTAAATTTAGATCTCATTAGCATAATCGATATCATGATTCTAAAAATATTGCTAAAAAAATATGGGTTTATCTCATTAATTAATTCATCCAATTAAACATGGATAAATAAATGTCTTTAAATAAATTAAATATTTTATTAATAAATTTAATAAGATTATAAAGTAAATACTATAACATCAAATGTGATTGGCTTGAGGGCATACTACTTTCAGTTTTAAGGGATCACAACCTAATCAACAGAGATGGGACGACAATGAATAAGTGGCTCCGCAACCTCTATGGATTTCACAAACATAATACTTCTGTGGGGGTAAAAGCAGTGGTGTTAGTCTCCAGCACTGTGTCCACACTACAATTTGAGGATGAATCCCTAAACCCTAGTCTTGATCTATCTGAGGCTGATCTCTGACTTGTGATCAGGGAGTCCATTGAAGAAGAAGATCTATATCATATAGAAATCCTCTTTTCCAGTTCCTCTATCTTAGAAACCAGAATAAACAATTTTTGTGTATTTCGTTTAGTTATCTTTCTCAACCTCTCATTCTCAGCTTCAAGGTTGGAGAGAGAGTTAGAATTTCATAGAGTTGTTTCCAACTCTTCTTGAACTTTCTCTTTCTCCTTTTGAATGAGAGAATAGTCCTTTGATAGAACCCTGAACCATTTCATATACTTATGTAGATCGGATGTAATGTCATGCAATGTTACTCTTAGGTCATCTATATCTACATCCAAAAAGGTAAAATCAAATACCTCAATGATGGCAATCTGTTGACGATCAGTGGTGTTGTCGGCGTCTGCTTCTATGGCAATGAGACACAGATTGTCCATTTGGGGTCCTTCATCATCTCTAGACTCTAAAATTGAATCATTTTCATAGTCAGTCCATGATCCTTCTACTGCTCGACCTTTGTCTTTCTCTTAATATTTCCTATAGCCCTTGAAATCTTTCTTTGGAGCATATTTCTTTTTCTTCTTATCTTTCTTCAGCTATTCTCTCAGAGGCTTGTTGCACTCAACAATGTAGTAACTTGGCTTTTTGTAATTATAGTACAAATACTTTGTGTGGTCTCAGTTGTTGTTATTGTTGTATCTTCTAGGCTTTCTACTTCTGCCTTTCCTCATGAATTCTCTTAGTCTTCTAGCAAGAAGAGCAATATCTTCATCGTCATCATCATCATCATCATAAGATTCATCTTCAACGGGAGCTTTGGAAGATGCCTCTAAAGCTTTAAGAGCGGCTCGTCTATCTTTCTTCTTTGGTTTCGCTGTAGTCTCTACATGTTGATTAAGTTCCAACTCATAGGTAAGTAGATTACCGTAGAGCTTCTACACATTCATCTCATGCAAATTCTTTAACTCTCTAATTGTAGTTGTTTTTACATCTCATTTGCTTGGCAGAGCTCTCATAAACTTGATGTTGAGGTCTTTATAGACCTTTTTAAATGCTCTAAGAGAGTTGAGCAACACGTTGAATCTCTCATATGAGGCTGTTATGTTCTCTCTAGGAACATAAGAGAACATTTCATATTGTTAATTAAGAAGGGATTGCTTGTTTTCTCTTACTTCCTCTGTTCCTTCATGCATCACCAAGTGAGCTTCTTATACCTCCTTTGTCATTTTATAGTTGACTATATTCTTAAATAATTCATCTTCTAAAGTCATCAACAGGATGTTCTTGGTCATTTGTCGAGTTGCACCAACTTCTTCTCCATATTAGTCAATTTGGCTTTCTACTTAACTACTACCTTGTTTAGATCTTTTGTTATTGGAGCAAGCTTTGTTGGTACATAAGGGTCATTGCTCACTACATTGAATAAATCTTCATTAATCGCATCTATATACGCCTGTATTCTGACTTTCCAATTAGCAAACTTATCTTTGTTGCAAGGAAGTGGCTTGTTTCCTCCACTAAACTCAGAACTAGTTTTACTTTGTGTCATTAATCTACTCAAGCATTTTAAGCTTGTTCAAGAGCTCTGATACCACTTGTTGTTTCCTAAAAGCACTAAATATCTAGAAGGGGGGTTGAATAGATCCTTTTAAAACTCTTTGGTTTTAAGGAAGTATTACCAGATTATAAATTAATCAAGTTAATTTGATTAAGCACAACAGAATATTAGTTTGAAAAAACCCTTCAAAGATTTAAAGAAATTCTCAGTTCTGAATTTAGTTAACTTGTGGAGTTAAGTCACAAATAGATATAAAAAGTAATGTCGAAATGTATGTGCTGAAAATAAAGAGACACAAAAAATTTAAGTAGTTCAGAACACAAAGATCTCTTAGTCCACTCTTTTACTCTTCGAATAGGAAATCCACTAAAGATGAAGGTGATCACTTAGATCAGTTCACTTTGAACTATTAAAATTAACGAATCACTAAAATTCCTTGAAGTCACTAAGACTCGATATATATCACTCAAACTAGTTCACAAAGAACTCTTCAAGTCACTTCGACTTGGTTACAACAAGGTCACTAAGACCATAGAATCACAAATAGAATAAGTGATTATAAGGTGCTTCTAAATAGCTTTAAGTCCAATGAAAAATGACTTAGCGGCAGAACAAGTCGTTTTATTTCGTAAAGTAGAGTTCTTGAAAGTTGAGCAGAGTTTCAGCTTGTAATTCATTTCTTGTTATTTTGGATTGAATCTCCGTGTCCTTTTATAAAGGACCTCAAGATTTTTCCATTGTAAAGTTGTTCATTTAATGATTCGATCCTTGAAGATCTATGATGGTGACATTTAGAGAGGATGTGTCATCTTGCTTTCAGCTTTGATGTCACATCAAACAATCTTCAGAGTCAACCACGTAGGTGATGTCACTTTACTATCATCTTGGAATCTTCACTCTGCAAGTCTTCACATGATCGGTCTAATTTCAGACCTGATATACGCTACGATTTTCCTAATCGTAGAGTTCCATGGCGATGTAGAGTATCTAGCTTGGCTGGCTCTACTATTGGTGAGCTCTATGACTTGCTTTATGATCTGCAGGCTCTATGATCTTGCTCTATGATCTGCTCTATGATCCATAAGCTCTATTATCTTCATTTTTCCTTACAATCTTTAAGCACACTCTGTGAACTTGACTTACCTTACGAACTCTGAACAGACTCTATAATTTTTGACTAGCCTTATGATATTTAAGATCATTAACACAACTTTGATCAATTAACTTCCTATTGTCTATAGATTCAATTCATCCAATTGATCAAATTAACAAACTTGATCATCTCTTCTAAGTCCTTTTACATCAATTACACATTTAAGGACTTCACAAAAGTTACTAGTTACAAATATACATTATCCCATCATCATCAAATTTAAAATGTAAATCATCAAATTAAATATGCATTTATCCTAACACCATCAACCTCAGGACCAGCATAACCAAATCTTGAAGAACTCAGACAAGAAGGCACAAGGACAGATATTCTACAAGGAAGAATATGGGCAAGGGATCACACACAAGACCTTATCATAGATGATCCAACAGTAAGAGTTTGCACACGATCTACAATTCAGAATGAATATTTCTATTTGAGTTTCCTTTCTCAAATGGAACCTAAAAAGATAGATGAGACTCTTTAAGATTCAAGTTGGATAAAAGCAATGCAAGATTAATTAAACTAGTTTGAAAGAAACAAAATTTAGAGACTAGTCCCTAGGCCAAGGGATCATCCAGTGGTTGACACCAAATGGGTATTCAAAAACAAAATAGATGAAGATGGTTTAATCACAAGGAACAAAGTCAGACTGGTGGAAAATGTTACTATTAAGAAAAATGGATCAATTATGATGAAACCATTGCACTAGTAGCAAGACTAGAAGCTATCAGGACGTTCCTTGCCTTTGTAGCCCACATGAAGTTCAGAGTTTTTCATATGGATGTCAAGAGTGCTTTCCTGAATGGTAAACTTCAAGAAGAGGTGTAAGTTCAACAACCTCTAAGTTTTGTTGATCTAACACAAGTCAATTATGTTTATAAATTATACAAAACACTTTATGGCTTAAAGCAAGCACCAAGAGCAAGGTATGAGACTTTAACTAATTTTTTTATTAAAAAATAATTTACTAGAGATAGAGTAAATACAACACTATTCCTCAAAAAGCATAAGGACGAAACATTGTTAGTGCAAATTTATGTAAATGATATAATATTTAGTTTTACTGAAGAAAAGCTATGTGAGAGATTTGTCAAGCTTATGCATATCAAGTTTGAAATGAGCATGATGGCTGAGCTGAACTTCTTCCTTGGACTACAAGTGAAGCAGACTGATGAAAGCATATTTATCAACCAAGCCAAGTACCTTAAAAAACTATTAAAGAAGTATGATTTGGAATTAGCAACTCCCATGAAGACTCTCATGGCTCCTGTTACTATGCTAGATAAAGATGAAAATGGTGAAAGTATTAATATTACTCAATACAAAGGTATGATTGGCTATCTCTTATAGTTGACTGCTAGTAAGCCTGACATTATGTTTGCAACATGTATTTGTGCTAGATTTTAAGTTAATCATAAGGAATCTCATTTGATCTCTGTTAAAAGAATATTTAGATATCTCAAAGATACTCCTGATTTGGGTTTGTAGTATCCCAATGAGTATTTCTTTAATCTAATTGGATATTTAAATGCTGATTTTGCAGGATGTAGAATAGACAGAAAAAGCACTAGTGGGACTTGTCAACTACTAGGGAATAAACTTATCTCATGATTCAACAAGAAGCAAAATTCATTATCAGCTTCTACTATAGAAGCTGAATACATTGCTACTAGAAGCTATTGTGCATAAATCTTATGAATGAAAAATCAGCTAACAAATTAAGTTTATGTATATTCCTATTTTTTTGTGATAACACTAGTGCAATTGCTATGACTCATAATCATGTTCTACATTCTAAGACTAAACATATAGACATAAGGCATCGCTTCAATAGGGATCATGTTTTAAATGGTAATATCACTTTACATCTTATCCCTATAGATGATCAACTTACTGATATGTTTAAAAAAACCTTTAGATGAATCTAGATTTAATAAGTTAATTAGTGAATTCAGCATGTTGAACTTACGTTGATAATATATATATATATATATATATATATATATATATATATATATATATATATATATATATATATATATATATATATATATATATATATTGTCATGTTAGTCTAACCATGCAGGTGAAGATCATAGAGTGCTAATGCTTTATGATGGATCATAGAGCGAAGTGAATCGCAAAGTGTATACTCCGCAAAGAACTACTCTACGAAAGCTAAAGGCTTATATTCCATTCTACGTACTAGAGTTAGATATTTGTGGTGTACACGCCTGGGCAAAAGCGAGTAAAGGTTGAATGGACTGGTTGTATAGCCATGAGGTAGTGATTGACTGCCAAAAGAAATGTGTGAACCTTCAGACTTCTACCAAGTCTAAGGTAGTATTTTATGGTAGCAAATCACCTTGACAATCTTGTTGTCTAACGATGTTGCAGGCCAAAAAGTTGTTAAGGAAATGATGTATGGGATATTTAGCTTATATGGTTGATACACAGATAGTGGGATCAGAAATGGGTCAGATACCCGTGGTAAAGGAATATGCGGATGTATTTCCAAATGAATTGTCAGGTCTTTCTCCAGATAGGGAGATCAAATTTGTTAAAGATCTTGTACCAGGAACAACGCCAGTTTTAAAGGCACCGTACATAATGGCTCTAGTAGAATTGAAAGAGTTAATGATTCAGCTACAAGAATTGTTAGACAAGAAGTATATTCAGCCGAGTGTGTCTTCTTGGGGAGCACCAGTTTTATTTGTAAAGAAGAAAGATAGTTCACTAAGACTTTGTATCGACTACAGGGAGTTGAACAAAGTAACAATTAAGAACAAGTATCAATTACCAAGGATCGATGATTTATTTAATCAGCTACAACCACTAGAGATTCCAAAGTAGAAATGAAAGCACGTCATAATGGATTTTATCGTGGGACTCCCAACTACACAGAAAGGCTATGATGTGATATGGATAATAGTGGATCGACTGACAAAATCTGCACACTTATTGTCGATCAAGGTCAAATTTAACCTAGATCAACTAGCAAAGCTATATGTGAAGGAAATTATGTCGAGGCATAGAGTTCCTGTATCGATTGTTTCATATCGAGATTCGCGATTCACGTCTAATTTTTGGAAGAGTTTTCAGGAGTGTATAGGTACGCAGTTGAGGTTGATCACAGCATATCATCCTCAAATAGATGGTCAAAGTGAACGAACGATCCAGACATTAGAAGATATGCTCAGGGAATGCATAATAAATTTCTAGGGTAATTGGGACGACCATTTGTCGTTGGTTGAATTCACATATAACAACAGTTATCATGCGAGTATTGGTATGCCACCTTATGAGGCCTTGTATGGATGGAAATACAGAACAACTCTTTGTTGGGACGAGGTAGGAGAGCGTAAGATATTGGGATCGAAAATAGTACAGTAGACTGCTAAAATTATCAAAGTGATACGATCACGACTTATAGCAGCACAAGACAGACAGAAGAAATATGCAGACATGCATCGCCAAAAAAGAGACTTTGAAATAGGGTCCTATGTGTTCTTGAAGGTATCTCCCTGGAAAAGAAAGATAATATTTGGAAAGAAGATAAAGCTAAGTCTAAGATTTATTGGACCTTTTGAAATGCTAAGAATGATAGGAGAGGTAGCCTATGATGTGGAATTACCTCCAGAATTAGAGCATATACATAATGTATTTCATATATCGGTACTGAAGTCATACAAACCAGACTACAAGCATGTGATCGAGTATGAGCCTATCCAAATTGAGAAGGACTTAACGTACGAGGAAAATTATGTTCAAATTATTAACAAGAAAGAGCAAAATTTAAGGAACAATGTGATACCTTCTGTAAAGGTGGTGTGGAGAAACCACAATGCTGAAGAAACAACATGGGAGCTAGAAGAAAGAATGAAGAAGGAATATCCTTATCTGTTCATCTAATCTTATAATAGTGATTCCAGGGACGGAATCCTTATAAGGAGGGAAAAATATAATGACATGCAAATTTGAAATATTATAAATTAATAATTAATCAATGAAAATTAATATTTTGAAATGTGATAAGTGTTATTGGACAAGCTAATTGTGGACTATTTGATACTAGAATAAAATTCAAGCCTACTGAAACAAGTTTGGATAAAAAAAAAGGACTTAAATTGGATTAAAAAATGAGCAAGTTATGATTTAAATTCTCTAGGAATGTTTACAAAAAAGACCATGCTACCCTCGTTAATATAAAGAATGACCTTGGTATCCTTTTTGGTAAGAATTGTCATGTATGCCATTGAATATCCATGGGAATTGTCCTAAATGACCCTAACCCTACATGAGTTAAGCTAACCAAGTGTAGTTCATTGCTAGAGCAATATATACAACGTATATATATATATATATATATATATATATATATATATATATATATATATATATATCTTGCAAGCATCAAGCTAAGTTACTCTCATTTCATTCCAAGTTAGCTAAGTAAGGGAGTTCTAAGAGAGAAAGAGCAAGAAAGCTAGGGTTTTCATATAGAGCTCAAGAGATTGCAAGAAGTTGTTCAAAGGAAAAAAGAACTAGCCATTAAAGTGGAGCATATGAAACGCCCCGAAATCCCGACCTTATTTAATTATCCGATTATCTTTGGATATCCTAATTATAAAATGTAAAACCATATTAACTGGGATCCCGTGCGTTAAAACTTAACCTTTAATCTTTAAAACAATTCTGTTGACCAAAAATGCGGTCCATTCCAAAAATGCGGTCCATTTTTTTTTTTATTTAATAACTTACATTCCTTAAACGTGTCTCAGGATCGCAACGTTCACTTTATTGTTCATTAACTTTTAGGTCATCACTTATTAAATTGTGACCTAATCTATTGCATTTCATAATCATATTGTATTATTATGATTTAACATGTCTTGTAAAAATTTCGCCATGACCCATTCGTAAATGGTCTGATTTACATATACCTGTTCCTATATCTACTCTTGTTCATATATATCTGTATACATCTAAACCAAACATATCTTGCTCTATACATCTGTTTACATATTTCTATACTATACATACAAGTTTATCACATGTATCACGTATCCATATTTCCTGGATAATACATACATACACTTTTCATTTTCTGATAATACAAATCATACGCACTTCATTACTAATTTCGAGAATTAACATTTATAGCCAAACTAGTACATAATTTCTTCTAACAAATTTACATATATCAAATGTCTTCTACGCTCATCTAAGCATTCACGTTCTTTTACCTTAGCTGCACCGGAACCTCCGGCCTTCTTGTATTTTACCTGAAATGTTAGTTTATAGCAAGAATGAGCATAAAGCTCAGCAAGTTAATTAGATAACACATTTCATGCTCGCAGTTTATAATATGCGTCGTGCTTCACTTACTTTACCATGTATGTCCAAATATCACGTATTACATTTAATAGTTAGTTCACGTTGTGGCACGGAGTGCCCATTTCAACTATCACATAGTTCACGTAATTCAATTAGTACTTTTAAGTCTGAAAAACTTGCCTGGAATACATTTATTAGCTTAACCTTTTATCACCTCGTTTGGTCGTTCTATCCTTCTTCGCATCGGTTCGCTACATCGAGCGTTATCTGTAAACATACAATCTATATTTATCAATATAGGATCATTAACTTATATAAATCATCAAACTTAATCCAACATCTTTTAACTGTTATTCTCGATTCATATCACATTTGTTGTATTAGTTTATAATACATCTTAATTCGCTTCCGACCCTTTTTTTCATAATTCATAACGTGCTTTGGCTTAGCTTTAGGCATGTTATGTTATGCCATTTCTTATTTCATTTTACTTCGACATCCTTTATATAGCCCATTCTTATCTATTTAGGGTTTACATAACTCATTCTTATCATTTTGTATCAAAATATAGCGTTTTGGTCACTTTAAAAATTTTCTGAGCACAGTTCACTGCGCCCCGGCGCCAAGTTTCTTCTTCCCAATCTCGCTGGCCGCGAAAAGCTCTCGGTCGATGAACAGTGACACTGCGCCCCGGCGCAGTGACAAGGCCAAATTACTGAGCCCCGGCGCAGTCCCTGGTTCAGCAGAATCTGATTTTTGCTGCTATTTTGGTGATTTTTAATTCTTCAAACATACATCCAATTGACACCAAATTTGGTACACATGTAGACCTCATACCATAGTATTTTACTAAAATTTTGGTTGCCTCATTTGGTCTTTCTAAATCAAAGATATACTAGCTTGTAGGAGGCCTGTTCGGACAACTTTCCTATACTTAGGAAATTTCAGAATTTTCAAAATCAATTTTTTTGCCATTCTTGTGATTTTTGACCATTTGATTTAAAACGTCAATTCAACACTTGACATAGTTCATATAACCTATATATGACATGTCCAAACTTTCAAACGATAAAATTTCGCACGAGGCGACTTTTGTCCGTTAAAATCCATTTCGATTCGAAACGATCGATTTCGATCGTTCGAATCGCCTTTCTAGTCAAATTGAAATCCATTGGCTTCGAAAATAACCTACACACGTGTATTAACATAATTATGACTCATTTGAATTCATTTCATCTTTAATTTCTTAAAATTGCCAAAAGTCATCCTTGAGTTGGATTTTTTTTTTTTTAAAAACTTTCCAAACTTTTCAAAATTCAAACTTAAGCTCACTTGACACTTTGATCTCCAAACATCATATGGGTTGACACATATACATTTAATGACTTCATAGGTCTTTATAACTTCCATATGCACACCCGAGTGCACTTTACAGATTATTACGTTATCTACACAAAAAGTATAGCCTAGTATTCAATCTTTTATACAAATAATGCTTCTCTTTCATCTAGAAATCTTCAAAGCTATTTAACATGAAAATTTTCATGTCTCTTACATAATCAATACTTTCGAACTAGGTTTCCATCATAACTATTAATATAAAACACATGATCATGCCTTAAATCATGTTTCCCTAGCATTTATGACTTCTTGAAACTATCTAGCATGAAATTATACATGCTTATACATGAATAACCTTTTCGTCTAGGTTTTCTTGAAAACTTTCAACAAATAGCACATGATCTTTTCTTAACTCATGATTCTAGCTTTGAAAATTTACATAAATAGTACACCACCTTTGTTCTATAACTCCTACCCTTAGGGTTTCATGCTCTACAATACATATAACATATGATCCACATAATCTTTGCATGATCAACTCTTTTTATTTAAGGATTCATGCATGATTCTACTTAAACCAACATTAAAATACATGAACATCAATTATACCTTCTTGAAACTCTTTCCTCTTCTTGTAATCAAGCTTGCTAAGGTTGAATCCTCCTTCTTAATGGCTTGTTTTACTACTCTTAATCACTTTCTCTAGCAAATCTTCATGGCTTCTTGTCAACCCTAGCCTTCTCTTGCTATTCTCTCCTGGCTCTCTCTCTCTTTTTCTCTAGGACCTTCGAATGAATGAAGAATGAAGAAGGCTGAAAACATAATACATATATATATATTAGTCACATAAATGTTTACTAGCAATTAACCACACTTGGTTAACTTAACTCAAGCCTAGTTAGGGTCATTTAAGTCATTTATCATCACCAAGTATAGACATAATAGTCATTAAACCTTTTTAGGATACATATGTCATTAATCAAATTGACAAGGGTACTTTGGTCATTTGCCAATAATTCTAGAGAATTAAATCTCTTAAATTCATAATTCATTAAATTTTAATCCAATTCAAATCCTTTTTTATCCTAACTTGTTTCATCATGCATGAATTTTATTCTAGCATCCAATACTCTACAATTGGCTTGTCCCATATTACTTGTCATACCTTAAACTTAAATATCATAACTTAATTCTAATAATCACAATAATTTCTAATTTTCATATCAATAAAATCCTAATCCCTTCAAACCATTTTGGTTCCATAATTAATCAATTTCACTTTTCGATATCTTAATAACATCAACTTGCTCACTTTCCGCAAACCGCTTCCTCAAGAAGCGAACCTCGACCAATTTATCGAATTCCATCAATATTTATTCTTTATTCTCATAATATCCTTTTTATGACCCTTACGTCCTTTCGTTAATTTACATAACACCTATTATGCTAATTCTCAACATTCTTACATACAACGCTCTTCCTTCACATTCCCGGGATACTACATTCTGCATTTACATATCATAACACAATTATTTCAGTTAAATCATTAAATATTCATTCCTTGATAAATTTCTAATATTCCTCTATCAAATTCTTAATATTCCTCAATAACCCGATTATATCATACGGTTTCTTATTCAATTATTTTCTAACTTTAAATCCTTCTAGCTTTACCAATTCAAATTCATACATATACACGCAATATCCATATATACAACATCAATCTATTACTTGTTGACACCCAACATCATGTCTTACAATAATTCTCCCCAAATTACCTTATTATAGGTATTACAATGAATCATTTAGCTCAAATTTGTCATATAACCATTTAAAATTCATTTTCATTATAATTTCTCATTTTCATAAATCTCTTGTTTACTTTATCTTTCTATATTCGACCACATAGGTCCCTCCTTAATATTTCAACCACACAGGTTCTTTCTAACGCATTGATCACGTAATAATTCAATTTAATCACATAAATAATCATATTTAATTATTTTAACTAGGTTTTGTCTTATAACCTTCACTTAATTATCCATAATCCTTATTTAGAATTTCTGTAAAATCTTGGGGTGTCACAGCATACAACCTTGAGAAGGATTTAGCAAGAAGGAAGAACGCTCAAAGAATGTATAAAGAGTTTTTAACTTTGAAACCTAGTAAGTTATGTGTTTAAATGCAAGAATATATTAAGTCATATATGTATCTTTGGCTATATATGTAGATTATGTGACTTATGTGCTATTTGGTTGGTAAATGATGAAACCCTAAGCTCAAGTTTGCTAGAACAAAGGTGGTGCACTATTCATGTATGATTTCAAGCTAAAAACCATAATTTATTAGATGATCATGTGTTATATGTTGGCAGTTTTGATGAAAACCTTGTTAGAAGAGATGAACATGTTGGAAGCATGAGAAATTTCATGCTAGATAGCTTTAAAGATTTATTAATGAAAGAGAAGCATGACTTGTTAAGAATAAATTATAATATTAGCCTATGATTTTCATGTAAACCAAATTATAATTTGTAAAGTGCATTAGAATGTGCATACTAAAGTTATGTGAGTACACAAAGTTGCTAAATATGTATATAATAGCCTATGTGGTGTATGTAGTTTAAGATGTCAAGTTGAGTTTAAGGATGGAATGTGTTAAGTTGATAAAATGCCACAAACGTGTGATTTTTGGCCATTTTGGATAATTAATGGTGAAATGAAGCCACACAACTAAGTTTCATGTAAATACACATGTTAGATTCGAATTAGAAGTCATTTGGTGTCTATGGCGATAAATGCGAGTTTTAAACGTTTAAAAACGTTTGTCAATGCCTAAAATGAATTAATTGGAAAAATGATGCCATTTTAAGATTTTAAAATGTTTTGAAGGCTCATGCAAATCAAATACATGTTATATGTGCTAAGTGATGTGTTGGAACTCAGAGATTCAACTTAGGGCCAAAAATAACATGAATTTTGGAAAAAAAAAGTTTTCAAACATAGCAGGAATGCGTTGGAGCGAGGAGAATTGCACTGGAGATTGCACCAGGGAACAGTTAGACAGCAAAGATTTTGCTGGTTGTGCCCACAAAGCTCGCAGGGGTGCGATGTGACTGCAAGCTTTTCATGGATAGCGCGATGTACAGAACAAAACACTACGTAGGGGTGCAGTGTTTTGAATTTTTTTTTTTAAAAAAAATTATTTAATTCCAAAATGAAATGTTTTGATATTAAATAATAGAGACATGTAATGTAAGCCATAAATTGATAAAAATGATCAATGTGGTAGATGTTAAAGATAAATGAATAATGTGTTATATGTTAAGGGTTATGTAAAGGTAAAGGTAGCTTGTATAGCAAGTTAAAGCATGCATGTGTATGTAACTAATGCATGAACCAATATTATGGTTATGTAGGACATAAACGGGATAAGATTTTATCAGTTGAGGTAAACGAGGACGAAGGCAAGTGTTCTATCTAAACTCTCATTTGTAGTTCTTTGAACGGAGATTTATGTTATGCATTCAGTAAGCATTTTTAAAGTTCATCCTTCATTGAATTGTTATTGAAAAAGGTCGATGCCAATCTTGATTCCGGCTAGACATATGTAATAATTCATGTTGAATTCAGTTATTTATTGTTATGTGCTCTAATTCATATTGTTGTGGAGCAGAATCTACGATATGCTATAATAGAACAACCCTGATAAAAAGGAAAATAAAGGATAAAGGAAATGTAACTTTTATGGCATGGTTGCATTGCTAGATGTTTATATTGTACACAGTATAAAGGTACGATAGGCTGATCACCTAGAGTACACATCTAATTTGAAAAGCAGTCTTATGACTAACCAGGGCAATATCAGTATTGATGATTGGTATTGTTCTAAACGAGTTCTGGATCTTGTGACTGTACAGCAAGCAAGCTTCATATTTTCAGTTAATCATACAGAGTTTATGTTATATTTCTCATGTTCATTCATTGAACTGTTATTGGATCAGCCTTATTGTAAATGACTTAGCTTTATTGAAATTGATTTTCATTCATCATATTCGAAATATCATGTCATTATTTGATTATATATTTGTTGAGCTATTTTATGATCACCCTTGCTTTTAACATGATATTTAAGATAAACCTGAACATGCTGAGGGGTCGAGAACTGATAAATGATAAGGGAAGGCTAGCAAACAATGACTATGTAGTCACAGGATTACTGTAATATTTTGTAATAGGCAGAATGTGATGTATAATTACTAATGTTTGTAATTAAAGGTATTTAGAACTTGAGATATTCATGTATTAATATAAATTATGTTTATTATCCAAAATTGAATGGATGTGATGACAAGGTAGAATAGTAACGTGAACACTGAACCCGTGGTTCAAAGGACCCGGATTTGGGGGTGTCACAACAAAGATAAACTAGTTATGGATCAAATTTGTTAGGTTGATCGAGTTTTGTAGAAGATATAAAAATATAATAGACTAGGCTGAGATCAACATAGCTTAACAGAACAGCGCAGTAGAGTCAAGCAGAACAAAATGCACAAGATTAGAAGTTCGTAGTGTGAACAGCAGAACAAGCAAAGTTGTAGAACGACTCTAAAAAGCCAAATCACAGGGAAAGTCAAGATCACCAAGTAAAATGCATAAAGCTTAACTCTATGATCCTTGACCCTCAAATCGTAGAATGCATAACAGAACAGATCGTCGAGCAGAACAAATTTTCAAGCCAAGCAAAGAAGATCATCAGCAGAACAGAGCAGAATCGTCGACCAAAACAGAGCAAGATCGTTGATCAGAACAGAGCTGAAAAGCCAAGAAAAGAAGACTAATAGAAACTCTAAACTGAGCATTAAGTCATCAAAGAAGAATGATCAAGTACAAAACAAAAGAAATCACTCTCTCCAATACAGAAGAAGATGATATCACAGCTTCAGACGTCAAGAATACGAAGATCAGGCTGTAAGAAAATAAACAGAAAATAAAGCAAAGGTTATCCCACAAAGATCAGCACAAACATGAAGAGTTCATGGAGTTCAGTTAAGCAGCTCAATACCGTAAAGTAAAGATAACAAGGCTCAAAATCGTGAAGTAATGCCAAGAAGCTCAAGATCTCAGAATGGAACTTAATTGAAGATTATCATCATATCGCAGAGCTAATTCAGTTCATTTAGAACACAGAGCCACATCAAGATTGTTGAGCTGCATCAATGCTACATAATAAAGTATAGAATACAGATGTCAACAACACTGAATGATAGAATCGTAGAGTTGCTTTTTATCATAGGAAGATGAAACAGAGAAGACGATTAACTGACCTACGAAAGATGATTGGGATTCTTTATCAAGTATTCTCCAACAAGAAGAAGTTTAGAATAAACTAGCTGAAGAAGACAAGGATCATATAATTATTTAGTAATGGCTAGTTTATTAAACAAAAAGGACACATTGCTTCCACTATAGCAAAATAAGTACAACGAACAGAGATAAACAAAAGTGGAGTCCACAACCCTGTAAATAGAAAGTGTCCTTATGAGGAAGCTAATCCAAGCAGTGGAGCAAGAACTTGAAATGGATATAAGGTTCAAGTTCGTAGAGCTGAAGTCTTAGTTCTCTAGAGGTGCAGAGTGAATTAAGCAAGTTTGGCAATTTTGTAGATCAGAATGCAAGATATAATTGATCGCAAAGTGACTTAAGGAGACTCTAAGATCATTGAATGACTACAGACAAAGGAGGAGAGTCGCAGAGTTAACAAAGTTAAAGGATACTCCAAGATCTTAAGCGACTAAACTACAGAGTAAGAACGCAAAGCTACAAGATCTACAAAATGACTTATCTGAGGAGTGACTCTATGATCCTAAACATATGAATTCGTAGAGAAGAACTCCTGACATTGACAAAGTAGTCGTTTTGACAAGAAGCATCTTTAATACATCTTCACCTTGAAGATCTTCTAAAGTGTACTGATAGAAAGGAAAATGTTCAATCAGCCGTGTTTCTAACAACTATATTTTGGAAACCCAAGTCTGTCAAATGACATAAAAGATTGACAAAATTGACAACTTGGGCTGCTACAACAGACTGTCTGACACTATCAGAGTACAAAAGACTTTTGAAGCAAAAATCAACTGAGCAACTGTAACTTTCAAACGGGCATTTTTTAAAAGGAAATCTATAAATAGATTTCATATTCAAATGACAAAAAAAATGTTGCTCAATCTATAGAAGGCTGAAGAGATGATCGATCAAGAAAATATAACATCATAAACCCAAAGCCAATTTAAGCTTTGGAGGATCGATCAATGAACGATTTTAGCCATACAAGAGCTAGAGCAAACCAGAGAGAAATATATTGAGTGCTCACAAAGAGAAAAGATCAACAAAGTCGTTCATCTACTAAGTTCTTCAGAAGAGAGCTTAATGCCAATTTAGCAGCACCTCAAACATCATTATCAACAACAACAAGAAAGTCAAGTTTTGGTGGCTCACCTGGTTCAAAGGAATCAACTCAATGAGGGAAGAGAACTAAGTGTCCTATGGAGAAAAGTGGAGTTTCGGTGGCTCACCTGGTTCAGAGGAATTAGCCCTAAAGTGAGAAGAGGACTAAGTGTCTTATGGAGAAAGTCGATTTTCGATAACTCACCTGATTCAGAGGAATCAGTTCCTCAGTGTGAAGGACTTAATGTCCTGCTGTAAGGTTTAGATGAACTATTTATCCTATAGTGGAATAACCCTGCTTAGAGGAGTGAAAGAGAGAACTAAAAGTAATTTAGGTTTTGAACTTCTTAAAAATTCTTGTGTCTCATTGTCTCTTTACTGCTTTCATTACCTTTCGTATATCTGCCATAATTATTATAATTGCCTTACTTATTGTAAGATTATTTATTGCAATATCTTTTCATTAACAAACTAAAAACAGAACTGTGTGTTTACCTTTGAAGGATCAGAAAGGGGTTTTACGAAATAACAAATTTTATTGTGCTAATCAATTACATAAATATTTGGTAAATGTGCTTAAAAGAAAAAGTTTACAACGATGAAAAATGATCTATTCACCCCCCTCCCCCACCCCCACCCCCACCCCCAAAAAATTCTAGATCACTTTTGTGCCTTTGGGAATAACAATATACATACATACATACATACATATATATATATATATATATATATATATATATATATATATATATAAGTAACAAACTAATATTATATAAGTTGATCTTATTTTGACTGTTTCATTATAAAACTATATTACTAATTTTATTTTCCTAGAAAACTAATTCTAGTTTTTAATTTGGATGGATTAATAATAGAAGTTGATTAAACGTAAGAAAAGTAAAAGGCCAAACAAAAAAAATAGTAAAACCAAAATAAAGACCGACCTAAAGGGATGGACCAAAATGTCTATTTAATTGTAGTATAAATAAATTGATTAACAGAATATAGCAATATTTCCCATTTTAATGTTGTTAATGACTAATTTGACCTTACTTTATGCATATGATCTGTTTTTCATTCCAAAAAGCCATTTTCGTCAAACTTGTTGACCCTGTTTTTAGTAATAATATAAGTTTAAGGACACGTTTTGCTATAAAAAAATGATTAATATTTTCGCAAGAAAAAATTGATATTTTCATAATACTCTACTTACATGAATGGTAAATGGAACCCACCTTTATGTAAGTAGAATATTATGAAAATTTCAATTTTTCTTGCGAAAATATCAATTCCCTAAAAAAAGTTTAAGAAACGAGTTCATAAAAAGCATAGAAATTAGGAGTTGATTTTGCATTTTAGTAAAGAAACACAATAACTTTCAAGTTTACTTTGCTTAGTAATGGATCCATAAAATTATGCACAAATACTTGTAAATTTAGGTTTTTTTTTTAATTTTTAAATCACATTATACCTTTGGCTTCGTACTTAATTATTCTAATGATTTTTTAGAAAATTCCTCTTGTACTAGGCCATTTGGGGAAGAAAGGTAGTATACACTATTAATCGATACAAAAATATAACAACATAAAGACACAATCATTTTTAATGGTCTGATTCGAGTCGATAATTTAAGAATTTTTATTCCAACTCACTAGTTTAAGGGTTTCTTTTGATTTTATTATTAAACATGCAATGTCTAATTACAGCATACTTAATATACTCTTTAATTAATGATAATATATTAATATTATTACATACATTGTATTCCAATTTTTACTTCTACAATTATCAAGGATATATTATAATTTTCACCATTAGATTTTCTAATTCTTGAACCTAATTAACGTAAAGCTATCTCATTTAACTTACTCTAATGCATTATAAATAAGACGCATTACACACTAAATTACACTCAGAATTCTCAGAGGTTTATGAATATTGACCAATAACATGTTTCCTTGAATTAACTATTTTCTGAAAGAGATGATCGTGTTGAATAAAAATGTATGTATTGTATTTTTAATTTATTAATCAATGTTTGAATGAATAAATATTTTTGAAAATGATAACATAACTCATATAAATATCGAACGTCGGCAAAGAATAATTCATAGAAGAATATGACCGTAATTTTCTTTTAAAATTCTAAATGTCACATATATCCATTAAGTGGATTAAAAGTAACAATTTTTTCAATAGCTTCCTTTGAAATTAAATTTTTTATTATTGTTATTATAAAATTTATCCCTCAAATATGTGATTTTTAAAATTTATCTGATACCTAATTTCTAAAGTTTATCTGTGTTTTTTTTGCACGAGTTATAAAGCTTATATTCGTGTTTTGTAGGGATAATGGTTTATTATGATAAATGGATAATAATTTATTATGATAATTAATTAACAATAGGATAGATATTTAATTAAAATTTTGAGAAGATAATGGCAGTTATTAAATTATTAAATACTTATCTAATTAATAAATTATTGAATTATATATTATAAGTTTTTTCGATCAATTATTAAGCTAATTTTTTAAAATAGAATGTAAATTTATTTAGTTATGATTATAAGAATGTAATTACTTTAACTTTATTTAGATTAGATAAATTCATCAAAATTTTAATTCAAATAAAATTATAAAACTTAAAGTTTAATAAATTTAATTTAGTTATGACAATTAGTTAGTAATAAATTCATTATAATATTTTAATTAAGTTACAGTTATTACTAAAATTTATATTTATTATTAATACAATTAATCATGTGAGTTGATAAAAATTTCAGTTTTAATAAATTTAGTTTATTTAGAATATTAATTTAATAATAAAATTCACGACTAATACTAATATAATCAAATCGCATGATTTATTAAGAGATTTTTTAATATCTTAATATAATTTTAATAATAAAATTATTCTACACAAAATTTGTTAAAATATATTATCGTACATAAAATTGTGATAAAGAAAACTTATATTAAAATTAGTAAATATAAAAATAAAAATTCTTTAATTTTTTTTTCCTATTAGAGATATAAAAACAATGACGCTTTCCTTCTTCTTAATATGTTAGTTTTTTTTTTTTTTTGAATTCTTTACAAATTTAGAAAGTTTTAAATTATTTTAAATTTAGATACTACTTATACTAATTTGAATATGAAAGAAAAAGATGAACAAAAAAATTGTGAAATCAAATTTGTTCTTTTAATTATACAAGCTCACAAATCTCGTGTGAAGCATGAGCAACATAGTTACGATACATGAATAATGATTTATTATAATAATTAATTAAATGTAGGAAAAATAGTTAATTAAAATTTGACAAGATAATGGTAGTTATTAAATTATTAAATATTTATTTGATTAATAAATTATTGAATTATATATTATATGTTCCTTCGATAAGTTATTAAGTTAAACATTTTGAAGAGAATATAAATTTATTTAGTTATGATTATGATAAAGTAATTACTTTAATTTTATTTAAATTAGATGAATTCGTCGAAATTCTAATCCAAATAGAATTATGAAACTTAAGGTTTAACAAATTTAATTTAGTTATGACAATTAGTTAGTAATGAATTCATTATAAATTTTTAACTAATTTATAGCTATTATTAAAATTTAGATTTATTATTAATACAATTAATCATTTGAGTTGATAAAATTTTAAGTTTTAATAAATTTAATTTATTTAGAATATTAATTTATTGAAAAAATTATTAATTATTTATATATATTTAAATTATATCTAAATTATTAAATTTTATAAATATTTGAATTAAAATAAATATTAAAAAAAATTAAAATAAAATAAAATTAAAAATATCCAATTTTCCTCTCCAAAAAAAACTGTCCGCGTAGAAGGACTCATATTATTGATTATAGATTAATCAAAGAGCGGTCCGAGATCCTTTTCCGAATTTGAGCGACTTCCTTCACCCTCCGCACGCCTGGTTCATCAAATGCCAAACAGACGAAAGAAAGTTAAAAAATTAAAAACAAACCATCTTTTTGTTGGAGCAAGTGTTTCAGCTGAGACTGACATCAGCATCCATTCAATCCATCAACCCACTAATTTGGAGGTCCCAGTATTGAATTTCTGTTGCTGCGTTTCGATTCTTTTCAAGGATCTCTTGCAACTTTTGCAGATCTGGGTCGGTATGTTTTTCCTTTTTTCCAATGTATATATACACGTATGTGTGTATATATGTGTATGTTATAGAATTCTATTCCTTGGTTAGTTTGATGGTGATGAAGTGGGTCAACTCTTTCCATTCTCGCTAACATTTACACGATCCAATGTTCCCTCAACTTGTTCATGGAGTTCCATCCTCATTTTATTTGCAATCTTATATTTCTATATGACTATATGTATTGTTTGTGAGTATGTGTGTGTTTGCATATTTGCTGGTGTTGTTCGCCTGTGTCTTGCTATTGTCAACTGCCCAGGATTTTGTAACATATATTATTTCTACAACCGGAAAACCCCTCAAATTCTTGCAAGTGTTATGCAAATAGAGAGATCACTCCATTGCCTAATTTTCTGCAAACTTATTGCCTTAGTAATCCTATTTACAATGTTTCTTTTTAATTGTCATTTGTGGATTCCCTGTTTGGTATTTCAAGAGTGATGAGAATGACAAGTGAACTGGAAAAAACTGCATGATTTAACACATATCTAAATGCATCTACTTTGAAAATTTAAACCCAATTAAAAGGCTAAAATCAACTGTGATGAATCTGTAGAAGATATGGAATGAACTGACGAGACATCTAGAGGCAAGTATCTAATCACTGACCTCTTTTTTTTTTGTTTTTTTTTTTGTTTCTCTAGTATGTTGAATGCTTTAGTGTACTTAATTCTCCTGTATTATTTTTTTGTCTGAGCAAGGGTGTATCTCATGTCTACAATCTTAAGTTGTAGTAGAATTTTGGGACTTTGCTTCAAGTTAATTTACTGGTCCTGTGGCTATAGTCACTTTTGATTTGTTGTTTATAGATTAATGACAAATGTATCAACTAAAAGTTGTTCCTAGTTCAAATCCAGCTCACAACAATGGAGTAGGCCTTAGTCAGCCGTCAAGTTTTGGTGCGAGCATAATGGACATCAGTTGTGGTCACAATAACAATCCCAGTCTAGCCTCTAAGCAACGATTGCGTTGGACACATGAACTTCACGAGAGATTTGTCGATGCCGTCACACAACTGGGTGGACCTGACAGTGAGTTGTTCTGATCTTTACTTGTCTAACTTGAGGTTGTTTGCTTCTGCTGTTATTGGTCTTTCTTTTATCTCCACCTCCAAAGTAAGAATAAAAATTAGACTTGAGAAATATTTTTTTAGCTATCTTATGTACAACTTATTTCTTTTTTTAATTACATGATTAAGCGTATGTCAAGTGGAAACAGCTACAATCACGAACAAGTCTTCAATTTATCAGTTGAACAATAGTATGATTGGAATGAGTGACGATTGTGATTACAAATATCAACACCCTGATTAGCCTCAATTGCAACCTTCACAGATGATGCGGGACACATTTAAGATGAAAAACTAATGGAAAACTATAAAAAATTAAATTAGGATTTAAACTCCACATTTAAATCACTAGTCTCTCAAGTGTATCAACTTCACGAATCAACACTAAGATGAATAAAATACCTCTATGATATGAATAATAATAATCAACTTTAATATCAACAGTCTAAAAGACACGTGGGGATTACACAAATATTTAAAGAGAAATAAAAATTCTTTATTTTGGTCTTGACTTGTAATCCTCATCATTCTCCCCTTGTTGGAGAAAACTCGATCTCAAGTTTTATAACATGATAGAATAATCCATGAACTTTTCTCCAGCGAAAGAACATTTTAGAACACCTTTGACAATATCTTCACGCGATAAGACAAAAAAATTATTGGGAAGATAACTGATAAGGGCATCGCTTTTGCATTCAAAAGTAGTTGAAGTAGATTAATCGGAATGATGAACTCAATTTTATCAACTTGGACTAGATCAACTTCTTGAACCGTCCTCTCTTAGGTAACGAATAACTCAAAAGCAACTTCAGGTTTTTTCTCAGGTGGTTGTTTACATACAGTCTTTGGTTTAGCTTTTAGAACTTCAAGGATTTCTATGGACACGTCACAACTGTCTATAGTCCTAGAATCGTGAACATCCTCTTTTCTTTCTCTTGCTATTTCTCTACTCAAATATGTGCCAGCAAGTCAATAAGGTTATCTTTTATAAAACAGATGTCATCTTTTATAGAAGTACATATAGATGCAATATCAAATATTGCCTTTCTACATTCTTTTGTTTTAGCTTGTTGACATTCTTTTGCTTGAACTTGTTTACGTTTGTTTGCTAGAACTTGCCTTTGTTCATCTTGATACTGATGTTGCAATTTTTCAAGGTTGTCTTGTGCATCAATCATATCCCATTCAAGCTCTTCTTGCTTGGGTTTCAAATAGCTATGACCACATGTATAAATAAGGTAGTGTATATGGTCACTTTCATTATCAAAAAACTAAATATACTCTTTTTGTTGTGCAATCAATTCTTTTGTGGCTTGAGACATTGGAACAATGAGCTTAAAAAATAAAATATTTTTTTTTTCTTCTGACTCAAGGACCTAGTTGGAGAAAAAGATAGGAAATAGGGCTAATTTGGGTGGAAAGTCTATAAACTATAGGCTAAAATTTAAATATAAGGGAAAACTTTGGGGTACTAAATGGATATTTGCCATGTGTGGGTATATATAGAATGCGATTAGGGTTTCTTTATAACCTTTGTTTCATCTCTTTTCCAATGTCTACAAAAGCCAGTCCCAGAGATACCCTTAATTAAAGGCACCCATGGCAAAGGCCCATAAAGTACGGGAAAAATCCTATCTCGTAACAAAGCGAAAGAAAAATAGCTGGGTGTTGTGCTAATTCCAAATCCCCCAAACACAGAAGATTGCACACTTCCTATGCATTTTTGCATCTTTTTTCCCTCCAAAGTCCAAACCCTTTTACTGTATAAGGAACAAATCCTTTGCAAAGGCAGGAACACCCACTCCTTTCCCAACTCTCCAAAAATAGATTTTCACAAACTTCAAGCAACGAGGAAATTATAGATAAATGCGAGTTTGTCTCACCATTCTACTGCTACATAGCATAAATATCTGGAGATAGAGCGCTTTGAGGTCTGTCCACTTGATAAACATCATTCGTGTTTAACCTTTCTAAAATCATAGAGAAAATAAATGCTTTGATTTTGAGGGTATCTTTGTCTTCCAAATAGCAGAAGCCAAAGGAAACTAAATAAGTCGTTGGTATATGAGAACGAGTTAAGAAAGAGAAGTAACTCTAACAAAAAATTACTAGATGAATCTAGAGTCCAAACTCGAGATGTGCATCGAGTTTAACAAATTAAGTAGTAATAGCAACTCAATGATATCTTGATTGTTGAGATTCCTTAAGAAATGATAGTCCCAAGATATAGAGTCACCATCACGAACAACAAATCAAAAATCAAAGCATTATGTAAAGTGGATATGCAAAAAAGATAGTTGAAAGCTCTTGGAAATAGAACCTGACCCACCTATTTGTACCCTCCCCTAATTGCATATCTCAAAAGAGACCTAAAAGAGGTTAAATCTTGAAAATTAATTTCCATGGATTCGCTTGATTAAAGTCCTAGGATTAGAATCCATTCCATTCATTGCATATCAAATTTACTTGTAAAGACCTTATATCAAAGAGAGTTGGGTTCCTTAGGAAAATCTCTAGAGCCAACCAGTAAGGGGTCATCCTTAAGGATTAGTTACCAAACCCCAAGCCTCCATCTTGCTTTGTCATGCAGACCTCCTTTCATGCTATCAAATGATCTCTTCTCTCCTCCCCTGACCCTGACCAAAAAAATTCGCTGATCTATTAGTGGTGAAGTCTTGACTGATTCGACATCATTCAGAGAACCCAATGGCAATATGGCCTTTTCTTATTGCGAAGGCTTGATACTGTTGTTGGTGGCTACAAATAACTAGGTGAGCCTTTTCTTATTTTGGTTGCATTGTTAATTGTTGACATCATCTTCTCCATGGAATTTGCAACACTATCATCTATCAGGATCCTAAACAGAGACAAATAATAATGGGGATACTAACTAAAGAAGGTTGAATCTAAGTAATTGTACTTCCTATTCACTTTCTTTAGGAAACTCTCTTAATAATTGGATCTCAAAATGCAGTGGACCTAGATTACCCCAAACGAAATTGTAACAACCTAAGTCAAATCTTGAATCGGGAACAAATCTTGGGTCAAATTTCGATTCCGAATCAAATTAAATCCATTCAAACAAGACCTTAAATGTCATTACCCTCAATTGGTCATGACTGTGGTGCTCAAATAACTGCAGCTGTAAAGCAATTCCATGGAGGTTAAAAGAGAATTCAGATAAGAATTGGGGACTGGAAAAGAAGGGGAGGGAGAAGATCCATGTAATCATAAACGAGCACTAGTTTTCATAGTATCATTTCATCCAAATAAGCATAGAGTTATCTGATTACGTCATGATATTTATACTGTAGTGCCCTTCCAACTACTACTCACCTCATAGAAAATAATATGCTCTTTATTTGCCAACTATCACTGGGTTTCTAATTATTTACTACTAATACCCCTAACAAAAACTGTGCTGATATGACATTGCCTTCCCCTTAAACCAATCCATGTTCTCGTGGATTTAACTGAAAGTTGGGGTAATTGATCCTAATCAAATCTTCATCTTCCCATGTTGCATCTTTTGTATAGCTGTTTTTCCATTGTACGAGGGATTGATGAATCACTCTCTAATTTTTGTATACCTTTCTTTGCCTTAAAACTCCAAGGGTCCCCAAGTCAAATGTTCCTTCTGGAGTTGATGAAGGAAGTTGAGTGCTTGCCTTAGCAATGCCAATGTGTTTCTTGAGTTGAGAAACGTGGAATGTACCCTAGAAGTACTTGGTAATTCTAATTTGTAAGCCACCTTTCCCACCTTTTCTATTACCTTTTAAGGCCCATAGAATTTAGGAGTTAGTTTCATGTTCCTTCGTATGGATATACTGACGTTTGCCTATAAGTATGGAGTTTCAACCCAATCGTCAACCTCAAACACTCTTTTTATTCTCCTTTTGCCAGCATAAGCCTTCATTCTTTCTTTTGCCTTTTATAGGTTTTCTCTAAGAATGCTCAGTTGAAGCTGTTTCTCTTGCACCATTCCCTCCTCTTTTACTATGTTTGTTTGAGTGGGTGCAATGCTTAAATGCTGGTTCATGTCCATATAGAACCTGATAGGGGGTAGTTTTGAGGGCTGCATGGTAGGTAGTGTTGAACCACCATTCAGCAATGGGTAACATACATCTCAAGTACTGCTCTAAGCATTGATTGACTCTCTTGGTCCATCCATCACTCTGAGGGTGATAAGAGGTTCTTGTATGCCTTGTACCATCTATTTTGAACGGGGCCTGCCAAAAGTCACTTAGGAAAATGTCTCTGTCACTTACTATGGTACTTAGGATTCCATATAATTTGAAAATTTGTTCAAAGAATAACTGGGCCAACCCTTTAGCTGTCATTGGATGGCTGAATGGTAAAAAGGGCTAACGCTTGCTACATCTATCTGTTACTACCCAAATAATATCATTTCCTTTGGAGTTTGGCAGTCCCGTTATGAAATCCATTGCTATGACTCACCACGGAATGGTAGGAATAGAGAGTGGCTGCAACAATCCTGGGGTTTTTACAGTCTCATGTTTAGAGCTTTGGCAGACTTGACACTCAGAAACCCAACTAGTGATATATTGTTTTATTCCCTTCCAATAGAAATATAGTTCAACCCTTTTTAGGGTAGCCCCTGAACCTGAATGTCCTCCAAGCCCTTTCTCGTGCAGTTCCTCAAAAATTGGTCTCCTTAAGTCCCCCTTGGAACCAATCACCCATTTGCCTCTTTACTTTAGAAGTCCTTGCTCTAACTCCCACTCATTGGCCCCATTTTATGACTGCTAACTCGGTGATAGTTTGGTCTATATCCATATCATTCTCATAGCTCTCAATGAGTTGTACCATCCATTAGAGTATAGACAGGTAATGACATGAAGAATTAGTGTTAACAATATCAGTGAGTGTACACCCTTTCCTAAAAGAGTAATGCTCTTTCCTTCTTGCTAGAAGGACACGATTCTGTTGTCGAAGTTCATTTGTATTGTCCCCAACTGTTTCAACCAACTGGCCCCCAAAATGACATCCCATTGTGAGAGAGGAAGAATCCATAGAGGTGTATTGAACGAGTGTTGTCCAAATTGCCAAGTGAAGGTAGGACACCAAGCTTGGCTCCATATTTTCTGTCCATTTGGGAGAGTAATGCTTATGGTTTGGATGTCACATCGTAGGAGCTGAGCTGTTGCTTCACATAGGAAACTCAAGGAACTGCCCACATCAATAAGCATGGTGAGCTCCCTTCCATTGTTGAGGCCACTTACCATTATGGTTTGGTTAGAGTTATTCCCTTTTTTTCTACCAGTGCTGTTGCAATTTGAGACTCTTCTAAGGCTGCTGTTTCCCCTGGTTCTTCATCAAAAATAGGGGGGTCCTCAAAATCTTCACAGGTAGTTTCATCACTGATCATCATGAAGGTTTCAGGTCTAACACAATGATCACAGTAGAAACATAAGCCCTTTACCCTTCTCTCATCCCTTTGGGCCATAATCGGTCCTTTGGGCTTGTTTGCAGGTGTGGTTTTAGGGTAAGTAAGTAGTGAAGTCTTGTAGGAGGATAAGGAAAGAAATTCTTTCTTTTGGGTAGTGGGAAATGGTGAAGGTACTATAGATTTAGTGTATGGAGTAGAGGGATTGGGTTTGGGAGTTTCAAAAGACTTAGCCTGTTTGTAGGCTAATTCAAAAGGTCTGAGGATCTAAGAGCTTGACCATCCTTTTAGTCTCTTCCATAAGTCCCCCAATTAAGTTTCCTGTAAAGAACTCACTGAGAATTGGTATTTTTTCCAGCAGTCAACCTTTATACCATTCAAACTCATTATAATATGAGTTAATATCTTTGACTTGTTTAAATCCCTTGAACTGCTCAAAAATGTTGCCAAGGCCAGATTCAGTGAATCTCAACACAAAAGCCTCAAGAGAACTGCTTCCATGTTAGTGCAGGTTTGCCCATCTTGTAGGATTTATACCAAGATTTCTGGATTCCACTTATGTTCATTGCAGCAATTGGGGTTTTCTGAAGTCCTGCACCCTATAGATGGAGAAAAACTCTTCGCAGTCTCTTACCCTACTCAATTTATCCTCTCCATCCTAATATACCAAGAAGGATAGTTTGAGATGCTTAATATCTCTGTCATCGTCTCCATTTCTGGTATCCATGGGTTCATTATGAATTTAATTGTCACTGTCATTGAGGTCATTCTTCCTAACCTTCTCTGCTTGGCTGGGGTCCCTAAACAACCCTTGGCTGCTGCTGTCATTGCTATGGGCGGGCCTCTTTCTAGGATCTCCAAATGGATTCTCAAATTCATTGTTCATACTTGGAATGTGTTGCTTCATGAAGTTATTCATGACCCCAATGAAAGAATCAATCCTTTCCTCCATCCTTTGAAACTTCTCAGTGGTACAGTGACTAAAACTTAGGAAATTCTACTGCAATAGAGTATTTTGGTTCCTCCTAGAGGGTCCTGTCATGGTTGTTTTAGAAGGGAAGGAAGTAATAACTAAACTAAGTAGTATCTTAACTTCAACAAATACACCTGGTGTGAAGAAGAAGATTAGAGGACTGAAAAGAGGATAGAAGATTAGAGGAAGCCTTGAGCCAGAAAAGTTGCGCTGATACCAGGTTGTCATGACCCTCACTTGGTCATGATTGTGGTGCTCAAATAACTGCAACTGCAAAGCAATTCCATGGAGGTTAAGAGAGAATTCAGATAAGAATGGGAGATTGGAAAAGAAGGGGAGGGGGAAGATCCATGTAACTCATAAACGAGCACTGGTTTCCAAATTATCATTTAATCCAAATAAGCATAAGTTCTCTAGTTACATTATGATATTTATAGACTATATATAGCTAAAAGACTGAAGTATCTTTCCAACTACTACTATTCTTCTCACAGAAAATAACATGCTCTTTATTTGCCAACTACCACTGGATTTTTAATTATTTACTACTAATATCCCTAACAAAAAATGTGCTGATATGATATTAAACCATTAGCCCAATAGTATCTTCTTGGGTTATTTTAACCCACCACAGACTTACTCAAAAGGGCATGATTGAAATACTATGATTAGCAACTTAATTCCTTATATACAAACAAATTATTTCCATATGTTTCGATATGGGACTGGGGTGTTACAGAACTCATTCACTTAAATTTTTAACGTCCCCATCAGAATCGACCACACACAGAGTCCACAGATTTTTGTCCCTCTAGCCATTATAGGATAATACAGGTTATCGTTATGTTCCCACCTCTAGATCTTACTCCATTATGTGATAATACCACTAACTTTTGTGTTCCCACCTCTGACAATCCGATCAGATAACCCTACCTGAGCCCTCGAAAGTCGATTATAATTACCATATGTAACAATCCAGGTCAAATCCCGGATTAAATCCCCATTCCGAATCGAATCAAATTCATCCAAACAAAGCTTTAAACCACTAGCTCAATAGTATCTTCTTGTGTCATTTTAGTCACAGGTTCACCCAAAAAGTTATGACTTATGACTGAAGGTGCTATTATTAGTAACTTAATTCTTGATATATAGACAAAAAAAATTCACATGTTTTGATGTAAAACTAGGGTGTTACAGAAATGTACTGAATTATACGGTCAACAAAAGAGGAATGTGGTAAAAGGAACCCCTGCTTATCTTAACCCCTTCAAGACTACATTTGTTCAAAATAACTCTCATCCCAAATACTGCCTCAAACACTTGAAGGATTGTTGGTCCTGATAGCTTTAAACCAATGGTACACTATGTTTTTGAGTTTGGCTAGAAAAGAAAAGAAGCAAAAGTTTAAATCTTAGGAGAAATTGAAGGGGATTGTTAATAACTTTTTTCCCTTGTATTTGTGAGTTGAGAGAGTGGATAAAATTTAAAACATAAATAATGAGAATTTTTGTCTTCCAAATCCTAAAAGCTACCAGAGGCATAATCTCTAAGGAATAAGGAGATAGCCAAGCCGCCTCAAAAATCTCAAATAAAGAAAATTCTAAAGCTTTTGTGCTGTAGGACAATGCAAAAAAATGTGCTCATGAGATTCTGAACTTTGTCTGCACGTGACACATATTTGGGCACAAGCATTTGTATAGCCTTGGACTCTGCAACAATAATTAGTATTAACTATTAAGATGATTGAAAACTGTCGATGGAGTAAAAACTTTAATTTCCGAGCGAACCTTGAATTTCCAACTATAAGAAGATAAAAGAAAAGGATTAGGAGAACGAATATGAATAAGAATAAAAATAAGACTTGCATGGAAAATTTCCCGAAAATCCAATAATCAAACCATGTCGGTCAGCTCCATGGTAACCACCGGATTGATTTGACCCTCGAATTTCCAACGGATATATTTGAGTTTTCACAGTACAGAAATTGTGGTTTAAGTAACGAGCCAGCTAAACATCACTCTATTCAGGAATGATTGGTTGAAGGGTAACTGTTTTATATGTACCTTGGTGCACCTTTGCAGTGGTCACATTAATTTATCAGAATAAACGACTCCATCCATTCCTTTTTTAGTTGACATTTTAGGAGAAAACACAGATTAAGAAATGTAATTAATGCTTTGTTGATTGATCAAATGGAGTATAAAATCTCAATTTTACCAATTTAAAATTCATTGGAAAGATGAAAGAGAAACAAATTAGTATTTAATGTAGGGATAATATGGTAAACTAAGTCATTAATGTTTCCTTGAAATCTACAAACGACAAATAAAAAGTAACAATTTTCACTCTAAAAAAATAAATAAAAAGGAACCGAGGGAGTATTTAAGAACCTATATAAATCTTGCAAATTCAACACATCACCTCTGTATGATACAAACTTCATTGTTGGATAAAATGGGTGAGGTTGTTTGTGCAAAATATCAGAGAAATCAACAGATTAAGCCGTTGGATCAGTTCCTCCAAAATGCATTTTAAGCAGTTAGACCAGTTCCTCCAAAATGCACAATGCACCAATTCCTCCAAACTGCATTATACGGGTAGGATATGAGTATGTTTAATTTTTCCATTTATGACAACAAATTGAAGACTTCTACTTTTCAGTTTATACTCAACTGTGCAAGTTTTTTAAAAACTATTTTCCCTTATTTCCCAGGGGCTACTCCCAAAGGTGTGCTCAGAGTCATGGGTGTACAAGGATTATCAATTTATCATGTCAAAAGTCATTTGCAGGTATGTATATGTTGATCCTTTCCAACACAAATCTTCCTTTTGAAGGTACCTTCTCTTTAACTCTTGCCTCCATAAGTACTTCTACTAATTCTGCTATACATCCAGAAGTATCGGCTTGCAAAGTACCTCCCAGACACGTCTGATGGTAGGATTATCATATTTTCTTTGTATTTTCATTTTCTATGATGGTAAATCAAAGTACAGAGTGTATGACCTTTTACTGTTGTATAGAATTCCTTGTATCATCAATAGTCTATGAAGATGCATTAAGATGGATATTCCTGTAGTAAGATAATTTTTTCTAATGCCTTCGGCTAAATGCAAGGGGAAAAAGCTAACAAGAAAGAAGTGGGGGATATGCTTTCCGGTTTGGATGGTTCTTCGTAAGTAATTCTGCCTCTTCTTTTTTCTTTTTTTTTTTTCTATTTCTTTTTGTGAGAAATGAGTTGTAGTAACTGAAACCAAATGCTATTTAAAATGACATATCACACATGCTGGGTTATCACAGCTTTACTGATGTAGGACGAGCCCCTGAGACATGGACCAATATAAGGGGCCTTCAAAGCCCATGGAAATAAAAGAAAAATCTAAAAGTTTTATTTAATTAATTTACTTTATTTATAATTTTGGCAGTTATCTTATTAAAATCCAATATAGGTTGGGAAAGGTTTTTAGGAGTATTTAAAATAGGGATGTATTTCATTATATTATCCAGTGAATTATTATAGTTGATTGAGTTTGTGTGAGAATTATTTGCATCAGATTGATCCCCTTATCCCAAAACCCCCATCCCCCAGCATTTCCCTTCTCTTTTGCACTGTTGAATGATCTCGTGGTTTGGTTAAGATGAAATATCTGGCTGCTTTTATATAGTTTGTTGATAGGCTACTTGATCTGAGAAACTGTGTTTTCTCTTTGCAGTGGGACGCAAATCACTGAAGCACTTAAGCTGCAGATGGAGGTGCAAAAGCGATTGCATGAGCAATTGGAGGTATGCTTTTCTTCAAGTAACTTGTCATCATTTTTAGCATATGCCTTCAGGTTTCTCTTTCTGCTCATCTCTATTGACAATTTAGATATCACTATGCCAAAGAGAGAACTAAATGTCCAAATCAGTTGGGGTAAATATAATGATACATGTGAACTTTGATTGTATAGATTTCTGGTTGGACCAGCGACAATATAACCATGGTTATTAGAATATATTTGATGCTGTCTGTAACCCCATTGTTTTTATCTGCAAAGTAAGAGTAGTTAGTTCAAAGTGATTTCTTAGCAGCAAACTTTCTGTATCCTGTTTTTTTGTTCATAAGCACATATATGACGTTGAGTGCTCATGTAGAGAAGGCATTGTAAATGTGAAGGTTCGTTTCTTCACGAATATACGTATCCTAATTTTGTAGCCATGAGCTTGTGCGTTGCATACAAAATTAAATATAACAGCAGCTATATTTGAAGTAACACTGGCATATGGTGCCGGTGTATGTGGTTGGTTATGGAGAGAGAAATTGCAGAATATAGATATTTTGAGGAGCATTTTATTTTTCATCTTAGATCCTGAGCTTTTAGCCTTTTATTTGTACAATGAATCTTATCCAGGTTCAGTGGAGTCTTTTGTCAATCCCCATACAAATCACAAGTATGGCACATGTAAGCAATACTTACCGAAATATCACTAGTTTAAAAATATGAGAAATTGAGAATACCTATTTAATTTTACATTCTTACCAGCCCAAGTAATAAATAAGCATCTACTAGGACTCCACAAAGTTGGACTATGCAAGGCCCCAAGTGGCTACCTCTCTACAATCGAGTTCAGGAATTGAAGGACTTTATTACATGTTCCACTTTGAGAAGATGCACCCTAGTTCGCTTCAGTTACATTGATTTTTTTTAAATAAAAAAAAAAAAATTTAAACGAGTGTAGCTTCAGCTATATTGTTAGTTGAGAGTTATCCAACCCAGAAAAGCCTTGTTACTGGGCTGTTGAGAACACATTTTGTCTGGTTCAGGGTCCATGTTCATAATGTACAACATTGGAGGGTATTTAAAATGGCTTGTGAATGTAAGAAATGATCAATTTTGGGAAGAAATCTGTGTGGAAAATTTGTTCCTAATATGATGTAGGAAAAGCCAGCCCACGAAATTGTTATAACACTGGTATTCTTATTTGCTCATGCTTTGCTTTGGGTGTGAAATATCAATGTTAGAAACCGTATGGGAATACAAAATCATCAACATAATGTCACACCAATTTAATTGGGTAGTTAGTTAGCCTAACCCCAAGGGGTTGAGTGGCATGTGCTCAACCATTATAAAGGAAAGCTCACATGATCAAATCTTGTCGAGTACCCACACAAGCTTATGCTTGGATTTCCCATGCAAGATCTTCTGGGAGGATGCATACCCAAGGGATTATTCAAAAATGCTATAAGATGTTCGAATATCCATGATTTAAAAAAAATAAAAAAAAATTAGATTAATTAGTTAGCCCAAGTCTTGTTGATGATGTTGAACTGAATCCCAGAAGTATCGAATTGCAATTTGAAGTGAAGATGGAGTAATTTCTGGATGCCTGATCTACTTGTGATATGTTTGATTGCTTAGAATTTATTTAGATTAGGGGGCAGAGAAATGCAGAGAAGAGATTTAGATGTGAGAGTGATGTAGGACAAGATTTGAAGAACAATAATTGGTAAAACAAAAGAAATTTAAGTTAGATGAGGCTCTGCACTTCACTATCTAGTCATGCAAAATGGGTTGGCCTGGCCTGGCCTAGGCCTGCCAGGCCTTGACCATTGACCAGGCCGGGCTTGACGCTTAAAAAGGGGACCTATTGAGGCCAGGCCGGGGTGGTCCGATTTAGTCCATTCAATTTTTTTTAATAATTTTAAATATTATAAAAAAACCAACTAAAATTTTAAACTTAATTGATATATTAATTAAAAGTAATGCATTACAACTTACAAATTACAATAATGAATTAAAATATTGCACAATTTTAAAGATATTGTATTATTTTATACTATCATTAATAAAAAAAATTATTTTTTTATGAAAAGTATCTTTATTATTTTTTACAAATAACTTTCTAGTTTTTAAGCTAAGTATTTATTAAAATGAAGATGTAATGAAAGGCCTGCAAAAAGTGTAGGTTGTTAGATAGACAAGGAAAATTCTTATATATTACACTATCTAATGTGTTTTCATGAATTTCTTTATTTGTGTATAAACAAATATGCATGAATGGATGTATTGAAAGATGTCAATTTTATTTGGTTTATTAGCTGAGTTGTCACAAAGAAGAAGTTTTTGTCTGCAGTGGGAGAATTGAAGTAGCAAAGAAAGAAAATTAATAGGTTGGGCTGGGCTTTGGGTGAACCAGGCCGGGCCTCAGGCCAGGCTAAACCTTAGACCAGGCTGGGCCTCAGGCCAAGTCAGACCGGGCTTTTTGGCAGGCCAAGCTAGGTCAGATTTGAACAAAAAAAATGTGGCATATTCATGGCCTTCAGGCCGGGCTGAGCCGGACCAGGCCATTTGTGCACCACTATCACTATCCCAAGGATCTTTACTTGGGTGATGCTTTGCACACTAGTACCCCAAAGATTTATCAACCACAAAAAAGAGGAGAATAGTTGATAGCTTCATTTAATAATTAATAATTAATATTCCTTTTTTTTTCAAATTATAAAATCAATATTGACTTTTGAAAAGTCAATTTCAAATATTTTCAAAATTAAAATTGATATGAATTCAATTATTTTATGTCGATACAATTATGAATATTATAAACTACCTAAAAAGTACTACCAGTTATAAGATTTATTATTTTTGAAAACTTAAATGAATTATATCAAGTTTTAAGTTTGAAAATATCTCGAATTGAATTGACTTTTTAAAAGTCAATAGTGATTTTATAATTTAAAACGGAAGGAGTATTCCGTGATCTGTAGTCTAATTAACTTTTTGGGGGATTACATCAATTACTCGTACATTAAACATAATAAAACTTTCATAAAATAAATAGATTTTTCTTCTTGGCTTCGTCCTCATCAGAGAGTTGGAGAAAGAGGTAAGGCAGAACCTAGAGGGAAATTTTGTTACAAGATGGGAGAAGAAAAACAATACAGTTCTCAACAAACTTGCACTTAACTTCTATCTACTATTTATTGCCCCTTACAACTAACTAATAACTGATAACGCCACTTAGGCCAGCTAACTACTCTCTATTAGGATGGTGCAACAAATACTTAGCCTTAGAAGAGAGAAAATGGAAGCTTACAAAATGATAGACCTGTCTTTCTACTTGCATATCGTTCTTCTGCTGCTATATGTGGACAGAACTACATGCCTGCAAGTGTAATGTAACATATTGCAACGGACACTTGTGTATGGCAAAGGGTTAGGAATGTTATGTATTTATTTTCATTTTAATTGAAGTGATCCCAATTTGTATTAGGCATCAATGTCCATGAGGCAGATTTTTACTCAAGAAGTTCCTTGTATAAAAATACACAGGTGCAAAGACAGCTGCAGTTAAGGATAGAAGCCCAAGGAAAGTACCTGAAGAAGATAATTGAGGAGCAACAGCGACTCAGCGGAGTGCTCTCAGGGGTGCCTGGCTCTGGGGAATATGCCCTGTTATCAGGCAACAACAAAAAGACTGACCCAGTCACCCCAGCTCCAACTTCTGAGTCTCCATTCCTGGATAGACCTATCAAGGAACGTGCTTCAGTCCTTACTGTTGATGAATCGTTTTCTTCTCATCACGAACCGCTAACACCAGACTCTGGTTGCCATGTGATTTCTCCTGTTGAAAGCCTAAATTATGAGCAATCAGTGAAGAAGCAACGAGTGAGCATCCCTGCAGATTATGCAAAACCAGAGGTGGTGCTTACCCACCAGATACTAGAGTCGAGCTTAAGCCCACCTTATCAACAACCAGATCCAGTTTCCTGATTAAAGAATAGTTTAATGATTTAACCCTGGTGTATTGTGGTGTTTGCATTTATGGGGTTCCAGTTTGTCTTTTCATGTTAGTACATATTTTTAATTAGATTAAAGACCCCATTTGGTTTTAGATGTTGCTATAATATTGGATTTGAGAACTTACCTTTTGAATATTCTGAATTCCTTTGTGATAAATGTGGATTCTTTGAATTTCGAATATTAACTTTGGTACTTCTTTGTTGGTCTTTTGCAGAATAGTTTTGACACGGTATTTAAGTATATACAATTTTCATTGGCCTCTTCAAGAATGTATTTGTTGTAGTTGGGTGTCGTGGGCTTTTTATAGTAGCAATGCCCAACGATAGCCAAATGCATTTATTGTAGTTACCCGGCGTCAAGGATTTGTATAGTAGCAATGCTTAAAAATAGCCAAATTGCCTTCAGCCTGTATCTGTGCCTTATAAAGTGAAGCAGAACTACAGCCTTTTGACTTGCAAAGTTATAACAATCAAACGTAGTTTTTATCCCACAAGATGTCCAGTTTCTGAGATTCAAGATCTACAACTCTTGCGATGTTCAATGATTTTCAGCATACAGCAGGATCAGTAGCTAGCTAAAATCATCTTACCACTATGACAGAGATTACTTAATCTCCCGTGAAACTCTTAGAGAGAGAGCAATATGTAAACTATTAACATTAGTGCCTAAAAGTTTACCAAAAGAAAATAAATACAAGAATGTTTAAAATCATATCAAAAAATAAAATAAAAAATTGCATAATTGGAGCGATTACAAGGATGGATTGGAAGTAACAAAAATTGAAGAAAATAGTAATTAAAGCTATTGTTTTACCCTATGATACTAAAGGATCATGATGACCGGTTTCTCCTATGGCTAACTCGTTTCAGAATGCCAAGACGCAGACGTTGGCTTAGGGCCTCAAATTTCTCATGTCTGGATTTTTTAACAATTGTCAGATCCTTCTTCTTCTTCCTCTTTTCCTCTTTCTGTGGTTCTAGTGACTTGTATTGAATGTTCTGAAGAGGCATTGCAAGCTTCTTTAGGGTAACCTGCAAGTGGATAAAACTATTGCTCATCAATTAATTCAAAACTAACAAAACTTAATAATATCCCTGACACAAAACCTTGTGATTTTAGATTTTAACTTATAGAAATTACAATTCCAGCCTAACTTTGAAAATAGATAAAATTGGAGTTGGGTTTAATAGTGAGTTTTCAGAATCTACATAATTCCTATGTTGCATGGACTCGGATAGAGTATATCTGGTTGCACACAATATTTTGAAGAGCAAACTCTTCAAAATATTGTTTTAAATTATTGTGTCCAACCAAATACTCCTCAGTTTTACTAATTTTTTACACTAAAATACAATGTCCAATACCTACCCATATTCTTGTTCGAGTGTCAAGTGTTGGACATAAGTACGTAGGGAAAAGTGAAGAGTCCATCTAACATATGACAATTCTTATATTTTTTTGGGAGTAAATAACAGTTTGCTTCTCCCTATTTTCCTCCATTTGGGCCTGTCAATGGGTCATATCATGATCCTGATTTGCTTTGAATCAACTTATTTTGTTGGATCAGAGCTCCATTTTTTTTTTATTGATTTGTGATCTTTAATTTATTGAATCAAAATTCTAAATGGATCCGATTATGGTCAAATTTGATCTGATCCACCGATCCAAAACTCTCTTGAGCAATAAAATGTACTCCATGTGAGATCCTTTTCTCTCGAAAGAAACTTCTCTAAAACTTGCTATGTCTATTACCTGTTCACAAGCTCCTCCTCTCACTATTTCCTAATGTATATTATTTGTTTAGGTAACTTTTTATCCATTACTGAAGCTCCTGAAGCTTCTTTGCAATTTTGTTTTTATAGATTCAGTACAATTATGTTTGAAACAGTTGTCTCAAGATGAGAAACCAAATATGTTTTACAAATCTGCAAAAAAAATTTACAAACCCAAAATGCCTGTTTTCAGAAACTAAATCAATAATAATCATGTGAAGTGGTACATATACAAGTATATATTAACTGTTGTGTGCAATGTTTAAAAAATCAGACTGGACCGGCGGCCCGACTGTGGTTAGACCGGAACCAGTCGACTTTCCGGTCCGATTTGCCCAAAAAACAAATTTGACATCGATCCGGTCAAAAACCGGTTGACCACTGATTCAACAGGTAAAACCGGTTAGTTGAACCGATTGACACGGTTTTCAAGTTTTTTTTTTTTTACCAATTTGTTTTTACTAATATTATAACATTATTTTATTATATTTTAGCTTATAAAAAATTAGATATTTTAAAATTTTATTAATTATTAATAATATATTTTTTATATATTTATGACGTCACTGGTTCAATAACGGTTCAACCACTGGTTGAACCAGTGACTCATCTACCCGGTAACTTTTTCGGTTTGATGACCGGTCCGATTTTCTAAACATTGGTTGTTTGTCTAAACTATAAAGTAATAATTAACTATACATGGATACTTTTGTATTAAATTGCAAGCATGTATCCTATAGTAGCACTCAAAGTGAGGAAGAAAAGAGAATACATAAATACACCCAATAAAAAAAAGGAAAAAAAGAAATTATATATAGTAAGTAATTTTTTACAGAGTAAAAATATTTAGAGACGAAATTTTAATGTAAATAATAAGAACGTTTTATAGAGAAATTTTAAAAATGTTAAAGAGAAGTAAAAAGTTTGGGAGAGAATTTTGAATAATTTAATATAATTTTTGTAAATATTAAATAGGAGTAACATTTTACAAATACAAAAATTCTAAATTGTTTTAAACCGATCAATTTGGATCATGATCCATATTTTTTAGATCAAGTGGATCGTGGCGCAAATCATGATCCATTATATAATGAACCAAATCATTAATCCATGATCGCAATTGGCAGAGCATATTGGACCAAAGCAAAATCTCCATTTTTGTACTTGGCATCCCAAATTTTAAATATAGGCACTTTACATCTCACATTTTTTTTGGAGAACCTATACTATTAAAATTCAATTTTAGAGATATTTTCATCCTAGGCAGAGCCTGGGAAAAGGGTCAAGAGAAGAACTAGGGAGGAACCTAGAGGAAATCTTTTGTAGCACTTGTTGAATTCTGTTTTATGAGGGGTAGACCTGTGACCTTGCACAATAAATGGAGAAAGCTTACCACTAGGCTATCAACTTGGGTCTACATCCCACACTTTAGTTCATTAAAAATTGTCAAACAAAATAAATAGTTATTTAATCGGTAATTTTGTTAATTATATTTTGTTTATTATAAGGGTGTTTATTTGATAAAATTTAGTTTAATAAAAGTGGTTTAATAGAATACATATCATTAAGTTGGTAAATTTATTTCTAAAAAATTACATATGTACTAGTTGATAATTTTAGTTCATTAAAAGTGGATAAAAATAATAAATAAAATATATTTATTTCCTTAACATATTTTTATTTTTTAAATAAAAATATAATCATATAATAGGGTGTGCGGACGTTTTGCCCATTAAAAATAACATGTATGTTGCCCATGTGTAAATCCGTAAGATTGTTTAACAATTTTTTGTGCAATTTGTCATGACACTGAAGGTAGGGGATGCAAAGCATTTATTTTTTACGATTGGGATGCAAAGTGCAAAATAGGGCAAAATAGAATAACAGTGTCATTTACTCCTTTTGGTGCATGAAATTCCCACATACAGGAACATCCAAATTGGGATGCAGAGTGTGAACAGAGGTCATTACTTGAAAGAGCTCTACATCTCCAATAATTTTCTCCTCCCAAGCATGCAGTATCATCCATATATATTTTTTTCCTGATAAGTTCCAATAATTTAATTTTACCGTGTAATTAACCACAACCCTATTCTTCTTGCATACCTTCTCCCACCCCACCCTACCTCCCCCGAAAAAATGACTAAAAATATATGATTTCAGGTCCCAATGGTTAGGTTTAGACAATTGTTTAATTGTACTCAATTCTTCAGGCTACTTGCTGCCCAGCACAGTATTTCAAACAATATGGGCTCCAGGACATAGGTAATGGAAGCCAATGTCTTGGTCCTCCCAGAAAGATACAGCCACTGCTTTGTCCTAGCACCCATCAATTATTACCACCGCATGCAGTAAACCTCAAACTCAAAACAAATTAAGTATCTCAGGAAGTGGAATTACTCAACATCTTTTATCTAAATGAAATTAATCACAAAAATTAAACTTAAAGCAACTATATCCAGACAAGTACAGTTGAGTGTGTGTGTGTGTGTGAGAGAGAGAGAGAGAAAGAGAGAGAGGGAGACCTGATGGTTGTCATCAGCAGTGGAGCAATCTGCTGAAGGTTCATCATTGCTACCCAATGAAGAGCATCTTCCCCAACTCTCTCTGTTTGAGCTTGTATATGAGAAACATTCCTCATTTGGTCCATTTGGCTTGTCCTGTATTCCAGAACCTTAAGTTCAGTCAGGATTGTGATTCGGAAAAAGGCACATACAAATTTGTAAAGTAAAATTGAATACCATATTAGATACTTAGAATTAGAAAAATTATCTGTATTACGTAGAAACAGAAGAGGAAACTACATTGATTTAAATTCAATTAGAGAATGGATTACGTGGAGAACTATCTTCTGGTTCAGAGAGTCAACCCAAATCTAAGGGCAAATAATGTTTCCATAATGGATATCTGACCTCATCTAATGATTAATACAAAAACTTAATGAGTAAGGTTTGGCGTGTATATAATCCAGTTCACCTGCAACTGTGATGGATTGTTTCCGCTAGGTGTATTATTATCTTCAATGACCATAGTATTCTGCTCCGTTAAAAAGAAATTAGAAAATACACCTATACTTTGAAAGAAAAATTTGAAAAATAGGGTAACAAACCAAGAGAAAAGATTCTTGTACTTACACTAGCAACTGAAGCGATATCAGTAAGTAAATCACCAACATATGATTTTGCAGTTGAAAAGCCAGGTGGGGCAGATGACGAGCTTGCCACATCAGTACCCATGGTTTGAAGGCCAGATATTATCTTGTACAACAGACTCTACAAACAAATGCAGCTTAAATCTCATATGAACATCTAAAAAAGAAACCCAACACAAAAAGAATGGACATGATGGAATCAAAACTAAAAATAGAATTTCTAATCTCGTGTTTGTGGCCCACCACGTAGTTGTAATCACTAATCAGGAACCGAGAATTCTGAATACTAATGCTCTAATTATGCAATTTTTTAAAACCAATTTTACCAACTGAAGATAATGAGATGCAGCTCGCTATCAACATATTAAGATAGTCATATAATGATGAATGGTATATGTTATTACATGAAACTTTACAACTCTTCAAACTGGTCAAACTGCTTTACAATCAAATCGCGAACCTTTTGAGTATATTATAGCCACATATTAGCTTTTAACATATAAGCTCATTGTATAATTTTGGACAACTAATAATGCACTCATAGGAGCAAGCTTAACGCAAGGAGAACTATTAAGAGATTGTTGAACAGAACAGGAAAATAGAGTGCTGATGCAGTCCATTAAAGGCTAAAGGAATATAAGGCTTAAAGAAGGGGCAAGCCAGATATCCAAGCTAACATCGGTATCTGGAAATACTCTAGGTTATAGATTGTCTTCTAATCCATTTAAGTCTATCTAAGTATTGCCTTTGTTTTGGTTCATTGTATTTGTTCAAGGTCTTTCTTATTTGCAGCAGTCCACACCCTTTGATGTATGCACTGCTAGATGAATGAATTTGAAGGGTCAAGCAATGATAGATGAATGATGAAACAGCAATAAATAGTTAAAGCCTCAAAGTTTTCTGAGCCATTTGAAGGCAGAGAGAAATTAATTAAAATCTCTATCATAATACAGAAGATGTGTGATGAATCTTCATTGGTTGTGAGGCATAAGAACCTTATTTCTCAGGCCTAAGTGCGAGCCAAGGATTTTTCTTTTGTTTGCTTTATTTGTTTCTCTTTCCCTTTCTTTAGAGAAACAACCAGATCTGCTATTCTAAACTTGCAGCTACAACTCTAAATCTTTTTCCTTCTGAACTAAAAAGCAAACCTAAAACCCTTGTATATCATGTTAATCTGTCTACCTAGGTGCTGAACTGAGAAATGCTGCATCATGGGAGCATGATGGGTTCTTATATGATGCAGCGCAAGATTCCCTTGAGAGCTACTAAAATTCCAACATTGAATCTACATCATGAAGACATACATTGAATCCAAACCTTAAACAAGTACATCAATATTTGTAATTCTTAAAACGCCTTAAAATATTAAAATACCTTAAAATATTTGTAATTCTTTTGCTATATAAAGCCTTACTAGCTCAGTGTTCCGTGTCAAGTACAAGATTTATAATTGTATTTTATTTATAATTATAATATATTTTCATATATAGCCTTAATATTGTTAAGTAATGGTAGTGGGATGTTATAAATAATAGTGAAAAAATAATGACAAATTAAGATCATTATTTCATTTAATATTTCTAAAATAGAGCTGCATCTCTATCTGAATCAAACTAAAAAGAAAAACGTATTTATAATTTTAAAATATAGCTTTAAAATATAGCGAGTATTAGTTAGGAACTTTGTAGAGCGTGACATATGATCTAACCTAACAATGGTATTATATTCGTTTTTAGTATTTAATAAAACATCTTGATCATCAAAAATGAAAAAAAAAAAAAAAAAAAAGAGGAAGACGAATTGAAAAAATGATTTTAAATGAATGTCTAATACATTTCTTTTTTAGAAAAACATGTAATACATTTCAAGTTGCCAACAAAGAGAGAATTTATGGATATACTAAAGATTCTATTATATATCTTAAGGCTGAGTTACCTACAAATACCCACAAAAGAGGAGATCTATCAATTCTTATATATATCTTATAAGATAAAACAAACAAAACAAAAGTAAAAATATCAACCAATCAAATTGACAAATTTAAGTATAGTTTTATGAGCTAACTCACTCACGACCAACCAAAACACCCGAGTTAACTCATACAATAAAACGTTCTTTGCGCTATTATAATAAGTAATAGATAGTCAACAAGGTTCTTCAGTTGAGAAATACTCAAATTCAATACCTGAATTATATATCCTACTCTGTAATTTTCTTCTCTTTTTCATTTGTAAAGTAAAAAATAAACGTGATATCCCAACATTTATGCATAAATGCATGACAGACAACTAGAGTAACATATTACATGTCTAGATTTGAGGAGCTCACTATGTGGCTAGAACTTAGATAAGATGCCTGGCTGTTCATGTGTCTACGACTCTACTTGACGCCAATCAGATTGACGATTTTCTAGCTGATGAGATCATTGCTTTGCGGCATGGAGGATACCAGTGCTTTTTATCAGATGAAAGGATCATCCAGACTCTGATGCTACATGGATCATCAAGGGTGAGTTCCACCATCTAAATCCTTAACCTTTAATTTGGAGCAGTATCACAGCCTTCACTTTTCGGAAGAAAGTTCCTTTCAGCAGGAAAAAAAATGATGAGGATCTAGATACATCTATCTAGACATAGTCCTAATTCCAAAGCTCAGGTGCCTTGCAGTTTTTGTTTGATTATTACAGTTTTATTTATGTTATTTAGGAAGTGCAGTAGCTTCTTATTTTAGACTTTAGTATCTTGGTTGCCTGTATAAAGACTTACTGATGTATGGGAATGTTTCAATGCTTCGTTTTGATGATTGATTATTGATCTCTCTCTCTCTCTCTCTCTCTCTCTCTCTCTCTCTCTCCATCTATTTGTTCTACACCAGTGGTCCTACAGTTGGTGAGTGAGTCCCAAAGTCAACCATTAGAAAGGTGTCTCCCTCTTTTCAAGTGAGGATTCCTCAAGTTCAATTATCTATCCTAGTCTGAAATTCTCCTTCGGTTGATCTAAAAATGTATAAATAGTAAATACATGTGAAGTCCTCTCATTTATGTATAAAATACATGACCCTTCAACTACATTAATGTACTGGTGCATGTCCAAAGGGTGTGACCTGACCCAACAAAATACCTAAATATAGTTTTAAAAATCGCAAGATATGCAATATCTATTGTACAATATTAATAAATACATGGATTTAGAGTATTTTGACTACTTTTTATCTAGGACATTTATAATATTTACTTGAATGGTTTTATATTATAATCAACCTAACATGCTTTATCGTTTTATTGTATTTCTATATGCTTATGTGTGTGTGTGTGTATATATATATATATATATATATATATATATATATATATATATATCAATTTATAATTTCTCTTTTGTATCTCACGATATGAGAATTTTTGGTATACGATCAAATTTATGATTTGACAATTATGTACAAAAATATTATAAGACTAACTAGAACAGATAAGTAGACAAACTCTAAGCTAGAGTCATTCTAGATACCGATGTTAGCTTAGGAACCTGGATTGCCCTTCTCGGGGGTTACTTTTTCTTGAGCCTTTTAATGATTGTTCTGAAAACATAAAAAATGCAGCAGAAATCACCTCATCCATATCACCAACTTTCAGGCCCCCCAAATCATAATATTTCTCAACTTTACTCGAGTAATCAGATGAAAGTTGGGGAGGGTGAAGGACATTGTAGAAGAATATAGATACCGAATCATAATAGAACTGTGGTCTAGAGGAGTTGTGATCACCATCAAATTTTATGATATTTTTATCACCCTGTACAAAATTTGAAACATTTTCAACAACTTCCCAAGGTATTACTTGTAATATAACCATAAGATATTTGGATAGACTCAATACCGCATAAGATTTGAAGATGATGTCAGAGTGGCTGGGTTTAATAAACTTGTCATCATTAGCATGTCCAAATAAAGCAGGAATAAATGTTTTGGGTGCAACCTGCGGTTAAAGACAATTGAATGGACATAATAATGTATTAATTACAAAGATCAGCATATCATGCTAGTTAAGACACAAAATAAGGTAGTATATTCGGCCTGATTACATGGTTAAATATTCAATTGACTAATCAGGTTCACAAATTAATATAATATGCTTATACACCTTCAGCATTAAAACATCAAATAGAAAGGCCAAACTCAACAATTTCAAGAATGTCACTGAATAAGACAAACCTGTACACACTTAAGGTCCATAATATCAAATTTTGCCTTCTTCTGAATTACCCGTCGCATGTATTGTACCGCCACCTTAACCTGAATTAAGGAAAAAGATTTCGCACTATATGATTAGGGGAATATATACCATCATCAAACATTATTCAAACACTACATAAGCTTCACATGGCTAAGTTTCTTCTCTATTCGTCAATCAAACCTACTGACGCAGCAGCAAGTGCGACATGGACCTGATATACCCGTGCCTATGCATGTCATATCATGATAATTAGTAAATTTCTGCAATTGCACAAATTATATAGTAGGCAATAGCACAACCACCACCTTTTTTTGGTGGATTACAGGAACAATCATGATATACTCATCAATGGAGCAATGAATCGTCTATTTGTATAGGATGAAAGAAGTAGACTGGTGCGCGAATTCTGAATTGTAATAATATGCAAATAGAATATATATATATATGCACACACACACACACACACACACATATATCATAGAAGAGAATACTGTGTACATTTACTAGGATGGACTTCTTAACTCTTAGAAGCATAAAGAAGTCTTTGATTATGCGTCTCTAACATAAATTCAAAAATTGATCTGATATGAACCCCTTTCATTTCATTCCTAATAAGGAAAATGACAGGAAAGAGTGGCTTTCATTTTATAAAAGAAAAAGCAGCAATGCCACTCACTCAGAGAGTCGGGGGAATTACTTATAAAAATGGTGTCTTACATTAGTTACATACAATTAGCAATTCATCTGTTAAGACCTCATTATATCTCATTCCTGAGATTGAAATCTAAAGGAACAAATAAGATGAGATTTTCAATTAAATTTTTTATATCTAGAACAGAGTTTCAATGCCTCTGAGGGCTAGTGTGAAACAGACCCCATTTATGGAGCTCTGAAAGTCAAAGAACTAAAAATAAAACTGAAACTACAGTGTAACATATGCATACAACAATTTTAAATGAAGTCATCAAATGCTTTTACTTGCTGACATTGTATGTACGGACAATATGCTATTCCCTGCATATTAGATATTTAACCAGACAGCCATATGCAAACATGCACACTTACAGAAGTACACACATTCAACATGTAAAAAGACACAAGTACCGTAAATTTAGGAAGCCTGATTTTGTACACATCCACAAGTTCCATCATTAGGTCAAATAAATTTGAGAAGGCACTATCCAACACCATTCCAGCAATAGAAGGGTCTTCTGCTCCATAAAGCAGGCTGCAGAAAATAAAAGAATAAAATTATTAATGAAATTACGAGTCATCAAATATTTAATATATCAGAGTAAATTATCCAGTGTCTCCAAACTTATACTTACTACAATTCAATTAGTTAAATGTTGTAATGTATACATAATGGTTATTCAGAACTTAATTATTAATTTGCATTTCTATAATCTGAGTGCAGACTTTAAAAAGAAATCCCTGAAGTATGGTTGGTTAAATACAAGAGAAGTACCTAGTTACAGCACCCATAGACCTTCCCCATAGACCTATGCATGATATTTGTTTGTTGCTTCTCAGATAAGAAACTGCAACCTTGAGGTCTTCTTTCTGGCATACAATTAAAATAACTCAATAATTTTCACCTACACGAGAATTCAAGGAGGTTTATGAAAATCTAAATGGAAAAAAGCATACCTCATGCCAACCAAGGCTAACATAGTCACCATCAGATAAGCCTGAGCCGGAAAAATCAAGAGTAAACACAGTTATGTTTGATGGAAGAAGAATAACTGCAGCCTCATTTGCATCTGCCCTACATCCACTGCACAGGCCATAAGAGAAATTGTAAAGTTTCTACTTCTTTGTAGGCAGAATACTCATAATAAAGAGCTATAAATTCTTCCCGAATTAATATGAGAGAACTTTTAAAAAATTACACATAGCACTGCAGTATGGCCAAAGTCGAGTAGAACAAATTTTCCAGTAAATAAAAAACCAACATTGACAATGAGATACCTGTTCCCGTGGCAGTAAATTACACAAGGAAGAGGAATGTCATCTGGGAAGGGTGAAGGAACATAATGACTACACCGCAAGGCATGGCCTCTTGCATTTCTCAACTGCAAAAATTAAGTGACATAGTGACAACAGATACAATTATAGAGATGCACACTTAACATATACTATGTATAAAGAAAATCAATAGAAGACAGTTTTTAGTAACTGATACCCTTACTTGCCTCCAGGTCTTGTCGTTTGTATTTTCTGCCGGCAAGAGTAAACTCTTTTTCCCATAAGTACTGATCTGGATTATATTCCGCCCTGTGTATCAAGCATATAGATTGCACAACATGATGAAAATAGGAGATCAGTAATTTTCAACCACGTCATTTTTCGATCGCCTAATGATTTTCTCTAGCTCCTTATAGTTGGAAGGCCAAGGTTCCCTCAAAAATTAAGGATTTTGTTTGGTCAGCAGTTCACAATAGTCTAAATATTAATGAGATGTTGCAAAGGCGAAGGCTATACAAACGCATGAGTTTGGGTATGTGTGTCGTGTGCAGACCAATTTAGAGTGTAAAGAGCATCTTTTTTTTTTTGCATTGTGCTATGGCGCGAGGTTACAGAATTTTCTTTTTAATATTATCAATGAGGCTTCAACATTCCATTACTTCATGAAGAGGTTTCTTCGGGGAAGATTTTGGGATTGTGGCCCTTATAGGAGGCCCAGGATGCCAAGATTCCTTTTAAGTGTTCTTCTTTTACAGTATTATGGATATATTAACTGAAAGGATTGCTAGAAATTTCAATTATATAAATACCTCTCTTCCTCTTCTCTGGGATAAGGTTTCATTTCTAGTATCATTCTGGGCTTTGGCTATAGGATTGCTAGAGGATTTGCCTATTTTAGTCGTCGTAGAGATTGGGGGCAGTGTTTCTTTAGTTTTCTTTATGTTCCCAGTTCTATTTCTTTGGACAATTCTGTCTCCTCTCTTTTTGCTCTATCTTCCATCTAATAAAACTTCTTTTATCAACGAAAAAGAAAAGAACTGAAAAATTATTACAAGAGCATACAAATGTTGCATCACATAAGATTGCATAGTGAGAAAGTAGAGATACAATCAATAGTGGGTTAAGTTTGTTAAAAACCAAACGGGTGGTCTACTTGGTCAAAGGTTGTGTTTAAGATTTCTCTTAAGGGGGAGGTCAAGGGTTCAACTCTCAAAGGCATACATACATGATTACCTGATATCCATGACTTGTGGGTGGCTTCAAATATCCGGGTTTACAATGCAAACCCTGCCTTTTGAAGTGGTATGTGATTGGACCGATTCCTCATCACAAAAAAATAAAACTCCCTTCGTCCTCAAAAACATGCCTTCGAGGTACAATATTTTTTGTCCAAAGAAGGACGTCTAAAACTACACAGGTCAAATATAAAATATGCATAAAGACTAGTTTACCATCAAAATATACTTAAATGGGGTCCACTAAGTTTAGAAAAGACAAAGGTCAGTAGTAAAGTTACATAGGGTCCACTATTTGTAAAAATAGTACTTACTTTATACTCTCCTGTGCTTTAGTTTTCTTAAGTTGTGTGAAATATGTAACCTAGCATCCTTTTGAGGATAGAGGGAGTAGTAGGGTGAGATTTTTATTTTACATTTTTGGTAGGAAAAAAAAGATTTTATTAGAAAAGAGAGACTACGAAATGATAACCAGATGTTGAAATATCCTACAACACTAAGTGGAAAAGTACAAACCCTTGGAAAAGGGAATGGAAGGTCGCCCTCCAGTCCCTCTGCAAATCTGAACACAAAATCCCACCAAAAGAACTCATCATTGAAGAACACAAAGAAGTCCAGAAAAAACATTGTTCGGAAATTCAAACATTGTGACAAAGGCAGTTTTCAACAAAGTCAGATCCCATCCCATTCCATGACTGCTAAATCTTAGGCGAAACGAGATTGAAGGGCATGAACTACCCTGTAAAATTTTAAGTATTCCAAAACATTCAAATGTCCCAGAGAAAGGCAAGTAAAACCACACTACCTTAAAGCTTATCATCCTTGAAACCTGGTATTAAAAATTACTCTTCAACTCCCAATCGATAAACCTAACATTCACCCACTACCCCAATTAACGAACACCACAACTTTTATGCCACATTGCATCGAGAAACAAATGAGAACTAGCCTTGCTAGTCTACATACAAATCACACAAACATCCGGGTACGAAAATTTTGTTGCACTTATGTCACTCAAGCATGTCATCAGTTTTAAGCCTATAAAGGACCAAAACCACCTCCAAATATAATTGGAAAAAGGAAATCTCTTTGGCAGACTAAGACTAACAAAATAAGAGATAAATGACTAATAAGAGAAATCCCCACAGCAAACAATAGTCCAAATACAGTTGGCCAATGAAGTGGATATAGAACATGAATTGTAAGAAGAAGGAAGCCATATCATTGCTTCATGATCATCAAATTATGAAAGAAATATAATTTATTTTGACCACCACTAACGAAGTGTCAATGTAAGGTGAAATAAAGCGGTAGCAAATACAAGTTCAGTTAGGCAAGAATGTCAACGAGAAAGTAGTCTACAGGTTTACCACCTTCTAATGGAAGAAAATTAAGTTGTGATCTGTTTTGATTAGGAAATGTCTGCACATCAGATAGTGGGTTAAAATACAGTGACCACAACCATCAACTCCTTTTCATAAGCTACTATAGCTTGGGTTTTCAGGCCTAAGGCCTTGCTAAAGTATTCCGAGGGCTATCCTTCTTTGATTAAACTGCTCCAATCCCGGTGGTATAAGAAGCTTTTTCCACAATGAGTTCCATTTCAAAGTTGGGTAAAACCAATATTGGGTTCTCTACCATGGCCATCTTAAGGTCTTCAAATGCTTTAGTAGCTTGGTATTGCCAATATAACCCATCCTTTAGGAGCAACTTGGTCAAAGGTTTAGCAATAAAACAATACCACTTCAAAACTAGTTTTATAACCAATAAGAGAAGGAAACCATTTAATCCCTCAAGAATAGTGGGTAAGGGTCAATTAAGCACACTATCAATCTTGAACATTCCTCCATGAAATGATGTGTCCCAACCCAAGCAAGCTATCTCAAATATAGCAAACTCATATTTACTAGCTTACCATAGAGGTGGTGCTTCCTCATAGTCGAGATTTGTAGCAACAACAAGATGAGACTGCAAGTCCTAGGATATCATCAAAGAACACTTGTACAGACTTCATCAATGATGTGGTAAATACTTGATTCATAGAACTTTGAAATGTGGTTGGCACAATAGTGAGCCCAAAAGGCATCACTTTGAACTCGTAATGGCCCATATAACTTCTAAAAGTTGTCTTTTCTGTATCTTTTGAACTTATTCCAACTTGGTGATAGCATGTCCTTACATCAAGTTTTGAAAAATAGGTTTCACTCTTACAGCTCATCCAGCAGTTCTTCTATTAAGCGTGGCCACACATGAAAGTTCCAAGTAAGTTTTCTCTCTCTTATGTGGAATTACATGTGGAATACGTTTAAAATAAATATGATTTAACGGATTTTGTGACACTTTGTTAAAAAATTAAATTTCAAGGAGTAGTTTGATAGACAAAATGATTAATTAGGCGTTTGATAATTCTGGTATAGTTGGGTGAGGAAAAAAGCATTTAACCCAAGAAAAATCCAATCTTTAAACCTCGAGTCCCAAAAACTACTGACCAATATACCATCTACCACCTCAACCTTAGCCTCTTGAATGAAGACCACATCCGGAGCAGCCTTCAAAAGCACCTCCCTAATCAGTACAACAGGCAGGGAGAGCTATAAATTAAATTCATGCCCTAATTTATGGAGCCTCAGAGCCTCTCAGTGTAATTGGCATTGAGGAGGCAATCAAAATAAAAGCAAACTTTACAAATGACAATAGATCATTTTGTAACTTGAATATTTATTAATTATTAGATAACAGCTAGCATGGTGAGAGTAATGTGAAGAGAAGGAAACAAAGAACATGGGATGGGGACATTTAAGATAGATATAGGTTCAGATTATATATGGTGAGAGAAAACGACCGACTGAGTGACAGTGAGTATACCAACCTGGGTGGTCGAATGACGAAGTTGATAAATTGATCAATCATGTTCTGCTCCTCTTCTCTTCTTGCCTTGCAGAAAAGAGAAGTGAGTGGAACCACGGAGCCGCTACTAGAGTAGTAGAAGAGCTGACTGAGTCTATGAGAAATGGAAATCACTTCCCTGCCAAACTCATTAAGCGAGCTTTAAATAGAAACCCTTTGCTTATAATAGCAAAGCGCCAGCTAATCTATCTATCTATCTGTAGCATCTCCTCCTCCAATCCCAGATACAGACTGAACTGATATAGAAGTTAATCTTCGAGAACTAATAGCCTGCCTGCCTACCTACCTGATTATCCGATTTTACTTTCCTCCCCGCTTCAGATCTCATTCGTTAACCCTGTTGGAATTTGGGAAGGAAAAACAGAAACGATTCCAGAGGCCGGCTTGATCTACCACTGAATTTCAAACTACGAACAGCGCATATATAAAATTTTATCACATGATTCTTAAAGAAACAGAGAACATGAAATGCGGAAGAATTAGAAGGGGAAGAAGGTTAGACGAGTTCCATAACCTTGTGGATGGGAATATGGAACACACTCCCACCAACTGGCAACAGCTGTTAATAACTACGCTGCTTTATTTTCTTTTCATTTTTTATTTTAAGTTTTGTTGTTCTCACTCGTGTAAGCGAGTTTGTTGGAAAAATTATTAGTCGGTCCTGTGCGACAGAGTCGACTGATATCCCACAGTTATTATATAATATCTTATTTATATGAGATTCGTATAAATTACAATAAATCAATGAGTTTAATTATAAAATTTATGTAAATTTTATATAAATAATCACATGTGATCGATAGAAGTATCACATATTCTTACTCTCAAAACCTGAATAATTACTCGTTTGATAAGGTGAAAAATATCGATGATAATTTGAATTTTTATATATTTAATTATTTATAAAATTTTAGTTTAGTTGATACACTATTCCTCTTATTTTAAATGTTTACTTTCAAAGTAATACACAAATTAAAATAATAAATTTTTGCATTCTTATTAAATTAATATCTCCTACTCATTTTCTTTCATTCAATATACAAGTGTGATTCAATTTTAATACTTTAATTATTTCTGTTAACATAATAAATATTAGTATTTAGTTAACTTTTTATTTTTTCAAGATAAGCAAGTTGTTATTGGTTTTTATTAACAAATTTATGTATATGTTCATTTGAATTTAATGATGACAAAATAATATCTAATTTATGAATGTGTTTCGTAAAGTGAATATACATGATAAAAAGAAAAATAATTATTGTATGATAATTGCTATGTGATTACATTAAAGTTATTACTTGTGTGCTTAAAAGAACAATAAATAAGAAAAGAAATCAAAAGAAAAATCAGACAAATATGAATATATAAACATTTGTCACAACCTTGTACAGTCCTTAAAAAGAACAGTTATTGTAAAAAGGCTTAGAAGATTAAGAATGTTTGGTTAATCTGAAATTTAAAAGGTAGACTAGGTTAGGGATCAAATTTATTAGGTTGTTCTAAAAGATAAATTTTGTATTATTCTTAAAAGAATATTGTTGTAAATAGACATTAGAGTTCAATTTTGTTACGTTGAATCCAAATACAAAGCATTATCATTAAAAGTGTAATAGATCAAGATGAAGACTTGAACAACTCAGAAAAGGAAGCAGAACAAGAAAATATAGATATCGCAGAGCAAAGGAATAATCCTGCAGAAACCGTAAAGTAAATACACTCTACGATACGAAAAGTTCAGAAGAATAAGAGTAGAGCGATCAAGATCAGTGAGCAAGTAAAGTAGAAGGATGCACCCTACGATTGAAGAATAATCGTAGAATACAGATAAAGATCGCAAAGTCAGAACGTAAAGTAAAAAAAGCTTGACGAACTGAACTCAGAGCTTGTAAAGACAATATGAAGATTACAGAGTTTGCATAAAGATCACAAAGTAAAAAAAAAGCTTCAAGTAAGCTAGAACAAAGGAACCTGAATCTTAACTCTACGACCAATAAACTCTCAGATCGTTGAACAAAATTGTTTAATGGAAAATGAGATTGTAGAGTTAAAAGAATCAATCAAGTCAGATACTCTATGATCAAGAAAGACAGAATCGTTGAGTAAGATGTTATGAACTTAACGCTACAATTCATGATTGTCAAGTAAGGACATGTTAATAAAACACCTCAAGATTGTTGATTAAAACCAAGAAGAATAATTAACAAAGAAGACAAAGCCACTAAGGATAAAAGCTGAACAACCAAAAAGAGATTACAAGAGGTCTTGTGCTAAGTGGAAAAAACTTAAGCATAAAATTGGATAAATCAGACATACTTCACAAGGAGAAACAAATAGAAAAAGCAAGCTATTAACACAAAGGAAAAGTTCGTAGAATTATGTCCAAGCAGACTCATCACAGCACAGCAAAGATAAAAGACTCTAGCAGAAGAAGCAACTATAGAAGCTCACAGGTCTTGAATAAGTCAAAGCACTCAAGATCGCATAATGGAGCTGAATTGAATATTATCATATCGTTGAGTCAATCATTATCGTTGAGTTACTTCATAACGTAGAGTTACAACACTAATGAGCTGACTCAGTACCATACTTATCAAAGAACATAATACCAAAGGCACTAAAAGACAGATTCACTACGGCACAAGATTAGAATGATCTTACCAAAGAGCTCTTCAATAATGAAGTAGTTTGAGGTGATTAAGCTGAAGGAGACAAGGAATAAAGCAGGGGGAGCTACTCAATCAAAATGAAGAAAAAACAAAGTCAACAATCCTGAAAACAACAAATGCTTAAGTAAGGGGGAGCTAATCAAACAAAAATAGAATGAACTAGAGAAGAATTGAAGACTAATTCTTAGTTCTCAAGAAGATAACCAAGTTTGTCTAGCAGATCCTAAAACAAAAACGTGAAGATTGAAGTACAATTATAGACACTAAAAATAATAAGATTATAAGATAATCGTAAGGCTTGCAAAGTTGAAGAACATAGCTGATTGTAAAGTCTACAGATCGTAAAGCATACTGTAAGCTATAAGGTTGTAGAATAAATTGTAGAGCAAGGAAATCGTAAAGTCTATAAAACATAAAGCTAAAGATTATAAAGCAGATTGTAGAACTGAATGAAGAGCCAATCATAGAATAAGTGAAACACTACGATAAGGAGATAGAGACATATCAATTAGATGTAAGCATAGATTAATACGTGGAAGATTAACATAATGGAAGATTTTAAGGATATTACTATACATTAAAAGCTTAATCTGAACATCATGGAAGAAATATCCAACGACTTGCTAATATAGCGCCGTCATCCACGTGAATGTTACTACTAAGGACTGACATGCCAGAGCAAAAAGCAAGCTGATATAGCAAAGAACAATAGTAGAAATCAAGCTGACATTTCTCAAATATCAACATCAAAGATCTTCAATATCAGAACATTAAAAGAAGCAACGACTATCTTCCAACGGACAAACTTTTAATGAGCAAATTTCTAACGGGCAAAATGGCAGAGATCTCTCTATATAAAGAGCATTATCTAATTCTGGAAAAAAAAAGCCGAAGAAGAAATAGTGCCATATAAGAGAAAACTCAACCAATACAGACATCGGGTGGAAAAAAAAGATTGGTGGTGCAAAGAAAAAACTGAATACAGAAGAGTGAATCCACCAATTGAGAGAAAACATAGAGTTAAATCGGTCAGAGTTGAATGAAGAAAATTGATCTACACACTAAAGGAGTATAAGGAGAAAAAGACCAATCTACAAGAGACTGAAGGGGGGTCGATCATTTACATGAACATCATTAACCCAAAGCTACTCTAAGTTTTGGAGGATTGATCAAGAATGATTCTAAAGCAAAAGTCGATCAGATTATCCAAAGGCTTTAGAAGTCATTCCTTTATTGTCAAGCTCTTTATAAATGAGCTTAATGTTAGCTTAGCAGCACCCCCGACAGCTCCAACACTAGCAACAAAGTGGGGACTTATTGACCCACAAGATTTAGAGGAATCTGCCCCAAGATGGGAAGGGAACTGAGTGTCCTATGGAGGAAATTGGGTGACACCTGTCTGACCCTGTTGAGGGAAGATAACTTAGTGTCCTATGTAGAGATAAGATAGGACTTAGTCACCTACCTGATTCTTAGTGAATCAGACCCTTGGTGGGAGGACTTAGTGTCCAAATTGTAAGGCCTTAGTGTCCAATTTATCCTTAGTGGAATATCCCTGCTCAGCGGAGTGGAAGAGAGGACTATGAGTAGTTCAGGCTTTGAACCTTTTAAAAATTATTGTGTTCTCAATGTCTCTTTACCCTTTCTTTATCTTTTATGTTTATACCATATATGTTGTGATTATTATGAAGATAACTTTCCATTAGCAAATTTATACACAAAACTGTGTATTCCTGTTGTAATTATCAAAAAGGGACTTTTCCAAATAACCTAATGTCGACGTTGGGGATTCGGTTTTTCCCTAAAATTCTCTTTTTATTTTATTATGTTTTTATTTATTTCATAAAAGGGGTGTTTTAGGAAAAGTCAGCATAAATGTCGACGGAGTTTTGAAAGGTTGATTCTGATAATGGGCCAATTGACTAAAGCCGACAGTTGGTAAAAGTTTAAATGGATGTACCAACTCATTCAGATTTTTAGACTTTTTACAATCGAGATAACCCATACGTGACTTCGAATAATTGATCTACAATCAAGATTCATAGAGTTTGGGGGCTTACTTAAGCGAATGGAAGGTGTTAGGCACCCCCCGACTTCCGTGAAAATACAATTACCGCTTTCTTAATACTTTCCTTAAAATGTCTTTGAGATAGGAAATATGTGTGTGTATACGTGTATGTGTGCAAGCTTTAGTAAAAAAATCTAGAATATCGCCGCCTAGTTTTGGAATCGAAATCATGAGAAGTGCGTAAGGTTGAAAGCAACTTCGAACCTCTTTGAGCCTATGCACGAAGGGTTTAATCATTTAAAGAGAAGTTTGTTTCTTTATATTTTGTATTGATAAAATATTTTGGGTGACGTTTTGGATAAAAACACTTTTTCAAATTCTTCGTCAAATAGGAATCAAGGTCTTCCATTACTCCCAAGTTTAGCATAATTAACCTAATAACCTAGATTATTCAATTTTACATGATCTTTATCACTTTTTGTTTGAAAATCATTTTGCATGTCGAAAGATAAAATCAATTAATCACCAATGTGTTTGGAGCTATCCACGGGCATGTTAACCATCAAAATAGCCTCAAACACCAAATAAAATTTTCACTATTACGGGGCCTTAAGTTTGTCTTTCAAGATTCTCGATGACGCTTTAAGGCCCAAGATTTACATTTTAAAAGAAAATGGGATCGTAAATATTACATCCATAAAAATCGTCTATCGTTGAAATTTCATCAATATCCCTTAAATTGACATTTAAGGGCCTTGACTTTCTTCCTAGGCTCACATAACGAAAATCATAATAAATCGTAATAATATCGTAATAAAATTAGATCCAAGCGTTGGCGCAATAAGGATCTAACAAAATATGTATCCTAGATTGGCTTACATTTCATTCCATGCTAATGAAGTCCTGACTAGCCAAAATGTAGGATCTGTTCATCACTAGATCTATCTAAGATGAGGCACGCAGTTAACTCATAATTAAAATAATTTAACTCCCTAATAAAATATTTGATAAAAGGAAACCAAATATATAAAATATCAATAAAACAGTCAAAATGATATCATCGAGAGGTAAGGAGGAAATATCATTCGTTTGAGATCCTCTCTAGCCATCCCTAATCTGATCAATTAGTAAATCTAGCGAAGATAGGCTAGATCTAGGTTAAAAATTGAATCTTTAATATCGTATCGTGCCAAAAATATTAAATCCATAATAGATTTACAGTTAAATCAAATAAAGATTGAATCTTTAATATCGTAATATATCGAAAACAATAGATTTAAAATAGATCTATACATATAATACAAAAAGATCAAATCTTTAATCACAGAACATAGTAAACTTTACATATAATGATAGATCTATATTAGATCTATATAAAAATTATACAAAGGTTGGATTTTTCACCTTGGGATCGGTGAAAACGACCGCCTTGAGCTAGAATCTTCAATGAATCTTGTTATTTAAACTAAAGATTGATGAGAATATACTAGATTTATTTCTTTTAGCTCTTTGTATCTCTAAAATAGCATTTTTTCTCTCTAGGTCAGACTTTCTTTTTCTAAATTTGGGAGCTTCTCTATCTAAAAATGGCTCACTCTTTGCAAATGAGTTAAAAATCGCCTTTTATAGGCATTTGACCTTAGTCGCAGGTGTACCTACGATTGACCATAGGTTTACCTGAGGTTGACCACAGGTCCACTTGCGGCTGGCTAAGGTGGGTCCCACCTACTCGGTTATCATGCTGTGACATCAATTTTGTTGCACTTTGTGCTGGAACAACCATAACTTACAATCCGGGAAGAGTTAGAAAACGTGCCTTACCATTTCATAAAGCTCTTTTTGAGAGGTACATCATGACATTAGGCTTGACAAACTTTGAATCTGGATGATAGAGCGAAAGATATAAACATCCTCCTAAAGATGCTGGTTAGTTAATCGTCTTGCCATGAGTAATTCGATGCTCGTAAATTGTCGTGATAGCTTCGATCGCAGCTTTTTGTGACAGCTTCGAATACACGTACTGAGGTTCGCCATCCTTTCTCGTATGTTTGGGTGAAATGACAATTTTATCCTCCTACCATAGTTAAAAGATAGGTGCAAAATTTTGGGTGTCTACAGATGCCCCTCTTTGTCCTATTTATGTAATGAAATGAAATGAACATGACAAAGAAGTATGTTAGTTCCCAATGACACGATAGATATCTAGAAGGGGGGGGGGGTTAAATAGATTCTTTTAAAAATTTCTTCTACTTAAAAAGATTTTACTTAATTAATTCTTAATCAAAAAGTTTAACACGGCGGAATACGATTTAGTTACCCTTTTCTTGATATCTTAGAGTAAGAATTCAACAAGCAATTATATGGCAGATATAGCAAATAAAAGACACAATAAGAAAGACTCTGGGTTTTAAGTGGTTTAGAGCTCACAAGACTCCTACTCCACTGTTCTGCTCTTCCAGCAACAAATCCACTAAGGATACTTTTACAATTTCAGAATCACTAAGATTCCTTCAAGACCCGCAGTCATGGAACTGTAGTTCACTAAGAACTCTACAAGTCTATCAGACTTGGATACACTAGTTCACAAAGAACTCTCCTGGAGTGATGTATATTTGGATGTGCTACTAAGTTGCTATTAGCTTGAGTTTTCGAAGGACTTAGTAGCAATGCAAGCTTTCTTATCAGTTTGATCTTTTTCACTTCTTGCATATATTTTTCTTCTTGCAAATTTGGTTATCTCTTCTTTTGTCGATCTTAGTATTTAAGAAGTTAGGGCTTCAGTTTTCTTCCCGTTGGATCATCTGCTTGAGCTTGTGTTTCTTTTCGTTACCTCACAGAGGAGAGCTGCTGTATATTATATTAATATAGCTCATTAAAGCTCTGATGACATTTTATTTGATCTGACTTGTTAGTCCATGGAAGGTTGTTTTCTTTTTCCTTGGGAACAGATATGTCAGTCGTAGGTTCCTACCAACTTTCATAGAGTCGTTTGGTCCTTCCATACTATAGGGCTGATAGGACACAGTCCTCTGACTTTTCTGCCTTGAAAGTCTTCTTTCTGTTGCATAGTGCGCTTGGGTCAGTCCCCTGACTTTTCTGACTTTGATCGATTTGCAGAACTTTCCTTTTTGGTTACATTAATGCAGATTGAATTCCTGGACAGAATAGCTCCTGATCTGAGAGTCGTGATGTATCTTGCCTTTTTGCTCAACGACCCTCCACGATCAACTCTACGAATGTCCTTGTTATCGTGATTGATCTGTAAAGGATCATCTCTTACTGTTATCGTAGAGTTTACTCAACTGTTAGACTGTTGATCGTAGAGTTCGTTTTAAGGTTTCTCGCTTAGAACATAGTCTGTTTGGTCGTAGAGTCTTCTTGACCAAAATCATAGAGTCCGTTCTACGATTGGTTGTCTTGATCGTAGAGTCTGCTTAAATCGTAGAGTCTTCTTGACTGAAATCGTAGAGTCCATTCTACGATTATATTACAATAAAAGATCAACCTAACAGTTTTGATCTATCTAAGTCTTAGTACAACACATAAGACTTTTATACATTTATATCAGGAGATCAACTTAACAGTTTTGATCTTATCTAATACAGCCCTTGTACATTATTTATTATCATCAAATTTAACCATTCAATGTTCAACAAAGTAGACACCTGATGCACGCTAATGATAGTATATATTAATGATGCAAGACAATAAGGATGTAAGACAATTATAATGATATCATTTTAAATCAGATGATGATACGTTTGATAATGGAATCGAATCGTTATTGTTGAGTATTGTAATCGACATAATCGCATTGTCATCATCAGGTATCGCTGTGTATTTCTTTTAACGGAATCACACCGCATTGTTATTATCGGGTATCGTTTTTTATAGAATTGCATCGTCATCATCGTTAAAAAGGAACTATTCTTCTCTTATTTTTCATTGATTTTGAGTTTCGTTGGTTTTTGTTTTCAATGGAATCGTATCGTTAGCGGAAACTATTCTCTTTTTACCTACTCTTATATTTTCATCGTTTTCGACTTGTTTTTTATACTTTCAGATCTCATTGTCATTCATTATCAGTTTTTTAGGGTTTTCAAATGCCTTTCCATAAAAATAAACATATTTTAATTATATCAATTATTTTTTTCACAAGTACACTTATTTTTTCTTTCATTGGTTTTAACTAGTTTTTGAACATTTTTTTATACTTTTTGATTTCATGGGCATTCATTTTTTTGTTGCTTGGAGAATCGTATCGTTAATCGTATCGCATTCGTTAATTGCGTCGTTAATCGCATTGCATCGCATCGCAAATTGTATCGTATCGCAAATCGCATATCGCATCACTTGAGTCAGTTCAGTTTTCATTTTTTATCTGATTTCGTTATGTTTTTGACTGACTTTCATGCCTCGCAAGTCTTAATTTCATATTTCATATTTCATTTTTCATTTGATTTTCTTATTTCGTTAAGAAAAACACAATAACTGTTTGAGCAAAATAACTCAAAATTCATTTTCTTCCACTTGATTATAATTGATAATTCAAAATTCATTTTTCTTCCGCTTGATTATGATTTATAATTCAAAATTCGTTTTTCTTCCACTTGATTATGATTTATAATTTGAAATTTCTTTTTCTTTTTCTTGATTTCAACGTATCACATTAGCTTAGAAAATACAATAATCTATTAAATAAAATTAAAAAGAAAACGTATCTGATTAGTCGTGTATAGTTCTTCTCCATGAATTAAATATGGATCTTTACGCGCCAAGCAGTTTATAGGGCCTCCTTGGGGTTCGTCTTCATAGATCATCCTTGATAGGCATTCTCTTCATTTGACTTGACATCCTTACCAATTAGCTGAGTCATACATTTGTCCAATCCGTGTTGATCATGTTAAGATAGATGATGGAACTACTGCGATAACTAGTCCTAATGATTTGGTTCCCTCCATATTCGTGCCATCATCAAAATATATTTTCTGAAATTAACTTTCATCTTCATGATTTATTAGCTGAATTGCCAATATGTCCTTATGGGGGAGATAGGTTTTCAGATGTTAAAATCCACCTGAGGGTGCTTTAGATATTTGTTTTGCGATTTCTTGACATTTTACAGATTTCTAGGTCTCATAGCCATTATCAAACTGTTGGAGGATCCGTTGCCACCTTACTAGTCTGTAATTCAATACCGGTTTATCGAACATGTATTTCAAAAGGTCCGTGTAAGAGATTGAGTAAGTAATATGGCTATGCAGATAATGTTGTCGTCTTATCATGACCAAGTCTTTTTCAATCAGAGTGTAGTTTTGCTCGCAACTATTGGACCTTTTGTTGAGATAATATATGGCTCATTCTTTGCCCGTGTCATCCTTCTGCCCTAACGTGTACCATTTCACACGGGAGTTGACTGATATGTATATGAATAGAGGAACTCCATCTTTTGGGGGCACTAAGAACGACCTTTTAATCCTTTGCTTTTTGATAGCAAGGAATGCTTCCTAACATTCTTTATTCCACTTCCTAGAGAAATTCTTTCTTGACAATTTGAAATTTGGCTTGCGAATGGTCGTTAATTGTGATATGAGTCGGCTGATGAAATTGATTTTTCTAAGGAACCCTCGTATTTCCTTCTTTGTCCATGGTATTGACATTTCTATAATGGCTTTGATTTTGGCAGGATCTATCTCACCGCTCTTATTGTTGACAAGAAATTCCAAAAGCTTACCTGATTTGACTCCAAAAATGCATTTGGCCAGATTGAGTTTTGAATGGTATTTCTGAAGGTGATCAAATAATTTCTTGAGGTAGACTGTGTGGTCGTCTTTGTTTTTTGGATTTCACAATAATATCGTCTGTGTATATCTCAATTTCCTTGTGCATTATGTCGTGAGATAAGGCCATCATGGTCATCTGATAAGCGACATTGGCATTTGTGAGGCCGAAAGCAAGGCGCATGTGCTTTTCCTGTGTATTTTATTTTGATCTTTACATATATGTGTGCAAAGATGTTATGTATGGATTAACAAAAATTTTACGCATGGATTCGTTTCGATATTCGTGTGCTTGCTTATTCATTTATAATATCATGATGCATGTTTATAGGCTAGATAGAAATGATCCCTGATTAGTCAAATGAAACGATTTTACCAACAGGGCAATCGTTTCTTGAGTTAAGGATTCTTTTATGTCGAAAGTTCTGTCTTTTCCTTTCCTTGTTGTATTGAGCTTTCTTCAATGCAATTTTTTCAAGAGTCTCCCATTTCTTCTAACGATAGACTCAGAGTCCTTTCATTTTCATGATTTTTAAAATGTTGTAGCCCTTGCACGTGTTACTATCGAGGCTCGTATAGCAAAATTGCTTTGGTGACCATGCCCAAGTATTCAACATTGAGTAATATCCTACACATTAGGCAAACAAGAAATGTCAAAAGTTTGACGACTCGAGTCGTCAGGGTTAAATCCAATATAAGAATTACTTTAATCTCGACAACGAAGTATTTAAAGTTAAAGTACATGAAATTGAATATTCACCGACTTTGTAATTTAGCTCATTTCCATTGTTTTTTTATCTTATCGCTAAAGAACTTGAAATCGAGTAGGACAATGGATCTTTTCTAAGCAAGTCGTGAATTGTGCATATACTAATTTTAATTTTAGTTTTATTTATTTCATTTTAGCAATTTTTTATTTAACAAGTTATAGAATCATAAGAAAATTTTCGAGCATTCATGGTCATTATTCATGAGTAAGATCAAATTCAAAAGACTACCTTCCTTCATCAAACATACTCTGACTTCATTCTAGATATCGTTCTTCACAGGATTGACGTCATATGATAAGTGTATAGTGTGAGGCACTCTTTAGTAGGGGTTTCTTTACCATGACTTTAGATGACTTATCTTCCTTTTGCCGAATTTTTTTCTTCTTTTTGACTCCATACTTTTCCCCTACTTAACTTGTCTCATTTTCTTAGGTTATTCAGTGTTACCCATTTAACGAGTTTGGGACCAATGGCTCCCTGACTAAGCGGTTTTAGGGCACTAGGTGTAAAGACACCTCTTTGGGTTTACTTGCTCGAGTATCAAAGGCCACACTTCGAGATAAGTTTGGTGGTCTGCTCCATCGTCTGACCTTGTGCAAGATTCGTTTTCTTAGGCTTAAGCTACCCATGTAGCGAGCGTTAGGCCGACGACTCCTAAACTAGACCAGCGTTGGGCCGGAGACTCTCAAACCAGATGGCTTTAGGGCACCAGGTGAAGAGACACCACTCAAGCTTAGTTACTCAAGTAACCCAAGCCATGATTCGAGACATTAGGTTGGCCATTATTTATCATCTGACTTCACATCAACTGTCATCATTGTCGTTATAACTTTATACCCCACAACTGAAATTCAGCGCTAATGCAAAGTGCAAACATGCATATGAGATCAATTTTGCTTCGAACGACACTTCGAATTAAGGCTTTGTGCCTTATCAAAAGGTCAAATAGTCTTAATCATACTCATGATTATATTTTATGGACGCTCGTCGGGATTAATCTGATTCCTAACACGTCAAATAACATTTTCCCTTTCCAAAAAAAATATGAGATGCTATCAATACTTAGAATATCTACCATTATAATGGAGATAAAAACAAACAAAGAGATGAAAGAGTTGTCCCTTACATCCGAGTTGTCGTATTATAAGAAAATTATGATTAAAAAAGACCAAATGATCGTACTGGCTGACAAGTGAAAGGATATGAGGGAAGCTCTGATGATAATGGCATGTGCTGGTGGTACTGTGTTATGGGCGCCGAATTGTGTATTATTCTTTCCTATATAGTCAATGAATGCATCAATGTGCAGTTGTCATCGGTTTCAAAATTTCCCTGGTGTTGAATTGTCAAGGTAGTTGCTTTATTGTGTGTTTGACGAGCGGGCTGATAAGATGTCGAGATGCCAAAAATCTTTTACCTTATAATCCGTATAGTGATTAAGTGTAGGGCATGAGCTCTGATATCCGAGTGCCCCTACCATCACTTTTGACTTGTAGTTGCATTTGGCTTCGATGCTCCTAATTTGACAAAGTTTTGTGCTTGAGGGTGTCAGCTCTTCGAGGATCAGGAGAGGGGTCATCAGATAGTAACTACTTTGCGTCATTGAGTCGATATTTGTTATGTCCTTTTTTTTATTTACAGTTCTCATCATCTTGTGTTGTATCTGTCCTTACTGATGATTATGCTTGAAATATTGTTGTGTTTCTTATTTCATGTTATCCCTTCATTTTTGATGACTAATGTTGAGATACCTTTGGATTCTATTGAATTGGATCTAAGAGCTCAGCGTGGTTTATGATGTGATGATTTCAACTGGGCCTGGTTCGATCTGCAAGGATTGATTTGTGGCTTTTGTTTCAGGAATAAGTTGTCAGGTATGAGGTAAACTACCATGATGGCTGCCTATGCAGTTCAAAGATGTCAATTTATTGATGTTATTGAAGGATTTTTGCAAGGATGCGACCGCACCATTACCGGCTTCTTATGTATTCCGATGGGTTGATAAGAGATTAGGTATTCTTGATCGTTGATTGTTGTAATTGTTGATTGTGAAACTGTCGAAGGGTTTTGTAATTTTTTTTAAGGGTTAGACAACACCAAAATGGGTGCCTACATACTCTTATAAGAAAATAATAGCAGGTCTTACATAGTTCAGGCTTCGAAAGACACAATGGATTGATTTTATTTTATTTTAAAGATCGTAAAACAAAGCATAACATAGTAATGCACAAAAAATAAATTACACCATAAAGCTAAGGAACTGATAACGTCCTCATACTTCCTGGGACTCACAACCTTATTCCTTGAATTCACCTTTTTTTGGTTGGCTGAGATTCGTTAGTCTAATTGTCGATTGTCATGTTATCTTTGAAAGCTGCAACGGAGGCCACTTCTGCATTTGGAATATCTACCATGATAGTCGTGACTTGATTATTACTCAGTTTGACACGACGTCCCAACTGGACCGTATTCTGTCAAGATTGGTGATCATAGTTACCACTTCCCCTGAACTATCTGTCTCGGGTGGAAATTTTAAGTTCCTCATTTCTTCTTTGCCTTCCTTGATCATGGGGATTTCAATGTCGCATGTTATCTTCAAATCTCTATTTTCAATTAGATTCTGGATTTTGTGTTTTAGTGCCTAACATTCCTCATACGTATGTTCAGGTGAGTTAGAATGGTAGAGACATATCTTAGTGGGATCATATCTCTTCGTCTTGAGGTTTATAGGAGGCAGAAATTTCGTAAGCTTTCCTTTGCTTATCAGAAGATGTAGCATTTTTTCCTTTGACTTGTTCAAAGGAGTGAATTTTCGGTCTCTTAAAGATTTTGTTTGATCTTTCTTCATTAGGAGTTTGCATTTTTTCGAGCGACTTCTAGAGCTCCACTAGTGTGATTGTGTAGTAATTTTATTATTCTACTTTTCCTACCCTTTTAGCCTGCTTTGATCTTCTTCAGCAAACTGGATCATATTGGAGAGATATTGGCTTGAATTCTATTTAACCTATTCTTCCTTTTGGCTTTTTGATAGTTGAGTGAAGAGTTGCTTTGTAACTTGATGTTGGTATACTACCAGCTTTTCTAACTGTTTTACCTTATGCTTAATCATCTCTAATTCTTGTCTTATGACCCTAATCTTTTTCGGATATTCCCACCATTGGACATTTGTTCTGCTCCTTTGGGGGTATTCTTTAATCATTTGTATGTGCTAGCAATTTGGGTCCATTTTGATACTTCCTAACCCGATCATGTTCACATCCTTTGTGTTATGTTTTGGCAGAGGGTTGGTGTTGATGTTGGGTTAGTCAGGTTGTTCAACCACAATATCACCACTTTTGATCATATTTTGGATTTTATATTTCAATGACCAACATTCCTGCGTGATATGTCCTGGAGATCCTAAATGGTAAGCGCACCACTTGCTTGAGTCATATCTCTTGCTTTTCGGATCCATGGGTGGAGTTAATTCAGTAATTTTCTTTTGGGCGATTAATAATACCAATATGTTCTCGAGGGAATCGCTTAGAGGAATGAATTCTCGATATTTCATTCTTTTGAATTTTCTTTGCATGTATTGGTTTTTTTTGAATGCGGCCCGTTGTTGATGCGACAGGTTGTTTCCATTTATCCAAATAGGGGGATTGTAGTTGGGTCTCCTAGGTTGCCCCTATGATACGAAGGACACATCTTCTTTTTCCTTTTCCCGACTTTTCTTAGGTTTACTGCCCTAATCTCTAGCTTGAAAGTGCTCGGCAACGGCTTCCAAGGTTATGAAGTCTCTGATCTTCCTTGTCTTTAAACTCATTTCGGCCATTTCATCGTGTTTGATCATTTTCGAGAATGGTTTACCGATGCGTGCCAACACCCTCTCGTAATAAGGTGCTTCTTGGATATTTATAAAAGTCATTACCATTTTACTCTCATCCATAGGTGGGGATACTTGAGCGGCCATCATTCGCTATCTTTGTGCATAATCCCAAAAAGATTCAGTGGGTTGCTTTTTGATCTTGGGCATTTGATAATGGTTCGACGCCATTTGGGATTTGAAACTGTATTGTGTCAAGAAAATATGGGTTAATTCTTCCAAATTGTGAACCTTGGTATTATCAAGCATTACATACCATGTCCTGGCATCTCCCGTTAAGCTTTTTTGGAATTACTGCATCCTTGGGCTTTAGTCTTCGACATATGATTTGAGCTCCCCAATGTACACATTCAAGTAAGTGTAGGGATCTCCTGTTCCATTATATTTTTCAAACTCAAGCATTTGAAATTCATCCAGATATCGAGCGTCTGAGAATAAGTAGAGGTCAGAATAGTTAACGTTGTTGTATGTTCCTGTAATACCCTAGATATTTACAAGACTTGTAAATAAGATCATAAATGATTAATTAAAGGTTAAGGTTTAAAACTTAGAGTTGGAGAAGTGAGATATGTAGAAAATGAGTAAACATTTTTTTTACCTAATTTATTTGTTAGGGATTAAGTGTGAGAAATATGGGTTATAAAATTTAAAACCTAAACGTGATTAATATGTATACTTGAAAGTATAATAAATGTAAGGTAATATAATACCTTTAAAAAATTGATAAGATTGTTTGATGAAAGAATTTATGTGAGAATATTATAATGATACACGTGGAGAATTTATGAAGAAAATAAATTTAATTAAGAAGTGAAGGTGGTTATATAGTTACATATATACCTAAATTGTGAATTTTAGCCAAATAAAAAGATGAGTAAATTAATAATCAACAAAACTAATAAATTAATTAGTTTGAATATGAAGCAAAAATGAAAGTTATGAAATATAATGAATTAGGTTTATTATATGAGTTATAAGTTATAGTTATAGAAAAGCTAGAATGATTGCCTAGAATGACAATAATAAGAAGTTAATAAATTAAGTAATTAACTTAATTAACAAGTTGATTAAAACAAGCCCAATATTTTAATTATTTTAAGTCTTGTTGGTAATTATAAAAAGGTCCAAATAAATTTATGGATTAAGCCTTATGAATAGTCCAAGTAATTTAATTACTACTAGTGGACTAGCCCAAAAAGATTATATGTGTTAGCCCAATATGGGAATACTTGCATGAATGTGGTGGATAATTAAATAATAAACCCAAGTATTATGTTAATTGATAGTCCAAGAGGTAACTAATATAAGTATAATTAAATTATGTTGGCAAATATTGTATGTAATAGTGTGGTAGTCCAATTAAATTAATTACTTGGTCCAAGTTATTAGAGATGATGAGTTATGTTGAGTAGTCCAAACAATTTAAATGAAGCGCTCAATAAAAGTTATATGATGAGTCCAAACAATTTAAAGTGGAGCCCAAATATTTTAAGTATTTGTAAGTGTAAGGAATTAACTAATATTTGGTTAATTAAATAATCCTAGTTGGTAGGCAAGAGAGGGCATTAACCAAACATTGGTTAATTACTAGATAAATGAATGTGATGATGAGAATTAATCATGAATAAGTTAATTGAGTAACCCTATGTGCTAAATAAGTTAAAGCTTAAACTATGTATTAGTTAGTTGCGAGCAAAATGTGTAGCTACATAATTATATATATACATGATGGATGAGAATTAACTAAGGTGAGGTTGGTAGTTTCACCTTGGGTTAATTGTTAGAAGAGAGTAACCTTACACCTTACATGGGTTAATTGTTGTAAGATGTATATATATATATATATATATATATATATATATATATATATATATATATATATATATATATATATATATATATCATATAGAGAGTTGACCAAGCTTAGGTTAGTGTAGTAACCCTAGGTCATGGATAGGTAAATTTAATTATACTTGATTTACTGGTGTAAGTACCTTAGTCAATCAAGATGGTTAATTCCCTAAATTTATGAATTTATGTTTTTAGATAACTAACCATTGTTGGGTTAGTTGTTAACCCTAAGTGGTAATAAAAATAAAACCTTAACCAATGCTAGAGTTAAGTGTTAGTAAATATATTGAATATATATGTATACTTGATTGTAGAGAATTAACCTTACTTGTGTTAATTGGTGAAAAATAATAAAATAAGTATATCTATTGATATTATGAGTTTGGACCATAGTTGAGTGTGTGGACTAGTGTGTGGACTAACTTAGATCACTTGATGTGTTAGTAAGTTAACCACATTGTGGTTAATTGTTAGGAAAAATATAAATATGTAAATATATAAATAACATGAGATTTAACTAAGGTTGGGTATTTGAGTGACCAAGGTTAAGTTTAGTAATTTAACAATAGGTCTTATGGAGAGTTAGAGAGTTAACCACATGTGGGTTAAGTGTTGGTGTTTTGCTCACCAACTACCCAACCACCCTAGTCAATCAAGTTGTCATTCTTAGTCGTCAATCAATGGGTCAATCACATAGTCAATCATGTAGTCATTCACTAAAATAGTAAGCATGCATTAAACCTTTAATTCACCTATGTTAGTTGATTAGTGGATAATAAGTGAGGTTAGTTGAGTCTATAAATAGAAGTTAACAAGTATTGTACAAATGTTAGTCATTTGTTCATTTTACCGAAGGGGTAAGCTAGAGAATAAAATAGATAGGAAGAGACTATTTGAGAGAGAGCTAAAGAAAGGAGGAACCCATTTCAGGTAGAAGGAAGAAGAAGGAGAATGAGTCTATATATATTGTCTAACATCCATCAAGAAGATCTTCTTTTAAAAGTTTAAAAGTTTTCTTTCTTTAAAACTCTAGTTTATTATTAATGTTATAATGAAAACCTTAGATTTGGATCTTATGTTTTCAAACATTTGAAAGATTTATAAGTCATGTTATGTATATGATGTATGCAGAGTCATAAAACATGATGGTCTAGCAAATAATACTTGTGGCATCATGTTTGAACTAATCGAACCAATGATTTATGAAACTAGTTTTCATTCTGTCATTGTTAGCAATTTTAAGCTTACTTCTGTTTGGAATTGAGATTTGTGATCTAAAGAAAAGTTGTAGAGGGGGAAATTCTTATGAAAATGGACAAGAAACACCCAAAAATATTTTGAAATGAGAAAGTTATGGCTGTCGGAGCGATTGAGGGTCGAGCAGTCCATAAATTAGGGTTTTTGATTTTTGGCCCACCGCCGCAGCAGTCAAACACACTGCTGCAACGGTCAAACACACAGCCTATAACATGTTTTAGCTGTTTGGGTTGGGTCAGTCTGGGTCGGGTCGGTTAAGCGAAAGACGCAAAACTGACATAAGACGGATAAGCTAATCAGGTAAGTTTGTCAGAACTTACTCTTATGTGCATTAATATGCTACAATGTGATATTAAATTATTGATATGAAGATATATTTATATTATTTGTGTTATGTAAAGCTAATAAAGTATGAATATTTATGAAGTATGTGAAAAACATGAAGTACGATTATATGTGAAGTATGTATAAAATATGAAGCATGATTTGATAGAGGCTAGTTGCGTATTAAATGTGATGCATAAGTAGTATGAAGCATTCATAAAATGAAAAACATGAAAAGCATAATGTAGGTATAAAATGCAGAGTATGTATAAGTATATGTGAAACATGTAATGTGTAATTGTTAGACTTGCTGAGCCGTTGTGATCATTCTTGCTATAAAAATTAACACTTTCAGATAAGTACGAGATATCAGAAGTTTTCGATAAAGATCAAAAAACATGAATGCTTATTACTTTCACCGAAAGTCTAAATGATTGTTGTAGTTATGAGTCCGGATTTGACAAGTAAAATGATTGTGTAATTAAAGAAACGGTTAGTATGTATTGTAAATGTTTAAATATTCAAATTGATTGTAATAAAATGAACTTGTATCATGTATGATATTGAAACATGCTAGAAATTTGTAAATATTACGATTCTGGAATAGAAAGAGATGTTGTAAAGTTTTAAATAAATGATTATATAGCAATTATAATATTGTTGTAAGTTTTGAACGATAAGAAAAAGGTTATACAGTGGCGAACCAGATTTGAGGTTCAAGGGATCCAGATTTGGAATCGTTATAGTTCCTACCCCTTTCATGGAGTGGATGGCTTCTTCCATTTGTTTCATCTTCTTTGGATTCCCTTGGTTTCTTTGTCTTCAGGGACACTGATTATCTCCTTGGTCTGACCCTTACTTTTGGAACCTTTGGTGGTTTTACTAGTAAATTAAAATATCTGAGCAGGGATTTGTGTGTTGTTGGCATTGAGAGAAATTTGGTTTCTTCCCAGCATAGAAGATTTAGGCCTATCATTAGATCCTTGGTTTAACTTGTATTTCTACATTAATAGAGAAGTCATTTCGACGATCTGTTTCTTAAAGGACTCAAAGTCTTCCCAGGAGATGGAAATGGGGTCTGGTGTTGGAGTTTCAGATATTTTGACGGGTAGCGTCTTGACTTTTCGAGTTTGTAAACAGGTTGAGGACCAATCTACAAATAAAGAAAGAGTTTAGTTTTGAAAAATGGAGAATATGGATGCATGTTAATGTGAGATGTCTATTTTCAAGAGCTTCTTAATCTTTTTCTGCAAAATAGAGTTAGTGGTTTCATTATGACAATAGTTCAAATGCATGCTAATGTAATATGCACGTTTTCAGTGGTTCTTTAATCTTTTCCTCCAAAACACGGGTTAGCAATTTTTTTTTTGACAGGATGACAATATATAAGGTATTTAAATATGAGACTAATGATATCATATAAGGAGTAACAAGGCATGAAGAGACTTTTCGTAATGTTGGGTTTATCTGAGACTGCTGACCTACTGATAAGTAAATTTTTATATCTATTTATTACGTATTTTAGGCTTAATTATTTGTTAGTTTTTAAGTATTTTAAGTGCTTTAGGTCATTTATTTGATTTTATACATTATTATTATTATTATTTATTTTTTATTTTATTTTGTAGGAAAATCAAAATGAATGGCAAAACTGTAATTAATTGAATTAATTGGTTTGGGCGCCTTATGCGGTGATTGATTAATCAGCAGTATAGTGAAAAGACGGTGTCATTTTGGTGCTAGGACAAACCAAGGCTGGTGCATGGCATGCATGGTATTAAAGGCAACAAAAGCAAAATCTGAAATGACGTCGCATGGTAGAGAAGGGAAAAGTAGAATGCGTAATGCTCGGTTAGCAGTTTTGCTGAATTTAATTTCTATCCGTATGGGTCCCAACTGAGTTATTCCTTTCCTTTCAGGCGTTGGCAGCTTGTTTTTGAAGTGGGGCCCAAGCTTAAATTCAATTAAGTGATGTTCAGCAACAATTTAGTCTGTGTGTCCAACAATAAATAAAAATAAACAAATTAATAAATCCAAAATTAGTTTGGAAAAGGATTAAATTAAATAGTTTATTTTTAATTAATATTTGTAATTTCTATTAGAGTTAGAAAAAATTATGTAGCCTATAAATAGAGAATTTGAGGTACAATTAGGGGGATTTTCATGTACATAGATTCTTATTCTTTTTTTTATTATGAGTAGTTAAATTTTTGTTCTTGGTTTAAATTAGCAGATGCCATCAAAGTTTATGCAGTGTAAGATCTAATTGGTTTTAATTGTTCAATTTATATTCTGAGTACTGTATATTTTTCTGTGTTTAATTTTTATGATTTATTCGTTTAATTATTAGGAGAGCTACAAGTTTATTATTCGCATTAATCTAATGTTATTTATGAAGCAACTAAGATTAATAATTGTTTTACAGATCAAAAGATTATTATAGCTTAGGAAGAATCTTTATCTAAATTAAATGCAAACGCGTAGCTTGTGTTATTTAGTTCAACGATTTCTCTAATTCTTAAAGCTGCAATTAAATTAAATCTTTAGTACGTGCTGGAAGTTGTTTAGTAGTAAGGGTAATTTAGAACGCGCGTGTCTACTTAACTAAAATTAAGGAAAGAGAAGAAAAATTATTCCACTTGCGAGTAGTTATTCCTATGGTGAATATTCAAAATATTAATTGATTTATACTTTCATCAATGATTAGTTGTAAATTCTTAATGGTGGATGTTAACTTAAACCAAGTCTTTTTCTTCTGTTTTAATTGATTAAATTACTTGCATCTTTGTTTATTTTAGTTAATATTATTTAAATTACTTCTTTTAATTAAAATCTCCCCAATTCTAGTTTACAAAATATAAAATTAAATTAATCATTATTTGTGGGATCGACTCTTATTTGTACTACTACATACTTTTTTACTAAAGTAAGATTTTGTGATGATCCGAATTTTCAGAAACTCTTTAATAAAAATTAAATAAGAATTTAATTGATAAAATTATCAAGGTTGTTAAATTAATTATTATTTTATGTAGTTTATGGTATGTGATGAGATTTAATTAGTAAATTAAATCTGTGCAGAGATTATGATAAATTGTATTGAATTTAAGTAATTGAAAAGTAAATAAATTATTTAAAAACAATTTATTAAGAATAAGAGAAATTTCAGATAAATGTACATTAATTTGTACAATTAAATTGTTATGAAAATGTGGAAATTTAGATTTAAAGGAAATTACATGCTAATGTGAGAAGTAAGATTTAAATATGTATATTTATATATGTGAATGTTTAATTGATAATTATAAATTTTATTAATTATGAGAATTAAGGGATTAATAATTAAATTAATCTAAAGTTAAATGAAAAGCGAATGGGGAAGTTAATAAAATTGTAATTTTTGATTTTAGAGTTTATCAAGAATTTTGGAAGAAGTTTAGAAATTAATTGAGAAGGAAAGGTAATTATATAAATTATATAATAATAAATTATATAATTTATATTAGGAAATTAAAATAAGGTATGAAGAAAATAATAATTATATAAATTATATAAGAATAATTATGTAATTTATATAAGGTGATTAAATGGAATAAGGTTGGATGAAATTAAGAAATTATTTAAGAAAGGAGAATGTAAATATGTAAATTATATAATATTAAGTTATATATAATATATCTATACAAAGAAATTAATGTGAAATGTAAAGAAATTGAATAATAAATAAGAAAAATGAATGTTTTAAGTTAATAAAAATTATGGTTATGTATAATAGAATTATTATGACTTTTATGAAGGATAATATTTTGAAAACGTGAACATGTTAATGTAACATGTTGTCCAAGTAACGGAGTGAAAACTTATGAAAAATAATTTTTATAAGTTATATGAATTATTTTATGATTTTTGAAGGTATAAATTACCTTATATAATTACATGCATGGTGTTATGCGCGTACAAAATTTGTCATGTAAAGTACCCAAAAGAGGTATTAATATTAATAATAAATCATATTATGATTTCTAGTGAATTAAAATAAATATTTTATATACATTATATAAAATATTTATTACACGTTATAATTATGTAATGTATTAGAAAATTAAATTGCATGCATGATTTTTACTTAGAACTTTCGAGAGAGAGAATTAGCCGATTGCTAAGTCGGTGGAAGGAAATTTTTAATTGAAAAAGGAGAGCAACTTGGGTTATAAAAAGGAGAAAAAAAAAAGAACAAGAAAGAGAAAGAAATGAAAAAGGAATAAAAACACACACAAAACCCCTCTCTTTCTCTTCCACCGTGCACCACCGCCTGAACCACCATGGCTACAAGAGGGAGAAAAAAATTTATTTCAAATAATTTATGGATGTATAGTTATGAATTATATGATTTTTGGATGTATTTTGTTGTGAAAATTTGGTGAAAAAATGGATAAATTTGGAAAGGTGGCTTACTGTTTGGCGGAGGAAGAAGGAAGGAATTGCGCGGCAGCCAAATTTTTTTCAGCCGCAGGGATGAAACGACGCCGTTTGGGGCGTGCGGAAGAAGCAGCCGCGCAATGCGCAAAAGCTTCTGGAACGGTAGAGAAACGACGCCGTTTTGGCGTCGGTTGTAATGGGTCGCGCGCAATGCGTGACGGCTGACACGGCTGGAAATTACCAGCGTGCCCCTGCCCTTTTCGGTTAATACCGGTCATGTCCTTTGACCACGGAAATTACGGTAATGCCCCTGGACTTTTCGAAAAATCCCGGTTGTGTCCCTAACTTTGCTGAAGTTACGGAAATGCCCCTGGGCTTTTCGGAAAATACCGAATATGTCCCTAAAGGCACGGAAATTACCAAAATGCCCCCAAAAATATTTTTTTTATGAAATAAATGTTTAAAAATTGTTTAAAAATCATAGAAAATTATAGAAAAATACTAGAAATATAGAATGATGTTTGGGCATTAAATTTAATATTTTTGTAAAAATATTAAATATTGAGGATTAATATTTAAATATTAATCTAATAAGGTTAAAGTTTAAAAAATGATTAAATAAAATTTTCGGGCAACTAAATGTGTTAAAATTTATCCGATAAGTCAGGTTGGCCGTATTGAAGGTGTTTAATATTAAGTTAAATTAATATAGTGAAGAAACGAGGTTAATATAATTAACTATATTAATTAATAATTAACCCGGTACCCTAAAATAAATCGTCGGGTAGGGTTAATTACGTTATAGATGATATTAAGTAATTAAATTAATATCATGAAAGGATAAAAAATTATTATTTGATTATTTTATGATCATAGGTTGATCAAGAGAGGGTTTTAAGCTATCAATTAAATAATTGGACGTCAGACAAGTTCTTCAGTTCTTTAATGTTAAATGTTGTCTGTTATGATATGTTAAATGCATATATATTATGTGTTATGTGATCTGTGGCTAATATGACAACTATGTGTACTTTGTGCGATAATGTGAGATATATTACTATAGTAGAAGCACAAGCACGTGATGTATGACACACACTGAGCATGTTAAGGTATGTGCTACGTGAAACATAAACTGTTGAACTTGCTGAGCCGTTGTGCTCATTACTTGCTTAATAAACATTTTTGCAGGAAAGAAATAACTTTCAAGAATATCAGATATGATATAGATGAATTACCTAGAAGGTTGAAAACGTAATTGCTATATTTTCAACATTATGATTCAATGTGAGAATTTGTTAATTTACTGTGATGAATTGTATGTATATATAAGTTGAATCTGGATATGATAAAAGTTCAATTATGAACTGTGGTTGATCAGGATAATTGCTATGATAGAAATTATTATATGTTTGATTACGAATGGCGCAACAAGGAATATTTGTATGGAAATAAATGACTGTAAATTTTAAATCAATAAATAGTTGTACGGATATGAAAGGATATTAAATTTTGAATGATGAGATTTAAGATATTGGTTACAGAAAGAAAAGTTAAGGTTGCGATCCAGGGACTAGGATCCAGATGTAAAGATTTTAAATATCCAAATATTTTAATACAACGATTGAATCAAGAAAAAGAAAAATATATATGAGAATTTTGATAATTGTTGATTTTAAAATCAATTAATGGATCAATTATAGTGTTTAAAGATTTATTAACGGACCGAAATTCGGATGTAAGGAAAAAAATGATTAATTAATATGAAATTTAAGGTAATAAGGTTGGTCGAATTTCGGGGTCGTTACAGATTTTATTTTTGAGTGCCTGCAACAGCATACCAAATTTTGGTATCGTTGCCGAAGACTGATTCTAATTCATTTTTGTGTTTTTTGTAAACTTTATTTTAATTTAGTAATTTTACTTAGATTTTATTTTTCTAGTTTTTCATAGTTTAATTAAGTTACGTAGGTTAAGGATGGAAGTCATACCTGATTATGTTAATGAGGTAAATATTTATTCTCTTCTGTAACAAATTGATAGTTTAATTTCTCTTGTTTATCAAATGGTTGTAGATAATGTGCAACCGGTGGAAGCCTATAGGATTTGTGTGACAATAAGACATCCAGTTGATATGTGTTCAATTCTTCGGGAGGAGTCCTATAAACAAGCCAATGTAGCAAGTGGTTTTCCTGATCAAGTGCAAAAGAGATATGTTCCCTATTCAAACACGTATAATTTGGGATGGAGAGATCATCCTAATTTCAGTTATGGGAATCTAAAAATGAATTCACCCACAAATCAAAACTTTCCAAGTTATTAACAATACAGGCAGTCATATCCCCAACAACAGTAGGGTCAATCATTTAATTTCGATATGTCTTTAGAGGATATGCTTAAATTACTTAAAACTAATACTTTGCAATTTCAACAGGAGACTAAACAATATCATTAGAAAACAAGGGAAATAATTCAAGACATGAGGGGTGGTATGCAAACTTTGAATAATCAAATGGGACAAATGGCAACTGTACTCAATCAGTTGGAGGAGTAAGATTGTGAACCATTACCCTCTCAAACAGTGGAGAATCCAATGGAGAATACAAGTGCAATCATGTTGAGAAGTAGTAGCGAGGTAGAAAATCCAAAAAAAATAGCCCCTCCATCACCGAAGCAAGAGAAAGTAAACAACATCAATGAAGCGGACAATGTCAATACAAACAATGATGTTCTTTGTGATTATGTCATACCTAAGTTGCAGGAAGTTGTTGAGCATACAGATAAGCAGAATTTTGAGGTTATGATTACTAACAGTATGGAGTTAAGAGTAAGAAGAAGAAATTAAGAACAATTTAGAGTTAGAGCAAGAAGAATAAATTAAGCAAAATCAAAATCTGAAGGAGGCTGTAGTTGCATTGCATTATGTGTCTGTGATTTTAGATAAGTATGCAATACCTTCCATTCAATTACCTGTTACTAATAAAAAATCTTTACCTTCTGTTGTGCAGGCTTTAATTCCAGATTTAAAATTCATCGCCGATCATCTCAAAGACTTATTTTTTAAAGAGAGAGTCAAACCTTCATGTCAACTGCAAGGGTGATTGAACATACTAATGATGGATAATTGTTAGATGGGATACTCAAAATTTATGAAATTTGAGTGACTTAGTAATTTGACATGTTGTCGAGCTAATAACAATAAACAAATACGCTGTTTGAAAGGCAACCCAATGGGGAGTATAATTTTCTTTCTTTTTATTTTTGCATTTATGTTTTAGTTATTTGATTTTTTCTTTGCATTTTTTACTTTACATTAGGGACATTATAAATTTTAAGTGTGGGGGAATGGATTTAAATTTTTTATTTTATTTTATTTTTTTGGGGTCATATTTTGAAAAAAAATTAATTTTTATAATTTTTTGGTATATTCACTGCAAACCCTCACGGTAACTCATCCACTTGTGGTAACATTGTAATTTAAAAGCTTGTTGCACGTGCTAAGTGTAACCGTGTTTCCTACAAAAATGGGTTAGTTTTATTTTTAAGATGAGTCACTTAAGCAATGAATTAATTGAATTTTAATTTTTTAGGCAATGATAAAAAATATTATTTTTATTTAATAATTTTTAGAAAATGAATAAATTTTTGCTTAGTCTAAATTTTAATTATTTGTTAGTTATTACGTTGTTTTAGATCCTTTAAATTTTTATGCACTCAAATTTATTTGTTTGAGCTAGTTTTAATTTAAGAAAAATTTATATGGTTAAATGTTTATGAAATTTATTTTTGAATTCTAGATCTTATTTGATCATTATTTGAAGTGAAATATAAAGCAACATATAATTTGAGAGAAATGATTTAGGTAATTTTTCTATAATTTTTAAATTGAAAGGAAAAAAGAGGTCTTGTGGTGGGTTGAGATGGAGCGTAAAACACACTTACTCATAAACATATGAAAAATGAAAGGGAGCGTAAAACGCACTCGCTGGTGAGATGAGAATAAAATGCATTTACCGAGAAAAAGAAAAAATAAAAAAAAATGGGATGAATCATAAAATGCACTCATTTAAAAGAAAGAGGAAAGAAAAAAATGGAAAGAAGTATTTGAAAAAAAATGATATTAATAATTCTAATGTATTTAATTGTTTCAAAACCTTTTGATTTTTAGGTTATATTTGTTTATATTATCTTTGAGTGATGTGAAAAATGAGTGTATAAAGTTTAACTTACCCTTTTTGATATTTTTTACGAGCAATTTAATTATGTTAGTGGATCTAAGTTTTTGTTAGTTTAACTTGAATAAAATAAGATTGATAAATATGTTAAAATTTTAGTCTTTGCATGGTTTTAAAATTTTCTTTGAGTTATCATTTAAAAAGATATTTGAGGCTAATGTTGAAATTATATTGATTCGATGTTCAGGTCAGTTGGTTTATTTAGTAGAGTTTTAATTTTATAGTTTTATTTTAGCTTTGCTTGAGAACAATCAAAGATTTAAGTATGGGAATATTTGATAAGTAGATTTTTATATCTATTTATTACGTATTTTAGGCTTAATTATTTGTGAGTTAATAAGTATTTTTAGTGTTTTAGGTCATTTATTTGATTTTATACATTATTATTATTTTTATTTTTATTTATTTTTTATTTCATTTTGTAGGAAAATCAAAACGAATAGCAAAACTGTAATTAATTGAATTAGCTGGTCTAGGCGCCTTGTGCGATGATCGATTAATCAGCAGCATAGTGAAAAGATAGTGTCGTTTTGGTGCTAGGACAAACCAAGGCTGGTGCATGGCACGCCTGGTATTAAAGGCAACAAGAGTAGAATCTGAAATGGCGTCGCATGGTAGAGAAGGGAAAAGTAGAATGTGCAATGCTCGGTTGGTAGTTTTGCTAAATTTAATTTATATCCGTATGGGTCCCAGTTGAGTTATTCCTTTCCTTTCAAGCGTTGTCAGCTTGTTCTTGAAGTGGGGCCTAAGCTCAAATTCAATCAAGTGATGTTCAGCAACAATTTAGTCTGCGTGTCCAATAATAAATTAAAGTAAATAAATTAATAAATCCAAAGTTAGTTTGGAAAAGGATTAAATTAAATAGTTTATTTTTAATTAATATTTATAATTTCTATTAAAGTTAGAAAAAATTATGTAGCCTATAAATAGAGAATTTGAGGTACAATTAGGGGGATTCTCATGTACATAGATTCTTATTATTTTTTTTATTATGAGTAGCTAAATTCTTGTTCTTGGTTTAAATTAGCGAAAGCCGTCAAAATTTATGTGGTGTTAATTGTTTAATTTATATTGATTCTAATTGGTTTTAATTGTTTAATTTGTATTCTGAGTACTGAATATTTTTCTGTATTTAATTTTTATGATTAATTCGTTTAATTACTAGGAGTGCTACTCGTTTATTATTCGCATTAATCTAATGCTATTTGTGATGCAACTAAGATTAATAATTATTTTGCAGATCAAAAGATTATTATATTTTAGGAATAATATTTATCTAAGTTAAATGCAAATGTTTGGCTTGTATTATTTAGTTCAATGATTTTTCTAATTTTTAAAGTTGTCATTAAATTAAATCTTTAGCCCGTACCGAAGGTTGTTTAGTAATAAGGATAATTTAGAATGCTTGTAGTTATTCCACCCGTGAGTAGTTATTTTTACGGTGAATAGTCAAAATATTAATTGATTTATACTTTCATCAATGATCAGTTTTAAATTCTTGATGGTGGATGTTAACTTAAACCAATGTTTTTTCTTCTGATTTAATTTATTAAATTACTTACATCTTTGTTTATTTTAGTTAATATTATTTAAAGTACTTCTTTTACTTAAAACCCCCCAATTCTAGTTTATAAAATATAAAATTAAATTAATCATTTTCTATCGAATCGACTCTTACTTGTATTATTGCATACTTATTTACAAAAGTAAGATTTTATTTTTGGGTGCTTGCGACAATACACCAAATTTTGATTATTTGTTAGTCTAAATTTTGATTATTTGTTATTTATTACGTTGTTTTAGATCATTTAAATTTTTATGCACTCATATCCATTTGTTTGAGCTAGTTTTAATTTAAGAAAAATTTATATGGTTAAATGCTTATGGAAAATATTTTTGAATTATATATCTTATTTGACCATTATTTGAAGTGAAATATAAGACAAAATAAAATTTGAAAGAAATGATTTAGGTAATTTTTCTAGAATTGTTAAATTGAATGGGAAAAAAAGTCTTGTGGTGGGTTGAGATGAAGTGTAAAACGCACTCACTCATAAATACATGAAAAGCGAGAGGGAGAGTAAAACACATTCGCTGGTAAGATGAAGCATAAAATGCACTCACCAAGAAAAAAAAAAGAGAAAAAAAATAGGATAGAGTAGAAAATGCACCAATTTAAAAAAATAATATGATTTTTCGATTGTAGTGGATCTTCGCAACCTACTTTTCGGCATGAAGGTCCCTAGATCTCGCAACCTACTTCATGGGAATAAATTCAATTTTCGATTACAGTGGATCTGAGTGGTGCCTTTCCTGAGCCTCGTAGGGGATCGCCCTCTTAGTCCAGTAATCAATATCCAACGGATTCACCTCCTAGTGGAGGAATCACACAACATACATGTTTGTTTGCAGAAATCAAACATACAATCTAATTGTATAAAACAGCGGAAGCATGCAATAAATCAAATTTAAAATTTTCTACAAACCAAATTATAGGATTTTTCTTATGTGATACTTATTAATTGAGGAATGATAAAAATTATACCTATAGATGAAACAACTTCTTGAACAGCTAGAAGTTCGCCTTCCTTGATCCTCCACGTTCTTCTTCGATTCCACCAAATAAACGCCGGCTATAAAGTGTATGTAGCACTCTAAAGGTGATCCACCAAGAGATTATGAATAGAAGAAGTAGATTTAGGTTCTTCAAGACCTTGGGTGACAAACCCTAATTCTTTTTCTTTCTCCCTCTCTCTAACGTCTTAGATGTAAAGAATTATAGAGTATTCTCTCTTAATACTTCCAACAACCAACTTTATAATAAGACACGTCTTATTTATAGACTTGCTCAACTCTCTTAAACTCTGTAGGAATAAAGTTTTGATTTAATTTTCAATTTAATTAAGAACTAAATTAATAATTACAATTCATAAACCATTTAGAAACTTAATTATTTATAATAATAATAATTCCTAAACCATTTAGAAACTATATAATAATAATAATAAGGCTCCTCTTATTAATTTATAATTAGTATTTCTAAAATACATAATTATAAATATTTAGCTATTTAATTTATTCTATCACCATAGCATAAATTAAATATACTTAATTTATTATTACTATTATATCATCTACTTCTAAAATAAATATTTCTCTTTTATGGTGTGACCATTTAGGTTCAATATTATACCGGTTGTGAATAAATAAATTAAAACTATTCTAATATTATTTATTTATGAATTAAACTCATTTAATTTAAAATAAATAAATATATTTATTCTATCTAACTTTTTGAATAATATGAAATCAAAGTTTAATTACAAAGAATCGATTTAGTAAATAGTTACCATACAATTCAATTATTCTACCATGCAATGTCCCGATTAAATATAAGATATGAAATTAATGTCAAGTCTTATTTTATTTGATCATATGTATTCCAATTCTCAAAAGCACAAACTCTAGTTAATGTAAATTAGAAACTCATTTTTAATTCTATTCAACCCTTGTCAGGAATTTCTGAGTTGTCATTTATCGAATTATATAAGACATTATCTCCTTTTACTAGAAGTGATAAATCTTTTGTTGATCATTCACCTACCGCTATATACACTTTATTATACTAGAATATACCCTTTGATATACCGACAAGCCTTAAGGAATATGACAAAGTATAACTCAGAATATATAAAATACCATGATGATCTAAAATTCGAGGATCACATGCACTACTATCACTATAAGAACTTCTATTGATAGACAAGTAAAACTCCTAAGCGAGTTACGTTCAGTGAACTTATTCTCCAATAAAAACCTACATACTTGATTTAGTGTCTCCACATAAATGATTATTAGATCAATCATTCTCTTCTAAATAGCAAATATAATATGTACTAATCTATTCAGATCTACTAACCCCATATTAATGATCATATGATTAGGAATATATTAGTATTGAGCTATCTGAAGTTTAGATCTCATTAATATGATCAACATCATGATTATAAAAGTATTGCTAAAAAACTATGGGTTATCACTTTAATTAATTTAACTAATTAAACATGGATAAATAAGCGCCTTTAAATAAATAAAACTTTTATTAATTAAATGAATAAGATTATAAAGTATATGTTATCACATCAAATGTGATTGACTTGAGGATATACTACTTTCAATTTTCTACTAAATCTAATCTTATTGGTATTTAATACCCATCTTCTCTAAGTTACGATCTAACTGCTTCGGTGTTAATGCTTTAGTAAATGGATCGGGAATGTTGTTCTGAGAGTCCACTTGCTCTATAGCGACATCTCATCTTTTAATGATTTTTCTAATCAAACAAAAGCATTGCAACACGTGTTTGGATTTCTGATGAGCCCTGGATTCCTTGGTTTGTGCAATAGCCCTAGTGTTATCACAATACAAAGGCACTGGTCCTTGTATGTTAGGAATCACTCCAAGTTCTGTAATGAAGTTTTTTATCCAAACAGTCTCATTTGCAACTTCACTTGCATCTATGTACTTTGCGTTTATCACTGAATTAACAATTGTCTACTACTTGTAACTCTTTTAACTTACTGCACCACTGTTTAGGGTAAACACATAACCCGAAACAGATTTATAGTCATCTTGGTCAGTCTAAAAACTTGAGTCTGTATAGCTCTCTAGTTTTAAATCAGACCCGTCTATATAAGGAACACATCCTTAATCATTCTTAAGTATTTTAGGATGTTCTTTACTTCCTTCCAGTGATCTTTTCCAGGATTAGACTGATATTTTCTTGTCAAACTCAGTGCATAAGTAATATCAGGTCTTGTACATATCATCCCATATATGATAGATCCTATCGTTGAAATATAAGGAATTCTATTCACGCGATCTCTCTCTTCAGGTGTCTTTGGAGACTGTTTGTTGGAGAGATATTCTCTATGGCTCATTGGTATGAGACATCTCTTGGAGTTTTCAATGTTAAACCTCTTTAGCACTAAGTCAATATACGTACTTTGGGTCAAGTTAAGCATTCACTTTGATCTATCTCTATAGATCTTTATCCTCAACATGTAGGATGTTTTTCTCAAATCTTTCATGAAGAAATGTTTAGACAACTATATTTTTATTGATTGTAGCATCGGTATTTCATTCCTTTTCAGTAATATATCATCAACATATAATACTTTAAGGTCTTTCCTTGACAAAATTGAGCTTTGGCAAGCCTGTAACTAGATCTTTGGAGGCAAGCTTTGACATGTTCCTAAAGTTCAAGTGAGACAATCTTTAATGCCACAGTCACCTGACGTCTTTTGATACTTTAGTAAGGAAACATACTGTTTCGATTGAACTTAGTTCTTCTAAATTAACCACATACACTTTGTCTTCCCTAGTTCCAGACAACTTCAATGAGTTTATTTCCAGGTCTCTGACTTGATACTAGTTGTTGAAGAAGATTACTTGAAGCCCTTTGTCACACAGCTGGCTGATGCTTAACAAATTATTCTTCAGTCCTCCAACGCATGCATGTGAGGATTCGAATTTTCAGGATTATTTTAATAGTGTTAAATAAGAATTTAATTGATAAAATTATCAAAGTTGTGTAAGTAAATTATTATTTTATGTGATTTAAGGTATGGGATGAGATTTAATTAGTAAATTAAATCTGTACAGAGATCATGATGAATGATATGGAATTAAAGTAATTTAAAAGCAAATAAATTGTTTAAAAATAATTTATTAAGAATAAGAGAAATTTCATGTAAATGTACAATAAATTGTACAATTAAATTATTATGGAAGTGCAGAAATTATGTTTTAAATGAGGTTATATGGAAATGTAAAAAATATGAATTAAATATGTATGTATATATATATATATATATATGTGTGTGTGTGTGTGTGTGTGTGTGTGTGTGTGTGTGTGTGTGTGTGTTTATGCTTAATTGTTATAATTATAAATGTTATTAATTATGAAAATTAAGGGATTAATAATTAAATTAATCCGAAAATTTATGAAAAGTTAATGAGGAAGTTAGTAAAATTATAATTATTGATTTTAGATTTAATTAAGAATTATGGAGGAAGTTTAGAAATTAATTGAGAAGAAATGTAATTATATAAATTATATAATAATAATTATATAATTTATATAAAGAAATTAAAGTGATGTATGAAGGAAATTATAATTATATAAATTATATAAGAATGATTATATAATTTATATAAAGAGGATTAAATTAATAAGAGAATTAATAAATGTATAATTTTGGTTATATAATTAATTGATGATTATGGAAGAATTTAAGAAATTATTTAAGAAAGGAGAATATAAATATATAAATTATATAATACTAAATTATATAACTTATATATAAAGAAATTAATGTGAAATGTAAAGAGATGAAATTAAATGAGGAAAAATGAATGTTTTAATTCATTAAAAATTATGTTTATGCATAATTAAATTATTATGATTTTTATGAAGGATAATATTTCGAAAACGTGAACATGTTAGTGTAACATGATGTCCAAATAACGAAGTGAAAAATTACGATTTTTTTTTTTATATATTATTTGAATTATTTTATGATTTTTGGAGATATAAATTATCTCATATAATTACATGTATGTCATTATGCGTGTACAAAAATTATTAAGAAAAGTACCTAAAAGAGGTATTAAAATTATTTATAAATCATGATATGATTTTTGGTGAATTAAAATAAATATTTTATATACATTATATAAAATATTTATTACACGAAATAATTATGTAATGTGTTTAAAATATTTTTTATGCTTCATTTTGCCAAATCTGGAAGTTTCAAGAAAGTTCAAAGGCGGTGGAAATTTTTTTTTTGTATGCCAATGTGGGTGGCTAGTGTTAGTATTTGAAAGAAAAAGAAACAAAGAGGAACAAAAGGAACAAAAAAATATGTTCTTCTCTATTTCTCCTATCCGGCAACACCACCACCACCGAACACCACCCATAACCACCATGGCTACCACCAAGAGGGAGAAGAAGAGAAAATCCAAGTATAGAGAAGCTTCAAGGAAGGATAATCAAGTTTTGAAGGTATAAAATTTAATTATTTGAATTAATTTAGTATTTTTGGATGATGAAAAAATTGTATGAAAAAATTGTGAATAATTATTCCAAATAACTTTTGGATGTATATCTATGAATTATATGATTTTTGGAGTAGTTTTTGTTGTGAAATTTTGAGAAAAAATTGGATAAATTTTGGCAAAGTTGGCTATTGTGCACGACAGAAAGGAAAATAAATAAATAAATAAGGTCGCCTGCGCCATGCGCGGCGGCAGTTTTTTTTCAGAAACGCGGGTCGAAACGATGGCGTTTCGACCACGCAGTGGAAGGGTTCCGCACAATGCGCGGAGGCTTTGGTAACGCCAGCCGAAACGACGTCGTTTGGCTGGCAAGAGGACGCTGCGCGCAATGCGCGGCGATCGGTCACGTGGGGAAATGACCGTTTTGCCCCTGGCCTTTCCGACAAATACCGAACAAGTTCTAACGTTGCGAAAATTACAAAAATGCCCCTGGACTTTCCGAGAAATTCCGGTTATGTCCCTAAGGGCGCGGAAATGACCAAAATGCCCTCAGAAATGATTTTAATTGAAATAAATGTTTAAAAATTATAGAAAATTATAAAAAAATACTAAAAAATATAAAAATGATGTTTGGGCATTAAATGTAATATTTTTGTAAAAATATTAAATATTGGGGATTAATATTTACTTATTTAAATATTAATCTAATAAGGTTACAATATAGAGCCTTGTTGTCGGTCATGTGTCTTGAGCATCCACTATCAAGATATTAGATTAATATAGTGAAACTCCTCAATTGCAATAAATGTTAACTTTTATTTTGGTACTTAGATTTGCTTGGGTCCTAATTTGTTAGTTCCCTTAGGGACCAAACTCTGATTGATTTCAAGTCTATAAAAAATAACATAATAATCATTGAAATGACATAATGCAGCTACATGACCATATTCATGACAATTAGAACACCTTATAGGCTGCATGATTATGTGTGTGCGTGGATCCTTTCTTATCAAGGACATGTGTGGATGATAAACCCTTTGAACCCTTCTTCTGGGCTAATTCTCTCTCTACTTCCACACTACTCTACGATTCTGTGATTTCGTAAGGTAGAAATTTACTCTACGTTTCCTGCCTAATTAGGTCATAGAGTTAGGTTTACCCCGACTCTACGATCCTTCTGGACTTGAAGGTAGTGTTAGATTTACCCTGTGGTTTCACGAACCCTAGACCAATGTGTGATATGTTGTTCTCAGGTATCACAACCTAATCAAAAGAGATTGGACAACATGAAATAATTAGCTCTGTGACCTCTGTGGATTTCACGAAACACAATGCCTCTATAGGGAGTAGAAGCACTATTGTTGTTAATTTCCACACTTTATCCACACTTTGATCTGAAGGATAATCCCCAAATCCTAAACATAATCGGTCTAAGACTACTTTTTAACTTGTGATTAGTGAGTCCATTGAGGAAGAAGATCTATTCCACGTACAGATCATCTTTTCCAGTACCTTTATCATAGAAACCAGAATTGATTCTTTATGTGCATTTTGTTCAGTTATCTTTCTAAACCTCTCATTCTCAGCTTCACGGTTGGAAAGAGAGTTAAACTTCGTAGAGCTGTTTTTAACTCTACTTGAACTTTCTTTTCTGCTTTTGAAAAGGAGAATGGTCATTTGATAGAACCCTTAACCACTTCATATATTTATGCAAATATAAAGTAATATCATGCAATGCAGTTTTAAAATCATCAATATCTATATCAAGAGAATTGAAATCAAATACCTTATCGATTTTAATCTCTTGACAATCAGTGGTGTTATTGGCGTCTGCTTCTCTGGCCATTAGACATAAGTTGGCCATTTGTCTTCACTAGATTCAGAGCTTTAATCAATCTCATAATTACTCCACAATCCTTTTACTGCAAGGCAATCTTTCTTTTGGAACTTTCTATGACCATTAAACTCTTTCTTTGGGGCTGACTTCATTTTGTCCTTTTTCAGATCTTCTCGTAGGGGCTTGTTACACTTACCAATATAGTGACCTGACTTTTGCAATTATAGCACAGGTCCTTTGTGTGATCACGGCTGCTCTTATTATTGTTGTTGTTGTTGTTGTTGTTATATCTTCTAGGCTTGTTAATTCTGCCTTTTCGTAAGAACTTCCTCAGTCTTCTGGCTAACAAAGCAATATCTTCATCATCTTCTTCACCATTATCATCAGAATCTGCTTCAACAAAGGCTTTGCAAATTGCATATGATGCTTTGAGAGTGACTCCCCTGTCTTTTTTCTTTGGTTCTGATGCAGTCTTTGCTCGTTGGTTAAGTTTTAACTCATAGGTAAGTAGATTTAACGTAGAGCTTCTGCACGATCATCTCGTGTAGATTCTTTAACTATCTAATTTAGTGGTTTTTGCATCCCACTTTCTTGGCAGAGCCCTCATAAACTTGATATTGAGGTCTTTATTTAGGTAGACCTTTTCAAATGCTCTGAGAAAGTTGAGCAGCACATTGAATCTCTCATATGTGACAGTTATGTTTTCCCTAGGGATATAAAAGAATATTTCATATTGTTGGGTTAGCAGGGACTGCTTGATTTCCCTGATTTCTTCAATTCCTTCATGCATCACAAGCAAGGCTTCTTAGACTTCCTTAGCTGTCTTGCAATTGACCACATTTTAGAATAATTCATCTTCTAGAGCCATGGATAGGATGTTATTAACTATTTTATCTAGTTGCAGAAGTTTATTCTCCATATCTGTCCATTTTGCTTTCTACTTGATTGCTACCTTGTTTGGATCTTCTGTTATTAGAGAAAGTTTTCTTGGTACATATCGGCCATTGATCATAGCATCAAACATGTCTTCATTAATCGTATCCATAAATACATGTATTCTAACTTTTCAGTTAGCAAACTTATCTTTGTTGCAAGAGGTGGTTTGATTCCACCACCAAGCTCAGAATTGATTTTGTTTTGTGCCATTGATCTACTCAAGTGTTTTAAGCTTTGTTCAAGAGAACCTACTCTGATACCACTTGTTGTGTCCCAAAGGCATTAGAGATCTAGAAAGGGGGTTGAATAAATTAATTTTGCTTTTAAGAAAGTATTACCAGATTATAAATTAAGCAAGTTATTTTGATTATGCACAACAGAATATTAATTTGAAAGACTCCTTCAAAGATTTAAAGAAATTCTGAGTTCTGAATTTAGTTAACTTGTGGAATTAAATCACAAAAAGATATAAAAGATTATGTAAAAAATAAAGAGACACATAAATTTTAAGTGATTCGGAACACAAAGATCTCATAGTCCACTCTTTTATTCTTCGAGTAGGGAATCCACTAAGGATGAGGGTGATCACTTAGATCAGTTCACTAAGAACTATTACAATCGACGAATCATTTAGATTCTTCAAGCCACTAAGACTCGGTATTTATCACTCAAACTAGTTCACAAAGAACTTTTTAAGTCACTTAGACTTAGTTATAAGAAGATCACTAAGACCAAAGAATCACAAAGAGAATAAATGATTTTGAGTTGTTGCTCAGTTGCTTTAGAAAGTAGTATGTCTTCAAGCCAATCACATTTGATGTGATAGTATTTATTTTGTAATCTTATTCAATTTATTAATAAAATTTTTATTGAAAGGCATTTTCTTGTTCATAATTAATTGGTTGAATTGATTAAATGGATACATTCATAGTTTTGAAGCAATGCTTTTAGAATCATAATGTTGATTATACTAATGAGATCTAAATTCATGATAGCTCAAAACTAAAATGTTCCTAATCGTGGGATTACTAAAATGGGGATTAGTAGATTCGGATAGATTAATACATACTATACTTGCTATTCAGAAGAGGATAATTGATCTCATAATCATTTATATAGAAATACTAAAACAAGTATGTAGGTGGAGAATAAGTGCATTGAGCGTGACTTGCTAAAGGAACACATAATGGAGTTTTACTTGCCTTTCAAGAGATTATGTATACTGGATTATAGTGAAGAACTTAAAGAAGAATGAATCAAGATTATGAAAGTTGAGTTTTTGTATACTCATAATTTATGTATTAAGATGAATCATAGTATATATGATTTTGAAAACTACGGTGGATTGTAAAGATTGCGATCCTAGAATAAGCCAATGTTGTAAAATTTTAAATAATTGAGTTTATCAATGTATTGATAATAAATGTTGTAAAGATTAAGAACGAGGTTGTATATTAATGCACAAGATTGGGATCGAAAATAGTCCGAATTTTGAAGTCGTCACAGGAACCTCACAAAAAACTTCTGTTGTTTGATGATTTTGTATTTAAGCTCACTCATTTGTATTGTGATAACAATTTTTATGTAGGTTTTGCTAACAGTTTTAAAGTATCACAACATCCAAACACATAAAGATAAATGATTTGACCATCAAGAAAAAGGTCAGCATAAGTGATCTTACAGTAGAGTATATTTGTGCAGATAATATGGCTTTTTACTCCTAAACTATAATTTTTCACCTCATATATTTGAATAGATATGTTGCTATCATATTCATAAATACATCATGAGATGTGTTTGTTTAGTGGGAGTTATACAGTTTGCCCGTATAAAGTTTTTCATATGTAATGATTACTTTCTTTAATATAAAGTATTATAATGACTATCTTTTGCATGCAATTAAAAAAAATAAATTGCAATTTTTTCTAACTGTTTGTATTTAACACGTGTGTGTTATATATATAGACATGTCACTATATAGAGTACTAAGGTATGTGTCAACCTTAAATAAATATATTTTGTGATAATAAAATTAAGACATAAGAGATTCATTGTAATCATAAAGTGATGATGGATGAAAAGTTAACCAATGATAATTCAATTCAAGTGTTATCGGGGTCGCTACACTACCATATTAAATCCATATTAGTAAAGTTAAGGATCTTTGTAATTATGGTTGGTTCAATGTCGATTAAAAGATACAATTACCTCTATGATTCAAGGTTGGATGTTCTATAGAGTCGGATTGACTTTCAGAGTAGTTACTAGATCAATGGTTTTATCAAAAGTGCACATAGAGTTTTAAAGTTGATGATTAGCTTGTGATTTATTTTTATATAAATTAATTTTCAATTAACAATATTTCAAGTGGGAGAAGGTAATATTATTTTGTAAGATAATATTAATTATATTTATATAAAAATAGGCTAATCGATTGATCTAATTAAGTGTAATATATAAATTTTAATCAAGTCTGATATGGGTTGACTAATGTGAGTTCTTTAAGTAAAATTTTGGACTTTTGATGAATAGGCCCATTAGGGTTGTTAATGAGAAATAATATAAATAAGTAACTAGATCATCTCCTTTATCCAACACGCATTTAAGGATATTATAATACTGAAAGTTTCTTATCAAGTCGACATTTAGGACATTAAAAGAGTAATATCTTGTTCATCCAGAAATCAATTCCGCCGTGTTCATTATAAATTTTAAATAAAATACACACAACATTATTATTTTTCTCTATATTTTAAGTGTTCTCCCATTTATGTTTAATGATGAAATTAATTATTGCAGATTAATTCTTACATGCCATGACACAAATTACCTCCATGGAGATGAGTTTACTTGGAGGAAAAAAAATTCAAATCTAAGGAATCTACAGACTTATTCTTTCTCGAACACTTTCAAGTTCATTACTATTTCCTTACAAAAATCTCAGGAATCTACAAACTTATTCTTTCTCGAACACTTTCAAGTTCATTACTATTTCCTTACAAAATCTCAGGAATCTACAAACTTTTTTTTCTTTCTCGAACACTATCAAGTTCATTACTATTTCTCTTCCCTCCCTTCCCTTCCCCTCCTTTTTCTCTGTCTGGGGTGCAGATGCATTGGATCATCAGGACAACTGGAGCAATTCTGAAAGAAGTTTACACACTAGGCTTCACAATGCCCCAGAGTTTCCACCCACCAAGTCCTGCCAGAGAAAATGCCTGCAATTTAAAGCATGCTTCAAGTCAGACTGAGAAGTAGGAAAGGTGACAATAATCAATTCCTGCGCTGATGTAATGACCAAATTTGGTTGACAGCCATATTGCTCCAAAGTCCCAATTCATTACTTAATCCTATTTCCAAAGGTTACCGGTAAATGCTACTCCGATTTCAAAGAAACTAACCGATTTTTCTCACAGTTTTTCCTAGTATAGAATAGATGATCCATATTCAGTTGTGCATCTCTTCAATCTCAAGGTGCAAACAATTGTGTTCTTAACACCAAGGATAAACTTCTACATAAGCAGAGTGTGTTCAAACTCAAATATCATCCTCCAACATACGATAATCAAAACCAGTTAAACTTCTTAGAATTTGTAGCCTAACATTGTAGAAATTGACATGGAGAAATGACTTAGGAAATTGATCAATCCATCATTAACTTAAGTTTTTACCCAGTAGGTGGACTAGTTTTGCACTACCTTGAATAAAGTTCATGTTCAACTGCAGCTGAAAAAGGAACTGCATAGGTAAATGACACATCAGGTCTATTTGGTACAAGTACATTTAATGCTCAAGTTGCAGAAACCGAGTCCTTTCACAGCAACAGTAATGGAAAACCAGGTTACTGAAGGGATGCGTTTGTTACTTTCTACAAATATTTGGACTCTTTAACACATTTGGTATGTGATGATGCACATGTGAGCTTTTATATCGACAACAATGAGAAGACCAGTAGAAATGTATTAAAGCTAGTTCAATAAGCAGGGAAAATCAGGTTAGTGTAAAAGGTCATTTTCTAAACTTCTAGTCTCCTAGTCCCTAGTTCAGTATATTCTTTCTATTTACGGTTGAAACTCTGGCCAAATCAACAAGCTCTAATTTGTTTCTCATGTTTCGATAGTACAACTCTACATCCTATGCTCGTTGGCCGCCTGAAACCAATCATTTCTCACCTGATGAATACCAGCACAAACATAGTCACAGTTTCTGGGTATCAATGGCTTAGCTTCGAAGTCACTGCCTTGAGCAATTTATTCAGTATCAGCTGACAACGTTATTGGTACCAGTCCCATGCATGAAAAGTAGAATAATAAACAATTGCTAATACAATATAATGCTGTGCATGAAAAGTAAATAATAAACTATTTACTTCATATGATTGGTTTCAAGAAATGCAAAGAATCCTACCACGTTGATCTATATAATAAATTTTATATATGCTTATAATTATTTATGACATGTAATGGATAACTGCATCAATCAGAGAGAAAAAGTAGTTGTTGAAGGAAGATGAAGATGGTTTTATGTTGAGCTAGAGCCTCAAGAAAGGTCAGTGTATGATGCAATATAAAGTGCAGCCTTGCATCAAGCTTAATAACTGAACTGATTTGTGAACTATCAATCAAAGACCTCAACAAAAGTCATCGTAGAAGCATCTGTTTTCCATGAGCAACTTAAAAGTTTTCTTTTTTCAAATGGTTTTGGTTATGAGAAACTGCGCAAAGAATCAGGATGGTATGAACAAGAACTTCAAGATTTAAAGGCATCTGAGAAAGCAACCAAATATTGTGATTCTTCATATTTTCTGATGGATGAAACAAAAGGTTTTCCCCCAGGTTGAACAACCAAGTCGAAGAACATAAACTGGAAAGTTAGAAGAAGCCAACCACAAACTATTGATTGCCATGCTTGACAATCTTTAGTACTTGTAGGCAAATCTTCAGAAATCTATAGCAAGAACGACCAAGGAAGAGTCACCTGCGGAAATAATTGAAATGACTTCACATGGGGTTGAGGTAATCCAAGCACCAATTGATATTCACTTACGAAGCACTATCACTAAGGAGAACAAACAAGTAGATGCTGACCATGTCTCATATCTACACACAGAGCATCGCGAGAGCCTTTTTTATTACCACTGAGTTGCTTTCCTGAGTTAGTTACCTCTGGCTGATCTTCTACCGAGTCTATTAGGTCTTATCTTTGGTGAATAGACTGATTTGGATTAGAAATGGACTTGGTCAGTATAAGGGTACAACAGTAACATGAGAAGATCACTAAAATGAATGCGAGACTTGTATCTGTTTAAGGACTTGGGGTTATTAGAAATGAGTTAATATAGCAAAACTAATAACAATCAATCCACAATTAACAGTTTCAACAAATTAATTGAAGAATTCTAAGCATTTTTGGATTTCGATATGCTAGAATGCATTAATTGTTTGCAATTAAAGTCTGGCTAAGATGGATACGGTGTAGATGAGTGGAATGGAAGTGAATTTACCTCAAACAATCAGTGGAAGTGATTGATTTCTGAATTGTGGGTGGCTTTGTGAAATTGCTACAAGAAATTTTCCAGCATTTTGCTCACTGTTGGTCACTTTTACTTTAACAAGTTTCATAGCCTGTGCAAGGCACGGGCTAGTTTATATCACTTTTTTCACACATATTTGATAATTTTTTATTGATATATTTATCATTTTTCATTGACATAACACATATATAATGTTGATGATAATTGTATATATTTTACGGTAAACGAAAATTTATACATTGACCACAACTCATACATGGTGGCGTGTGTGTGTGTATCCAAGTATATATATTTCACAGTATAAGAAAAGTTTATACATTGTATGAAAAAATAGAGTCGGTGTTAACTTGAACTTAACTCGATATTGAATCATGACTAACTAAAACGACTCGTTAAAATTATAAAATTAATGGATAAGATCTCTCAATGCCTTGTTATATATAGTTAATATTTGGCTTGGCCTTCATTCGAATAGTTTCTGGTGTATATAAGAAGAGAATAACATTATATTATGATTAGGATGAGAGAAGAGAAAACTGAGACAGATTTTGAGAAGATGATGAGGTAGAGGATGATACATAGCAGGTTCGAACTGCTCTAATACCAACTTGCTAGGACGCTGTTATGGTCCTAACCCAAATTTCATAAGAAAGGTATAGATAGAAATTGTAAAGAATTTGAAGAAGAATTTAGATGATAAGTGATAGAGTTTAGGTTCACAATCATGAACTCTTTCTCAGTTTTTTCATTGATTCAAAAGCATGACAATTACATGACACTACTCCTTGTACTACTAGATATGCTTAAAGTAGGAAATATGCAAACATGCACCGTCTTATCCTATACCATAATTAACTAGAGTCACATGGATTATACTACTACTAGAAATTACGAACTTAAAATTCCCTTTTTATCCCTGGCTTGACAAGATACATATTCTTTTCACATCAATAAATACACAGCCTACAATTAACAAGTGAAAATGGATAAAATGCTTAACCTCTTCCCATGATTTTCCGGTGCCTTCAAGCAAAGCAGCATTGCAAGTCTTCAGTTCAACAGAGGCACCTGAGAGCATCGAGGCTGCTTCCTCCCATCCCCTATTATGTCCCATACACCTGTACAATTACTCCACTTATCAATTTACTTCTCACTTTATTCTTTAAGAAGCATATTTATCTTTCGACTCTTTTAATTTATTAACTCTTTGTATCTTGCCTTGTCCAAGAACTGAACAAGCATTTATATCTTTTGATAAGTAACCAAGCATATATATTGTTAACCACTTCAACTGGAACCATCTGCTAAGAGAGTCTTCCAACAGAAATTTTCTAAACGAAGGTAAAAAGCAAAAGGTTTTTATAGATGCATCCTCTGCTCAGGAAGACTCAGAATGAATTATGTCACCAATATATGGGTGGGAAATGATCACACAATTATGCTATTCATCTACAGGATATGCCAAGAGGCAATAGAAGAATCCAAACAAGCGCCATAATCTCCTAAGGCAGATGGAACCAAGATTTTACGTCAAGGGGGTGACAATTTAATGTTATTGTATTTAAAAAAGAATTTAGAGTGTCAAAGCTACACTTGTATGCAATTTCTTAATCTTCAAGAAAATTAAATCTATAGATTATAGCATGTTTTCCTTTCTCATTATGTCAAGGTGGCAACTGCCCAGCATGAGCGAATAGTGGATCCAGCCCAGCTACTAGGTAGATTAAACAGAAATTTAAAGCACCAACAGATGATCTTATGTAAATTAATCTATTACAAACAAATACTAAAAGAAATCCAAGAGACCCATTAGGAAAAAAAAACAAATAACCAATGTGGTATGGTCTGGTGTCAGAAATTATATAAACCACCAAAAGCTTCATTTCCATGGCAGGTTATGATGCACTTCCAGTACACACAAACACCTCACCTATAAACGCCAAAGAAGCTGTTACAGTCAGTAGAACTCACATAACTGTAAGTATCTCATCTCGTGAATATTTACAGATAGCCTCTTGAAGGTGCTCAGCGGTCTGTCCATCCATTGCTGCAACAGAATAAAAGCTTGGGATGAAATGTACCTCAGCTTCCGAGAACTCTCGTACTTTGTGCTGCATAAATTTAAGTGTTTCCCTTGTTCGCACTGCATCACTAGACAAATAAACATGGTGTAATATTCGTCACAATGATGAGCCATTTGGTAATGGGTACAACTAGAACTAGCTTTATGAGGTCATAAATGTTGAATTGCAACAAAAACAACTAACCTAGATAAAATGAGTTCAGGAATCCAACCCAATTGATGGAGCTTGTGAGAAACTTTGATAGCATCAGCTTCTCCAGCTTCATCAAGGGGCCGATCATGATCTGTAAAAGACAAAGAATGTAACATCCAATAATGAAAAAAAATGATTTTATTGATATATAGGTGGTCATATATTGTTTCTTTTTTTTAAACTAACACTTTCAAATTTAGGAATAGGGTATGTAGGATGAATGATGAGTCTGATGACTAAAGATTTAGTCTTGTATGTGGTAGGTCTATCTGAACAAGTGTATGCATGTTTGTTATATTGTTTTTGAGGCTTTCTTTAGAAATACCTCTTTGGCTCGGGTTTGACATTCCTTTTGGGAACGTAACTGTTAATTGTGGGAGCAATATCAACTTTAGGTGCCTTGTTTGTTCCTTTTGGAACCCACACCATTTTATGTGAGGTTTTACCACTTTTTTGCAATACGTGAATGAATGTTATGCACCTTTCTAATGCAATAACATTTAGCAAATGAAGATGCATGAGATACAATTTCTTTATTTTTAACATGATACAAACTATGATTAATAGTCTTTTTCATTTCACTGCTATGACATAACCCCTCGCAAGTAAAAAACACATTTGTTGACCAAGCATGGCATCTAGGTTCTCTTTTCCTTTTGTAAACTTGAGCACGATTGCATTCAAGTCTTCGTGGTCCTTAGTTACATTTTCATTAAATAAGATATCATATTGAGATAAAAGATATGACGAAGGTTTAATCTCTTTGAATTCTTCAAATTCCATTTTCAATTTTATTTTCTCAGTAATAAGCATTTCATTAGCTTTTATTAAATGAGAAATCAAAATTTCAATTCTGGAAGCTAATGAAACATTTTCCTTTTATAAAATTTTGAAAGCTAATGAAATCATCATTTTGGGAAATCAGCAACTTCTAATAAAGAAAAAAGAAAACTATATAGGCAGCATTTGAAGGAACAAAACCAATTTTTTTCAGTCATGGAGGCAATCATATCAAAATCCAAACAAAGTGTACTTTTTGGGTCAGAAAGCCTGCAATCTGAAACTTAAACTTAGATTACAGGGGGGCATTATTTATTTATTTTTCTCTTTTAATGGAGTATTTGTGTATTTATCATCTCATATTTATTGAAAAAAAATAAACACAAAACAAGTTTCAAAACATTGAATCCTAAGAAAAAGCATATATAGATAAATTTGTAGATTAATGCCATGCATCATAAGATATCTTATGGTTAAGAAGAAACCCAAAAATGAAAATAAATAAATAACTTAGGAGGTGGAAATAATATTAGGTAATACCCCGGAGAGAAGGATCCGCCCACGAACTCTTAGCATGACGAAGCAGGATGAGGCGGCGGCGACGAGGGGAAATGGATTCCGAATTAGGCGGCGTGTCTTCGGAAGTAGTAGTTGCAGTCTGGGTCTGGGCTTCATCTAGATCTAGGGTATTGTCAATTAGGAGAGAGAAAGAAGTACTAGAAGTATTGTTAGAAGTGGAACATCTTCGAATGAGATGATGATGATGGTGACTATGACGGGCGGTAGTAATAGAAGAAGAAAAAGTAGGGATGAGGGGGAAATGGAACAGCATCAAATTATTATAAATACTACTACTGCTACTAACAGCTGCTGCATTCATAATTATGGACATGGGCGAAACAAATGGATTGATTCTCTTCTCTTCTTTCTTTCTTAGAACAACTACCGACTCTGCACACTACGGCTGTGGTCCGTACCAAGTACTACTTTACTGACCTGTAAATTCAACTCCTTCCGCTCTCTTTTATTTATTTTTCTTTCTTCCTTATCTCTCGACAGTCCCCCTACTTTCGCACGTGAGGTGGACTTGGCTCGGGCCTGAGGTCGAAGGGACTTTTTGATTAGAATTTAATAAAATTAAATGATTAAATCAATCAGTTATTTAGTATATTTATTTAGAGTTAAATATGATTGAATGACTGAATCGATAAGATTTTTAGGTTGAATGACTAAGTCTAATTTTTTTGGCTGAATAGTTAAATTCTGGCTGAATGGAGTAATTTTTTTTTAAAAATATATTAAATATTATATTAAGTAATATTAAATAAATTTATAATAACTTTGAATTTTTTTTAGATGGGTAAAATAGTAAAAATATATTATTCAGATATTTTAGACGTGTCACTTATCAAACAACTTTTTTCATTCAATATTCAAAAATCTACTTCATTCAGTCCATTCAGATTGTTCATAGATTTAATGAATAGAGTGTTTAAGTCGTACTTTGATAAGTTTGTTATGGTTTTCATCTATGACATCCTAATTTACTCTAAGACCTGAGAGGAACACGTGGGACACTTAAGGTTGGTGTTGGAAACGTTGAGATGGGAGAAGCTATATGCAAAACTATTCTTTTCAAGATACATATTGATTGGTTATTTTCAACTCACTATGATTATTGCATATTCCAAATTTAAGACCATAATTCATTACTCACTTATGATCATTCATTGATTCATACCATGACTTATCTGAGATTGTTAAACCTTTGAACTTTTGAGACTTAAATTCAATTCTTAATTACTATTGTTTATATACTTGCTAAGTAAACTTGTTGCTCATTCTTGCGTTATAACCCTATTTCAATCAAGATAGAGAAGGTCGGGTGTTCCGGAAAGGACAAGGACAAAGCTAAGACTACTGAGTAGTATAGGATTTGATGATGTATTTATATTTATGTGTTTCACTCTAAACCTTGTTAGTCTTTTGTATTCAAAGTCATGATGTATTGTAAAGGTCTATAGAACCTGGGATATTATGTAAGCTTTAAGTGTTGTTGAACTTATATTTATGTTATTATGTATCAACTGGGTAGTTATATGTATGATGTATATATGAGATCGTGAGCAGTGAATTCGAGGTGAGAGTACCCAAATTTGGGGATATCACAATCTCTCTAAACCTTTGCACATACTGACTCAATGTCTCACTAGGTTTTTGTTTAATTTGCATTAAAGAAACCGTGAGCTTTTTCCTCCCTTTGTTACTTCCAAACCACTCATGAAATTTATCACATAACTTCTGCTATGAATTGATGCAACTCGGAGATAGAGACATCATCAATTGTTTTGCTCCTTTTTTTAATGTAGTGATAAGTATCTGGCATATACCCACAACTAAATGATTCTAATACCGTATAAGATGCTCATAAGAGTGAGTATGATCACACGGGATGTCATCATATAGCTCCAATGGTGGCAGTTTCTTTATTAGATCGGCCCTAACATGGTCAATAGTTAGGAAAAAGGTGACTTTGAGTCTAATGATTGTGGACCGGCTTGTATTGCTGATAGGGTTAAATTATACGATATTTTTATTCCTTAATACTAAGTTTTTATATTTATTGTGTGCTTAAATGTTTAATTATTTAGCTTATTTTGGTTTTAATGGGTTTTATAGGATTTTAGTTAATTTATGTTTTTCAGGTTATAACCAAATAGTGATAGCACCGGAAGACTAAGAAAAGACCACTTTCACATGTCCATTTGGTACATTTGCCTATCGGATGATGTCTTTTGGATTGTGCAATGCACCAAGTACTTTCCAAAGATGCATAGTGAATCTATTTTCTAATCTTCTTGAGAAATGTATTAAAGTTTTTATGGATGATTTCACAATTCATGGTGATTCTTTGGATGCATGCTTAGACAATTTAACTCGTGTACTCGACAGATGTTTAGAAACTAATCTTGTTCTTAATTGGGAAAAATGTCATTTTATAGTAGAACAAGGTATAGTATTTGGTCATGTAATTTCAGCTAGAGGATTAGAAGTCGATAGAGCTAAGATAAACATTATTTCTGCTTTGCCTTATCCTGCTAGTGCGCAGGAGATCCGTTCTTTTCTTGGTCATGCAGGATTCTATTGTAGATTTATCAAAGACTTCTCAAAGATAGCCCTACCGCTGTACGAATTACTGAAAAAGGATGTGCAATTCTAATTCAATGATAATTGCAAGGAGGCGTTTAACAAGTTAAAGAAATTATTAGCCTCTGCACCAGTCATACAGCCACAAGATTAGAGTTTGCCATTTGAGATCATGTGTGATGCTAGCAACTATGCCGTAGGAGCTGTCTTGGGTCAACGAGTGAACAAAGTTGTGCATGCCATCTACTATGCTTCCCGAACTTTGAACGCTGCTCAGATTAACTACTCAACAACGGAAAAAGAATTACTCTCTGTTATTTTCGCTTTAGAAAAATTCCGATCTTATCTTCTTGGCACTAAAGTTGTAGTTTATTCTGACCATGCGGCTCTCAGGTACCTGTTAACCAAGAAGGATTCAAAACCGAGGATTATCAGATGGATCCTACTGCTCCAAGAATTAGACTTGGAAATCAAAGATAAGAAAGGAGCAGAAAACTTGGTGGCAGACCATTTGAGCAGGCTGATTAAGGAGGAAGACTCTCTACCATTACAAGATTCTTTTCCAGACGAGCATATCCTTTTCATTGAAAATTCGATACCCTGGTATGCACATCTCGTTAACTATTTGGTTAATGCTTAAATGCCTAGTGAGTTTTCTAAACTCCAAAAAGAAAAGCTAAAACGAGATGCGAAATATTATGTGTGGGATGATCCGTACTTGTGGAAATTTTGTTCTGACCAGGTAATTAGAAAGTGTGTGCCTGATAGTGAGTTTTTGTCTATTCTTACTTTCTGTCACTCTTATGCTTGTGGATGACATTTTGGTCCTAAAAGAATAACCCATAAAGTTTTAGAATCTGGTTTCTTTTGGCCAACTATTTTTAAAGATTCTTATCTATTTTGTAAATCATGTGCAAATTGCCAAAGGACAGGAAATATATCAAGTAGAAATCAAATGTCATAAAACCCTATCTTAATTGTTGAAATTTTTGATGTTTGGGGTATTGATTTTATGAGACCATTTCCTGCTTCTTATGGTAATGTTTACATTCTTTTGGCTGTTGACTATGTTTCAAAATGGGTGGAAGCTAAAGCCACTAGGACTGACGATTCTAAAGTTGTTGCAGATTTTATCAAGTCTAACATCTTTGTCAGGTTTGGAACTCCAAGGGCTATTATAAGTGACAAAGGATCTCATTTCTGCAATAGGATGCTAGCGGCTCTGTTTAAGAAGTACAATGTTATACATAGAGTCTCTACAGCCTATCACCCATAAAGCAATGGCCAAGCTGAAGTGTCCAACTATGAAGTCAAGTCCATTTTAGAGAAGGTTGTCAAGCCAAACAGAAAGGATTGGAGTCTGAAACTGGAAGATGCACTATGGGCGTATAGGACAGCATTTAAAACTCCTATAGGGATGTCACCCTATAGGATTGTGTTCGGAAAGCCATGTCATCTGTCCGTGGAATTAGAACACAAAGCTTTTTGCGCAATCAAGTAGTGCAATATGAGCCTAGATCAAGCAGGAGAACACAAAAAATTGCAGTTACAAGAGCTTGAAGAACTCCAAAATGAAGCATATGAAAGCTCAAAATTGTATAAAGAAAAGACAAAGGCATTACACGACAAGAAAATTTTAAGGAAAACCTTTACAGTGGGTCAACAAGTCCTCTTATACAATTCCCGATTGAAATTATTTCTAGGTAAACTTCGTTCTCGGTGGGAAGGTCCATTTATTGTTGTTAATATTTTTCCTCATGGTGTAGTAGAAATTCATAATCTAAGTACGGAAAAATATTCAAAGTGAACGGCCATCGACTCAAACCATTCTATGATGGTCATCAAGTGGAAAACGTGGAGATCTTGGCATTGACGGATCCAGTTTACCAAGATTGAGAGCAGAAAGTGGTCGAGCCAATGACAATAAATAAAGTCGCTGCTTGGGAGACAACCCAAGAAATCAGATTTGCATTTCTTTTTCTTTTTCTTTTTATAGTTATTTATGCCTGTTTCTTTGCATTATAGTTTACATTGGGGACAATGTAAATTTTAAGTGTGGGGGAAGGGATTTAGGAAATTTTTTTAAAATTTTTATTTTTATTTTTAGGGAATAATAAAAATTTTAAAATTTAAATTTTGTGGGTAAATTCACTGCAAACCCTCACGAGACAAAACTCATCCACATGGGGTAACCTTGGGGTTTAAAGACTTGTTGCACATGCTAAGTGTAACCATGTTTCCTACGAAAATAGGATAGTTTTTTTTTTAGGATTGAGTCAGTTGAGCAATATTTTGATTTGAATTTTTATTTTTATTTAATAACTCTTGAAAAATTGATAAATTTTGCGTAATCTGAATTTTGACATTTTTATTGGTCAGTACTTTGTTTGAAATCTTTTATTTTATTTGCACATATCCATATGTTTGAACTAATTTTAATTTGGAGAAAATTTATTTGGTTAAATGCTTATAAGATATGTTTTTAATTCTATATCTTATTTGAACATTACTTGAAGCAAATATAAGGTAAATATAATGTGGAGAAATGATTAAGGTAATTTTTCTGGGATTATTAGATTGACTTTACCCGGAAAAAAAAAGTGAAACAATTGTCATGTAGTGGGTTTAGATGGAGCGTAAAACGCACTCACTCATAAACATATGCAGCGAGATGGAGAGTAAAATGCACTCGCTGGTGAGACGGAACATAAAATGCACTCACCATGAAAAAATAAAGAAAAAAAGAGAAGAAAAAGTCTTGCTAGTGAATTTTAATAATACTTGGGAAGGTATGTGATTAAAGTTAAATCCTAGTGTGGTTAAAATATAAAACCTTTTGATCTTCTAGTTTGTATTTATCTGTATTAAATGAAAAGTGATGTAAAAATAAATGTATAGAATTTTAATATATTTTATGATGTATTTGATTAGATGAATTGATCTAAATTTTTATTAGTTTGATATATATGGATTTTCACACACACGCACGAAGGATTGAGAATAAAGTGGAATTAATAATTAAGTTAAAATTTTGGATGATGTATTATTTTGAAATTTTCTAAGAGTTGTTGATTATAATCTTTGAGGTTGATGTGAAGTTCGTATTAATTTATTGCTCATCTAAAAAGTCGAGTTAGTTGAGTCGCTTTAGTCTGTTGGGCTAGTTAATTTTATTTTATTTTATTTTATTTTATTTTATTTTCGTTTATTTTTATTTTTGTTTTACCCGAGGATAAGCAAAAGCTAAGTGTGGGGGTATTTGATAGGGCTAAATTATACGATATTTTTATTCCCTAATACTTAGTTTTTATATTTATTGTGTGCTTAAATGTTTAATTATTTAGCTTATTTTGATTTTAATGGGTTTTATAGGATTTTAGTTAATTTATGTTAATTTAGGTAATTTTATAGTAATTTTATATTTTTTTTATTTATGTATTTTTATTTATTTTTAGTATTTTAGGAATTTTATTTATTATTATGTGTTTTTATTATTTTTAGTATTTTTATATTATTTTTATTTATTTTATATTTTATTTTGTAAGAAAAATAAACTTGGGGGCAAATCTGTAAATTTTGTAAAAGGCTGATGGCATTTTGGTAAATAACCAGTAGAATGGGAGAATCGTAATTAAGCGACCGATGGCAGAATCGTAATTTCGCTAGAATGGTTGTCCGCGCATTGCGCGCGAGGAAACGGGCACATAACAAAAACGACGTCGTTTGGCCAAGCGGCAGTTGAAGAAATCTTACGCACAATGCGCAACTTAGGCGGCGGTCATGCTGACGTCAGCAAGTGCGTTATTGGCGTTGACTCGGTCAAGGCCCTGTTTGGTTACGCGAAATTTGTTCAAAACAGGATTATTTCGGGATTTTGCTACTTTTTGATTCTAAATTGGATTTTAATTCCAACTAGGGTTAGGATAATATTTATTTTATTTTTCTTTTTATTTTTAATTGTAAATCCTATTAGGGTTTAGACAAGTTAGAGACCTATAAATAGAGGGCCAACCTCTCATTATTCTTTGTAAGTTTTTGGGAGATTTTTCTCCTAATTTCTTGTACAGAGCTTTTCAACTAGTAGAGATTATTTTGAAGCATGTCAGGCTAAGTTTTTATTTTCAGTTCTAAAGGGATGTTGAACCTTATTTTTAATTGATGTTTTAATTGAGTTTTATAATCTATTCCTTCATGCATGAGATTTATTCTTGATAATCTGTTTTAATTGTTTTATAATATTTGCTTGATTAATTTGATAAGAGCCTGTTAAGTTAATCAATAATTTATCATATGCTAGATTAAGATTTGATATTAAGCAAACAATATTTTATCTGATCATAAATAACAATTAATAATATTTGATTGTGGACAAACTTTTGAATATTGCTATGATTATCAGTATGACAAGTTAAATAATCTACGATGTTATGATTGTTACTTGGAATAATCTAATTCTCTAATTTTTAATGCAACTGTTATATTAAATCTAGACTGATAGTTGTATGTTATATGATAGTTAGGATCTTTTGTGAGCGATTGTTGTATTAGATTTATAATTTAAGAAGGATTTCGAGAAGCTTGACGATTGTCGGTTATCTAGGATTATTAATTTCAATTGAAGGAAAAGATAATAATAACTTGATTAATTTGTTGATTAAAAGAAAGTGATACTAAACTAAGGAACTGAAGTTTGTTTTAATTGATTTTTCTCATATTTATTTATTATTCAGTTTTATTTGTTTGTTTGAATTTTAATTAGTTAATAATTAATTCCAAACCCCCCATTTAATTAGTTCATTTTTGAAAACATTAGATTTATTAAAACAATTCACTCTCTGTGGGTTCGACTCTTACTTTCACTACTACATTAATATTTTTCAAAGTAATATTTTATTTTTGGTTGCTTGCGACAGCATCCCAGTTGCCGTTATCTTCTACTCTAATTTTGCCAACTTTTGAATGATTGGATTGGGAATAGTTACCTACAGGCCTCTTTCTGCTGTTCCCGAACCTATTCAGACCTTATTTCATTGTGGTTTCTCGATCAACTAGTAACCTGCCCTTATTTTGACCCCGATGAAGTGTTTGGTATCGGCTTAAAGAGCCAAACTGTCTTATTTTCTTCGTGATTTTACAAATTTTGAGAATCGGGCTACCGTATATCCTCTTGCTGGTACCGGCCGTGAGAGTTGGGCTGCCTTATATCTTCTTGTTAGTACCAGTTTTGAGAACCGGGCTACATTATATCTCTGTGATGATACTGATTTCTGCTTTGTGGAGTTATTTCTCACTGTGGACGGGAGTTCCTTTTCCTTATTAAGCTCGGACATATGTGCACTATACTCTTATTGTTGGAGTTGTAAAGCTTCCAATTCCATCGAAGCTTTTTTAATTTTTTGTTTTCTGATTAGCTCACGTTAATCCCGCCTGCTAGATTCCCTGTCCCGATCCTCCTGCGAAGGAGAATAATGGTCCACTATGCGCCTTCGCAAATCCTGGTCGAGTGTGTTGATTGGAGTGAACAACAATCATTGAACTGGTGCGGACTACATTATGACAGGCTCAGACTTTGGATTAATAGGACCAAGCTTGTCTTTCATCGATCCCCTTGGCTAACATTTTCCTGGTACTATAGAGGAACCCTCCTGGTCTTGAATTGAATCTCTTTTATTCACCATAATATTAATTCAGAATTGTATTGGTGATTTAAATCAAATATCAATCAAGGCCCTCCTTCTATCGCCAATGTTAATGCCTGATTTTGTACGCCCACTGGAATCACCAAACAACGAGCTACTTGCATAGTGAACAGATAGTGATCACACCAAAAAGCATGACGGTATGAGCCATTGGAGAATAGCTCCGGTGTGAGAATAAGTACATGCCAAAAGCTTAAACAATGAAGGAGTGTAAATTGCTGGAAAAAAACATACTGATATTTGATGTTATATGATGTGTTGATGATCTCCAATTGTAGTTGTATTTATACATTTCCCAGCAACCCTACTATCGTACATCTGTGATCAATTAGGATTAAAAATCCTAACTAGAGTTCCATTGTAATTGTAATACATAATCGGGTTAATCTGTATCACCTTAATACCGAAAATATAATCTGATTAGGAATCATAAGTCAGTTTGGACTTTGTTCCTTCTAATATATCAAATAGTCAAAAGACACTGTTATGGACCTGCAACTGATTCGAGCCCATTGTAATGTGTTAGAAGTAGGCCAGCACCTGCATCAGATCGTAAACAATTGTGGACCAACACTGGATTCGAACCCTAAATAATTATATCTTAACACTTACGAAAATGAGTGGCTAGCTATCATCATGGTTGTGTAAAAGCGAAGAACTTATTTATTTGGACAAAAGTTCATCATAAAAACTAGTCATGAAGCTTTAAAGTACTTTATGGAGCAAAAATTGACAACACAGGTGCAACAAAGATGGATCTATAAGGTGTTGGGATTCAATTACATAATACTTCATCCGTTCTAAATTATAAAATTATTATTGACTTTTTAAAAATCAATTTGAGACATTTTTAAATTTTAAATTGACATGATTTATTTAAGTTTTCAAAACAATAAATCTTATAATTAGTAGTAATTTATAATATTCATAATTGTATTGACATAAACTAAATTAATTCATCTTAATTTTAAGCTTAAAAATATTTGAAATTAACTTTTTAAAAGTCAATATTGATTTTATAATTTGAAATGGAGAGAGTACAATATAAAATGGGTAAGGGAAATTGTTGGCAGATGCCTTACCAAGGAGACATGAAATGGAACACAACTGTATAGTGGTGCAAATGGCCAAACCTAGCTAGAGTTTTGAGGTGTGCGATAGTTTAAATGAAGACGGTGAGGCTCAAAACCTGATGGCCCAAATGATATTAGATCCTAAAAGTCTTCTTTACTGTAAGCCACAAGAGGGAGTTCTTAGGAAACCAGGCAAGATTTACATTGGCAGCACTGGTAACACACGCAGAGTGGGAAGGAGGAGGGAGATACCCGACCTAGTAAAGTAAGGAATATAATAGATTTAATTCATACTGTCCTTGAATGAGGACACTCATGCATCACAACATCAATAAAAAGGGTTGAGCAACTTTTTTATTGGCCAATATTAAAGGACTTGACTGAACTAGCGAGAACATGTTAGGTTTGCCAGAGGAGCAAAGGTGAGCATGTTCCAACTCTTGATCTCCTGCATCCCATTCCTATTCCAAGCCAAGCAATCAGAACCTCGAACTTTGTGGAAGGTCTACCGAGATCAGAGGGTAAAGACACCATTCCAGTTGTGGTTAACAATTTTACTAAGGGTTTCCATCTCATGGCCTTGACACGTACTTTTACAGCCTTATAAATAGCTCAAATAGTTTTAGATTCAGTTGTTGAGCTTCATGGACCGCTAAAGCTATTGTTTCAAACAGGAACAAAATAGTTTTAAGTAATTTTTGAAAGGACTTGTTCAAGACAATGAGGCCTTAAGTGAAGTTAAGCACTGCCTACCTTCCTCAAATAGATGGCCAAACTTTAAAGTGTGAATTAATGCATAGAAATGTACCAGAGGTGTATGACCAGTAACAAGCCTACACAATGGAGCAACTGCTTACCCTTGGCTGAGTGACGACATAATACCTCCTTCTACACGGCAACTGGAATGTACACTCACAAGGCTCTATATGGACTTGATCCTCCAGTTACCAATTATTACAAGGGACGCACCAACACTAATCCTCTAGTGCAGGAATTTGTGAAGGAAAGGGAGGCAATCCAGCAGCTACTTGAGGAAAACCTGCAAAAAATCAAAAGAAAGGATGAAGTTGTATGCAGACAAGAAAAGAAATGAGAGGGAGTTCAAGGAAGGAGATGAAGTATATTTGAAATTACAACCCCACAGGCAGATGTCAATCTCTCAATGAACAAAGTTTAAATTATCAACAAAATATTATGGGCCTGACATAATTCTTCAAAGGATCAGAAAGGTATAGCTTACAAACTGCAGTTTCCTCCAAATGCCAAAATACATGATGTTTTCCAGTTGAAAAAGAAAATAGGGAAACTAAGTTGTTCAGACAACTCTTCCACAAATGACCAATGATGGGAAGCTGTGAAACCAGTACCAGTGGTCGTGCTTGAAGGAGGTTATCTAAGAAAGGAAATAGACCAGCCACCATGGTATTAGTCCAATGGTCTCATAGTGTACCTAAAGATGCTACCTGGGAAGAGTGGAGTAAGATATCCTGATTTTGATCCTTGGGGACAAGGATCATTTCAAGCAATTAATGAGTGTCAAGAGGAAAATACAAAGAGTATCATGGGAATAGCAATATAACCAATTTGAGGCTTATAGCCGTTTGGAGCAAGGGACCAAACAAAGTCGTTTCATTCCAAGTTGTTATTCTGTTGTAATTTTAATCATTAACATGCGTCTTTTTTGTGAGAGAGAGAAGTTGTTAGGAATTTGTCAGAAGTTTGTTAGATCTTGATGCACATAATGCAGCCATCATGATGTAAAAAGATATCTGAAAGTTTTTGTTCTTCTTTTTCTACATTTTATCTTCATTTGCATCTTACTTTTCTGCAACAAGGATTAGTATAAACGTTTTAGTTTAGTTGTTGAAGTGTATCACATTGAAAAGTTATATAATATTCTAAGAGTTGAGAGAAGCTGTAAATGAGTTTTGAATTTGTGTGAGGAAAATAGTTTTTGCAACTGTCTTTACAAAATTTGTACGTTCTCCGTATGATTCTTGCAGCTTTTATATTCCATGCAAAAAATTGTAACATTTGATGGAAGGCTTTGCAAATTTTATTCCGTACCAACAATTATAGTGCGGAGATTATAATATATTAAAGTGTGTTGTGGAATAGATTATTGAGGATTGAATCACGTTAAATATTGAGAAGTGATATTTCCACAAGATTTTTTGAAGTTTTTCACAAATAAACTATCACTATAGACCTAAAGCGATATTTTTCATATAAAAATATTAAAAAAATCCTGTGAAAATATCAGTTTCCACTGACTTAATTCTTAACAGGTCTCTGTTGTATGACTAGTTCTCTGTATATAATTATCAACCTGAATGACTTGCAACCAATTCGGATTGTTAGAATTGTAACGTTCACCTTGACTTGGGAAGAAAAAAATCAAGAGAAAGGGAAAAATAATTAAATAATAAATAGAAAAAGGAAAAAGGGATTGCTATTTTGGTGGGACTGTTTAAATGAAAAATTAGAGTTGCATTAAAATTACAGAGATTATTCATTGGTGAGAGCTTCCATCAAACATCTTTTCCCTGTTCAAGTGAAATGAGATAGTCTTCTATTAAACAACGTTTTGGCTAGCTTGAATGTGTTCTTGAAAGACTTACATTGCATTGCCATTGATCGGCACACATGTGACACCAAGCATGACAGAAGGTATAACTTCAGGATACTTGATCTACTTGCAAATGCATCAAGTGCTTCACTAGTACAAGATTATATGAACAAATTTAAGTGCCTTTCAGCATAGCTGCTTTTAGAGTAAGGTATATAACTGTAGAACTCCTATATATGCAATGAAAACTCGGGAAATAAGCTACTCTGTTGCATGTGCTACTTCACATTCTATACCCATGCAAATGCTTAGCCCATCTTCTAGCCATGTATGGGTCATGGTAATCCCAACTTCCAGCATTACTAGTCCGACCATCTATGCTAACAACAGCTCCTACACCTTGGCTTCTCTCTCTCTTATCCTCTAAGCCAACTAAAATTTCCCCTGTTTGAATGCACTCATCAACCCCACAGTCAATGTAGCTATAATCCACACAGACATATCCGGACTCAATCAAATTTAGAGGGATTCTCCTTTCCTCACCACCTCTTAGTTCACCGAGCCTTATTATCCCTGCATCCTCCCCAATCCTCAGTTGGACATCTCTGATAGCACCTCCAAGTACTCTGGCCAGGAACTCCTCAAATTCATGCATGATAAACCCATTTGAAGTGCCAAAGCCATATCCAACATGAAACCGATGGATTGGGACAGGTACTTCCATGTCAATGCCATGATAGGATCTTGTTGGGCTGCCAGACAAATGAAAAATACACGACTCCAGGTTTTCATGGGTGCGATCCCCGAGTATCTTTACTCCTTTCTTGAGCCCTTCAATGGGATCTGCTTGCCCCATATAAAAAAGACGATCAATGACTTGCAGTGCAGTTCGTTTCCCATAGGATGTCATGCGCCTTAGTGGGAAGACACGAGCTGCAGCAGAAGAGTAGGCAACAATGGCTAAACGGTCAATGGGTCGCATTGAGAGAACCACTAGAGCCATGTATTGCTTCATAAGCCTCAAGTGAGGTTCGTTGGGGCTTGCAACTAAGACCAAGTCAGTTGCTGGTTGATGTGCTAATTTTACACAGAGATAAGCTCTATTAGTGGACATGTGCGGAAAAGGGTTTTGTCCAGTTAGGTCAAAATGATGCGCTGCTGGTGGTGGTGATGCTGCTAATAATGATGAGGAACTGTTTAAGTGGGGTTTTGATGAAATTCCACATATCTGACATATATTGGGCTCGGTAATCTGATGCAAGCATGAATGAAAGCCAGCGTGAGTGAGTGGTACAGATAAAAGAGTCAGATGGAGACGGGGATGATTAGCTGTGTGCTCAGGCTCAATAGGGTCATCATCATCATAGCGAGCAGAGCGGAGGAAGGAGCGTCTGTGGACCCTAAAAGTCGCAATGGAGTCATCAAGGATTTGGAGGATGGGATCGGTTTGATTGCTACTAAGGGAAGAAGGTGCAATTAGGTTGCGGGGTAGCTGGGTCCAATGTGCACGACAGATAGGGCAGGTGACACCGCCATGGCGGACATTAGAGGAAATGCAAGTGAAGTGGAATGCGTGAGAACACTGGGCTGTGAATATGGCCTGGCCTGGACTGGTGACTGAGCTGTAACTCAGGGGATCAAGGCATATTGCACACAAGTTCTGCCACACAAGAAAAAGAAAATGTAAATCGCCAAAGAATGAACGAGAAAAACACACATGTATGCAACTTAGATGTTCTCAAGTGAATATAGAGGAGGATAACATATCATGCAATGATGCACAAAATATCTTCATTTATCTTTATAGTTCATTTTCTTATCAGAGACATGTGAAGCTAACATATCAAGCAGAGGGATTAGGTATATTTTAGAACAGTTGAAAATCAATGTCAAACGCTGAAGGCTATAGGATAGTCCATGATTTTCTGTACTTGAGATAAAAGCACCAGCTTGTCTTTCGCCATATTTATTAAGTAAATTGAATCAGGTTAAATGGCTGGTTTCCAGAACACTAGCCTAACAACTAACTATCATTTTGTCAGCAATGAAGATAGTTGTATATTTTAATATACTCTCCTCCACTTCAACTTTCCCATCCCCCAAAACCCGCTCACACACACCCTCATCGGGGAAAAAGAGAAAAGGGAAAGTAATTCTTAATCTTCTTGTCATACAGATGTAATCTTACACGAAGACAATTTCTTTAAATCATTTTGATACAATGAAAGGAACAGACCGTTATCAAATGACAGAAACCTTTAAGTTCTCTCACTATCCAGAGGAATGAAATGAAGCTGAACCACCAGCTTACAGAATTTTATGCAAAATGTCACCAGGAACTAGTCCACAAAACTTTTGTATGTTAATTTCCCTTAGTTGATACATGGAAGGACTCACAAACTTGATAAAAAACGAGAAATCTTAATTTGAAAAAGTTACTAGAGTTACCAAAGAGGCAAGGACATTCTTATTAGTATAAGAGGAGTATATCTTTTATTAAAAAAAAAAAATGGACAAACGAAGATTCTTGGCTTGCTAATAAAGAAGAGAATTGAAGTTTTATGTTCTTTTTTTTTAAAAGAGCAGTTAGGATAATTTTCAAAATAGAGTACAACTAGCTTAGATTCATGACCAAATGGTCACATTGGGATGATAAAGCCCTTTTATATATTCATGTAAAGAAAGAAAGATAGATACAGAAAGTGTAAAGGTAATTAATAGCAGATAGTATACCTTAGTAGAAGAAGTGTGAGTGGTGCCGGAATCTGGGTGGGTCGTCATTTCAAGGATTGTATCTGCAGAATCTTCGTTCTTTGGAGAAGGATAATTAGTGGTGGGTGAAGTTGGATGCATCTGCAGAATTAAATTAAAAAATGAAAAATAAATAAGAGGGAGAGAGATTTATTAAACAAAGAAGAAAAATTAAGGAATACAGAAACAGAAGCATGAAAAAAAGATGATGAATACATGAAAACAAAAGTACTTACAGTCGCAGCAAGGGGATCGAAATGGGTTTTTCTGGGGGAGAAGGACCCACAACCGCATGTTTCAAACATTTTTCTTACTGCCCTCTTCAACTTCAATTGGGTTGAAGAAGAAGCTCCTCCTCTTCTTTCTCCTCCCACCATTAATTCCCACCTCTATCTGTCTGTCTGTCAGTATGTTATGTTTAGGAGAGAGAGAAACATTTACTAATTATTCCTTCCTTCTATCGGACAAGAAGAAGAAGAAGAAAAAGTAAATTATGTTTAAAAAAATATTTTTTGTGCGGAACAGCAAATTTGTTCCAAGTCTGTTCCACCTGCCGTTTTTTAGATGTGTCGAAGTGGTAGTGTGGGACTCCCCTTATTTATAACCGATGTTTGTAAATTCGGCCCGGCAATCGAATTGAATAGGGTACCGAATAAGTAAATTATTGGTTCAATAAGTGATTGTATTATTATTAAATTGATGATATTATAAATATATAAAAAAAAATATTATTAATAATTAATAAAAATTTAATTTTTTATAAAGTAAAATATAGTAAAATAATATTATAATATTAATAACAATATTTAATTTTAAAAATAAAAATATTTTTATATATAAAAAAAACCAAATTAACTAATCGATTTTACCTATTGAATCACCGGTTGGACCGGTGATCAACCAAATTTTAATCGAGACGATGAAAATCAATTTTTTAGGTTAATTTGATCCAAATTTACAAAAATTATGTATAACTATAATTTTATATACACATTATATATGTAAAGTGAATGAGATAATATTAAAAAATTAATAAATGAGTGAAGAGAAAAAAAAATAATTTTTTTTATAACTGTTTTTATCTTTTAAATGATAAAAAAAATTTACATTTTTATTTATACAAAATAACTATCGACTCTCATTCTGCTTTATATAATATAATATATTAAAAGATAGACTTTGACAACGAACAAACCCACGCTGTCCCACATGCCCATATTAATACACCAATGACCACCTTAATCTATAATCACTTTGAATCAAGTTTAAAGGGCAGTTATACATGCATCACATTTTTTTTTTCATTATAACTTTATTCTATTACAATTTCATGTTAGAGGCACATTTCAAAACCCTCAAGGGGAAATTTGTGACGCCTCAAATTCGGGTTCTTTGAACCTTAAGTTCGGTGTTCACATTACTATTTTACCCTGTTATCACATCCATTCATTCTGAATAACAACAATAGTTAATTTACATTCATACATAACTAATCACAGGTTCTACATACCTTTATACATACAACACGCTGTAGCAAAACATGACGTCAATAAATTTACAGCATATATATATATATATATATATATATATATATATATAAAATTCAGAAATACATCTATTGTTGGTTGATTTTGCCTTTTCTCTTATCTACGCCTGACCCTTCGGTTTTCTATGGCTTAGCTGAAATATCATGAATAAAGCAAGAGTGAACTTAAAATTGCTTAACAAGTAAATAAGCACAAGATAACATGATATTTCGGAATAATAAATAAAATCATTTACAATGAAAATTGAAGTGTACATATTAATACTGGTTTATAAGCCTTCAACGAAAGAGGATGGGAGTGTAACACAAATTGGGCATGATTATCTGAGAACATGAGATTTTAATTGTTGTATGGTCACAAGACCAAGAACACGTTAAGAACAATACCAATTATCAAGATCGATACTGCTCATATCAATTATAATACGTTAAGAACAATACCAATCACAAAGACTGACATTGCCCGGGAGTACTAATATCAATTTAGATGCGTACTCTGGGTGATCAGTCCATCGTACTTTTATATTGTGCACAACATACATTTAACGACGCAACCACGTCATAATTGTTTTATTGCCTTTATCTTTATTCCCCTTTTTAGTAGGGTTGTTCTGTTACAGCATATCATAGAGTCCGCACCACAACAATGTGGATTAGAGAGCATAACAATCAATAGCTGAATTCAACATGAAACATTAAATGCGTATAGCCGAAATCAAAATTGGCATCAACCCTTTTTAATATAGTAAATAAGGAATGAACTTTACATGGTAACATGAATGTATAACATGGATGTCTGCTCAAGAAACTGCAATTAGAAGTTCAGTTAGAAAACTTGCCTTGATCATCTTCTATCACAACTAATAAAATATTATCCCGTTTATAACCTACATGACTATAATATTGGTTCATGCATTAGTTATATACACATGCATGCCATAACTTGCTAAACAAGCTAACCTTTAGCTATACATAATCCTAATCACATAACAAATTATACATTTAAACCTTAGCATCTACCATATTGATTATTTTTATCAAATTATAGCTTACATGTATGTTTCTCTCTTTTAATATCAAAACATTACAATTTGGAATCAAAATAATTTATTTTTCAAAATAGGGCAACTGTGCCCCGGCGGAGAACACTGCGCCCCCAGCGAAATCCTCTCGGCTAGACAGCGCCCCAGCGGCGACTGAAGGCGCTGTCCGCACATTCCTTGCAGTTGCACTACGCCCCGACGCCATGTCCAGTTCAAATCTTCTCGCCTTGGCGCAGTGCTGCTGTGACAGAAAATTTTTTCTTTCCAAGATTGATGTTATTTGCGGCTCTAAATTGAATTTCTTAATTCCAACACTTCACATAGCACACATAACATATATTTTACTTGCGTGAGCCTTCAAAATATTTAAAAATCATAAAATGACCTTATTTTTTCAAAGATTTCATTTTAGTCGCCGGCTAACGTTTTAAAACGTTCAAATTTGTCAATTATCGCCACCTGCACCAAATGGCTCCCAAATTGATTCTAACACGTGTATTTACGTATAACTTACATGTTTGGCCTCGTTTGACACTCAATTAACTAAAATGGCCAATAATCACACATTGGTTGCATTTTCACTAATTTGACATAATTGTATCCATAAACCAACTTTGTATCCTTACACACTAATCTCATATATGTCAACACCTACCCATTTAGCAACTTTATATGCATGTGTAGCTTCTACATGCACCTTCCAAAATATTTTATAGATTATAATATGGTTTAGCCAAAAAGTATAGTCTAATATTCAATTCTCTTTCATGAAATATACTTTTGAAACCATCTATGCTTCTATGATGCTTCCTAACATGTGATAATGCAAGCAACAAACACCTTTAACATCTCAAATTAGGTTTCTATCTATTATGACAACATATAACTTAAAATCATGTCTTAATTCATAACTTTTAGATTGAATATACATATGAATAGTACACCACCTTTGTTATACCACTTGAACAACTAGGGTTTCATCTAATATCCAACATAAAACACATAAATCACATGGTCAAGCTATCTATCACCAAGGTGCATGAATGACTTCTTATATTTTTGAATTTAAACTCATGAGAAAGGAGTTTCAAAGCTTAAACTCATTATACCTTGTTTTGGCTACTTTCCTTCTTGATAAAAACCTTGCCAAGACTTGATTCTCCACCTTGATCACTAGTTTTACTTGTCTAGAGTACTTGTCCCTTGAGATTTCCTTGAGTTTCTTCAAACCCTAGCTTATCTTTCTTTCTTCTCTATTTACTTGCAACTTTCGAAGGATAGAATGAAATAGACTAAGTATAATGCTGAAAATCATATGCATGTATGCTTATATCAATTCTCTAGCAACTAACCATGGTTGGCTCATTTAACTTAGCATGGTCAAGTCAAATAAGTCATTTCCCATGACTTTATAAGGACATATTAGTCATTGAGCATTTCTAGGATACATATGTCATTCCACTACTTGTTAATGGCATTATGGACATTTGTCAATTCTCTATACAATTAATTTCATCTAATTAGCTTGGAAATCCATTCTTAGTCATTTTTTCTAATCCAATTTAACTCCATTTGGAACCAAACTTGTTTCCTTAAGCTTAATTTTAATTCGACCATCAAATAGTTCATAATTGACTTGTCCCAAATTGCTTGTCACACCTCAAAATATCTAATTTCTATTGATGATTTAATAATTTACAATATTGGGAAATTACATATCTTTACAAAATCTTTAAAAAAAAAAAAATCAGAAGGAAAAATTATCCCATTTTGATTTTGATTTTTTGTTGAATGGTTATCCAAAATTGTGACTTTGTACAGTAAAAAAAGAAGAAGCATTATTCCTAAATTATCACATTTGATTTTGTTATACTATTAAATTTATTTTTTTATTTATCCCATTTTAAAATTTGAAATATTTTAAATTATATTCCTGATTTTAAAATAGAAGATATAGTATTTTAGTAGGAAACTTCATATTTATTTGTTTAAGTTTATTTTAATATATTAATTTAAACGGTACATTAACAAGAAATAGTCTACAAAACTTATTTGAGGAGAATTTAGGAGATAAGTAAGGGATTTAAAATTTATATCATTATCCTTTTGCTTACGACACAATATATGATAATTAGTAGTTACTCCATCGTGGAATTTGGCCCCTAAAATTGTACCAAAAATCAATTAAATCGTGATTTTAGAAAAATTAAAAATCCGCATAACACTAATAATGATCAAAACAAACGTCATTTTGGTTTGATATGTTTCTATGTAGTATTGTTCAACTACTATACTAGTCAAAATGATATTTTGTTTGTAGTAATGAAAATTTAGTTCACTATTTCTTTATTATTTCTTTATTTTATTTATAATTCAATTTAATGTGTACAAATTATACTAATGTGATTGTCTAGTTGTTGGACTTAAATTAATGGACCAATCAGTAGGGTATACTTTCTTTTTCATATAGATGAGATGAGATTATGTGTAATTAGTAATGTGATATTTGACTATTTGAAAAAAAAATTGTTGATTTTTTGACAAATTAGCATTTTAGCAAATGAATTATGGGCCTAATTGTTGAAAATAATATGTTAAAGATATTTTTTAATAAGTAATGTTCAATTAGTTTTAGACCCGAAATCGCACCAAATAAAATCGCACCATATATTTCAAAATCGCACTGCACAACCCACACCAATCACAAACAATTTCATATACGGTGTGATTTAAATTTTCAACTGCATGCTCTACGCTATCATTATCACATATCTATCAACAGGACCGCATATATTTATGCTCTGGGTGCCCTGCATTGTTATTCGTTGGCGATTGAGTCACCTTATATATTTAACAATATGAATAGCTAGTGTGGTATAATACATTGTCAGCGGTTCTTCTAAGATTCGTAAGGACAAGCTACTAACAAACACACAAGCAAACTAACTGGAGAAAAAAGAAGGAAATAATTGAAGTAACGCCCGGCTGTTGAATAATTCACGGCTCCGTTTCGTTAGGTTGGAGTTCTTAATTTCTACTACTTCCAAAATTAGAACCTGTTACTTTTGTCAATCTGACCCTTTTAATATCAAGAATTGCGTACGTCACACTTAAGACATTATGTTGAAAATATTTTTAAAAAGTTAAATTTAATCTTATATTTGAACAAAAGGTGTGTATAAATATAGCATGGTAAAAAGGAAATTCAATTAGAGAAAAACTGCCCTATGAGTATTATGATATAGGTAAAAGGAAATGAGGAGGCAAACCCCCCAGAACAGCTTGGGAGAAAAACTTTTTCTTTAAAGCAATAGGAAGAGGGTGAGAGAGAGAGAGAGAGAGAGAGAGAGAGAGAGAGAGAGAGAAAAGACCGTTATAGAGGCAGATTTGAATTTTAAGTTTTGGGTTGGGACCAAATGAACCAATGATGACAATGATTGCTTATCTATTTATTTTGTAAACATGATTAAAATGTTTACCAAGGAGGAGGGGAACAAGTTTCTGAACTACTAGTACTAGTATTCTACTAGCTAATAATTCTTTGAAGAAACTTCTTTTTTGGTTTAGAAACCTAAAGTAGTATTGCTATGGTAAACAAAAATAATAAAAAATAAAAATCTAGATTTATGGGGAAAAAAGTAAAAAGAAAAAGAATAAAGAAATGGTTGCATAAAAAGTTCCAAATTAAATCTTCAGACAAAGTTAGAAGATGGACCGCCAAGCTTAAAGCACACTGCTGACAGCATTAGGATGGAATAACTTGGCTCTTTTTCCTATTCTTTTGACTGGCAAATAAGGAAGGAGTTCTGCTTTACTTGCCTTCATTAAACTCCTGTTTCACCCCCACCCCCTCAAAAGAAGAAAAAGAAAAAAGACGTTTCTAGTGTCCACCTTCATTTTGCTACCCTTCAGGTTTTGGTTGTGCTACCACTCTACTTTGTTAGGATGTGTTACCATCCTACCAAAAAGAATATATATTGGTTGTGTTGCCTGCTTGTTTATTTGTTTATTCGTTTTGTCATCTCGCCCCTATTTCTCTCCCCTATATTTTAAATCAAGTTCCTCTCAAGTTTGGGATTTGTTCAGAATCTTCTAACTATATATTATTACCACTATTCTTTTCTTCGCTAACTAGAATTAGCCAATTGTTGGGATAAAATTATTTAGTACCCGGTAAAGGTACTGACTCATATCATTCTTATACTTAAAATCCGGTACAGGGTCTATGTTAGCATTATACGTTGGGCCCGGTACAGAGATGCTGACACATGACAATGTATTTTGGCAGCTTGATATTCTAGAAGGGTCAAAGTTCACATTTACATATGATTAAGTTTCCTAATATTGGAGTGATAAGGAGACTTGTTTCATTATGAATTTATCCAATTATGGATTTCAGCTATAAATGGACTCTAATCAGGACTTTCACTTCTAGTTGATCTCGGACGTGAATGCATAAAAGGTGCTGAGTAACTATAAATACATGAATAAGTAGAGGTCAACGGTACTTCATTATTATTATAATTATTACTTTCATTATTATTTTCAGCAGTCAAAACTCTCCATTGTTATCGTTTTTGGTATGTACTGATTCTCACACCGGAGATATCCCCTCGACGGCCCAAGCCGTTAAGCTTTTTGGTGTGATCATTGACTGTTGCTTGTGCAGGTTGCTTGCTTTTAGGTGATTTGGGTGAGCGTACAAAATCAGACGTTAACATTGGCGCTAGAATAAGGACATGCAGCCAAATTCTAATCTAAATCACTAAATCTTTTCGAATTACTTTCATGGCGAATAAGGGTGAACCAGTGCTGGACTAGGCGGGGTCATCGGTTGTACCACCAACACATAACATACGAGGATCAGCGAAAGACAAACTTGGTACCTCTAATAGAGAAGTAAACCCAAGGAGACTTAGTTGACACCAATTTGATGTCAGTTGTTTACCCCTCCCAATTTACCATTTCTTGACTTGCGGAGATGAGGGGCAAATAACCGATCCCATTTTCGGGAGGATCAAGACAGGGAATCTAGTCAACTAGATCAATGCGAATTGATTAGAATGCAGAAGATCAAAAAAAGGCTAAAGAGGCTCTAAAAACTTTATGGCTTCAACAACAAGAGTGGAGTGCACACTTAGTCGGACTACAAAAGGATGATCGAGTTCCATCAACAATTCGGGGTACTCGGGAAATAACACCACATAGTTGAAGGAGGATAGGGCCATCAATTGTCTTTCCCATACCTCACCACAAAACCTCTTCCAGGGAGCAACATTATGGCGAGATAAAGAAAGGTGACATAAGGTTAGGCAGTTCTCCAGAACGTAACTATAAACATAAAGCCTCCCATAAGGATCGAGAGTAATACTATAATGATATAAGGCAGACAAGTTCTTTAGAACCTTAACATCAATCAAAAGCTTTTTATAGGGTTCGAGAGAAATACAGCAGCGACATAAGACGTGGAGATAAAAGGCAGGCATATTCTAGGGATCGGGAGCCAAATAATTCAAACCCTAGTCAGAGAAGGCGGGTCAGATCACCAACTCATGATTGGGATCATGGAGAAATAAGGTAGGGAAAGATAAGGCAAGCTAGGTCTCTGGACCATGTTAGGGGTCATCATGATAAAACCCCCAATACGGATATCCCCGATCCCATCATGCAAAAAATAGTGGAGTTGGAGCAGAAGATAGCAGTTGCTTAGTTGAATCGTCAATCCCTAAATCCGAAGTCACCTTTGTCACCTGTTATTGATGAAGCCAGGGCTGATCCAACCAAGAAGATGCCACCACTAGAATCATACGATGGTACAGGAGATCCTTATAACTATACACATTCTTATGTACGCATTATGCGATACTATGGTCATTCGAATGTAGTTAGGTGCTAAATGCTCATCATAACATTAAAGAAGGGAGTTCGACAATGGGTGATGTCCCTTCCTCCAAATTGTATCAATTCATGGCAGGAGTTGTGCAATAAGTTCCATGGTCAATTTGGGAGTAATAGAAAGAGGAGAAAACTCACAACTTCTTTAATGCAGATAAAGAAAAAGCCTAATGAGACACTGAGTCAGTATGTGTAGAGGTTCAGGGAGGTTGTCGACACAATGACATATTTGAACATGACTCAGGTTTTGGGTTTCTTCACCATAGGGTTAGACATGAGGCGATCTTAGAATCTTATGAAGGATATTATGTTCAACCCTCCAAAAGACTTGTTAGATGCCTATGAACAGACAGAAACTTTCATCACTATTGAGGAGGCAATGGCAAGTCTTCATCAGAATCCGAAGTCAATAGATCGATCCAAGAATAAAGATGGAAAATAAGAAGTATAGGATCAGATTGGACCGAAAGTAAATCCTCTAGAAGTCAGTAAGCCACCCTTTAAACCGAAGTTTGAAAATAAGGTTTATACCCCCATTGAACACTAATAGGGTGCAGATTTTATAAATCAGGAATAAGCCATTCTTTGAGCCAGTACAGGTGGGAGTTCATTGACCGAAGGGAAATAAAAACCTGTTCTGCAACTATCATCAGAGAACTGGACATTCAACTGAAACCTATCGATAACTAAAGGATTTGATTGAAAAAAATGTTAAAAAAGGAGAGTTAGTTTAGTACATTGCAGGGCGGGAAGCTCCACACACTGGTCAGCTTCAGGAGGAGGATCGAGAAGCAGGTTGGGAGGACATGCCGCGACGTGTAATTGATGTTATCACGGGGGGATTGGCCGGGAAGATATCAGGGAAAAAGTGCTGAGGTGGTACAAAAATCGTAATGGCAATTGCATATCAGACTACTAAAACTGAGAGACCTTTCCCTAACATAGTGATCTCTTTTTTCGATGAAGATTACCGGCCTGATATAGTAAATCCTTAAGAGGGTGCATTAGTTATCACAGCCCAGGTCAGTCCAGTGGATATGAAGAAGATCATAATCGACAATGGTTCTTCGGTCGATGTGTTATACAGTCAAGCTTATTAGAGGATGGATCTGGAGGGTCATAAATAGGAGGGCGACCACGAGTTACTGTTATATAGATTCGACAATGAACCAATGCATGTAGTTGGCATGATGGAGCTACTCATTGTCTTAAGTACACCCCCTTAGCAAGTGCAGATTAAGGTAAAATGTTTTGTCGTTCAAGTTAATTCAGTATATAATGCTATCTTAGGTCATACTACATTAATCGCACTACATACTGACACCGCAATCCCACACTTTAAAATAAAATTCCCTACTCCTGATGGTGTGGGTGAGGTGAAATAATACTTAGACACTACTCGGAGATGTTATCCGTGGGGGTCAGTAAGGAAAAACAAACAATGATGCTCAACATTTTTCACAGAGGAATCCACATAAGCCATTGCTCTCCCTGTTGAAGAAACAGAAGATATATAGTTGATCCCAGGGAATACATCAGAAGTTATGAAGATAGATGCCGAGTTGGAGGAGTCGATCAGAATAGGATTAGTTAAACTACTTTGCGCTTATGCTGACATATTCGCCTAGACACCTAAAGACATGTCTAATATAGCCGAAGATGTTGCGACGCATAATTTATGTGTGGATCTAGAGAGGAAACTAGTCCAATAGAAAAGGCGCAACTTCACTCTAGAGTGACAAAAGATCATTGATGAGGAGATAACTAAGCTTTTGGTGGCTAATGTCATTTTGGATATAGACTATCTAGAGTGGCTAGTCAACGTGGGATTGGTCAAAAAATAAAACGAAAAGTGGAGAGTCTGCATTGATTATGCTGATCTGAATAAGGCATGTCTAATTTTTTTTTTATCCACTTCCTCATATAGACCAGTTGATTGATGCAACATCGGGACAGGCCATCCTTAATTTTTTTCGATCATTTTTTGAGATATAATCAGATTTCAATGAACTAGGAGGATATCTCGAAGACGGATTTCATAACCCATCGGGCGATATCTGTTTATAAGAGGATGTTCTTCAAACTTATTACTGCGGGAGCAAACTACTAGAGGATGATGAATAATGTCTTTCATAAATAGATTGGTAAGAATATGGAGGTCCACATATATGATATATGTTGCCTATAATTCGTCTTAGCACTTTTACACACAAGTATACGTGTTTAATTGTAATATTCAGCAAGCAAGGATATATTTCCCACGAGGAAATAGATTAATACCCATTCATTACTAATTTGTTAACCAAATTAATCCTATCTAAACTACGATGGATAACTGCACATTAACATGAAACTTAGTTGAAATTAATTTTAAATAGTTAACCACGAGAATAAATGCAGATTTGTTAGCTTAAGATTACAACTTTCCTTAGTATCTCATTCAATTCAATATACTTCCTTTTCAATTAACTAATTACACTGAATCGCTAACCAAGAATTCTTTATAGTACCCATGCACCTCTTCCGATAGCACATAAACGAATCCTCCAAAATCTGGCCTAAAGGCGACAGAAATGCAAGGAACATCCTAGTTAATTAACTCACTATATTCTTATATGAATTTTCTCAACTCAGACTTAAATTCAGATTCTCTTGTTGGTTACAAATGACATATAGGTATATTCCTATCCTATATACTAGACATATTAACCTTAACACAGATTATATGAACAGTTGTTATCATACCTCAATCTAAACCCATACTCTGTTGTCCAACTTTGTATAGATTACATCGGTAATTGTTAGCTAGACAATTAATCAACAAACACAAGATATGATAAACAATTTAGATAACTAACTTCAACCTAAGAGGAAGTAGTCAATTTAAACTATGTACTAAGTTCCATTGAATCTTAATGTAAAATTTAGTTCATAATGTCTAGACAGAGCAACAACAAATTTAACAATAAATATAACTCAGAGATCATAAAAGTCAAAGATAAAAGAAATGATTAGAAGAAACTCTAATGGTTACTCCTAATTTCTAACTTGAATCTTCCAATTTCTAGCTTCACTATCTCCTTGCTTCTTGTCTTCCAACATCCTTCTCTGGCTCTCTTCCTGCTCTAATCCTAGTTCTCCACTCTTCTCTTCTCCCACATTCTCTTTTTTCCTCTTGCTCCACGTTCCCCTCTCTTTTGACAGTTAATTCCCCTGACTTTCAAAATTTTTGAAGCTCCACACTGGTTGATTCTACTCATGGGCGTCTAGACGTTAGTCCTAGCACAAATCTGGGCATCTAGACGCCGTCAAGTGGCATCGTATTTACAAAATTGCCATTTTTAGCATTTTTCAATTCTTTCAATTACTTTCTTTTCCAAAATACCATCTACGTCCCTCCAACTCTAATTTGCAATAGATAAACATAAAAATAGACAAAACGAACCCAAAAATGCTTAACGGTAGCAACTATTAGCTCTAATGACACTCGATTCATAGGTATAAAACCCACTCATCAAATACCCCTAAACTTGAACAATTGCTTGTCCTCAAGCAAACAAAACAAATAACTGAAACTAAATCACAATTTTTAAACTAACTACATGAATGCATATAAATATTCTACTAATGACTTGAGCAATAAATCAACACAATTCATAAACATCAGGCCTCAAAGATTCTTAAAGGATAACTCTGTAAAACTTTAAATTCATGTAAAGCCAGAAATATAACATATCACCAATTTCATCTCACTATTGACCCCTTCGTGTGTGTGTGTGTGAATCAATGTATTAAGCCAGTTGAATTTCCACTCCAATGCATGAATCTGCAATGCTCACTAAAAGATATTTAATCTTATACAACATTTTAATACCCCTCTATACTCTTGTTTTCGCATTTTTTTTTAAAAACAACGAGTGCGTCTTACCCTCCATCTCGCTATGTCTATCATTTTCTCACTTATTCTTGACTTGTTCAATGTTTATTTTTATTAGGCTTTTCAATATCACCCATGTAACGAACTTTCCACCAGTGACTCCCAAACCAGACTGCTTTAGGGCACTAAGTGTAGATACACTCCTAAGGGTTTACTTGTTCGAATGATAAATGCCACAAAAACGAACAAGTCAAGTGTTGCTCTTTTTAACTTTTCATGATCCAACAACTAATAGAGGTTACTAATATCCTCAATGAGCATTTAATTCATGAATTAAATCCCAATCCAACCGGCTAAACACTTTGAATACGTGCATTCAAAACCAATGGGTCTTAAGTTTAATAAAGCTAGCAACAGTTAAAATCTCGAACTAGCAATCCTTATCCGTCTCACTATCATTATTAGATACTTAGTGTAAGTTTTCTCATCGGCCTTTCTTAAATTTTAAATATTAAAACATTGCTCAAGTGTTCCTAATTGCATTGACCTATGATCTTAATTTTTATTTATTTATTATTATTATTATTATTATTATTATTATTATTATTATTATTATTATTATTATTATTATTATTATTATTATTATTTTACACATTACTATTGAGACTGTTACTGAAAATGCAAATAACATGAAACTAACATGCACTATTAACTAACATGAAATGAAAGCTAACTATTATGCACCCCCAAACTTGAACTAGGCAATGTCCTTATTGCAAAGAATAAGGAATTGAAAACTGAGTACTTCTCTGCTCAGGCCAATCGTCGTGATCGACCTCCTCATCACTGTCTTCCTCTTCATTTTCGTCTGCCTCGTCATCAATATCTAAGTCTGAAGGCAGATATGCTGGCAAGGCTTGTGGCATTCGGCAGGGAGCAGATCCTAGAGACGGATTTACCTGGACAAATAATTTTAGCATCGTCGTGTAAGCCTCAACATTGTACCTATGCATCGCATCTTGACGTTTGGCAATGCGGTGATTTTGGTGATCCATCCTCTGACTCAACCGCTTCAATTGACTCGCGACCAAGTCTATTCTCCTAGTACAATGCCTCAAATCACGACGTAAGTTGTCAACAAGTTGTGATGGTGGCACAGGATTCTCAAGATTATCAGGTTCCGCAGCTCCATTTTCATCCGCTATAATGATATATCCAAGCCCTTTTGGATTAGATTCTCCGCCATCCCATACCTTATATCTTGAGATCATTAAATGATCAATCGGTGCTAATGGGGCTTGTAGAACTTCTTCTTTGTCCCATTGAACGCCTATGCGCTTACACAAGTTAGTAATTAACGAAGGATGAGGAAGGCCACCTGATGAACTACCTTCAAAAGTCTTCACTATAAATGCATGTATCATCTCACCTATATCCAATGTCTTTCCCATTGCAATACAATATAAAAGGGTTCCATGTTCCTTGGTCACCTCAGTCTTATACCGAGCTGGCATCAATTTAGCACATATAAATCCAAGCCACACTTTTCCATGGCGATTAAGCTTGGTACTTTGAAAATTAGTTGCTTCTTGTGTTGCTGTGGCTTTTCAATCCGTCCCGGGTTCACACAATCTGAGAAGTATTTCACTGTAGTCCAGTTCCTTAATCTTGTATTCCTCATATTTACATTCTTTAATTTTTGGCAAACCATAATAGGCGTTGATCGCCTTGCGCCCCACATTTACCCATTTGCCTCGAACCATCACTAAATTACCCTCTACCTCTATTGCATTTGCATATAATTCCTTCACGATGTTGACAGCGGCTGAATTGGGTTGACTTGTAAAGTTCTACCAATTTCATCGTCTTATATTCGCTACGAGATCCCCATTTGTCTCATATAGTCTCAAGCCTTATTTAGGAATCAGATTTTTGCTGGCTAACAGTTGGTGATAACGTTGTGATGTAGCATAACTCGTAAATCTTTTCTTGTCAAAAGACTATGATGAGGACGAACCTTCTCCCTTTTTCCTCTTAGTAGGAATTGACAAGTATATAACACAAAACTCATTAACTTAAAACCAAATAAAATCACCCGTTTCTACAAAACAGTTAACTGGGGCAATTTGTCGAACAGTTTGTGTGCGCTACAAACTGAACCTTCTTTAAGTTTTCCCCAAACATGATTCTATCCACCCATGAATGGGTTTTGATTTCTAACACTCCATACTAAACAAAGAGCATACAAAAATTGCAACCCAATCCTCTAATTGAGCCAACACAAACTCAATTGGGTTACTAATGTACAAAAATCCCAAACTTCTTTATACGAATGTACATGGAGTTCAATGGACTCAATGAAACTTGCAAAGACTTAATTGAATGCCATATGTAACCAAATACCCAATACAAAGGAGAAAAATTAGCCTTTAATTTGAGAACCCATATGGCTATTGCTTTGTTGCGTTTTGAAATCCCGTGACTACGGTCCGACAAGAGATGGGATGGTTGGATTGTGTCTTTGATTGCTTTGTTATAGATGAAGAATTCGTATGGGTTTAGGTGTGTAGAACGTGTGGTCAAGTCGAGAATGGGATGAGTAATGTAGAGTTAGAATTGATTTGGCAGTTTTGAAATGGCAGTTTCAATACACGGTTTTGTTGGGATTTTTTTTTAAAACTAGATTCCGTATATAAGCCGAATTTTTATTCTTGTCCGGGCGTTAAGACGTTGTGCTGCAGAAAGGAATGGGATGTCTGGACGTATATACGCCTGGATTTGTTCTTGTCCTGGCGTCGATACGCCGAGCTGCAGAAACGAATGGGATGTCTGGGCGTATATACGCCTGGATTTGTTCTTGTCCGGGCGTCGATACGCCGAGCTGCAGAATGATAGAAAGGGGGGGTCAGGCGTATTGACGCTAATGTTTATTTGTTAGATGGCGTATATACGCCGTTAAGCAGAAAAGAAGAAAGGAGCTGGCATCTTTACGCCGTGTTTTTTTCATGGTTGGGCGTATCTACACCGTGTTACAGACTGAGAGTGGCTACCCAGATGTTTGGACGCGAGATTCACTGCGGTCTAGGGCGTATATACGCTGTGTTCTTTTCCATCAGGATTTAGTAAACTTCCCTCTTGCTCCTTGGTAATTCGTAGACCTGGAACCAATTGACACACCTATTAAAAACATGCAAGGAATTTACACCATTAAAATTCAATCTTATTAAATCCTAAGCTACAAAGGGAAAAGTTCATTAATTAACTGAATTAAAGTTAAATAAATAAAGATAACTCCTGGGTTGCCTCCTAGTTAAAGCTTAGTTTTAAGTCCTCAGCTTGATCATCTCCTTTTATGCTTTAATCTACAAGGGTGACTGCCAACTTTTCATGATCAAAGCTTCCTCCGTAATAGTATTTCAGCCTCTGGCCGTTGACCTTGAAGACTCTTTTTGAATTTGGCTCTTCCACTTCCACGGCTCCATGAGTAAATACTTTAGTGATGCAAAACGGGCCAGCCCATCTTGATTTCAGTTTCCCCGAAAAAAGTTTCAGCCTTGAGTTGTATAATAAGACTGACTGCCCTAGTTCGAACTTCCTTTCAATGATTTTTGTGTCATGCCACCTCTTTACCCGTTCTTTATACAACTTGGCATTTTCATACGATTGAAGGCGGAATTCATCCATTTGATTCAATTGCAAGAGGCGTTTCTCTCCCACAGCACATAAATCAAAATTCAACTTCCAAATAGCCCAATAGGCGTTGTGTTCCAATTCTACCGGAAGGTGACATGCTTTCCCATATACTAACCTGTACGGAGACATTCCTAACGGTGTTTTGTAGGCTGTACAATACGCTCATAAAGCATCTTCTAACTTGCTTGACCAGTCCTTCCGACTAGGATTCACCATATTCTCAAGGATTTTCTTCACTTCTTGATTTAAAACTTTGGCCTGGTCATTCGTCAGCGGATGGTACGCAGTTGCAATCTTGTGAGTGACCCCATACTTAGCAAGAGTAGCTTAAAGCAGTTTATTACAGAAATGCGATTCCTCATCTCTAATGATTGCTCAAGGTGTGCTGAATTTGGAGAAGATATTTTTTCGGAGGAATATAATCACCCCTTTAGCATTGTTAGGGGGTAGTGCCGTAGCCTCAACCCCCTTTGAAATGTAATCCACTGCTACTAGTATATACGAGTTGCCAAAAGATGAAGGAAATGGCCCCACAAAATTAATGCCCCACACATCAAACTATTTAACCTCCAAGATCGTTTTGAGTGGCATCTCGTGACACTTTGATATATTGCCAACCCTTTGGCATTTGTTGCATTTCATCATAAAACAATGGGCTTCCTTAAAAAGTGTCGGCCAATAAAATCCTGATTGTAAAACCTTGGTCACCGTTCTTTCTCCTCCAAAATATCCTCCATACTCAGAAGCATGACAGCGATATAAAATGTTCTCCATTTCTTCTTGAGGAACGTACCTTCTTACCATTTGATTGACACACTATTTAAACAAGAATGGTTCGTCCCACATATAATATTTGACATCATGGAGAAATTTCTTCTTCTGCTGACTTGTGAAATTCGGAGGAAACACTTTACACATAACAAAATTCACAAAATCCGCATACCATGGGGTTACCTGCTGCATGAAAAGAATTTGTTCATCCGGGAAAAACTCATTGATCACAGTTTTATCACCTTTATTCTGCTTGGAATTTTCCAGCCGTGGTAAATGGTCTGCTACCTAATTTTTCATTCATTTTCTATCTCGGATCTCTAAATCAAACTCTTGTAACAATAATATCCAACGAATTAATCTCGATTTGGCATCCTTCTTAGCAATTAGGTACTTGATCGCCGAATGGTCTGTGAATACGATCATTTTAGTTCCAATCAGATATGAACGAAACTTATCGAAAGCATAAATGACCGCCAACAACTCTTTCTCAGTGGTAGTATAATTTAGTCGAGCATCGGATAAGGTCTTGTTAGCATAATATATGGTATGGAAAACCTTTTCCTTTCGCTGACCCAAAACTGCCCCAATTGCAAAATCACTCACATTACACATTAATTCAAATGGAAGATCCCAATTTGGTGCTACTATTACTAGGGCTGAAATCAATTTCTTCTTTAAGACCTTGAACGTTTCAAAACATGTCTTATCAATGTTAAATGGGACATCCTTTTCCAGCAAACTGCATAATGGCTTCGTGACTTTGGAAAAGTCTTTAATGAATCTCCTATAAAAACCTGTATGTCCCAAAAAACTCCGAATACCCTTTACTGAAGTTGTTGGAAGAAGATTTTCAATGGTTTCTATCTTAGCCTTGTCTACCTCAATCCCTTTAGCAGATACACGATGTCCCAGGATTATCCCCTCTTGGACCATGAAATGACATTTCTCCCAATTTAAAACCAAGTTTTTTCCATGCATCGTTCAAGCACAAGAGTAAGATTCTCCAAACAGTAATCAAAGGTGTCCCCAAAAATCGAAAAGTCATCCATGAAAACCTCGAGGTTATGCTCGACCATGTAATATTCTGAACTTCCGAGAGAGTTGTAATCCGACTTTATATGAATAAATAAAGATTGAATTACATCTTATATGCGCTATGGAATCTTCGTTATTGTTTATTTATGTTTTTCGGTTCAAGTATCCAGCCTTAGCACGAAAAAGGAGCATAAAAGTTTTTTTCAAAAATCTGAAAAGAAGATAAAACCTAAACCCTAAACCCTAAACCTTAGGGTCTAAACCCTAGGAAATCTAATCTAGGCCCCCGAGCAAAACGTGTACGTCAAAATGACATTCTGTTTTAGGATTCATCTTTCCCGTACTTTGAAAACACGATATAGCCGATAAAAGTTTTCTCGAAAAACGCGTCGGGTATAGGACGAAATAGGGAAAACATGGAAAATATTTTTTTTGCCTTTTTGTTCGTCTAACCATTTTCTGAGAAATAGAAATCAAAAACACTATTCACCAAAAAATGTGCAACGTCTTTTTTGACTTTTCGTTTTACATAATAGTGTTTATTCCGAACAAAACTCCCTAATATCTGACTTTTAAATCTGTAAAGACCAATTCAACTGGAATACTTAGAAACGAACTATGATAGAGATAACTGGATTAGGAACCCTAATCTAGACTTAAACCTAGTTACAGAATAATTAAATTATTTAACAAATTAACCTAATTAAGTGATTAACACTAATCCGGTTGGAATTGAACTAGGTTAAGGTAACTAGATTACCATTTAACCTAATTAACATGTAATTAAACTTAACCTAACTAGGATTAAGATTAATTAAACTATAGATTAACCTAATCTATATGTTAAACTAATTCGTCAATTAATAACCTAATCGAATAACCAAATTCCTAGGTTTATTGCTAATTAACATAACCTAACTAAGCTAGATTATCAAAAGGACTAAAGTAACCTTGATCAAGCTTGGTAAAAGACCTTGACTACCCCTTATTTAAATGGTTATTTTACCAACCAAATAAGGCCTAATATTATTCATTTGGTAGGCTTGATCTTGGCCATTGATTTAGGAGATGATGATGTCATTAAACATAATTATTACAAACATTAAATGGCATTAAATGCTCCAAAATATCGAGAATTTCAAGGTGTCTAAGAGAGGTGCACTTCATCTTAGCTTATTAAGGAAGTTTTGTACAATGACCCTTTTGCCCTAGCTTTGGTTGGCCTATAAATAGCAAGCAATGTTCACCCATTCTATCATTCATTTTTAAGCTCAAAAATCAAGTATCAAAGCTATAAATATATTGAGAGAGAGTTCTAGTGAGTTACTACCTTAGATATTGCAAAGAAATAGTTAAAGCTTGCAAACACCAAAGGTATAATCTCTTATAATTTTTATGTTCGATTTTTCTTTCGTCTTTAATTTTCAAAAGCTCAAGAACGCGAGTCGTAGCCATGCACGATTGTCGTTCTCCGTGTTCTTCATGTGTTATTGAGTCTTCCTACATTTTGTAGTAGTTTTAATGTCGAATTTTAATTCGTAGTTTAAAGCTCAATGAACATACATAGTGGTCATGTACGGTTTATCCGTTCTCCGCGTTTTCGTATGTTCTTGAGCATTTTTATAAATTATTTTAATCAATTATGCAAGTCGTTATAATGACCAAATTTTGTCAATTATAAAGTGTCATAATCACTTATGTAAGCAGTTATAATGCTCAAATTATTTCAAGTACGAAAACCAAAAGCTCAAGAACATAGTCGTTACTATGTACGGTTTATCCGTTCTTCGTGTTCTTCGTGTGTTCTTGAGCAAAAGTCATGAATCTTTCTATGAGAAGGTTTGTGATTTTTTATTTTTATGTTATAAAATGATACTAAGTCTTACAACATGATTTCTTAAAGAGTTAAAGCAAGCGATACCATGTTTCACACGGTTAATCCTAAAAATATTGGCCAAAACATGTTTACTGTCTGTTTTTGCCATTTTTCAAAATCTTAAAATCCTAATCTGACTTAACAATACAAATGAAACTTGTAGATAATGAAATTCTAAGCAATTTTGACTCAAGAATCACTTCAAAATATGTTCGTATGAAAAAGTTATGGCAGTTACCGTAAAAGACGTCAAAGGTGAAAATTTAAGTAGGGCTTTCAGGTGGAAACCCTAAAAGGCACCAAATTTTATGATTTTGAACTAACCAATTTTTCTAAAATTCCACCAATGAAAATAGTCTATTTTATTGATAAAAACACGTATAGTACGAAAAAATTCAATGAACTAACATTCGGTACGCGAAACCCTTTGTATAGTTAAACGATTACTGGGAAACCCAAATTTGTGCTAAAGGCAAGTTTTCTATCCTTAACTTTTATTTACTTGCCTTCTATGTGATTTATACATTTTGTGTATGCAACGTGTTATAAATCTTTGATACAAAAGTTATTGCTTCTTGTTTCGACATAACTTGCAAAATGAAATGCTTCTTCGTGATAAATTCGAATCATGCTTTATTATATCAAACCAAGTCGTCATGGGGTGATCCTGACATGTGAAGTAAATTGAGATGAAAAAATATGTATTACTGTTTTTGATCTGTCTAGTGTATGGTATGTTATGCATAACATAGGATGTCGTTAGGTTGATCCTCTTTCTATATCCACTGTAAATGGTTCTAAGTCGAAAGACAAAGAACAGTTCAAGGCCTAACCACCACTCAGTCTTGCTATGTTAAAACATTTATAAATATCAATTGTTGTGCCATGAATCCTTACAATCCTTATCGGTGTGAGTTCACTTATATGCTATGTGTTTAAAACTTGCTGAGCATTTTAGCTCACCCTTGCATATAAACCTAATTTGCAGACAAAGTCGAGAGCTCTGGCTCAAAAAAGAAAGGAAAGAAGAAATGCGTAGACTAGTTTACTGCTTTCCTTAAATGTTCTTAACTGTAGTCATAATGACATTTTGTAATAAGAACAAGTTCAACACATGTAACCGAATATTATATAAATATTTTCAAATTTTATCACATTCTCTTGTTACGTCTTTACTTTTATTAAACCTAGAATTGTTAAAACTTAACATAGTATTAATAATAATCTATTTATCTGGATGAGGATCGGTAAATAACTTGTGAGTGTTGTACATCCAAGATAGGACTAAGCGATGTTGACTGGTCAAATCCATCGTTAAGGTTTCTCGGACCCAGGTATAACTCATTATTACTATTCTGAATATCGGATAAGTAGGATTATTAATATGAAGAGATATCACTATAACCAAATATGTTTCGAATGAGGGTTTTAACTATTTGGGTAATGTTCTGTACGAAATTTTTTTTTTGCACCGGATAAAGATGCAACCATTTGTCACGGATAAAGATGCAAACATTTATCACGGGTAAAGATGAAAACATTCATCGCGAGATTCTCTGTTCCCAAGAACCGTCCTAATGATTTAATGTCGTGGATGTTGGAACATGTAAAGTTATAGAATATCTAAATATTAAGGATGAAATGTTATGTTTGAGTATTAAGTCTCTTGTATCGATTACAAGGACTTGATATAAAATAATGAAAGATCTTTGGGAATTAAGATGAGAACTTTGTTTGAGAATAAAGGAAATCATCTATAAACCTATTGATTTAGCTTTTATAGTGAGCACCAAGTCATCTATAGTAAGTATAGTGATTTGGGGGCGTCACAGGTTGGTATCAAAGCTGTAGATTATAGCTCTAAAGTAGCAAGTACTTTAGGATATAATCTGATCGTTTAAGTTAAATAGACTTGTGAAGAGTCTAATAGATAATTAAAAGATGATAATAAACTTTAAATCTTAATTACTTAAAAGACATTATGTGTAAGAACTATACTAATTAAAGTCAATCTTGTTTTGTAGAAATGACTGACATACACGAAGACAACGCTTAAGCCTTGGACTACGAAAGTGATCCAAGCGAGCATTCTAGTGGTGAATCCGAAACAGAAGAGCCGAATCAGAACTTGAAACTACATGATGCCGGAGAGGTTAATCAAGTTCCCCAAATAGAAGATGCAGATGTAATAGACCTACCAACTTACGATGAGATCATCGCCGAGTTGGAAGAGGATGCTGCTGAAATGTTGGCCTATGGAAAAGCTCAAGAAGAGCTTGTTGAACAACTCCAAACTAAAAACCAGGCTAACATGAACAAGGCCAATGGTATAATGGAGGTACTCAAAAGGTGATGGTTGGATGAAGTTGAAAGAAACTACCAACTACAGATGCAGTTAGAAGCTTCCCAAGAGGAAGTATACCTCCTACAAGCAAATCGTGCTCACATTAAATGAGCTTATGGTGCTACTTACGCCAAGCTAGAGAAAAAAATAATTGAATTTCCTTCACCCGCCAAAGATTTGGGGTTGAAAATCAATAGGTCTGTGGTATTGAGTATGATCCACAAGATTAAGAAAAAAGTTAGAAAGATCTAGTCGAATAACGTGTAATATATTAGTATGTTGTAAATGTTTTGTTTAGCATTTTCCATTTTTATAAGGGATGTTAATAGTTGTTAAGTGATTTAGCTCATTCGGATAATGTAATGTACAAATTTTAATTATAAAAGAAGTTTGTTTAAGAAATGTGTCTTGAAATTTTTAATGCTTTCATATTTATACGTATGTTTTATTTTATTTAGAAAATAGCACCACCGAGACCGAGAACCAGGGCAACAACAACAACAAGTGTTAGTGATGAGAGTAAGATTCACACTCCCGATCCTATGTAACAATTCTTGGATAGGTTAATAGGAGTCTTGGATAGTCGTACAACAAATAATGTGCCACCACCACCTCCACAACCACAACCACAAATACCATTGCCACCACCTCAGCCAGAACCTCAACCACAGAAAGTATCATTCAAAGACTTTAAAAAGATAGGTCCTCCTGATTTTAAGGGAACCGCTGAGCCTATAAAGGCTCAGTGCTGGATAAAAGAAATAGAAAAAGCCTTTGACTTAGCAGATGTTGTTAAGAATAAAAAGACTAAGTTTTCCACTTACTTAATGAAGGGAGAGGCAAACTTCTGGTGGGAAGCCACCCAAGCCCGTGCCGGGGAAGGTGTGGTTGCGTGGGAAGCTTTCAAAGAGTTATTCTTTGAAAACTACTTCCCACGAAGCATGAAGAATATAATGGAGGTACAATTTCTAAATTTGAAATAAGGGGACATGACTGTTCCCCAGTATGCCTCCAAATTCAATGAACTTGCTCGTTTCACTTCAAATCAAGTAGATATAGAGGAACATAAGGCAAGAAGGTTTGAGGAGGGTTTAAACCCTGGATTCAAGGTAAGGTAAATGTCTTACAGATATATAGTTATGCCCATCTTTTAGAAAAGGCTATCATTGTTGAAGGCAACAGTGAAGCCATAACAAAATTTAATAAGGAAAGGAATAATAATAAAGGAGGGAATAGAGGGAGAAATAATAATAAGGGAGGAAATGGGGGAGGAAATAATAATAATAATAAGAGAAGGTTCAATGGCAAAAACTCCCAACAACAAGGGGAGAATAAAAAGAAAACATTAGAACCTTGCAAAATCTACGGGAAACAACATGTAGGAGTGTGTCTAAAAGGGAAAAATATTTTCTACAATTGTAAACAAGAGGGACAAATAGCACCCGCATGCCCTAACCCTAGGAAAGACACTTGCTTTCACTGTGGAGCGGGCATCAAGCTAAGATGTGCCCCAAGAAAGGGGGAAATACTGGAGGGGACAATAGCAGCAAATCTACCCCAACAACTAACCCAGGTCGTCCAACAGCAAGGACATTCAACATGACCGTGGGAGATGCTGTAGCATCACATGATGTAGTGTCAGGTATCATTCCAATCAACACCATAAGTGCTTACGTGCTATTTGATTCGGGTGCTACTTGCTCTTTTATTTCCCATGAATTTGCTAGAAAACTAAACGTGCCTAGTGAATTGTTAGAAAGTCCTTTAATGATAGAGATTGCTAATAAAGAACTAATTCCTGTTAATAAGATAATAAAAGGTTGTTGCATAGTGATCAAGGGTCATGAGCTGAGAGTCGATCTTATTCCAATCCAATTAGGGGAATTTGATGTAATTCTAGGCATGGATTGGTTGACCAATCACCAAGCGATGATCGATTGTCAACAAAAGTCCGTTAATCTCCTTACAACGTCCAAGTCAATGGTAGTCTTCAACGAAAGTCAGTCACCAAGAAAATCCCGATGTCTAACTGCAAATCAAGCAAATGGATTACTTCAGAAGGGATATCAGGGCTATTTGGCATATATCCTAGACATCCAACAGAAATGGTTAGATATAAACCAAATACCAGTGGTTAGAGAGTTTTAGGATGTCTTTCCCGATGATTTACCCAGTCTTCCACCTGATAGGGAGATTGAGTTTGTTATTGATTTAGCTCTTGGAACTGCACCTGTTTCGAAGGCTCCCTATAGAATGACACCTGTGGAATTGAAGGAATTGATGGTACAATTACAAGAACTGTTGGAAAAGAAATACATTCAACCAAGTGTTTCTCCATGGGGAGCACCAGTGTTGTTTGTCAAGAAAAGGATGGAACTTTAAGATTATGTGTTGATTATCGTGAACTCAATAAATTGACCATAAAGAATAAGTATCAATTACCTAGGATTGATGACTTGTTTGATCAACTCAAAGTAGCATAGTATTTCTCTAAGATTGACCTACGGTCAGGTTACCATCAACTGAAGGTTAGAAAGGAAGATGTGCCAAAGACAACATTTAGAACGCGTTATGGACATTATGAGTTTCTAGTGATGTCCTTTGGATTAATGAATGCACCAGCAACATTCATGGACTTGATGAATAGGGTTTTTAGGTCTTGCTTAGACAAGTATGTTGTAGTGTTCATCGACGATATTCTTATATACTCGAAAACACTAGAAGAACATGCTATGCACTTGAGAAGTGTACTAGAAACCTTACACAAAGAACAACTCTATGCCAAATTTTCAAAATGTGAGTTCTGGCTAGAGAAAGTTTAGTTCTTAGGTCATGTGATTGACAAGAGTGGAGTTTCAATGGATCCATCAAAGATAGAAGCAGTTATGAACTAGGAACAACCAAAGATCCCAACTGAAGTGAGAAGTTTCTTAAGTTTAACAGGGTACTATAGACATTTCATTCAGGATTTTTCAAAGATAGCAACCTCGTTAACCAACTTAACCAGGAAGACCGTGAAGTATGCTTGGACAGACAAATGTGAAAATAGCTTTCAAGAGCTAAAGAAGAGGCTAAGTTAGACATTAGTATTATCATTACCTGATAATAGTGGAGGTCTTGTAGTCTACAGTGATGCCTCACAGAAAGGATTAGGATGTGTTTTAATGCAACATGGCAAAGTAATAGCTTATGCTTCGCGACAGCTAAAGGATTATGAGTTAAGGTATCTTACTCACGATCTAGAATTAGCGGCGGTAGTATTTACTTTGAAGATATGGAGGCATTACTTGTACGGGGAGAAGTGTGAAATTTATACAGATCACAAGAGTTTAAAGTATATTTTTACACAACGAGAGTTGAATATGAGGCAAAGACGATGGTTGGAATTGATTAAGGATTATGATTGTGAAATCCTATATCATCCAGAAAAAGCCAACGTAGTTGTAGATGCTTTGAGTAGGAAGAACCAAGATAAGTTAAATGTGTTAACAACTCAGGAAGAATTGATTAAAGAGTTCGCTAGACTCGACATAGAGGTAAGAGTTCCTTCAATCTCAACAAGAAAATTGTTCGTAATGGAGGATCACTTAACCTTGTTAGGTAACATTAAGAAAATCTAAGAGGAGGATGGAAACTATAGGAAGTTGAAAAAGTCAACAGAGATTGAAGATGGAAAATACAAGATGGACAAGGAGGGAATCATTAGATTTGAATCTAGAATTTGGGTTCCTTCAGTTCAAGAACTCAAGGAAGATATCATGTCAGGAACACATAGTACTAAGTTTTCAGTACACCCAGGCAGTACCAAAATGTACAAAGACATAAGTCAACATTTCTGGTGGCCAAACATGAAAAGAGAAGTGGCTGAATTCGTTAGTAGGTGTTTGACATGTCAGCAAGTTAAAGCTGAGCATCAAAGACCAAGTGGATTGTTGTAACCGTTAGAGATTCCTGAGTGAAAAAGGGAGCATATTACAATGAATTTTGTAGTAGGCCTACCAACCACACAAAAGGGTCATGATGCCATATGGGTAATAGTGGATAGACTAACCAAGTCAACTCACTTTTTACCAATCAAGGTTAAGTTCACTTTGGACCGTTTAGCAAAGTTATACATTAAGGAGGTTATATCTAGACACGGCGTACCAGTTTCAATTATGTCTGATCGAGATCCAAGGTTCACATCGAACTTCTAGAAAAGTCTTCAAGAACATCTAGGTACACAGTTGAGAATGAGTACTGCTTATCACCCGCAAACAGATGGTCAAAGTGAAAGGACTATCCAAACCTTGGAGGATATGCTGAGAGCTTGTATGATGGATTTTGAGGGAAGTTGGGAAGATCACTTACCTCTGGTGGAATTCGCTTACAACAATAGTTATCATGCTAGTATAGGAATGCCACCGTATGAAGCTCTGTATGGAAGGAAGTGTAGAACACCGATGTGTTGGGATGAAGTGGGTGAACGGAAGATGCTTGGGCCAGAATTGGTTCAACAGACAGCGGAGGTAGTTCGAACAATTTAACTAAGGTTACGAGCTACTCAAGAAAGACAGAAGAGATATGCCAATCTACATCGACAAAGAGAGACTTTGAAGTCGGTAGTCATGTTTTCCTAAAAGTATCTCCCTGGAAAGGAAAGATTCGTTTTGGAAAGAAAGGAAAACTGAGTCTAAGGTTTATAGGACCATTCGAAATATTACGAAGAATAGGTGAGGTAGCTTATGAAGTAGCCTTACCACCAGAGCTGGAACATATACATAATGTATTTCATGTTTTAGTATTGCGTCCCTATAAACCCGATTACAAACACGTCATCAGTTATGAACCCATCCAAATCGAGAAGGATCTAAGCTACGAGGAGATTCCTATTAAAATTGTTGATAGGAAGGAACAAGTCTTGCGAAACAAGGTCATACCTTCAGTCAAGGTCATATGGAGAAATCAATCTATGGAAGAAGAAACGTGAGAATTAGAAGATAAAATATCCACATTTGTTTTCTTAACTGTATAAGTTAATTTCGGGGACGAAATTCTTTTAAGGAATGGTGAATGTAATATTCCGAACTTCCGAGAGAGTTGTAATCTGACTTTATATGACTAAATAAAGATTGAATTACATCATATATGTGTTATGGAATCTTTGTTATTGTTTATTTATATGTTTCGCTTCAAGTATCCAGCTTTAGCACAAAAAAGGAGCATAAAAGTTTTTTTTCAAAAATTTGAAAAGAAGATAAAACCTAAACCTTAAACCTTAAACCCTAGGGTCTAAACCCTAGGAAATCTAACCTAAGCCCTCTAGCGAAACGTGTACGTCAAAATGACATTCTGTTTTAGGATTCATCTTTCCCGTACATTGAAAACACGATATAGCCGATAAAAGCTTTTCTCGAAAAATGCATTGGGTATAGGACAAAATAGGGAAAACACGAAAAATATTTTTTTCGTCTTTTTGATCGTCTAACCATTTTCTGAGAAATAGAAATCAAAAATACTATTCACCAAAAAATGTGCAACGTCTTTTTGACTTTTTGTTTTAGAGAATATTGTTTATTCCGAACAAAACTCCGTAATATCTGACTTTTAAATCTGTAAAGACCAATTCAACTGGAATACTTAGAAACGAACTAGGTTAGAGATAACTGGATTAGGAACCCTAATATAGACTTAAACCTAGTTACAGAATAATTAAATTATCTAACTAATTAACCTAATTAAGTGATTAACACTAATCTGGTTGGAATTAAACTAGGTTAAGGTAACTAGATTACCATTTAACCTAATTAACAGTATCACATCAAATTCTCCTAAGCGAATAGGAATTAAATCCACTAACAGTTTATGTCCCCTTATCGTTAGACAACAATCCTGACAAATATTCTCCACCCGGATTACTTCCTTATTGGCTACTTCTATATTCAAGGCATTCTCTAACTTTACTTGTGACAGACTCAATTTCTTAACAAATTTATCAGAAATGAAAGAACATGTAGCACCCGAAAGTTTTGTAACAATGACCCTTTTGCCCTAGCTTTGGTTGGCTTATAAATAGCAAGCAATGTTCACCCATTCTATCATTCATTTTCAAGCTCAAAAATCAAGTATCAAAGCTATAAATATATTGAGAGAGAGTTATAGTGAGTTACTACCTTGGATATTGCAAAGAAATAGTTAAAGCTTGCAAACACCAAATGTACAATCTCTTATAATTTTTATTTTTGATTTTTCTTTCGTCTTTAATTTTCAAAAGCTCAAGAATGCAAGTCGTAGCCATGTACGATTATCGTTCTCTATGTTCTTCACGTGTTCTTGAGCCTTTCTACATTTTGTAGTAGTTATAATGTTAAATTTTAATTTGTAGTTTAAAGCTCAATGAACATACGTAGTGGTCATGTACGGTTTATCCGTTCTCCGCGTTTTCGTATGTTCTTGAGCATTTTTATAAATTATTTTAATCAATTATGCAAGTCGTTATAATGACCAAATTTTGTCAATTATAAAGTGTCATAATCACTTATGTAAGCAGTTATAATGCTCAAATTATTTCAAGTACGAAAACCAAAAGCTCAAGAACATAGTCGTTACCATGTACGGTTTATCCGTTCTTCGTGTTCTTCGTGTGTTCTTGAGCAAAAGTCATGAATCTTTCTATGAGAAGGTTTCTGATTTGTTATTTTATGTTATAAAGTGATATTGAGTCTTACAACATAATTTCTTAAAGAGTTAAAGCAAGCGGTACCATGTTTCACATGGTTAACCCTAAAAATATTGGCCAAAACATGCTTACTGTCTGTTTTTACCATTTTTCAAAATCATAAAATCCGAATCTGCCTTAACAATATATATTAAAGTTGTAGATCATGAAATTTTAAGAAATTTAGACTCAAGAATCACTTCAAAATATTTTGTTATGAAAAAGTTATGATAGTTACCGTAAAGACGCCAAAGGTGAAAATTTAAGTAGGGCTTTCGGGTGGAAACCCTAAAAGGGACCAAATTTTATGATTTTGAGCTAGCCACTTTTTCTAAAAGTTCCACCAATGAGAATAGTCTAGTTTAGTGGTAAAAAAAACGTATAGAACGAAAAAATTCGATGAACTAACATTCGGTACGCAAAACCCTTTGTATAGGCACTTTAAACGATTACCGGGAAACCCTAATTTGTGCTAAAGGCAAGTTTTCTATCCTTAACCTCTACTTACTTGCTTTCTATGTGATTTATACATTTTGTGTATGCAAAGTGTTATAAATTTTTGATACGAAAGTTATTGCTTCTTGTTTCGGCAAAACTTGCAAAATGAAATGTTTATTCGTGATAAATTCGAATCATGCTTTATTATATCAAACCAAGTCGTCTTGAGGCGATCCTGACATGTTAAGTAAACTGAGATGAAAAAATTTGTATTACTGTTCTTGATCTGTCTAGTGTATGGTATGTTATGCATAACATAGGATGTCGTTAGGTTGATCCTATTTCTATATCCACTGTAAATGGTTCTAAGTCGAAAGACAAAGAACAGTTCAAGGTCTAACCACTACTCAGTCTTGTTATGTTAAAACATTTGTAAATATCAATTGTTGTGTCATGAATCCTTACAATCCTTATCGGTGTGAGTTCACTTATATGCTATGTGTTTAAGACTTGCTGAGGATTTTAGCTCACACTTGCATATAAACCTAATTTGCAGAAAAACCCGAGAGCTCCGGCTCAAAGAAGAAAGGAAAGAATAAATGCGTAAACTAGTTTACTGCTTTCCTTAACTGTTCTTAACTATAGTCATAATGACATTTTGTAATAAGAACAAGTTCAACACATGTAACTGAATATTTTATAAATATTATCAAATTTTATCGCATTCTCTTATTACGTCTTTACTTTCATTAAACCTAGAATTGTTAAAACTTAACATAGTATTAATAATGATCTATTTATTTGGATGAAGATCGGTAAATAACTTGTGAGTGTTGTACATCCAAGACAGGACTAAGTGATGTTGACTGGTCAAATCCATCGTTAAGGTTCCTCGGACTCAGGTATAACTCGTTATTACTATTCTGAATGTCAGATAAGTAGGATTATTAATATGAAGATATATCACTATAACCAAATATGTTTCGAATGAGGGTTTTAACTATTTAGGTAATGTTCTGTATGGAAAGAGAATTTTGCACCGGACAAAGATGCAACCATTTGTCACAGATAAAGATGCAAACATTTATCATAGGTGAAGATGCAAACATTCACCGCGAGATTCTCTATTCCCAAGAACCGTCCTAATGATTTAATGTCGTGGATGTTGGAACATGTAAAGTTATAGAATATCTAAATATTAAGGATAAAATGTTATGTTTGAGTATTAAGTCTCTTGTATAGATTACAAGGACATGATATAAAATAATGAAAGATCTTTGGGAATTAAGATGAGAACTTTGTTTGAGAATAAAGAAAATCATCTATAAACCTATAGATTTAGCATTTATAGTAAGCACCAAGTCATCTATAGTAAGTATAGTGATTTGGGGGCGTCACAGACCATGTCGGGAAAAATAGCCATCATGCACTGTTGAAACGTTGCGGGTGCATTACACAGTCCGAAAGACATCTTTCGAAAGGTAAAGGTCCCATATAGACATGTAAATATAGTTTTTTGTTGGTCCTCGGATGCTATAGCAATCTTATTATAGCCCGAGTAACCATCCAACAAGTAATAGTAGTCATGTCCTGCTAATCTGTCTAACATCTGATCGATAAACGGTACTGGGAAATGATCTTTACGAGTGACTTTATTCACACGTCAACCTGTGACTGTTCTTGTAGGGATTAATTCATTATTCTCATTCGCAACTACCGTCACCCCCCCTTTCTTTGGCATACAATGGAATGGACTTACCCATGAGCTATTTGAAATCTGGTAAATTATACCTGTAGCCAACCATTTGATAATCTCCTTTCTGACAACTTCTTTCATTATGGGGTTGAGTTTGCATTGGTTCTCTATGACTGGTTTTTCCTCCTCTTCAAGCAAGATCATGTGCATACAGAATGATGGACTTATCCCTTTAATGTCCGCCAAAATCCAACCAGTAGATAATTTGTACTGCCGAAGTACTCTTAACAATTTATTTTCTTCAATCTCATTCAAGGAAGCAGAAATTATAATTGGTAATGTGGATGAAGAGCCAAGGTAAGCATATCGGAGATGATTGGGTAGTGGTTTGAGTTCTAGAGTAGGTGGTTCCTCCAAAGACTACTTAACTCTACCTGATAAATCTCTTGAATAGTCCAATGCTTCAAACTTTGTCTTGACCTTATTAAATGTTGGAGCTGAATCTAGCACTTGAGCCAATTCTAATGAAGCTGGCTCATTAGAAACCACGTCACTGATCATTACTGTCTCTAGAGGATCTGCATTTGCATTCTCCATAAAAATGCTCCTAACAGTTTCTTTAATTAGATCAACTCTGCAACACTCTTCACTGTCCTTTGGTAACTTCATGGCCTTAAACAAATTAAATGTCACCTCTTGGTCTTGGACCCTCATTATTAACTCCCCTTTTTGCACGTCAATCAATGTTCTTCCCGTAGCTAAAAAAGGACGCCCAAAAATAATCGGTATGTTACTGTCCTCCTCAAAGTCAAGAACTATAAAGTCTATAGGGAATATAAATTTATCCACCTTCACTAACACATCTTCCACTATTCCCTTTGGGTAGGTGAGGGATCTATCCGCCAACTGTAGAGTGACATTTGTTGGTGTAGCATCCTTTAACCCAAGTTGTTGATAAACTGATAATGGCACAAGGTTGATACTGGCTCCCAAATCACATGGACGCCGACTGAAAAATTGAGTTCCTATTGTGCACGAAATGGTAAAGCTACCTGGGTCCTTCAACTTCGGTGGTAACTTCTTTTATAGTAATGCACTACATTCTTCTATCAATGCTACTGTCTCAAACTCCCATAGCTTCCTCTTCCTTGACAATATGTCTTTCATAAATTTGACATAACTGGGCATTTGCTCCAAAGCATATGTGAACGAAATATTAATCTGTAGTTTTTTAAACACCTTTAAAAACTTAGAGAACTGTTTGTCTAGCTTCTACTTTTGAAACCTCTGTGGAAAAGGCATAGGTGGTGAAACTGAATTCTTCTTGGTTTTGGCCTGTCTCTCCACAACTTTTCCCTTACTCCTATCTCTTGAATCCCCTTCTTTTTCTTTCTCTTCTGAACAGTTTGCTTTCTTATGCTCAACAAAATCTGTAGTTAACTCATTCCTACTTCTCAACGTGACAGCTTTAAAATACTTCTTACCCCCGCATTTTGGATTTTCTTCACTATCACTGGGTAGTGATCCTTGGGGTTGGTTATTCAGAGCATGTGCCAAGTGCCCCATTTGATTCTCCAAATTTCTTATTGCAGCCGACTGAGTTTTCACCGTAACGTCAAACTGATTCACTAATTTTGCCAATATGTCCTCCATCTGAGATATGTCCTCCAGCTGTTGATGATGCTGATTTTAAAATCCAAGTGGGTATGAATTCCTTGAAGCTTGAACTTGAGATTGTGGTTGATTATTACTCCATGAGAAGTTCGGATGGTTCCTTATCCTGAGTTGTAACTGTTTGAGTTACTATTTAGTTGCTAGTTTTAATTAGACATGTACTGAATAGATTCAGAATTTAGTGCACATTCATCACTAGCATGGCTTCCCTCACATATCTCATAAATGACCTCCACTTTCTGAACCTTGTGTCCCCCAAGTGCATCAATCTTTTTTGTGAGAGTAGAGATTTGAGTTGTCATTTGTGCGGACAATGTAGTTATTGCATCAACTTCAAACATATCAGTTGCTCTTGGTTGACTCATTCTTGCAGTAGGCCACTGATAGTTATTGGCTGCCATTGTTTCAAGCAATGTATAGGCTTCATCATAATTCTTTGACATGAGAGCTCTTCTTGCCGCAGCGTCTATGCTCGTTATTATTACACATGTCAGCCCATTATAGAATGTTTGCACTTGCAGCCATTTAGGGATCCCGTGATGTGAACATCGCCTTAATAAATCTTTAAACCTTTCCCAAGCCTCATACAATGATTATGAATCATGCTGAACAAATGAGGTAATGTTGTTCCTCATTTTTGTCGTCTTGGCAGGTGGGAAAAACTTAGCCAAATTTTTTTGTGCCAAATCAGTCCATGTCATAATTGATCTAGATGGTAAAGAATAAAGCCAACTTTTAACCTTATCTCGAAGTGTGAATGTGAATAATCTGATTCTGATTGCTTCTTCTATAATCCTATGATACTTGAATGTATTGCATATTTCTAAAAAACCAACCAAATGATCATTAGGATCATCATTCAGCAAACCTCCAAACTGGACCGAATTTTGTACCATCTGTATTGTCCCTAGTTTAATCTCAAAATTTACGGCAGTAATGGCGAGCCTCCTAATACTCGATTGAAGTTTAGTCACTTGCGGCGTAGCGTAATCCCGCAATGACTTTGTTGCTCATCAGCCATTAGCTCTAGTTCTTGATTTTGAATCATTTCTTGAATGAACTTTTTGAGTCTATGGAATTTTCTTTCAATTTCTTCGCCGTAATCTAACGGTCCCTGACTCTTTGAGCGCGTTTGCATACAAAAATCAAGAATACCTGATAAGACCATAAAATAAAAGAGTTTAAACTAAGATTAACTTAATCAAAATTAATAATGACAAAATATTAAAGTAATTTCCCCGGCAACGGCGCTAAAAACTTGTTGCCTATAATTCGTCTTAACACTTTTACACACAAGTATACGTGTTTAATTGTAATATTCAGCAAGCAAGAATATCGTTCCCACGAGGAAATAGATTAATACCTATTCATTACTAATTTGTTAACCAAATTAATCCTATTTAAACTACAATAGATAATTGCACATTAACATGAAACTTAGTTGAAATTAATTTTAAATAGTTAACCACGAGAATAAATGCAAATTTGTTAGCTTAAGATTACAACTTTCCTTAGTATCTTATTCAATTCAATATACTTTCTCTTCAATTAACTAATTACACTAAATCGCTAACCAAGAATTTTTTGTAGTACCCATGCACCTCTTCCGATAGCACATAAACGAATCCTCCAAAATCTGGCCTAAAGGCGATAGAAATGCAAGGAACATCCTAGTTAATTAACTCACTATATTCCTATGTGAATTTTCTCAACTCGGACTTAAATTCAGATTCTCTTGTTGGTTACAAACGATATATAGGTATATTCCTATCCTATATACTAGACATATTAACCTTAACACATATTATATGAACAGTTGTTACCATACCCCAATCTAAACCCATACTATGTTGTCCAACTTTGTATAGATTACCTCGGTAATTGTTAGCTAGACAATTAATCAACAAACACAAGATATGATCAATAATTTAGATAACTAACTTGAACCAAAGAGGAAGCAATCAATTTAAACTATGTACTAAGTTCCATTGCAATCTTAATGTAAAATTTAGTTCATAATGTCTAGACAGAGCAACAACAAATTTAACAATAAATACAACTCAGAGATCATAAAAATCAAAGATAAAAGAAATGATTAGAAGAAACTCTAATGGTTACTCCTAATTTCTAAATTGAATCTTCCAATTTCTAGCTTCACTATCTTCTTGTTGCTTGTCTTCCAACATCCTTCTCTGGCTCTCTTCCTGCTCTAATTCCAGTTCTCCTCTCTTCTCTTCTCCCACGTTCTTTTTTTTCCTCCTGCTCCACGTTCCCCTCTATTTTGACAGTTAATTCCCTTAACTTTCAAATTTTTTGAAGCTCCACACTGGTTGATTCTGCTCATGGGCGTCTAGACGCCAGTCCTAGCACAAATTTGGGCATCTAGACGCCGTCCAGTGGCATCGTATTTATAAAATTGCCATTTTCAGTATTTTTCAATTCTTTTAATTACTTTTTTTTCCAAAATGCCATCTACGTCCCTCTAGCTCTAATCTGCAATAGATAAACATAAAACAGATAAAACGAACCCAAAAATGCTCAACGGTAGCAACTATTAGCTCTAACGGTACCCGATTCGTAGGTATAAAACCCACTCATCAATACGATCGTCAAAAACATCAAGGTACAAGATCATCTATAGGAATTGGAGGAATGCTTTCATACTGTCAGGCATTACAACATGAGGCTCAATTCAACTACATGTACTTTTGGTCTGAGTTCAAGGAAATTTCCAAGATACTTGGTCAGCAAAAGGGGAATCGAAGCTAATTCAGAGAAGATTCGGGAAATCCTAGATGTGAAGTCACCCCAGTCTTTTAAAGATGTTTAGAGGTTAACTGGTTGGGTGGATGCTCTCTGGTGCTTCATGTCTAAGTCGATGGAGCGATGCCTTCCATTTTTTAATACTCTAAAGGGTCTGAAGAACGAGAAGATTTTCTAGTGGACTTTAGAGTGTGAGGATACTTTTTAGGGAATTAAGAGGTATTTGTCTTCAGCGCCATTATTATAGAAGCCTCTTTTATCCTAACATCTTTATCTCTATTTGGCCATAAGTTCTTTAGTTGTTGGGGCGGTACTAGTTCGGAAAGAGGGAGGAAGGCAGCGTTCGATCTATTATGTGAGGCATGCCCTAAAGGACGCGGAGACCAGCTATCCAAACTTTGAAAAATATGCTTATGCATTAATGATTGCTAGTAGAAAGCTTCGATATTATTTCTAAGGAAGAGTAATAGTGTTCTACCTCTAAAGAACATATTCCATAAGCCTGATGCTTTTGGTAGAATAGTTACATGGGCCGTAGAGTTGAGTTAGTTTCTTCTAGAATACCGATCGCGAATAGTGATTAAAGGGCAGGCTTTGGTTGACTTCGTACCGAAGTGCATGTTTACTGAGGAAGATCCAAAGTTAGATTCTGGTTTTAGAGTAGAGCTAATAGCTACAGGAAATAATTATCCTCATCTTGGACTCTGTATGTTGATGGTTCTTATGTGAGTTTGTTCTCATTTTTTACGATGGAAGACATATGGGTTTAAAGTGGATTAACATATGTTTGAGGTCTTCATTTTCTTATTTGAGTTTGGCTTTTTCTTCTTTGGAAGTTCTAAGTTTGTTCTTTAGTTCGTTAATGACATCTTTAAAACCTTCACTCTGCATCTCCCATTGTAAGAGTTTGCTGAAAGATGCCAAGTTCTGAAAAAGGGAAAAAATATTAGTAAATGATAAATTATATTGAATGAAGTTTAAAGTTTAAAATCTCAAAGGGTATTTGAGTTACTTACTCAGCCTTGGTGGATGGCTGATGCAAGGAGGAGTTATCGGTTGCTATAGTTATTGAATGTGTTGTCAACGGTAGGGAGGTTAAAGTAGTTGAAGAGTTTAAGAGGAAAGTCATCATTATCAGGGTCTTTTGGCTAAAAGGTGAAGGAGAAGAAGTCGAAGGTGGAAGGTTGGGGGTCGAGGACTGTTAAAGTTTGACTTGGGGTTGGAGGTGGTTATGTAGTTGGAGGTGGAGGGATGAGTTCAAGTTGAGGTTTGGTAGATGTCGGAGGTGGAGAGGTTTCTTTGGTTCGTGGTTCGGGAGGTAGCTCAGATGGGGTTGGTTGAATTGTGGGAAGGGGTTTGGTTTGGATTTTTGTTGAAGCTTTAACAAGCCTTCGACGTTTAGTTTTTTGAAGGTTTTGTTTTTTGGCATCAGAAAGTTCGAAGGCATCTCTCTTTTTTGTAGTTGTTTGGGTTGGTTCAAGCAGATTGGTGGTTGAGGTGATTTGGGGTTAAGCGAGTTCAGGATTAATTGTAGTTTAGATTGTTTGGAGTTCGACAGTTGTCGTTAAGGGTTCAAAAATTGTCATTGTGAGTTAGGTAGTTATCGTTATAGGTTCGAAAATTATCGTTGTGGGTTTTGTAGTTGTTAATGTGGGTTCGACATGGTTAGAAGTGGTATAAAGGGTTTGGGAACATCGGGAGACTGTTCAGGGTTAGGAGAGATAGAATGTAACGACCCCGAAATTCGACCCATATTCTTACCTTAAATTTTGTATTTATTATACATTATCTTCCTTTACATCCAAATTTCGGTCTGTTAATAAATCTTTAATCCAATAATTGATTTTAAAATCAACAATTACCAAATATTTCGGTATAAATTTTTCTTTTTCCCAATCATTGTATTAAAATATTTGGATATTTAAAATCCTTACATCTGGATCCTAGTCCCTGGATCGCAACCTTCACTTTTTCTTTTCTTTTCTTGTATCATAAAGCTCGGCATTCAAATTTTACAGTCATTTATTTTCATAAAAATATTCCTTGTTGCATCGTTCAAAATCAAATGTATAATAATTTCTATCGTAATAATTAATTTGAACATTCACAGATCACAATTTAACCCTATTCATCCTATACAGATCCAATGTATATGAATATACGAAATGTCAAAATAAACTTTGCAATTTACTATATTGAATATAACCATTTCATTTACAACCTTCACGTAACACATACCTTAACATGCTCGGTGTGTGTCATACATCATGTGCTTGTGCTTCTACTTGAGCAATATATCTCATATATATTCATATCGTTGCACAAAATACACATTGTTGTCATATTAATCACGTATCATATAACACATAATTTGTATGCATTTGAACAAATATTAACATATCATAACAATCAACATTTAACATTAAAGAACTGAAGAACTTGCTTGTATTATGGAATTAAATAATAAATACCCTTTTTAATCATGCTCCTCGTACAATTTATGATCATAAAATAATCAAATAATAATTATTTATCCTCTTATGATATTAATTTAATTAATTAATATCATCTATAATGTAATTAACCCCACCCAACAATTTATTTTAGGGTTACGGGTCAATTATTAAATAATATGGTTAATTATATTAACCTCATTCTTCAATATATTAATTTAACTTAATATCCAACACCTTCAATACGGACAACCTGACTCATCGGATAAAATTTAACATATTTAGTTGTCCGAAATTTTTTTATTTAACCATTTTCTAAATTATAACCTTATTAGATTAATATTTAAATGTTTAAATATTAATCCCCAATATTTAATATTTTTACAAAAATATTAAATTTCATGCCCAAATAACATTTCTATAATTTTAGTATTTTTCTATAATTTTTAAAAAAATTGTAAACATTTATTTAATTAAAAATTACTTTCTGGGGCATTTTGGAAATTTTCGCGCCCTTAGGGACACATTCGGTATTTCTCGAAAAGTTTAGGGGCATTTTCGTAATTTTTGCAATGTTAGGGACATGTTTGGTATTGTTTCGAAAGACAGGGGGCATAACCATAATTTCCTAAGCTAAGGGACACGTTCGGTATTTCTTGAAAAGGCCAGGGGCACGCTGGTAATTAACCAACGTGACGACCGCCGCGCATTGCGCGCGACCCTTCTTGCGCCAGCTAAACGACGTCGTTTGGCTTGGTGGTGACCCAAATACAGCCGCGCATGGCGCGACCCTGCCCCAACTACTCTTAAACGACGCCATTTTGTGCTCGGCGTCCGAAATATTTGGCCGCCGCGCAATGCGCGGGCGGCCATAATTTTTTTTTTTCATTTCTTCCGAATCAATAAGTTAACCCAAGCAAAATTTACACCATTTTGCTCCAATTTTTCCCAACAAAATTATTCCAAAAATCATATAATCCATAGATAATTATCCTATTTATTTACTAATTTTTCATAAAATTACTTCACCACAAAATACACATAATTAATTCAAATAATTACTTTTATACCTTCCTTGAAGCTTGTTCCTCCCCTTGTTGGAACCAATCTTTTCTCTTTTTCGTTGTGGTGGTGTTCGGTGGCATGGTAGCCGGAAGATAGCATAATGGTGGTATTTTGGGGTGGAAGAGAAAATAGAGAGGAATGCTTTATATTTATGTTATTTGTGTGTGTATGCATGCTACCTTCTTTCTCTCTTATGCCTTTTATAATAACACTTAATCATTTTGGAATTTTAGGACAATTCCACCGCCTCTTTCTCTCCCACTTTCGGATAAGCAAAGCAATAAACAAGCATAATTAAACATTTAAAATACATTACGTATTTATTTCGTGTAATAAATATTTTATATAGTAAATATAGAATATTTATTTTAATTCACCAAAATTCATAACATGATTTATTTATTAATATTTATACCCTTTTTGGGTACTTTATTTGACAAATTTTGTACACGTATAATAACATGCATGTAATTATATGAGATAAATTATACCTCCAAAATTCATAAAATAATTCTTATAACTTATAAAAATTATTTTAATTAAATTTTTCACTTCATTACTTGGACAACATGTTACATTAACATGTTCACGTTTCTGAAATATTATTCCTCCTAAAAATCATAAAAATTTCATTATACATAAACATAATTTTTTTAATAATTAAAATCTTTCTTTTCCCTCATTTATTTCTCATTTCCTTACTAGTTACATTTCTTTCTTATATAAATTATATAATTTAATATTATATAATTTATATAATTACATTTTCCTTTTTAAATAATTCCTAAAATTTCTCCATAGTTACTTTTATTTCTTTAACCAAAATTATACATTTATTAACTCTCTCATTAATTTTATCATTTTATATAAATTATATAATCATTCTTATATAATTTATATAATTACTCTTCTATTTTACTTTAATTTTCTTATATAAATTATATAATTCATTATTATATAATTATATATTTACATTTTTCCTCAATTAATTTCTAAACTTTCTTCATAATTATTGATTAATTATATAATCAATAATTACAATATTGCTAATTCCCTCACTAACTTTTCATAAATTTCCGGATTAATTTAATTATTAATTCCCTTATTTCCATAATTAATGAAATTTATAATTATCAATTAAACATGCACATTTATATATAAATATATCTATATACATATCTATTTCAGATTCCTCACATTTCCACATACCACCATTTACATAATAATTTCCGTACTTCTATAATAATTTTATTGTATAATTTATTGTACCTTTACATATAATTTCTTTTATTTTTCATAAATTATTTTTAAACAATTTATTTACTTTTCAATTAATTTAAATCAATCATCAATTATCACCATCTTTATACCGATTTAATTTATCAATTAAATCCTTTCACATACCTTAATTTACATAAAATATCATAGATAATTTAACAACCTGGATAATTCTGTTAATTAATTCTCATTTAATATTATTAAGAAAATCCTGAAAATTCGAATCCTCACATAGAAGCAATGGGTTGTGGTTTGTAAATTATTACTAAAAAAAGAAGAAAAGAATGAGAAGATTATAGTATCGATCTCAATAGCAAAATAAATATATATAAGAAAAACTTTATAGGAGAAAGGTTAGATACTTATAATTATTATTAAATAACCAGTTCTGGTCATATAGAAGATTGAGTGACCATGGAAAGGTGGGCATCTTGGCATAGAATTCTTTAAACTCCTCTCGGAGCTAAGGGATTAGTTTAGGCCAAGTGTGTCTTTAGAAGGTTCTCCCCAGGTCAGGAGAAGGTGGGTGATGGGGCCTCGGACGAAAACCCAGTATAGATGTTACCCTTTGTTACTGGTGGGGGTGGTTGTCCATACTTGTTTCATTACTTGCCTGAAGCCTAGTTCTTTGGAACGATTTAATTTAAATATAAAAAAGAAGAAATCAAGTGAAGGTTCAACTCGGCATTCATGACAGAAGGCTATAAAGCAAATGAGATGGATATAAGAGTTGGGAATGAGTTGGGAGAACCGGATCCTAATGAAGGTCAGAAAAGAAGAGATAAACTTATGGAAGGAAAATCTGATGCCATACTTGAGGGCATACAAGGGTACGATGATCCAACCCCCATTGAGACGCTAGTACATTTTTTCATTTAGGTCGGGGGCTCGGATTAGGTATTTCGCTGGTATTTGGCATTGATGGCAGATCTCTTGAATAAGGCGGGAGGAGAGACTATATCTGGGATTGGCTACAAAATATTCCTTATCATACTCATAGATGATGAAGGCATACTTAGCTTAGATGAAAATCAAGGAAGTGGAGTCAAAGTTTGGGAAGAACCAGTTCAAGTTCCTATTAGCCCAGTTATGCAAGCACGAGCTAAGAGATTCGAGGAATGACTTAATGGATTTATTCAAAAGGTTTAGGCAGAGAAAAATGCAAGTGGATTCAATAAAGAAGCTAATTTGAAGTTAGTCCAAATGATTCAAGCAAGCCCAAGTCAAAACCCAAGTCAAATGAGTGAGAAAATAAGCGACCTAGAAATCCGACGCAGCGCCGCTGTGCTACAGGATAGAGTCATTGTGCTAGAAAACAATAAGGGTTAGCGTCGTTACGCTATAGGACGACGCCATTGTGCTGGGACGCGATGAGGGTTAGTGCTGCTACGCTAGGACGCAGAATAGTTACGTGTTTTTGATGAATTTTCAATTTTTCAGCATAATTTTAGGATTTTTGTTTCCTTATCTAATTAGGTTTCTTTTGTAAGATTACTTCCGATTGATGGGAGGATTAGGAATTCATAGTAGTAGTATAAATAGATATCAAAGGCTCTTGTAAACACACAACTTTTATTCTATTAATCAGATTATTGTGAGGGTTTTTTCATCTTTTAGTTCTTTAAGAATTTCTAAGCATTCTTAGTGTTCTTGAGATTCAACATTAACTTATCATAGAACAATCATAGTTGTGTATGGTGTCTACTATAATATATCAAAGTTCTTGTCTCGTTATAGACAAAATATTGAGGTGATCATTCAACGCAACTTTCCTTGCACAAGAGATTGTACAAAGATTCCCGTTTCTTTATAGGCGATAGTTTGAGGTGTCGTGCATGTTTCATCAAACAACTTTTCTAGAAAATGATCTGGGTAGAGTTCACCTTACGTAAGCGTACTATGAACCTTATTAATCCAATGAACGTGAGTTAAGTCTGAAGTTTCCATGGACTCGCGAGTTTTTATCGACGACTTGTGCGAGATTTTAGCAGCATTACTGTACCACTAACTGAAGTCATCAAGAATACTGTGGTGTTCAAATGGGGAGATGAGCAAAAAAGGCTTTTCAATTAATTAAATCTATATTAACTAATTCTCCTTTACTTCCTCTACCTAACTTTGCTAAGATGTTTAAACTTGAATGTGATGCTTTAGGTGTTGGAATTGAAGCAATATTAATACAAGAAGGCAAACTAGTGGTGTTTTTTAGGGAAAAGTTAAGTAGGGAAGTTTTAAAATATCCTACATATGACATGGAGTTATATGCGTTGATTTGAGCCTTAGAAATATGGTAGCACTACCTGTGCCCTAAAGAGTTTGTGATACAAATGGATTATAAATCATTGAAGTACATGAAGGGTCAGCATAAGTTGAATAAGAGATATGCACGGTGGATGGAGTTTATAAAGATGTTTCCCTACATTATCAAGTATAAGCAAGGTAAGGAGAACATCGTCGCAGATGTTTTATCGAGAAGGTATGTGTTGTCAAATACTCTTGATGCAAAATTTCTTGGTTTTGAACAAATTAAAGAGTTCTATGTTTGTGACCATGATTTTCATGAAGAATATAAATCTTGTGATAAGAAGGCATTAGGTAAGTACTTTAGGCATGATGGATTTGTGTTTCGTGAAAATAAATTGTGCATACCTGCTTATTCTTTACATTAATTGTTAGTTAAAGAATCACATGGGGTGGTTTAATGGGTCATTTTGGTGTGCTTAAGACTTTAGCTATTTTGCAAGAACATTTTTATTGGCCACATATGAAACGGTATGTAGATAGAATTTTTTATAGATGTATTACATGTCATCAATCTAAATCCTGTGTTCAACTACATGGTTTGTATACACCATTGCCTATACCTAGTAAGCCTTGGATTGATATTTTTATGGATTTTGTGTTGAATTTACCTAGGTCTAAGATTGGTCATGATTCAATTTTTGTGATAGTGGATAGGTTTTCTAAAATGACATATTTCATTCTATGTCACAAAACTGATGATGCTTCTAATATTGCTAATTTGTTCTTTAAAGAAATTGTTAGATTGCATAACATGCCAAAGAAAATTGTTTCTGATTGAGATACTACGTTCTTGAGTTATTTTTGGAAGACATTGTGGTGTAAGTTAGGTACTAAATTGTTATTTTTTACTACTTATCATCCACAAATTGATGGTCAAATGGAAGTAGTTAATAAAATTTTATCATTATTATTAAGGGTTGTAATTAAAAATATTTGTTCTTTCTTTTCCAAGATAACAAAAAGAAAAATTAGTACAAGTCTATATACACAATATTCAAACACAAAACCAAACACTACATTCATCTTAATCATTAAAAAGTGGGATATGATACGAATTTCAATGTCATGCCTCACTTTTTAATTGTTAAGATGGATATAGTGTTTAAATTTTGTGTACTTATACTTATTCGAAAAATTGTTAAGTATCTATATTTTATTGATTTATATTAATAAAATATAAAAAGACGAAAGATTAAAAATACTCTTTTAGTTTTAATAATCATAATACATTCAATAAGGGTATCCTTAACCCTGTTACACAGCCAATGTTATGGTGCCAGGTATGAATCGATATAAATAGAGCAAACAAACGATTAAGCCTCATCAAATCCATTATCGACTGTAACTGGAAGTTGAAGGATCATGGGTTGAAAGTTTTTGCCAGTTACTAGGGAAACAAAGTTTTATAAACATACAATGGATCATCAGAAGATGACATAATGTCATACATTAATAACAACAATAAAAATAAAAAATCAACTTTTTACAACAGTCATTTATTTTAATTTTTTAAGGAAATTTAGGATTCTCAGTAGTGTTAGAGCCACTCGCCAGGTTTGTCAAGCTTGTTAGAGATAGTAGTCTCAATCTTAAATATAGTATTGTAATCTAGTTTATATATGTTCAATGAATGAGGTAAAGAGACAATGAAACAATAAGACACATAAGGATTTTTAAAGGTTCAAAACATGAATTACTCATAGTCCTCTCTTCCACTCTAATAAGTAAGGATGATCCACTAAGGATAAATGGTTCCTTTGGACCTTACAACTAGACACCAAGTCCTTACAATTGGACACTTAGTCATCTCCTCTGGACACGGAGTCCTCCTATTAAGGGTTTGATTCACTAAGAAACAGGTGAGCCACATAAACTCGCATTTCTCCACAGGACACTAAGTCCTTCCCACTAAGGGTCTGATTTATTAAGAATTAGACGAGCCACTAAATCTCATCTTACATAATATTTTGAAACCCTCTGTCTTCAGGATCCCTTAACTTACCCACTTTGGGTCTGATTCACTCAGAATCAGGCCAATCACTAAGTCTTGATTTTTGGCTATTGTTGATAAAGATGGTTGAGGTGTTGCTAAGTTGGTTTTACACTCTCTTTTAAATAACTTAGTAGTTGAATGATTCCATTGATATTTCACTTCTTGAGCTTTTTGCATATCTCTATTTTGTTCCAGCTCTTGTATGGTTAGACTCATTCCTTGATCTATCATCCAAAGTATAGAGTAACTTTAGGCTGATGATATCTCTGTTCAGCAGATCGATCCCCTCTTTGATCTTCTCTAGATCATCATTTTTATCTTTATACTCCTTAAAGGTGTATATCGATTCTTTTTCTGCTTTTGACTAATTCTCTCTTTGACTTGATTTCTCTCTATTGGTCGACTCTCTTTTTGTTGTTTGAATTTGAAACCTATTTATAGATTTCTTCCGAGAATTTGCCCATGAGAAGTTACCGTTTGCTCATTTAATGCTCCAATCTTAGAAGATCTCTGGTGTTGACATTTAGGGAGTGTGCCAACTTTCTTTCACTCAGGTTGTCACATCAGTGTACTGAAAAGGTAATTACTTAGCCGTTATCACTTGTTCAAATTAGCCATTATACACACCACGGTCTGATCTTCATTTTAACTTTAGGTGACCTTGGAATCTTTACCCTACAAGTCTTCCTGTTGTCAATCCTCTGTCAAAACCGTCATCCTCTGCGATTTTCCTAATTCTAAAGTTACATGGTGGTCAGGCTCTACCATCTTCAGCTCTACGATCTTTAGCTCTGCGATCTTCAGCTCTCCGACCTTCAGCTCTCCGATCTTCAGCTCTAAGATTTTCAGCTCTACGATCTTTAACTTCAACGGCAATATTTATGTACTCTACGATTTCTCCAATCTTCAAAATTGTAGAGTGTATCCTTCAGTTTAGCTTGCTCAACGATTCTCCTGATGACTTTGTCCTTTGTCTGTAGTCGTTCTACAATCTTGCATTATGTTCTATGACTTTGCAGACAAACTTAGTTCACTTCCTGATAACTAAGACTTTCATCTTCTTGATCATCTCCCCATTTAGACACTTGAAGTCTACAAGATTGTGGGCTCCACTATGTCTCTATTCAGTGCATTCATGTTGCAGAAGATACCACACATCTTTTTTTTTTTTTTTTTTTATATATATAAACTAGCCATTGTTGAATAATGCTTTCTTCCTTATCTTCTTCGGTTGGTTTACCTTAGAATACTTCTTGCTGGAGAATTCTTGATAAGGACATCCCACTCATCTATTGTAGCGAATCCTCTCTCAATATTATTGACATTATGAACTCTGATAGGTAACACTAACGCAACTTAATAATGACGTAACTCTGCGTTCTGAAGTAACTCAACGACATTAAGTGACTCAAAGATCTAATGATATTCAATTAAGCTCCATTCTACGATCTTGAGTACTTTGACTTGTTTAGCACCTATGAGCTCATTATCTTCACTTCTTCTGCTAGAGCCTTTTGTTTTGACTTTTGCGGTGTTGAGCCTGCTTGACATAACTCTACGAACTCTTTATCTTTGTGCTAATCTTGTAGGATGTCCCTTGATTTTTTTGGTTTATTCTCCTACTTGGTAGTAGGTCTGATCTTTCTAATTCTGTGCTTAAGCATTCTTCTTTAACAGTTAGGTTAATTATTAGAGGCACAAATGATATAGAAGGGGGGTTGAATAGATCTTTTTGAAAACTTTGAATTTGGAAGAAAATTTCATAGATAATAGATTAAGCAGATTTTTTTTAAGCACAGTGAAATACTAATTTAAGAAAACCCCTTCACAGATTTAGTGAATTTTTCAGTTATGAGTTTAGCTGTTATAGTATAAGCCAATCACACACGTACAATTAATATATGTTGTAGAAATGTAAGAACAAAAAGTAAATGTACACATAAATTTTTAAGTGATTCAGAACACAAAGATCTCATATTCCACTCTTTTGCACTACTCACATTTTCTACTTCTTTTCTTGATTTCCTTATTAGTGAAAGACCCACAAATCACAATCCTTCATGAGGTAGGACTTTTCATATAAACATTAGAACTTATTAGGCCAATCTAGCTGTCTTGGTCTCTAGTTCTTCCTTCTAAGTCATCTTAACTCATCTATATCAATTAATCAATGTATTATACCATTTGGCGAATAGGCAACTCATTTTAACACTTTTTCGATATTTAGGCCAAAATGTTATTCTTGAGAAATTGCATGTTAAAGACAAAGACAACTTTCTTTGGGGACAATGAAAATACTAAATTAATAATCATGTTTCTCATCACCTGATAATTTGACTCTAAAGCCTGGTTTGGTGGGTGGGGCAAATAAAACCCACTCAATCTACCTTTCATTTTAATTAATTAGACAAAGTAGTCTAATTTATTGTAATAAATAATGGCTAGTGGTTGTTGATCCAGCTGTTAATTCTGACATGATGTCACAGTATCGTTTCCAAGAATAAGTTTATGTAGTACTCTATCTATTTTTCAAAATATAAGATAATTATTGACTTTTTGAAGTCAACTTAAGATATTTTCAAACTCAAAATTGACATGATTTTCTTTAATTTTACTTGATATGATGATGAATATTATAAATTATCTAAAAAGTACTACTCATTGTAAGATTTTGTGTTTCATACGTAAAGCATTAGGAATAGTGTTTACCTCATGTTGAGTTTGCTTATAATATGTATGTTCATTCTGCTACTAATTTTTTGCCTTTTGAAATTGTACATGGTTTTAATCATTAGATATCATTAGATTTATCATTATTACCTGTTTCTGAATATACTAACTTGGATGGAAAAAAAATGCTGATTTTGTTAAATAGATACATGAGAAAGCTAGACTCAATATTAAGCGAAGGGCGGAGCAATACGCCAAGCAAGCTAATAAAGGACGTAAACGAGTGATTTTTGAAGCTGGTGATTGGGTATGGTTACATTTAAGAAAATAAAAATTTCCAGTTCAAAGGCGATCTAAATTGCTTCTGCAAGGGGATGATCCTTTTCAAGTTCTCGAGTGCATTAATGACAATGCCTATAAATTGAACTTACCAGGTGAGTATAATGTTAATGCTACATTTAATGTTTCTGATTTAAATATGTTTGATATAAGCGATGATTAGAAAACAAATCCTTTTCAAGAGGAGATGAATGATGAGAGCATACATAGCTTGGATGAGAATCAAGGAAGTGGAGTCAAAGCTTGGGGAGATCCAATTCAAGTTCAAATTGGGTTGGTTATGCTATTACAAGCTAAGAGATTCAAAGAAGGACTTAATGGATTAATTCAATCAGTTTGGGCTGAGCAAAGTGCAAGTGGATTCAACAAATAAGCTAATCTAAAGTTGGTCCAAGTGATTCAAGCAAGCCCAAGTCAAAACCCAAGTCAAATGAGTGACAAAACAAGCAACCCGAAAATTCGACGAAACATCGCTGCGCTACAAGACAGTGTTGCTGCACTAAAAAACAGTAAGGGTTAGCACTGCTACGCTATAGGATAGTGCCACTGCGTTGGGACGCGGTGAGGATTAATGCAGTTGTGCTATAAGCCAACATCGCTGCACTAGGATGAGGAACAATGACGTGTTTTTGACGAATTTATGTTTTTAGAATATATTTAGGATTTTTGTTTCCTTATTTAATTAGGTTTCTTTTATAATATTACTTCCTATTGATGGGAGGATTAAGAATTCATAAGATTAGTATAAATAGATATCAAAGGCTTTTGTAAACATACAACTTTTATTCTATTAATCAGATTATTGTGAGGTTTTTCTCATCTTTTGATTCTTTAAGAATTCTAAGCATTTGAGGGTTTTCTCATATTTTGGTTCTTTAAAAATTTCTAAGCATTCTTGGTGTTCTTAAGATTCAACATTGACTTATCATACAATAATATATAGTTGCGTGTGGTGTCTTCCACAATATACCAAGGTTCTTGTCTCATTATAGACAAAGGGTTGAGGTGATTATTTAACGCAACTTTCCTTACACAAATGATTGTACCAATGTTCTCGCTTCTTTATAGGTGACGGATTGAGGTGTCGTGCACGTTTCACCAAACAACTTTGCTAGAAAATGATCCGGGCATCGTTCACCTTACACAAGCATACTGTGGACTTTATCAATAGAACTTGCGATTGTCTATTTTCTTTTGCTCAGCAAGGGTTAATGGAGGGCTTAAGGTGTTTGCAAAGTGAGATGCAAAAGAGTTTTGGGCCATTGTGACAAAAATGGGTGAAAGTTTGCTTTAAGGAAGATGATAAGAAGAGAAAAGGCACTAGAAAAGTTTTTTGTAGATAGCGAAAGAAGGAAATTGGAAGATTTTTTGCAAAAGTGATTTAAAAGTAAAGGATTGAGCTTGGTTTAGGGGTTGAGACTTAATGATGAGCATAATTCTTGTGGGCGACGAATTTGAAAAGACGAGGTGAGAAATTTATGGAGACACGTGCGTCATGGTGATTCTTTACAAATGTAGTAATGGAGAAATGGGATTAATTTTTTAATTAGGTAGATCAATTTTTTGACATTACTCTTCTATTATAAATTATTTAGGAGAGTGGCGGGCAATGTTGGGATAAAATTATTTAGGCCTGGTAAATGTGCTGGCCCATATCATTATTATACTTAAAACCTGGTACTAGTGCTTGTCTTGTTAACATTGTACTTTGATCCTGGTACAGGTGTTGACCTATTACAATGTATTTTGGTGGCTTGATATTTTAGAAAGGTCAAAGTCCACATTTACGTATGATTGAGTTAACTGATATTAGATTGATAAGGAGACTTATTCCATTATGGATTTATCCAATTATAAATTTCAATTATAAACGGACTCTAATCAGGACTTTCACTTCTAGTTGGTCTCGGGCGTGCATGGACAAAACGTGCTGAGTTATTACTTCAATTATTACTTTCATTATTATTTTCAGCAGTTAAAACCCTCAATTGTTATCGCTTTTGGCCGTACTGATTGTCAAATCGAAGTTATCCCCCAACGACCCAAACCGTCAAGCTTTTTGGTGTGATCATTGACAGTTACTTGTACATGTTACTTATTTTTTGGTGATTTGAACAAACATATAAAATAAGGCGTTAACATTAGCCATTTCTACAAGTGTGGTCCATATTCCACACCAATAGTTGGTTTTGCATGGCGGATTCCATTATTTTAAAAGCAGCAGCACTTGAATTGAATGAAAAATAGTGTATTAGATGATCATTTTGGAGGATAAATCATTCCAATAGAATAAAAATTCATTATATCCCATTGATTATTATTCCATGTGAGGGGTGAGATAAAATTCATTCCAATTGAATAGATATATATCATAATGTTACCATCATATTAAACCACTCATTCTCACCAACAATCAAACATATACTTGTAATAACTTAAAATTATTTCATTCATTTCTCTATTCTATTCTTTCAATTCAAACGCGACATAAGTGCAACAGTAAAGAAAAATAGGATAGATAAGCAATTTGTGATGGAGATGCACGGAGTAGTTGTGTAATTTGATCTGCCATAAAGAGGTACTGCAAATATTATTTTTACGTTGCACTATAAAGCGGCAGTAGCAATCTTCGATATAAAACTTCTCTAGTTATCTCCGGCCTTGAGACCATAAATTTACAAAAAGTTAACCAATATTCTATACAGCCCAAAGTACAATAGTTGAAAAATGTGATTTATGAACATCTTGTAATTCAAAATCTGCACCTTTAATTTGAAATGACTTCACATTTGTCATGCAAAAATTGCTCTCAAGTTGTCATGCTAAAATTGTTCTAAACATGAGTTTTCCAATATGAGATTGTAAACCGTTATAATACGTGAAACTGACAGTTAAAACCCATAATGAATCAATTGGAACGCTGCTTTATGAAACCTTTACAATCTTTCTAAGCCTAGTCAAGCAGCTAAGCGCGTTTCCTCATTATTCGGGATGATTATGTCAAGTCTCATCATTGGGTTATACTTGCCAGGAACTCGAGCGCCTACCTGCAAACAAAATTTCACAACAGCATGGTCCTTTCCGTAAAACCTCTTGAGCGCACTTCTCAATGGAGGTCCTTTTGGATCTCGAACATGCCATACATAATTTGGCAGGAACACTTCATCCAAAGTTGCATCCTGCCAACCATGTTTCCCATCTTTCCACTGGTGCTTAAATTCCCCACAAAGCTTGACATTATGACCCCAGGGCCCTACATAGACCTCTGAGCAATACCCACAAGCTTTCACCGTGTACTTCCTCAAATTTCGTTTGACTTTCTCATATGCTTCAATGGTTTTCTGTGCAATCATAGCCACCTTTGATTCTAAAGGAGGAGAGAATCGTTCATGAGCACGATATGTATCAAGGTCCACCACTGATAAAGTTGAATCTGTGGAGCAATGGCTATCAGGATTATCAATGAATCCTTCTCAATTAATCACTTTCTTTCCAATCATTCGGGTACGTTTGGTCCTTCTTCGTGATGGATATTTTAGTAAATCAACACCAGCTTGGATGCATAGCTCTACAACAGTTGGAATCCTATCATAGACAAAACGAGTCTCATGTATAAATCATCGGTCAAAAGGATCATATAAATGGTATGACTTAATAGGAAGAAGTACATCATTAATGGAACCCTTCACCCATGAATGGAAGCTTTTACGGTTCACGTTGGTTGAACCATAGTGTTGGGATTGAGTCATATTTATGCGGGTTCGACTAATGGTCACTACGACAGGGTAGTCCGAAGTCTCACTCTTTGGTGAATGAGCGGGTGCCCAGCTCGCTAGTGAGTTGGCGGGGGTTGCAAAGGGGCAGCGCATCCTGGAAGTCAAGCGCAAGGGTAGAATTGGGTTTGAGAATGTATTACTAGCCTAGTTTTTGATTTACTAATATATTGAGTTTGAGCTCATGTTATAGCATCTAGAATTTTCTAGTTACTATAAAAATAATTTTTTGATATGTAAATCATTGTAGAGCGTGTAAACCATCTAATAAATACATCAGACAAGTAGAATTAACCAAATTGGTGAACTTGTGTATATTGTATGTTCTTATTTTTCTGTTCTTCATCTAATATTCTGTATGATTGTATTATATTTCATTCTAAAATTCTAATACATTGTAATCCTGAATGTTGTGCACAGTCTGGCCAACATAAACTTCAGTGCATTCCCTGCATACAGAATTGCTTTATATTATCTACTAGATATATTTACGTGTGTGTGATATATATATATATATATATATATATATATATATATATATATATATATAGAGAGAGAGAGAGAGAGAGAGAGAGAGAGAGAGAGAGAGAGAGAGAGATATGTCAACACAGAATTGAGTTGGACAAATGCAGAACCGAAAAATATGAATTTTCAAAAACAGTTTACCTGCAAGCATGGACGGGAATAAAGAGCAATAGCTGTGTGCAAGCCCTTGTATTAAAATTTTCCAAGAATCTAGTACTTCATAATCAATTGGAATTAGATAAGGTACGAGCAATCCATTTTTGGGAGGCTCAAGCATCTTCTCCACTCCCATTTGTGCAAGCTTTTTATCCGCCCTAGCAGCCGATAGGATCTTTTTCAGAGGGATTGGATAGGGTTTCTTCTTTTTTTGGGGAATTATGGGGGGAAGATCCACATTTTGAGGATGCACTTCCCTTTTCCTAAATTGAGAAGGTCTCTGGTCAGCAAAAAGGAAGGCCTCTGATATTGTTCGCCCAAACTGCAACTGTTAAAACATAAGAGCACATTAACATGATTAGCAGATAAAAAGCATAATGTGTTGAAGCCCACAGAACACAAAAAACTTTTTTATCTCTTTTTTTTTTTTTTGGGGTTTGCGTGGGGGAGATGGGGGTTGAAGATTTTAAATAACAATCACACTGACATGAAATCAGAGGCAACCATATTTATTTCTACTATTAATTCATACTTCACATAAAACATGATGACATGACTATGTAACATTAGGCTTATATAAAACTGAGTTGTTATTTCCTCTGTTCCACAAAAAGAGTCGTTTTAAAGTCGATAAGAGCGAAATCTTAAAATTTAAAATTGATTTAATTCAATTGACTTTAGTTAATAAATTAATAATAATTTTATTAATTGTTTTCAAAACTTAAATGTATCGCGTATTCACAACAACTTTAAATGTTTAGGTTTTGCAAAAAGTAGCTTATTTATGGAGAGGAGGGAGTATGATTTTAATTATAGCCATCGGTCTATACATAGATTCCCTCAAATCAATTTCAAATTGACAAATAATTTGATCAAACTCTATGAAGTATAAAATTTATGGAGTTTAATTTGATCCGAATAAGAGTCCAACTGATAGCTAATAATTTATAGAAAAAAGCAGAATATCTTGATGTTACTTCCAAAGCTAGACCCAAGCTAGATCCATATCCTGTAGATGAAGTGTAAACTTTGAGATATGAGGCTCCTCTTAGTTTTCTCTCCTCATCACACTGTTTCAGTTGGTTCGGAGAAGGTTGTGTTAACAGAGTTTTCAATATTTGAAGCAATTAGTTAATACGACCGTAATAGAGCCATAACGAAAAACAGTATGGTATTTAGATTAGCACAATGGGCTCGCTTGCAATCTTTTTTAGAGCTTAATCAAGACAACCTTAAGATAAAAACTGCACCAACTGCAGAAGTAACAAAAAGATTTCCTTCAAGTGCAAAGAGAGATAATGTATCCATCATACTCTATGCAAATATTAGTAGCTTGACTTCAAGTAACTTGCAAATGGATAAGATATGGAAATTATGATTGAAAGAAGCAATTAATCTGGAAAAAGAAGAGAAAGGAAACCTCCAGGCCATGTGAATATGACCCTAAAGCCAATAAATTAGGCTTTCGAAATTTCACCATACAATGGCAAACACCTGCAAACTACAACCAAATTAATTACCTCAAATACAAATATTCTATCTACCAAAGGCTCTTCTACTCAAGTGTCTCAATGGATTTCTTTTTTCATTTGCAAGTATGTGAACAGTAAAAGACTTTAAACAGTTCACTATCCTTTTAGAGCTCCATATTTGTAACATCACATCTGTTTAGATTAGCGTCGTCGTTGGATTAGGTATACAATGTAGAGACAACACAGAAGATATGAGGTACTTACCCCTCTGAGATGGTTTCTGTAACGCCCCCAAAATCCCCGCGCTTTCGATGCGGCGGACCTTGTGCGTTAATTTCATACATCTATCGACTTAACCAATGATCCCATAATCATATTGGTTGAAATAGTCTTATTTTAGACTATCATTAACAATTTCTCTTAACATTGTCCCTGGATCTTAACTTGATCTCAGTCTCATAAGTATACAAGTATCAACATGTATTTCATCCGTATAAATGGATAAAACCATATATAACGGTTTAATTTTAACCTTAGGATTTAAATATTCTATATACGTCCACTTGTAACGGTCTCATTCGTACTACAAGTATCAATATACAAAGATATCTCTTCATATCAATAATCCTATTTATATGGTATTCAGAATAGTAATAACGAGTTATACCTGGGTCCGAGGAACCTTAACGATGGATTTGACCAGTCAACATCGCTTAGTTCTGTCTCAGATGTACAACACTCACAAGTTATTTACCGATCCTCATCCAGATAAATAGATCATTATCAATACTATGTTAAATTTTAACAATTCTAGGTTATATCAAAATAAAGACATAACAACATTCTGATGATAATTATTTATATCATTCATTCAATATTCGGTTACATGTTTATTTGTTCGTATTACAATAGTCATTATGACATATACAAATACAATCAATTTACATGAAAACCTAATCTATGATGCATCTTTAAGTTCATGATCTTCTTAACGTTCATCTTTAATCTGTAAATAAGGTTTTATTCGCAAGAATGAGCACGACGGCTCAGCAAGTCTAACATACAGCTCATACGCAGTTTATGCTTTTATATAAACTTTAACATGCCTTGACTGAATATAATTCTCCATTTAATATCACTTATAACTCGCATTCTAACAATTTATATCACATTGACACACAAAGTGTATAAATCATGTTCGTAAATCGTAAACATAAAACATAACAGTTAGAAGGCTTGTAAACATCAGTTAAAGACTTCACATATCATCTATTGCATAATAACATGACATTACACATCTCATTTAACATTTTAACAATACTACACAAGTAGCACATAGCAAGAGTTAGAAGACTTGCCTTAAAATCATGTTAGGGTTTTCCCGGGAAATCGTTAAACGCCTACAAAAAGGGTTACGCGACCCCGAATGTTAGTTTATCAAATTTTCCTTTTGAATAAGTCTTAGAATAACTTAACTAGACTATTTTCATTGGTGGAATTAATTGGAAAATTGTCCAACTCAAAAACTCTCTTTTAAGTCACTTTTAAAAAATAGGCAGCATGTATGGCTGCTAGACCCCGGCTCGATCAAACGGCCACAACTTCTTCGTTTTAAAACATTTTTGAGTCGTTCAAAATTTCACGCGTTCGTAACTTCCATATATACAACTTTCATTTAGACCAAAGTTCGAGATTCCTTACTGATTTACACATATTTCCCAGTAATGGGACTGATCTAAAACTGATTTATATTTCTGACCTCTTTTACAGTGACAGCCATAACTTTGTCATACGAAAACATTTTTGAGTGATTCTTGAGTCTAAATTGCTTAGAATTTCATGATCTACAACTTTCATTTAGGTTTCTAAGGCATATTAAGACTTAAAATTTCGGATTTTAGCAAAAATATTCTGCGAGTATATTAAGCTTAACTTTCTTTGATCCGATTGGTAAAACATGATACCTCAAGCATTAATTTGCTAAGATAACATGTTCTAACACTCCGTATCACTTCATAACATAAAAATAACAAAATCATAAACCTACTTATATAAGATTTTATGACTTTTTTTCAAGAACACGAAGAACGAATCGAAGAACACGAAGAACAAAGTTTCATCGTTCTTCGTTTCGACTACTAAAACTTGATGCCACAAGCATTATTTAGCAAGGCCATCATGTTTCATCATCCCATAACACTAAATTACCAAATCATAAACCTACTTATGTAGAAATTATGATTTTTGCTCAAGAACACACGAAGAACACGAAGAACGAAAAATCGTACATGGTAACGACTTATGTTATTGAGCTTTTGGATTTTATACTTGAAATAATTTGAGCATTATAACTGCTTACATATGTGATTATAACACTTTATAATTGACAAAATTTGGTCATTATAACGACGTGTTTACTTAATTATAACAATTTATAATAATACTCCAGAACATACGAAGAACACGGAGAACGGATAAACCGTACATGGATACGACGTATGTTCTTGAACTTTAAACTATGAAATGAAATTTGACATAACAACGACTTGCTCAAGTCATAAGGAACACGGAGAACGAAAAATCGTACATGGCTACGACTTATGTTCTTGAGCCTCATCGATAAAATAAAACTTTAAGCATAATAACGATTAAGAATCGTACCTTTTAGCAAGCTTTAACTATTTCTTTGCAATCCATTCTTGTCTCACAAGAACTCTCTCTATATTTGCTCTTTAGCTTTCAAAATGGTAAAGAACTAATGAACTTAAGCCTTCTATTTATAGGAAAACCAAGGGTCGGGGTAGTTTGGTCATTAGTTTAAAAGACCAAGGGCCTTTTAGTCTTTTCTCCCTAGCGCTTGCATCATCGCTTACATCACCCTTCTTCTAATTGGTCCATTCATTTTCACTTGAATTTAGTTCAAAACAAATCATGCTAGTTCTTTTTCAGTTAGTGTAATCGTGCTAGTTCTCCCTAGTTTAGTTACACTAACTTAGTTACACATAACCTAGTTTGATTTCAACTAATTAATTAAATAGTATAATACATTAGTATTTATACGTATTTCTTCCGTATAATACATCGTATAATATTCGTATTCTACTGGTATGATACCTCGTATTATTCTCGTATAATCTTTCGTATAATCCTCGTATTATACATTACAATATACTTTTATTATTCTCGTATTCCTTCCGTATTCGCTACGTATTCATCCCGTATACGTGAATAGTAATCTTCATAAATTATTTTGGGTAAAAATTTTATTGGTCAAAATGCATCTACTGTCAATAAAAATGCTATTCAGGAATGTGAGTTTTCAAAATTCGGAAGAAAAATTTCCAAATGAATAGTGTTTTACACGCTTTTCGAGTAAAACTTTTATTAGCTAATTAATATCTATACTTCATATAAATGCTATTTCGTGAAATACGATATATCAAAATATCGAAAAGAACAGTCAAAAAGACGACAAATGTTTTCTCGTAAATCGTGACATTTTCGTCTTTTTCTCCAGAAAATTTTATTGGTTCTCTGGCATCTAAACCTCATATTATCACTATGTCGTGAAATACAAGAAGTCCTACAGATGAAAGAAACGATCAAACGAATGAAAAACGTTTCTTCGTGAATAGTGCTTTTACACGTTTTTCGAGAAAAAACTTTTATTGACTGTTACGTGTTTTCAAATCGTGGGAAGGTTGAATCATTAAACGGAATGTCAATTTGACCTTCACATTTTGCTTAAGGGCCTAGGTTATTTTCTAGGGTTTAGACCCTAGGGTTAGGGTTTAGGTTTTAACTTTTTTTTTTCAATTTAGGTTTTTGTTCTAAATTGACTTCTGATTTTTAATAAGTGTTAAGGTTAACTACTCAAACCAAAACACAAAATCCTACACATAGATAATGCATACAACACATTTAAAAGCTCAATTCAAGCTTTACTAATCACATAACATATAGTTTAGGTTAAAGATTTTAACCTCTTAGTTGTATACGATCTTAGTTTCGAGTCGTATATATTCTTTCAGATAACTCAAGGTAAGCTTGAGAAATCCTTCTTTAGGTTTTGAATTGACAACCTTACTTAGATCTTGTTAGATCACTTTTGAAATATTTGGGATATTACAGTTTCCATGGACCAGTATGTACAACAGGAAATTGACGGAGCATTCATCAATATATGGCCTACTTCCAAGAGACTCATTGTTAGAGATCACCTTTGCAACCAAAATAGGGGGGAAACATAATCTACCAAATTATTTATCATTGATCAAGACATACGTCATGATGTTTAACTAATAATTTATCCTTCAATCAGTTTATTAAATAATTATTAAGTCATTACTCCAATTGCCAATAGGAATGCAAGCAAAACTATAGAAGCACCCATCTCACAACATCAGTCAGTACTTGGCATAGCAAAGTAATGCCAAACTGGCAAGCAGTCCTGCCTTGAAACTGAAATTAACATTTAGGGCAAATTTCATATGACCAACTGAGGTACACACGTTTTCGCACATCACCACTCGAATTTTAAAAGTGAACGCATAAACTGTTCATTTTTCCATTCATATTAACAGTGAGCGAAACTCACTCTCCATAAAAGCAGCCCAAATTACACATATACTCTTCTAATCACTCCTATTTACCTTAAAGTACACTTTTACCAAATTTCTGCATTCATTGAAAGAGGAAAAAACCCTAACTTCATGTGATAGATTACACAAAATTCATTAACTCGGTTCTAAAAAAAATAAACTGATGCTTGAAAACAATTTAACACATCTACTTAGAGCTAACAATGTTAATTAAAGTAAATCAACCTAACTAAGAAGATAATTTAAGATCCATAAAAGAATTATGAACTTTTTAGATATTTTGAATCTTTGAAGATCAAAATACATTATTTTCGAACTAGATCAAAGAAATAGTAATAATGAACTACAATAAAGCTAGTAGAACATTAATACCTCAAATGGTGGTGGATTTGGTCAAAAATCAGTATTAATGTTGCTGAAAACAGAGCCTCGCGAACAAGGGTTTTTCAGTAACGATTTGAACCTTTTTTGGTGTTGTTTGAGGGCGAATCTTAGCCTATCCTGCTCGGAATTTTCTAAGCAGCAAAGCCTACTGATTTTTGATCTCCAATGGAAGAATTTGGATGGATTTTAGTTTCCCCCTTCTATCATTGTCGCGAACATAGAATGTGATTGGTGTTTTTTATTTATTTATGAGATTTTGGGATTATTTAGGTTTGTTTAGAGTTGATTGTGCTCGACTTTGGTTAAGGGATAATACCCAGAGATTTTTGTTACCTAATTGAAGGATTAGATAGGGTCTTATGGATTATATTTGTTCGAATGATATGTTGCGCGAACTAGAGATTGTATGAGTTTAGATGATGATTTGGATGTTGTTTATGCATGATTTAATTGTTTGCAGATAGCCCAAAGATATCTAACTATTTTCAGTTGGGTTTGGATGAATTTTTGTGATAATTGATGTGAATTTTGGATGAATTGTCATACTGGGTTGAAGAATTTTGGATGAATTACAATATGCAGAATATATCTTGCCAAGTGCTGCAACTAACTCAACCTATGGGTAAAACATTTCAGATTATGCAGAAGAAAGAAGAAGTTTGTTGCAGATAGAATTAGGAATTATATTGAACATGCCAAACAATTGTGACATGACCCATAACCTGATAACCCTCATCCATAAAACGCAGCAACTTTATTCCAAATCTATTGAGGTAATTTTATTCCAAATCATTTTCTACAAGAGTTGATTTCAACCTTAAATCATTCTTATTTCCCCCCTTTTTTGCTAAGTATATCATGTTATATATACTTTATTGATATATAACGGTTTGGGGGTATGAATTTCATTACTTATGCGTATTTTATTATTTAAAAGATTTTTAGTTTTACATATTATTTAGGCTTTTTATCAATTAGAAGTATAATACAAGTAAACTTGGATGTGTTTAAAACACATACCCTCATTTTCTATAAAAGTAGTATATTTTTTCTTTCTTAAAACTAATGAACTAACAAATTTTTAACTAATTGAAGAAAATTGATATATTTTAAAACAACAAAATTGTGATATTTGTTGCGATTAAATAAATTTATAAATTACTTTCATAATATTTTATTGTATTTAATCGTAATAAAAGTCATAATATTTTATAATAAAATATAGCAGGCCCAGCCCCACTTCAGACAAAACCAAACCTTGCACCAATTTATTTGTAAAGTATTATAGTTCATCATAAAATGAAATCTTCATCACACCTATCTATCTATTTATGCTACTCAGAGAGTAAAAAAATAACTATTTTTAATGAAGCTTTGTTATATTTTTAACCAATACTTAAAATAGTGTTTTTTGTTTAAAACTAACTTTCTTTCTCCCACGTTTTATCCTTAATTTCTCCTTTATATTGTTTCACCTATATTTCAAAACTCTTATTAAAGAAAAAAAAAATCTTGATTGCGCACACATGAGCCACAACTACTAGTAATTACAGAGTATCATCATGTTGATCATTAAGGTAAAAAGTTTAATGGGGGCATTCACGTTCCCCTGATTATCAGTAGTATAAAAACTCTGCCACTCCTGCACGATCATAGCTTTGGAAATGAGGGACACTATTATATATATTACCTGCACTTACAAGTAGAATATGAATATCAAATTTTTCATTCATAAGAAATCTCAAGATACTATGAATAGTTTAGAGACAACAACGCATATTTTGGCAAGAGCCCTCATGTTGTGATTCATTAGGCTTAGGGAAAATGTGGAGTAATCTAATGAGTCGCCACCATCACTGAAAGTAGCTTGACAATCACCCGCAGCATCATCCGCAACAAAAGCCAAACGACCCAATTCATAGAATGTCTCCGAGTCCAAATCATTGATGGCTTCTGCCAGAGACCTAACTGCCTTCTGGTAATAACTTCGGCATACATTTAGACCACGGACCAAGGATTGTTGGCTGCTGCTGCTGCAGCCGCCAGCGGTGATGTTCTTGAGGAACATGTTTATGTAATCACTTGTATGGGTTGCGTTAAGGTATGCTAAATCAAATGATATGTAGGCAAGAACATACCGATCAGCAGTGGGAGCTCGTGGATCAGAGTAAATGGCTTGGACACAGAATTTGTAATCTGTAGTGTTCTTGCAAACATCATCAACAAGTTGGGTTGGATTTTTGACAGGAGTGGAGCTGGAAACGATCAAAGTAGTAGTGCAAGAGCAGATAAGAAAGAAGATGATAAAGTCGTGGCGCGGGAGAAGACAAGAAATGACCATGTTCTAGGGATCAGATGGACTGGCGGTTGTTATGAGTAGTTCTAGGCTTAATTGTGTACGTGTGGGGTTTTAGGGAAGTGTACATAATGTGTGCGCTTTGTGTTGCGTTGCGTGACTGTGATTCTCTTTCTATCAGTTAATGTGTACGTTTACGCAAAGGACAACAGTTCTATCTGACATATGCACTGGATTTTTGCTTGAAATCTTCAAATCGCTGTAGAATTTGTTACTTTCCAATTATTTCATGCGGTTAATGCACATTCCCAGATATTATACATCCAAAACAAGCCCACGTATCAACTTGTTTGACTGAAGTTGGCCAATATTTTCACATTAATTGAATTTATCTTATCAATTCAAGTTAATCTTATACTCCATAAACTCAACGTTTTGAATGACTTTACCTTTAGGAAACATTTATATTTGAATTCAAAACAAATTTAGTCACTTTACTCTGTCTATCATCTGTGATCTATATAACTTAAAGAGACAAACTTGGTTTGGTCGGGCTAAACAAGATGGATTTTACTGGTAGCATAATCTGGTGTTGGTTAGCCATGTCTAGACTCACTAAAAGTGACTGAAAACATTAATGCATGTTGGTAAATGGAAGCAAATCGAGTGAAAAGGAAAAAGAGAAGACGAGACTAGACTGAAACGTAAAAGTAACCCTCTAGTTTGTACCATTTTTGTAAAACTTTTCCTCTAACTTTTATTTTTACTAAACTCTCCTTCCGAGATGTTCTAATTATGTAAAACTCATCCTTTATGTATTTTTTTTGTTAAAATTTCTCACATAGTCAAATTATTTCATCTAATTTATCACTTAAAAATTTTAACTTTAGCATACTCCTTTTGTTTCACTCAAACAAATTCAAATTAGCAAAATAAAATATTACAATACCATCATATTTGGAACCATAGATTGCTTAATACATATATATCACTTTTTACATTTGCTATCACTACTAAAAAAAAGGTCATTTGTGATGGCCAAGATCCATCACAAAAACTAAAAAAAAACCATCACGAAATGTTTACGTGATAGTTTTAAGCATCACGATGGCCATCTTATATACACGTCCATCATTAAAGGTTTACGTGATAGTTTTGGCAATCACCAAAACATTCAATACTTTTGTGATGGCTAAATTTGTCACATTAGCATGCAGGTTTTTTGCGATTATTTTGATCATCACAAAAACCCACAAGTCTTTTGTGAGGACGGAAGCAATCTTGGTAGCATAATCACATCCTTTTATGATGGTCACGACCATTATAGAATTGGTAAGATTTTTATGATGGCCAAAACAATCATCAATTATTTATATGTGATGGCCGAAGCAATCACATCTTGTTGTGATTGTGACGCTCCCAAATTCGGGTCCTTTAAACCATAGATTCAGTGCTCACGATACTATTCTACCATTCAATCTCATCCATTCATTCTGAATAATAAAACTTAATTTACATTAATACATAACTATTACAGGTTCTAAATACCTTTAATTACAAACAATTACAATAATACATCACATTCTTCCTATTACAAAATATTACATGTACAATCATTATAACTATACATTCATTGCTTGCTAGCCTTTCCCTTTCATTTATCAGTTCTTAACCCATCAGTCTGTTCAGGTTTAGCTGAAATATCATGTTAAAGCAAGAGTGAGCATAAAATAGCTTAGCAAGTACATGAACAAGTAATAACATGATATTTCAGAATATTGAAAGAAAATCATTTATAATAAGGCTGATCCAATAACAGTTCAATGAATGAACATGAGAAATATAACATGGAACTTTGCAATATTAGTTTTGAAAACATGAATACTTAAATTGCTGCATGGTCACAAGATCAAGAACTCGTTTAGAACAATACCAATTATAAGACTGATATTGCCCAGGTTCAGTCGTAAGAATGCATTTCATTTTAGATGTGTACTCTAGGTGATCAACCTGTCGTACATTTATATTGTGAACAACATAAACATCTAACGACGCAATCACGCCATAATAATTACATTTCCTTTATCATTTATTTCCCTTTTTTATCAGGGTTGTTCTGTTACAGCATTGCATAGATTCCGCTCCACAACAATATGGATTGGAGCACATAACAATAAATGACTGAATTCAACATGAATTATTACATATGTCTAGCCGAAATCAAGATTCACATTGACCTTTTCAATAACAGTTCATTGATGAATGAACTTCAATATGACTTATCATAAATGTATAACATGTATCATTGTTCAATAACTACAAAAGAAAGTTTGAAAAGAACACTTGCCTTTATCCTCGTTTACCTCTACCGGTAATATCTTATCCCGATTACGTCCTACATGACCATGATATTGGTTCATACATTAGTTACATACACATGTATGCTTTATCTTGCTATACAAGTTATCTTTTACCTTTACACAACCTTAACACATAACACATCATTCATTCATACCTTAATATCTACCACATTGATCATTTTTGTCAATGTATGACCTACAATACATGTCTCTATCATTTAATATCAAATCATTTCATTTTAAATTTTAAATTTAATTTTTTTCTGGCAAAAGTACATCTCGTCGGGGTGAGATGTTTAACCCTGAAGATCTCGCTAGCCGTGAGATCTTCTCGGCCACACCTTGCCCTGGCGAGGTCTCACAGAGGCACTGTGCCCCGAAGCAGTTCCCAATTCAAAAGACTGCGCCCCGGCGCAGTCTTGCAGTTTTTAAAAAATAATTTCTTTCCAAAATTCATGTTATTTTTGGCCTCTTTTTACAAAATTTAATTCTAACACATCATTTAACATATCTAACATATATATGACTTGCATAGGCCTTCAAAAAATTTAAAAGTTTTCAAATGAATTCATTTTTCCAAAAAGTTAGTTTTAGATGCCGATAAACGTTTTTAAACTTTTAAAACTCACATTAATCTCCATAAACACCAAATGACTTCCAAAATGACTCTAACATGTGTATTTACATAAAACTTAGTTATTGAGCTTCATTTAACCTTTAATTACATAAAATGGCCAAAAATAACCTTTTAATAGGATTTTTACCAACTTAGCAAAACTTAACACTTGAACCCTCTTTGAGTTCTCAACTTTGCACCTCAAATATATTAACACATGCTCATTTAGCAACTTTGTAAGTCCATATCACTTTTATATGGACCTTCCTAAATACTTCACAGATTATAATTTGGTTTATATGCAATTTATAGCCTAATATTAAAATGTTTCCACATAAGTCATGTTTTTAAACCATTTGTGATCTTATAATGCTATCTAGCATGAATTTTCAAATACAACAAACAAGTTCAACACTTCCAACTAGGTTTTCGTCACTTCTATCAACATTTAACACATGAACATCCTTAAATCATGATTTCTAGTTTTGAAAACATGCATGAATAGTACATCACCTTTGTAAAACTAAACTTGAGCTTAGGGTTTCATCATGAACTACACATATAACACATAATACACATAATCTTTACTTCTAACTATGAATACTTGCATGGGTACACTTAAACTTCCATTTAAACACATAAATTCCAAGTTCTATGGTTAGAACACTTTTAATACCTTCTTGTAGCTCTTCTTCTTCTAGCTATGAACCTTGCTAAGGTTGAATTCTCCACTTTGATGGCTTTATATGCTTCTCTTACACACTTTGCTAGTAATCTCTCAAGGTTTTTAAGTAAACCCTAGCTCTCTTGCTTTTCTCTCTTATGAAGTTCTCACTTAACAACTTAGTTAAATGAATTAGCTTAACACTTACTACATATATACATACATGTATTGTGTGTATTAATCCAACAACTAACCATGCATTGGTTAGCTTAACTCTTGTATGGTTAGGGCATTTAGGATAATTCACATTACTAAACAAGGATAGCTTGGATATTAAACCATTCTAGGACACCAATGTCATTTTCCAAATTGTCAAGCGCAACATAGTCTTTTCTCCCAAAATCTAGAGAATTTAATCCAAATAAATCATATCTTGGTCATTTTTAGTCCAATTTAAATCCTTTTTTAGCCAAATTTGTTTCCTTAGAGTTGAATATTATTCTATAATCAAATAATCCATAATTGGCTTGTCTCATAACACTTGTCACACTTCAGAATTTTAATTTTATTAATTTATAATAATATTTACAATAGTAACAAACTTCAAGTCATTACATTCTTCCCTCCTTACAAGGATTCCGTCCCCAGAATCACCATTACAGTTTACACGAATAAATTCGAATATTCCTTCTTCATTTTCTCTTCTAACTCTCACGTTGCTTCCTAAGTAGTATGGTTTCTCCACACTACCTTTACAGAAGGTATTACCTTATTCCTTAAAATTTGCTCCTTCTTATCAACAATTTGCATAGGAGTTTCCTCATATGTTAAGTCTTTCTCAATCTGAATAAGTTTGTACTTTATCACATGCTTGTAGTCCAACTTATAGGGCCTCAATACCGATACATGGAATACATTGTGAATATGCTCTAACTCTGGAGGTAATGTCACAGTATACGCTACTTCTCCTATCATTCTCAAGACTTCAAAAGGTCCAATAAATCTGGGACTCAACTTTTCCTTCTTTCTAAATCTTATCTTCCCTTTCCAATGATATACCTTCAAAAACACATAAGATCCTACTTAAAAGTCTCTTTCCTGGCGATGCATGTCTGCATATTTCTTCTGCCTGTCTTGTGCTGCTATGAGTCTTGATCATATTACTTTGACAATTTCAGCAGTCTGTTGTACTAGTTCTGGTTCCAATAGTTTACGTTCTCCTATCTCGTCCCAACAGAGAGGTGTTCTGTATTTTCTTCCATACAATGCCTCATAAGACGGCATACCAATACTCGCATGATAACTGTTGTTATACGCGAATTCAACTAACAACAAATGGTCATCCCAATTACCTTTAAAATCCATCACGCATGCTCTTAGCATATCCTCCAACGTTTGAATCGTTCTTTCACTTTGGCCATATGTTTGAGGATGATATGTTGTGCTCAACCTCAACTGCATACTCATACGCTCCTGAAAACTCTTCCAAAAATTAGATGTGAATCTCGGATCTCGATTTGAAATAATCGATACCAGAACTCCATGTCTTAACACTATTTCTTTCATATATAGCTTTGTTAGTTGATCCAGGTTGAGTTTGACCTTAATCGGCAAGAAGTGTGCAGACTTCGTCAGTCGATCCATTATTACCCATATCGCATAATAGTCTTTCTGTGTAGTCAGGAGTCCTACGAGAAAGTGCATTGTGACGTACTCCCATTTTCATTCTGGAATTTCTAGCGGTTGTAACAGCCCACTAGGCCTCTGATGTTCTGCCTTAACTCTCTGACAAGTCAGACATTTACTTACACATTCTGCTTCATCTTTTTTCATGTTGGGCCACCAAAAGTGCTGATGGAGATCTTAATACATATTCGTACTTCTTAGATGAATTAAATATCGCGAACTGTACGCTTCCTATATAATCTCTTCTTTCAATTCGGTTACCATCAGCACCCATATTCTTCCTTCAAATCTCAGCAATCCACTGTCATCTATTTTGAATCTTGTCTTTTGCCCATCAGATATGCGATTTCTGATTTGACCGCATTCTTGATCTTATATCTGAGCCTCCTTCACTCTATCCAATAACGTTGGATGAGCTTCTACCACATATAACTTTTCTTCCGAGTCCATTAGAAATTTCACTTTTAGCTCCATTCTTTCCATCTCTTTAATTAACTTTTTCTGAGTGGTTAACATTTATAATCTTTCTCGTCCTTTTCTACTTAAGGCGCCGGCTACAACATTTGCTTTTCCTGGATGGTATAGAATCTCACAATCATAATCCTTAATTAGTTCTAACCATCTCCTCTGCCTTATATTTAAATCCTTCTGAGTAAAAATATACTTCAGACTCTTGTGATCTGTGTATATCTCACACTTTTCTCCATATAGGTAATGTCTCCATATTTTTAAGGCAAACATCATTGTTGCCAATTCTAAATCATGGGTTAGATAACCTTTCTCATAGTCTTTCAACTGTCTTGACACATATGCTTTGACATTGCCAAGCTACATTAACACGCAACCGAGTCCTTTATGCTATGCATCACTGTACACAACAAATCCTCCTGTATTGTCAGGCAATAACAACACATGTGTTTCACTTAGCATTTTCTTAAGCTCCATGAAACTCTCTTTACACTTATCCAACCATACAAATTTCATAGCTTTCCTCGTTAAATTAGGTAGAGGCATTGGCAACTTTGAGAAGTCTTTAATGAATCTTTTATAATGTCCTACTAAACTAAGAAAATTCCGCACCTCTGTTGGTATTTTCGGTTGTTCCCAGTTTATTACTATCTTAAATTTTACTGGATCTACAGATATCCCTTGTTAGTCAATCACGTGTCCTAGAAATTGCACTTTTTCCAACCAAAATTCACAATTCGAGAATTTTGCTTACAACTTTGTTTCCCTCAACTTTTTCAACATTATTCTCAAGTGTTTTGCATGATCTTCTTGAGTCTTTGGATAAATCAAAATGTCATCAATTAATACCACCACAAACTTGTCTAAATATTGCTTGAACACTCGATTCATCAAATTCATAAATACAGCTGGTATATTTGTTAATCCAAAAAACATCATCAGGAACTCGTAATGACTATAACGAGTTCTAAACCCTGTCTTAGGTACATCCTCAAGTCTCACCTTCAACTGGTGATAACCACTTCTCAAGTTAATCTTCAAGAAATACTTGGCTCCCCGTAGCTGATCAAATAAATCATTGATCATTGGTAACGGATACCTGTTCTTAATTGTCACTTTGTTTAACTCCCTATAGTCGATACAAAGCCTTAGTGAACCATCTTTCTTCCTTACAAATAAATTTGGTACTCCCCAAGGAGACACACTCAGTTGGATATACTTCTTGTCTAATAACTCTTGTAACTGAACCATTAACTCTTTCAATTCTATTGGAGCCATTCTGTACGGTGCCTTTAAAACTGGCGTTGTTCCTAGTACAAGATCTATAACAAATTCGATCTCCCTATCTGGCAGAAGACCCTGTAATTCATCTGAAAATACATCCACATACTCCTGTACCATGGGTATCTGACCCATTTCTAATCCCACTATCTGTGTATTAATCACATAAGCTAAATATCCCATACATCCTTTCCTTAACAGCTTTTTGGCCTGCAACATTGTCAAACAACAAGATGGCCTTGGCGAATTGCTACTATAGAATACTACCTTAGACTTTATAGGAGTTTGAAAGTTCACACATTTTCTTTGGCAGTCAATCACTGCCCCATGGCTATACAACCAATTCATCCTTAATATTGCATTAAATTCTCCTAACTGAATAGGAATTAAATCAACTAACAACTTATGCCTTCTTATCATCAAACAATAATCCCGATGAATATTCTCCACCTAGATTACTTCCTTGTTTGCTACTTATATATTTAACACATTTTTTTACTTTGTTTGGGGTAAATTCAATTTCTACGCAAACTCATCAGATACAAAGGAGCAGGTAGCACCCGAATCAAATAATACATACGCATTTATATCATTGACAGGAATGATACCTGACACTACGTCATTTGATGCCACTGCATCCTGTACGGTCATGTTAAACGTTCGTGCTGTCAGTCTCCCTGGCTTCGTAGGTCCATTAATAGCAAGCTTCCCACTGCTATTTCCTTTGCTTGCACTTCCTCTTTCAGCTTTCTTCTTTGGAAAATCTTTAATCTGATGCCCCATTTCTCCGCAATTAAAACAACCTTTATTCGTCTTTGGAATCAGATAGTTTGTTTCAATATGCCATTCTTGGCCACATCTAAAACAAACATTCTTCCCCTTAAAACAAACTCCCGAGTGCCTCTTGTCACTGTTAGGACACGGTTCCATTTTCTTCTTTGGTTCCCCTTGCTTGTTTCCCGAAGTGTTGGGGGTTATTATTCCATTTTCATTTATTGAGGTTGCTTTCCTCACTGCTACCCTCTCTATTAGGCCCATCGTTTCTCTTGCCACGCTGTTCCTGCTTGTATTTCGTTAAGGCATCACTGGCTCCTTCTACTAAAATTGCTTTCTCTAATACTCCAGCAAAAGTCCCAATCTGAAATATTAACACCTTGCCATAAATCCACGGCTTCAATCCGCGTTCAAACCGTTTAGCCTTTCTCTGTTCTGTGTCTACCTGGTGTGGAGCAAACCTTGCTAACTCATTGAATTTAGCCGCATACTCGGTTACTGTCATATTTCCTTACTTTAGCTCTAGGAATTGAACTTCCATCACGTCTTAAGTTACCGGAGGAAGGTAAGCTTAAAAAAACATCTCTTTAAATCTTTCCCAAGGTCAGCTCTCGTTCCCAGTCTTCCTTTATTGGCAACCCACCAATAATCTGCTTCTCATTTCAACATAAATGTAGCAAACGAAGTTTTATGTTCTCCCACCACGTTAGCCACATCAAACACTTTTTTCATTTCAATCACCCAATTCTAGGCCTCTACCGAATTCATAGTCCCCTTGAACTTTGGGGGTCCTACCATTTTGAAATCCTTGAATGTAGCAATACGGGCTGCTATCGGTTGATCACCTATAGGGTTTACATTCTTGTTCTGGAAAGCTCTTATCAACTAGTCTACAAACTGCTGCATGGGATTAACTGGCTCCTCTGGAGCATTTACTCCTCTGGTGGAGGTTGAACGTTTGGTCTACGTCTAGCCGACATTTCTGCTTAACATTTTATGTCACAATTATTACTTATCATTTGACTATCACATTCTCATAAACTTTAAATATATAGTCATGTCAAAACATATTTCACAACAGAGTTTATATTCATATGCAACTCAGTTAGTGCCTAACACCTTACATCAAACTTAGCATATTCCTATAAACCTTTTCATCCCTTCAGACAACAAAAGTCGGGATTCACATTTCATAACTTTATACAACAAATTTAGACATTCCCTTCTTAAGATAAAATAGGTTACATGGCATTTTCTATCCATTCTATAACAAAAGTTAGGGATTTACATTACATACACACATAAACCTGAACATAACTATATACATTTATTACATATATTCTACAGGAGCATTCCACGCCTAACTACATCTTCATATTCTTCGTCCATAATGGCTATCATCTTCCATCTGCTCAAGGTATTACTAGTCTGATCATATTCTACTGGGTAGTAGTACACTCTATCTTGTGCCCTTCCGAATGTTGTGTGAAATACATAGTTCATGTCATTCATTCTCACTTCCATATTATCAATTCGGGTTTTCTTGGCCCTCATTTCTTCCTCTACCAAATTTATTCTTCTTACTGCTTTAGCCCCGACATGTTAGTACCAAGCTATCTCAGCAGCTGCATCCATTAGCTTTGCCTCCAAGGTTTCTTTATCATTTATTAGTTCTTGAGCTTTCTATTCTTCCTGTCTCAGCTTATCTCCCAGCTCCATATTCCTATTTATCAACACTTGGACTGCATTCTCATTTTGCTCAATGGATGTTTGCCGTTCTGCTGCCTGAGTCTCTAACTCTAGAATTTTGTCCACGAACTCATTATTTTGTTGTATCAAGCCGGTTACCCATTCTCGATCGACCTCTCTTTGCTCAGATGATGCATTATCCGACAATGCCCTTTCTGAGTCTCCTTCCAATTCATCTGGATTGGTGTGATGTCGCAAGCACCCAAAAATAAAATCTTACGTTTGAAAAATATTAATGTAGTAGTGTAAGCAAGAGTCGATCCCACAGAGAATGATTATTTAACTTTATGTTTTTGCAAACAAGAATTGGGGGGTTTTTAATTAAAGAAATAATAAAATTAAAATTAACTAAAATAAATATGAAAGGAATAAATAAAAAGAAAAAACCTTGGTTTAAGTTAATATCCACCATCAAGAATTTACAACTGATCACTGATGCAAGAATAAATCAATTCATATTTTAAATATTCAACGTGGAATAATTACTCCCATTCGAATAATTTTCCTATCTCTCCTTAATTTTAGTTAAGTAGAAACAAGCGATCTAAATAACCCTTACTACTAAATAATCTCAAACAAGCGCTAAAGATTTAACCTAGTAGCAGCATAAAGAAATAGAGAGATCGTTGAACTAAACAACACAATCCAAGCGTCTGCATTTAATTTAGATGAATATTTTTCCTAAGATAAAATAATATTTTGATAAGCAAAATAATTATTAAACTTAGTTGCTTCACAAATTAAAGTGACCAAACAATTATGGATTTGATATTTAATTTAGCAATAGATTTCAACGAATAATAAACTAGTATGCATCCTAGCAATTAAACGAATTAATCATAAAATTAAACACAGAAAAATATTCAATACTCAAAATATAAATTGAACAATTAAAATAAATTAGATCTCACAGTGTATAAATCTTGATGGCTTCAATAACTTAAACCAAGAAAAAAAATTTAGCTACTCATAATTGTAGAGAACACTAAAGAATAGAAGGGAGAATTTTTATTCTAATAAAAGTTGTTTTTTACATTGTGTGTCAAGCCTCTATTTATAGGCTCCATAAACCTCCTAACTTGTCCAAACCCTAATAGGATTTACAATTAAAAATAAAAAAAAGTAAAATAATTATTTTCCTAACCCTAGTTGGAATTAAAATCCAATTTGGAATAAAAAAATAATAAAATTCGCGAAATAATCTGATTTGGGAATTAACGCGCCAAACAAACAAGCCCTTCGCTACAGTAGACGCCGACGTCAGCCGCCCGCGCGCAATGCGCGGTCCTGGCATCAAAACGACGCCGTTTTTCCTCCGGTTCCTGCTACTGTTCCGCTCTCGCGCGCATTGCGCGAACACTGTGATGAAACGACGTCGTTTCACTTGCCAGCTAATCCTTCCGCGCGCATTGCGCGAGCCAACTTTTCCGGAATTTACCAAAATGCCCACGCGCTGCGTAATTACCAAAATGCCATCAGAGTTTTCCAGAATTTACAAAAATGCCCCCAAAGCTTATTTTTCCTACAAAATCAAATATAAAATAAATAAAAATAATATAAAAATACTAAAAATAATAAAAACACATAATAATAAATAAAACACCTAAAACACTAAAAAGAAATAAAAACACATAAATACAAAGAGATATAAAAATATTATAAAATTACCTAAATTAACATAAATTAACTAAAATCCTATAAAACCTATAAAACCCCAAAATAAACTAAATAATTAAACATTTAAGCACACAATAAATATAAAAACTAAGTATTAGGGAATAAAAATAGCATATAATTTAACCCTATCAAATACCCCCACACTTAGCTTTTTGCTCGTCCTCGGGCAAAACAAAAATAAAAACTATAAAATAAAAACTAATAACCAAACAACTTACTTGAGCAACAGAGCAATATAAATTTCAACATCAGCCTCAAAGATTTTTTAAATGATAACTCAAAGAAAATTTTAAAATTATGCAAAATCTAGAATTTCAACATATTTATTAATTCTACTTTACTCAATATTTTGTGTGTGTGTGTGTGTGTGTGAATCCAAATGTATCAAACTAATTAAAACTCAGATAAGTTTTGGTCATTAATTACCTTATAAAAGATATACAACAAAATTCAATATACTTATTTTTCTCATCATTTTTAGTTAATACAGACAAATATAAAGCAGAAGATCAGAAGGTTTTTTAATCAATGAAACACACTAGGATTATTAATATCACTTTTTTTTTCTTTTTTTTTAAAATATTTTTTTCATTTTTTTTTCTTTTAATGGGTGCATTTTATGCTCCATCTCACCAGCGAGTGCGTTTTACACTCCATCTCGCTTTTTCATGTGTTTATGAGTGAGTGCGTTTTACGCTCCATCTCAACCCACCATAATATTTTTCTTTTTCAATAATAATCCTAGAAAAATTACCTAAATCATCTCTTCCAAATTATATTTTGCCTTATATTTTACTTCAAATAATGATCAAATAAGATATAGAGTTCAAAAATATCTTTCATAAGCATTTAACCATATAAACTTTCTCTTAATTAAAACTAGTTCAAACAAATGGATATAAGTACATAAAAAGTTAAAAAATCTCAAACAAAGTAATTATCAATAAAAAGTCAAAAATTCTAACTAAGCAAAAATTTATCATTTTTCCAAGACTTATTAAATAAAAACCAAAATTTTTATCATTGGCTAAAAAATTAAAATCTAATTAACTCATTGCTCAAGTGACACATCCTAAAAATAAAAAATAAAAAAAATTACCCCATTTTCGTAGGAAACACGGTTGCACTTAGCATGTGCAACAAGCCTTTAAACCCCAAGGTTACCCCAGGTGGATGAGTTTTGTCTCGTGAGGGTTTGCAATGAATTTACCCACAAAATTCAAAATTTTAAAATTTGTAAAATTCCCTAAAAATAAAATAAATTTTTTTTTTTTAAAAAAATAAAATAAAACAACATTTTAACATTCCCTAAAAATAAAATAATTCCTAAATCCCTTCCCCCACACTTAAAATTTACATTGTCCCCAATGTAAAGTAAAATGCAAAGAAAAAGACACAAATAAATATAAAAAGAAAAAGGAAAAGAAATGCAAATCTGATTTCTTGGGTTGCCTCCCAAGCAGCGCCTTTGTTTATCGTCATTGGCTTGACTTCATGCTCAAACACTACGTCACTCCTATTTCATGAATTTTGAGTACCCTATCCATCACGTCATTCTTCATCGGTAGATTCAGTCTCCCTTGCACGTGACATGAACGTTTAACTCCCTTTTCAAGTAAGAAATATTTGAGATGGCTAGGGAGATTTTTTAAATCTGGAATGAGAACCTGCAAAACAGAAGATAAAAATTTGTTATGAGTAACAGGTAATAGAATGGAAGGTGCTACATAATTATCTAAAATCACTGGCAAATAATTTAATGCAGCTTCAGCCTCCTTCAAATCTAATTTCAGCTCATTTTCTTCTTCTTCCTCTAACTCCAAATTGTTAGTAATCGCAATCTCTAACTCTTCCTTGTTTGTTTCCTCAACAACTTCCGCCACCTTAGTCATGTCATTATCAAAAATAACATCATCGTCTACATTAACACTGTCCGCTTCATTGATGTTGTTTTCTTTCTCTTGCTGTGACGATGGAGGGACTATCTTTTCTGGATCTTCTATATCATTCTCACTTCTTAACACTTTTGCACTTGTATTTTCCGTTGGATTATTCATCGTTTGAGAAGGTACTTGCTCAGAACTTTGCTCCTCCAATTGATCGATTGCGATTTGTCCCATTGGAGTACCTAAACGCTGAATAATTGCATTATTTTCTTGAATACGTGCCTGCATGTATTGTTGAAATTGCAAATTATCCTGTCGAAATTGTAAAGTGTTAGCTTCCATTAATTTAAGCATATCTTCTAAAGACATATCAGAATAAAGTGAGTGGCCCTGTTGTTGTTGGGGATATGGCTGCATGTATTGTTGATAACTTAAAGAATTCTGATTTGTGGGCGGATCTATGTGTGAATTTTCATAGCCAAAATTAGGATGATCCCTCCATCCTGAATTATACGCGTCTGAATAGGGATCACATCTCCATTGGGGTTTACTAGGGAAACCACTTGTTGTATTGACTTGTTCATAGGACTCCTCTCGAAGAATGGGGCACATATTAGTCGGATGTTCTACCACCGCACAAATCCTACAAGCTTCCATTGGTTGTGTACGATCTGTAACCATTTGATAAACAAGAGAAGTTAGATCATTAATTTGTTGCTTCAGAGAAGCAATTTCTACCTCCTCAACATAATTAGAGGCTGCCATGACTTCCTTCCTTAACCTGCACAACTAAATTAAATTATGAAAATCTAAAAAAAAATAAAAAAAAAATTACTAAATTAAATACATATTTACAAAAGCACAAAATTAAATTAAAATCATTCCCCGGCAACGGCGCCAAAATTTGGTGTGATGTCGCAAGCACCCAAAAATAAAATCTTACGTTTGAAAAATATTAATGTAGTAGTGTAAGCAAGAGTCGATCCCACAGAGAATGATTATTTAATTTTATGTTTTTGCAAACAAGAATTGGGGGGTTTTTAATTAAAGAAATAATAAAATTAAAATTAACTAAAATAAATATGAAAGAAATAAATAAAAAGAAAAAGCCTTGGTTTAAGTTAATATCCACCATCAAGAATTTACAACTGATCACTGATGCAAGAATAAATCAATTCATATTTTAAATATTCAACGTGGAATAATTACTCCCATTCGAATAATTTTTCTATCTCTCCTTAATTTTAGTTAAGTAGAAACAAGCGATCTAAATAACCCTTACTACTAAATAATCTCAGACAAACGCTAAAGATTTAACCTAGTAGCAGCATAAAGAAATAGAGAGATCATTGAACTAAACAACACAATCCAAGCGTCTGCATTTAATTTAGATGAATATTTTTCCTAAGATAAAATAATATGTTGATAAGCAAAATAATTATTAAACTTAGTTGCTTCGCAAATTAAAGTGACCAAACAATTATGGATTTGATATTTAATTTAGCAATAGATTTCAACGAATAATAAACTAGTATGCATCCTAGCAATTAAACGAATTAATCATAAAATTAAACACAGAAAAATATTCAATACTCAAAATATAAATTGAACAATTAAAATAAATTAGATCTCACAGTGTATAAATCTTGATGACTTCAATAACTTAAACCAAGAAAAAGAATTTAGCTACTCATAATTGTAGAGAACACTAAAGAATAGAAGAGAGAATTTTTATTCTAATAAAAGTTGTTTTTTACATTGTGTGTCAAGCCTCTATTTATAGGCTCCATAAACCTCCTAACTTGTCCAAACCCTAATAGGATTTACAATTAAAAATAAAAAAAAGTAAAATAATTATTTTCCTAACCCTAGTTGGAATTAAAATCCAATTTGGAATCAAAAAATAACAAAATTCGCGAAATAATCTGATTTGGGAATTAACGCGCCAAACAAACAAGCCATTCGCTACAGTAGACGCCGACGTCAGCCGCCCGCACGCAATGCGCGGTCCTGGCATCAAAACGACGCCGTTTTTCCTCCGGTTCCTGCTACTGTTCCGCTCTCGCGCGCATTGCGCGAACGCTGTGATGAAACGACGTCGTTTCACTTGCCAGTTAATCCTTCCGCGCGCATTGCGCGAGCCAACTTTTCCGGAATTTACCAAAATGCCACCGCGCTGCGTAATTACCAAAATGCCATCAGAGTTTTCCAGAATTTACAAAAATGCCCCCAAAGCTTATTTTTCCTACAAAATCAAATATAAAATAAATAAAAATAATAAAAACACATAATAATAAATAAAACACCTAAAACACTAAAAATAAATAAAAACACATAAATACAAAGAGATATAAAAATATTATAAAATTACCTAAATTAACTAAAATCCTATAAAACCTATAAAAACCAAAATAAACTAAATAATTAAACATTTAAGCAGACAATAAATATAAAAACTAAGTATTAGGGAATAAAAATAGCATATAATTTAACCCTATCAGATCCTCTTCTTGATCACTGTCCTCAACTGGTACTATTGTCATAGCTAGTACAATAGTCACCACATCTACCTGAATGTCTCTACATTCTTCTTCTATTGCCAGACTAGATTCTCCAATCTTTGGCATACTATAAGATCACAAGAATAATTATTTAGTTCCATGTAACTTTCCTTACCTCTATTGCACATAACACGTAGCACGTAGCACATAGTACATATTGTGAAAATTTTAACTCGAATAATTTTCACCATTCACCTCTTAGAACTCTAAATGAGATTCACTATATTCTTTAAGGTCATATTCCTAAGGTTTCCCACCTAAGGTTTATAACCTATCACCTCTGATACCAACCTATAATGCCCCCAAATCCAGGTCCCTTGAACCATAAATTTAGTGCTCACAATACTATTCTACCATTCAATCCCATCAATTCATTCTGAATAATAAAACTTAATTTACATTAATACATAACTATCCCAGGTTCTAAATACCTTTAATTACAAACATTTACAATAATACATCACATTCTTCCTATTACAAAATATTACATATACAATCATTATAACTACACATTCATTGCTTCCTAGCCTTCCTCTTTCCTTTATTAGTTCCTGACCCCTCAGCCTGTTCAGGTTTAGCTGAAATATCATGTTAAAGCAAGAATAAACATAAAATAGCTCAGTAAGTACATGAACAAGTAATGACATGATATTTCTGAATATTGAAAGAAAATCATTTACAATAAGGCTGATCTAATAACAATTCAATGAATGAACATGAGAAATATAACATGGAACTTTACAATATTAGTTTTTAAAACATGAATATTTAACTTGTTACACGGTCACAAGAGCAAGAACTCGTTTAGAACAATACCAATCATAAGACTGATATTGCCCAAGTTCAGTCGTAAGACAACATTTCATTTTAGATGTGTACTCTAGGTGATCAGTCTATCATACATTTATATTGTGAATAACATAAATATCTAGCGACACAACCATGCCATAATAATTACATTTCCTTTATCCTTTATTCCCCTTTTTTTATCAGGGTTGTTTAGTTACAACATTTCATAGATTCCACTCCACAATAATATGGATTGGAGCACATACAATAATGTCTGAATTTAACAGGAATTATTACATATGTCTAGCCGGAATCAAGATTGGCATCAACCTTTTTCAATAATAGTTCAATGATGAATGAACTTCAATGTAACTTATCATAAATGTATAACATGTATCATTATTCAAGAACTACAAAAGAATACTTGCATTTGTCCTCGTTTACTTCTACCGGTAATATCTTATCCCAATTACATCCTATATAATCATAATATTGGTTCATACATTAGTTACATACACATGTATGCTTTATCTTGCTATACAAGTTATCTTTTACCTTTACATAACCTTAACACATAACACATCATTAAATCATACTTTAATACCTACCACGTTGATCATTTTTTTTACTTTTTGGCCGACAATACATGTCTCTTTCATTTAATATCAAAATATTTTATTTTGAATTTAAAATTTAATTTTTTTCTAGCAACAGTATATCTCGCCCCAGCGAGATGTTTAACCCTGAAAATCTCGTTGGCCGCGAGATCTTCTCAGCCACACCTCTCCCCAGCGAGGTCTCACAGAGGCACTACGCCCCAGCGCAGTTCCCAGTTTAAAAGACTGCGCCTCGGCATAGTCTTGCAGTTTTTCAAAAAAAAAATTATTTCCAAAATTCATGTTATTTTTTGGCCCTTTTTACAAAACTTAATTCCAACACATTATTTAACACACATAACATATATATTACTTGCATGGGCCTTCAAAATATTTAAAAGTTTTGAAATAAATTCATTTTTCCAAAAAGATTGTTTTAGGTGCCAGAGAACGTTTTTAAACGTTTAAAACTCATATTAATCGCCATAAGCACCAAATGACTTCCAAAATGACTCTAACATGTGTATTTACATAAAACTTAGTTATTGAGCTTCATTTAACCTTTAATTACATAAAATGGCCAAAAATAACCTTTTAATAGGATTTTTACCAACTTAGCAAAACTTAACACTTGAACCCTCTTTGAGTTCTCAACTCTGCACCTCAAATATATTAACACATGCTCATTTAGCAACTTTGTAAGTCCATATCACTTTTATATGGACCTTCCTAAATACTTTACAGATTATAATTTGGTTTATATGCAATTTATAGCCTAATATTAAAATGTTTCCACATAAGTCATGTTTTTAAACCATTTGTGATCTTATAATGCTATCTAGCATGAATTTTCACATACAACAAACAAGTTCAACACTTCCAACTAGGTTTTCGTCACTTCTATCAACATTTAACACATGATCATCCTTAAATCATGATTTCTAGTTTTGAAAATATGCATGAATAGTACATCACCTTTGTAAAACTAAACTTGAGTTTAGGGTTTCATCATGAACTACACATATAGCACATAATACACATAATCTTTACTTCTAACCATGAATACTTGCATGGCTACACTTAAACTTCTATTTAAACACATAAATACCAAGTTCTATGGTGAAAACACTTTCAATACCTTCTTGTAGCTCTTCTTCTTTTAGCTATAAACCTTGCTAAGGTTGAATCCTCCACTTTGATGGCTTTATATGCTTCTCTTGCACACTTTGCTAGTAATCTCTCAAGGTTTTTAAGCAAACCCTAGCTCTCTTGCTTTTCTCTCTTATGAAGCTCTCACTTAACAACTTAGTTAAATGAATTAGCTTAACACTTACTACATATATACATACATGTATTGTGTGTATTAATCCAACAACTAACCATGCATTGGTTAGCTTAACTCTTGTATGGTTAGGGCATTTAGGATAATTCGCATTACTAAACAAGGATAGTTTAGATATTAAACCATTCTAGGACACCAATGTCATTTTTCACATTGTCAAGGGCAATATAGTCTTTTCTCCCAAAATCTAGAGAATTTAATCCAAATAAATCATATCTTGATCATTTTTAATCCAATTCAAATCATTGTTTAACCAAATTTATTTTCTTAAGCTTGAATTTTATTCTACAATCAAATAATCCATAATTGGCTTGTCCCATAACACTTGTAACATTTCATAATTTTAATTTTATTAATTTATTATAATATTTATAGTAGTAACAAACTTCAAGTCATTACAGTGATGGTCATGACCATCACAGAATTGGTAAGGTCATGACCAAATCTTAAGGCATTTGTGATGGCTAAAGCAGTCATACACATAAGTCTCTTGTGATGGCTAAAGTAATCACAATTCTCCTTATTTTTGTAACATATTTATACTTTTTAGTGATAGTAAAGTCATCACAAAATTCCTATATTAACAATTTGTTACTTTCATTTTGAAATATAAGATCAAGTTTGATTTATGAAAGTCAATATCAAATATTTTCATATTTAAAATTAACGTGATTTTTAAAAAAATTTAAATAATAATGCTTGTCATTAATATTTTTTTAATAGTTTACAATTTTTTTAAGTCTAAATTCAAAGAAAATTATATTAATTTGAAATTTAAAAATACATCAAACACTATGTTAATTCTTACAAAAGTGTAAAATAAAAACATTTTTTAATATTTGTACTCTCCATTTTAATAGAAAGTAATTACTACTACTACTACTACTAGACATGCACAACAGGCCAGGCCAGGCCGGCCTGGCCTAGGCCTGGCAGGCTTTTTCCGTTGACCAGGTCAGGCCAGACCTTGACTTTTAGGCCTGCAGGCCGGGCCGGGCCGGGCTTCTCCAAAAAAAATAGGGCCTGTTGAGGCCTGCGGGCCAGGCCAGGCCAGGCCTAGACCGAGAGAGAGACAGAGAAGAAATAGAGAATGAGGGAGCCGCGAAATCGTCGGTTGCATATTTTTTTGTATGAACGTGTACAAAATTACAAATCAAGAAGACCAAATATTGAAAAATCCATCAAAATCACCATTTTTCATAATTTTTAGTACTGCTGCATAAAAATTAGAAATGACCCACAGTGATAATGACTATATAATTATATAATATAGGGTTGTCTGCAAATCACCATCACCCCAATTTGAATTAAATATTCACTCATAGACTAATAATCATATTATAATATAATATGATAGGAGAAATAGAAATACAATTTAGTATTTAGTGTATCCCAGTTCAGTATTCTTGTCACTTTACCAAAAATCGAGGTAGACTTTAGCCAGGCCAGGCCAGGCTTTTGACCAGGCCAGGCCAGGCCGGGCCAAGCTTTTCCCCAGGCCAGGCCAGGCCGGGCTTTTGCTCTAAAATCGTGGCCTGTTTAAAGCCTGCAGGCCGGGCCAGGCCGGACCAGGCCTTTGACCAGGCCAAGCTTTGACCAGGCCGGGCCAGGCCAGATCAAGGCCAGGCCTCAGGCCGCGGCCTTTTTGTGCATGTCTAACTACTACTACTACTACTACTACTACGCAAAATGAAATAATGCTTTGGACCTTTCTTACATTAGTAATTTCCCATATCACAAAGCTCAAGTAATAAAGTAGTATAAGAGAAAGAAGATGGAGGGGTCGTAACCCACGCCTATAGGTTGTTATAGATAATGCTCAGTGCTCACTGAGCTATTTATTGGTTGGTAACTTGGCGTATTCCAGGCTTTCTCTAATCCTGGGCCTCCAGGTTTTATCAAATAGGAAAAGCATTAACTTTGCCAAAATCAGTAATGTATTTATATTTTATAATATATAAATATATAATTATATAAAATAAATAATTATTAAAAAAGTATATAAATTATATTATTATATTATAATTTAAAGCAATTTGGTCGGTTTCGATCTTTATGATGACCAAACTTAAACCGATCGGCCAAATTCGATTTTTGTTTTTAAAATTTTATTATTTTTGGTTGGGTTTGTTAACGATTCAGTTGGGTTTATTAACTATTTTATTAGATTTGGTATTAATGTATTAACGATTCGGTTTGATCCGATATTTCTATCAATATCTTTTTCAAAATTTTCGCAATGTATTAATATTAGAACATGATTTTTATTACTGACGAAGTATATATATATAATTTAATTTCTACTATAAAACATAGAACGAACTCATTTTTGAATTTAAAGAGAAAGACAAAAAAAAAAACACTTCTTCAATCTACAAAAGGATATTGATAGAAATACATTGCAAAAATTTAGAAAGAGTACAAAATGAGTTTCAATTTTATTCGGACAAGATTAAGAGTCATCTCAAATACATGAAATTAAAAATAATAAAAAGAAAAATTGAAAAAAAAAACTAGTAGACTCAAGCGTAAATGAATTTTTAAGAGTTTAATATAGTGTTTGTATGTACCACATTTTATATTTGATGTTACACCACTGACATTTAATTTTTCGTGGGCATATTTTTTTTGTATTAATTAATGTCATTTTTTAGTGGATAAGTTATTTTAATGTTTGAAGCCTTTTTGGGGGACACAAAATATATTACTTATGTTAGAGAATATTTCTCATAATGATATTAAATGTAATGGGTGCGAATGATACTAACGTTAGATAAAACTTGTTAAGGCCCAACAAAAAAAATATATAAGTGACTGCGTTAAGCTTCAATATTTTCCTTTAGATGAAATATTGTGTGATGGTTCAAACGCAATCAAGAAAAACAAATTAAATTAAAAAGACCTCCCTTGATAAATGGCAAAAAAAAAAAATATTCACACTTGAAATTTTTATCAATTTTTCCCCCGCCCATCAAAAAAGAAAAAACAATTTACAAGAAAATTTTAGTGATTGTAATGGTTGTCACAAATATTCTATAGTGATGGCACAACTAAGCATCTGTGACACCCCCAAATTCGGGTCCCTTAAACCACTGGTTTGGTGCTCACAATACTACACATACATCGTCATTCATTAACTTAAGACATAACTTAAATACATTATCTTTAATACAAAAGACTTACGCTAGTCCCAGATTACTATAACCTTTACAAATTACAACTTCCAAAGATATAATAATATTAAATATTATTACATATTACTACATAACATAATCAAAAACATAAACTAAATAACATATACTCGGTTGCTTTTTCTTTCCCTTTATCTTTACCAAATCCACTGGCCTTCTTTATCTTAGCGAAAATATTACGTTTAAGCAAGGGTGAGCAATTAAGTCGCTCAACAAGTATAATATAGTTTAAGAACATAATATCTCATGATTAAAATATTTTTCGACTAACCTTCAACAATTGTTCAATAATTACGAAGAGATTTGAATAATAGAAATAAAATTTCTTTAGATTTTAAAATCGATATCTTTTAGGCTAAATGGCCATGAGACAGAGAACTTTTAATGGACATTAACAATCACATAGACTAATGACTCCGGGTAGGTCATAAGACCACATTATTCTACATGTATACTTTAAGAGATCAGCCTATCGTACCCTATATTGTGTACAATATAACCATCTAAGTTAAGTGTCAATCGAAATCATAATATCCGGTTATCTAGCTTTTAGTTACCCCTACTATAAGGGTTCGTTCTTAGATTTTAAAACAGGATTTCACACCAAACAATTTGGATTGGATTAACTTTAAAGAATCATTATGAATTCAATAATCATATCTCAAATGTCCAGCCGAAACAAATGGCATAGACTTACATGGCAAAATAGTTCATGCATAATGAACTTTAATCTTTAAAATAATTTAATAGTTGAACAAACTTTTCAAAGCACTTACGTGCAAACATGGCATTCATTTATAATTTATGAATTTAAGAACAAGTCTGGTTAGAATACTTGCCTCATTCGTCGATTAACGCTAAGTAAATTTTATCATTCTCCGTTCGACCTACATTTTATAAGTCGTCTACCAATTAGTCTCATACGGACTCTCATTTTGATTTAACTAAACACATAAGCAATCTTTGTACATCCCTAAACAATTTTGACACTTTATAATTCTTACACATTTTATTTCGGGATTTAAGAATATTTAATTCTATCTTTGAAAACTTGACCCAATCCGAAATGACCCAGTTAACTCGGTTCGACCGATCTAATTGAACCAACCCGACTGGACCGACCTGATTAATTTGATCAAACTGGACCTACCTGATCGATTTGATCTGACTAGACTCGATCTGACATGGATCTGACCCGGTCTAACCCATTACTGACATGACCCGACCCGACCCGACCCGGTTCTTTTTTTAGCCCAACCCTGTGTTGCCGCGCCAAGTTTCTCTTTCACCTTGCAACAGTGCTATCACGCCATATCGGCTGAGAGTTGGTTTTAGAAAAAGTTTGGCGTGATAGGTTCTTACCATAGAACGACGTTGTTATGCCATAGTGGTAGAGAACTCCCCAACTTGTTTTCATCCAAAATTTTCAACACTTAGTCAAATTTGATCATATTTTACCAATTTTACAACTTTACATATTTCAAACAATACGATTTAGATTTAGGGTTTTGTTTCATTTAATTTTTCAAAAACGTGTTTTTATGTTTTACCGACCGATGCGACTTTTATAAAAATATGTTTTACCGACCGATTCACATATTCCTCATATGTGATATATAAACCACATAAACACATAGGATCATGGATCAAACACAAAGTTTACATCATAATGATAAAAACTGAACACACTTTTATTTTAGGGTTTTTAATAAACATCCCATATCTTTCATTCAAAATCCTTTTAAGCTTATTAATGCTCCGTACCTATATATATCAACGTAGATGATATCCATGACTCGTAGATCTATGATTTACATTCATAGATCTATAATGCTCATAACCAAAAATAGGTTTTTTTAAATAAAATAATGTCAACCAATCTAGGGTTTTATATAGTTTAGACCAAAAATCACTTTGAGCTCACTTAGACTCCTTTTTCAAATATATCAAAATAGATGATGTACATATCTTGTAGATCTATGAAATACATCCATAGATCTTCAATGTATGCCATCAATCTAGGTTTTTCTTTTAGAAAACATCATTCTCAAAACTAGGGTTTCAAAATACCCAAATCTTATGATTTCTTTTACTTTGAAAATAATAATTGAAATTTAATATAAAAACACATAACCAACATTACAAAACCATGTCTCAGCATCCTTATATCTTAGATCCATTATGATCCACCATAAACACAATCAATCTCCCACAACAAACATTTAATCTACACATTATACAACTTATAACAAAGTTGAATGAACTAGGGTTTAGAGTCACTTTTGGACCTTTTGTGTTCTTTCTTTCTTCTTGCTAGGAATCTAGACAACAATGGATGATCCACTTTATGATCTGGATGCTCTTAAACTTTTACACTTAGGGTTTCTCTCTTTCTTTTCTTCTTTAGCTTTCTTTTCTTTTTCTCAACTTTCCTCTCTAACTTTTCTAACACTTGGACAATAATGAACAAGTGAAATGTCTCTTCCTCTATCTGTCCATTTTATCTAGTAAAATACATACAAAATGTGTATTTAACATATTCCACCAACTCACATCATAGCCTTTCCTAGCCTCTTTTACACTTAGCCCATTTTTCCTTGCTTCTTCTTATGTTACAAGGCTTCCAATGGAAGCTAAGGAGCTCCCCCAAAAGTCCATGTAGCTGCCAATTTTGGGGCCCCATAAAGTTCCAATTTTCTTTTTTCCTTTGTTTTATTGTGTTAAGTGCGGTAATATATATATACCCCAACATACATCTTTATTTGGGCTAGGGTATAGGCTTGATTTAATTAATTCATTGGGCTTCTCTACACTTCTAACATGGGTCTCCTATCATTAATTGCTTGGGTTATCAATTATCTACCATCATTAATTAGGTTGGGCTTTCTATTCAAAACTCACCAATTTGGCCTTAATAATCATTTACATTAATGATTGAGCCTCATAAATCTCTACAATCCATTTTACCAACCAAATTGGTATTCGATCATAGTTAAGGTTTAGTTAGTGTTCTGGTAACTAGATTAGGTTAATCTAACTAACTTCTTAACCCAACCGGTTCGATATGTATTTTTCTTTCCTAGTTACATCCTAACCGACTTAGTTTGGATTTAATCAAATTTCGATTCTCATATATTTGAATAGTAAATATGCTCTCGTATTCTAAATAAACATTATTCGTGAATGTGAAATTTCAAAAAAAAAAGAAAAAACACTTTAACTTGAATAGTGTTTTTTACGTTAATATTTTGAAAAAATATTTTTCTTTCACAATTCATTAACACATATAATTCAACACATAACACATTGATTAGATCACAATATAAATCATTAATGTTCATATTACAAGTGCTACAAAATTCTAGATCATTACAACATCAGTAAGAGCCATTATATATACTATTATTTTGTGATTATTATTAAATTCCATCACCTAATATATTTGTTGGTTATATATGCTTGTTTTTTAGTGATTGTTGTAATATCCCAGATATTTACAAGATTTGTAAATAAGATTTTAAATGAATTAATTAAATGTTATAGTTTAAAACTTAGAGCTGGAGAAGTAAGATGTGTAGAAAATGAGTAAATATATATTTTTTTCGTTAGAAATTAAATGTGGAAATATTTTAATGATGCATGTAGAGAATTTATTAAGGAAATAAATTCAATTGAGAAGTGAATGTGGTTATATATATATATATATATATATATATATATATATATATATATACCTAAAGTGTGCTTGTTAGCCAAATAAGAAGATGAGAAAATTAATACTCAACTAAACTAATAAATTAATTAGTTTAAATATAAAGTAAGAAATAAAGTCATGAAATATAATTAATTAGATTAATTATATTATATATGAGTTAAGGTTATAGAAAAACTAGAATGTTTGTCTAGAATGACAATATTAAGAAGTTAATTAATTAAGTAATTAACTTAATTATTAGTTGTTATATAAAGTCCAATAATGGATTAAAGCAAGCCAATATGTTAATTATTTTAAGTCATGTTGATAATTATAAAGAAGTCCAAATAAAGTTATAGATTTAGCGTCATGAAGAGTCCAAGTAATTTAATTACTACTAGTGGACTAGTCCAAAAGGATTATATGTGTTAGTCCAATATGAGAATACATGCATGAAGATGAGTAACTAAATAATAAGTCCAAGTGTTATGTTAAATGATAGTCCAATAGATAGCTAATATAAATCCAATTAAATAATATTGGCAAGTATTGTATATAATGGTATGGTAGTCCAATTAAATTAATTACCAGCCCAAGTTATGAAAGATGTGTGAGTTAATTGTGTAACCCAATGTGAAAATAACTGTATGAGTATGGGTAATTATATTATGAACCCAAGGTAATGATAAAGGATAGTTTAATAATTAAATTTAATCAAGTCGAAATACTTGTTTTGATGTGTATTAGAGTTTTGAAAAATCAGCACACCGCCGCAGTGGTAGGTTTCACTGCCGCAGCGCTGAAACACCCTGGAATGTGAAAGTTGAAACTCCCTGGAATATGAAAGTTGAACTACAGCCGCAATGGTGGTAATCACCGCCACAGCGGTGGTACAGACTGTTTAAAAATTAATAATTTATTTAATCAAATTGAAGTACTTGTATGTATGAGCATTAGGGTTTTAATAAAATAAACCCAAAATATATTAAGTGTTAGTGATTTAATAGACTAACTCAATTAAGTAGTCCAATGGACTTATAAATATCAAGTCTAATTAGATTATATTATAAGTCTAAATGAGGTATTAAATAAGGTCCAATAAATTAACTTAGTAGTCCATGTAACTAAATAAACCTAGATCCATGTAATAATTAAACTAGACTAATGCTTAATTTAATTAAATGTAGCATGTGTTAGTTAATGTTAGCACAATGTAATAAATAAATTGAGCTCAATCAAATTAAATGAATGAGCTCAACTTATTTAATTCATAAGTCCATGGTGGAGCCCAGATAGAATATATATATATATATACAAAAGCAATAAAGATTAAATCAAAATTGGTCCATTTAAGGCCATATGGTCGGTCAACTAGAGGGAGGGGGTCCACATGGAAGCTTGTTGCATTTGTATTACTTATATTTCACTCAACCAATAACTTGTAGCTAGCTTGATAGATGTCATTCAAGTAGTCAATCAATATGTTAATCCAAGAGTCAATCAATCCAATAATAATACTAAATTAGCCTCTAATTAACCAATGCTAGTTTATTAGTGGATGTTGATGATGATTAAGGGAGTGCTATTTATAAAGTGGTGCACCAATGGTTTGTGTTGGGTAGCCATTTGTCTAGAAATTTTAGAGAGAATATAGAGCTCTTTGATAAAAAAGCAAATAAACTTTGTGAGATTGATGATCCACCATGAAAAAGTTACGGAAGAAAGTTAATGAGGAGTCACAAGTCAAGTTCATGTCAAGAGGAAGAAGAGCATCCATGTCCAAGAGATTAAAAAGTGTGCTAACCCTTCCTTAGTTCATTTTTGTAGATTATATAAGTTTTAAAAGGTCAAAATATGTTTTTAACTGATCAAAAGTTATTTTGATACTCTAGAAGTCTAAATCTATGATATATAGGTAGATTCATGGTTTGGTATATTTATCTCATGCATTGGTATGTGTGGTATATAAATAAAGGGAAGAAAAATCCATATAGTGATTTACCGGTAAAACCCTAGATGGTTCGATCTTAAATTTCTTGTCAAAATATTTTCAAAATGTAATCAAACCATGAAATGTGTAAAACAAGAAGTTAGGAAGACAACAACACTAAGTTGGTGTCATATGGATGCGTAGATATTATTATGTTCAAGTTTAAACCAATAAAACCAATGATTTATGAAGTTAGATTTCATTTTGTCCTTGGGAGCAGTTTTTAGTCCAGTTTTGTTTGGAATTTGGATTTGTGATCTAAATAGAAGTTGTAGAGGGGGAAATTTTGATGATAATGGACTCAAGAATTACCTCAAAATATTTTGAAATAAAGAAGTTATGACAATTTTAATAAAGGAAGGTATGGCAGTCCTCAAATTAGGGTTTTTGAAATTTTGTACCACCGCCGCAGCGGTGGAAACCGCCGTTGCAGCGATCAAACACACTGCTAGAAACATTTTTTTATTGTCCGGGTTGGGTCAGGTCGATCCGGGTCGGGTTGGGTCAGTCCGATTCTAGTTTTTAGTGAAAATTTAAGTTAAAATAAGTGTAAAATAACTGTGTTTGAATACTAAACCAATATATATGGAGTCTATTAGTGATTAAATGGTAGCTAAATATTTAAAATAAAAATTAAAGTTAACACAATTAAAAAGTTAACAATTTGTATGATTTGAAGATTTTTAAAATATTGGTAAATGATTAATAATATTAGTAGGTAACTAAAAGGTTATTAAATCTTTAATAACATTAGTAAATGATGAAAATATTATTAAATAATTAATGACATTAATAAATAATTAAAATATTATTAAATGGTTAATAATATTAATAAGTGATTAAAATATTATTAAATGGTTAATAATATTAGTAAGAGATTAAAATATTATTATATGATTAATAATATTAATAAGTAATTAAAATATTATTAAATAGTTAATAATATTAGTAAGAGATTAAAATATTATTAAATGGTTAATAATATTAGTAAGAGATTAAAATATTATTAAACGGCTAATATTATTAATAAGTGATTAAAATATTATTAAATGGTTACTAATATTTAAATGTAGTTGTATATTATCAACGGTAGATAATATTTTGAGATATTTTGTACATTATTAAATGTACAAATCATTAAGTTATGTAAAAGAAGAAAGTGTAATTGAATTAAACCAATGTAAATAGTGCGTTTGTAACTAATTTAGACAACTTATTAAAAAGTGGATCGTATGATGACGTGTAGTGAAGGTGTAAGTTGGTTAAACGTACCCAACGTGTCCGAATTATATTTTGGGCTATGATTTTTGTCCGGAACTTAATGATTCATTTGTCGGACATCTTAAGAGTTAATAATTTGAAGTTCGAGTCTTATATAAAAATTAAGTAATAGTCATTTTAACTAATGATAATGTCAATTTCATATATAAATTATAGGTTGAACGAAAGACACAAAATAAGCGTAAATGGTAGAAGCGAACTAAGCATGTTTTTCAGAACTTGCTCCTATGTGCATTTCTATGCAACCATATGTTATTAAATTATTGATATGAGAATATATTGATGATATTTATGTTATATGAATCGCATGAAGTATGATTATATGAGAAGTATGTACAGAATAAGAAACGTGACTTGATATATGCTAGATGTGTATTATATGCGATGCATAAGAAGTATGAAGCACTCATAAAATGAAAAGTATGAAATGCATGATGTAAGAATAAAAGGTAGAATATGTATAACATGTGAAGCATGTAATGTGTTATGTGTAGCTGTTAAGTTTGTTGAGCCGTCGTGCTCACTCTTGCTATAAAATCAACAATTTCATATAAGTGCGAGTTAGTCGAAGTTTTTGATAAAGATCAAGGAACAAGAATGCATATTACTTTCACTGAAGGTCTAAACGACAATTATAGATATCAATCCGAATTAAACAGGTAAAATATTTGTGTAGAATAAGAATTGGTTGGTATGTAATATGAGTGTTAAATACTCAAATTGATTGTAATATAATATCGTATCATGTATGATATTAAGACATACTAGAAATTTGTAAATATTGCGATTCTAGAATAGAAAGAGATGCTGTAAAATTTTAAATAAATGATTATATATCAATTATAATATTGTTCTTAGTCAAAAATGATAAAAAAAATGTTGTACTCGTATTGAACCGGGATCCGAGGTTCAAGGGACCCGAATTCGGGGTCGTCACAATTGCCTTGACCGTCACAAATAATTTATTGTGATGGCAAAAATTAGTCATTACTAGGAACTGTCATCTATATTACTATTTTGTAATTGTTAAAAAAGTTCATCATATAATACCATTTTTTGAGATTGCTTTAAATGTCGTTATAAATATCCATCACATGTGGTTTTCTTTTCGTGAGGGTCTTGCTCATCGCCAAATATTTTCTTAAACTATTTTCTATGTGATGGCTTAAGTGCAATCACGTTAAGGAAAAATATATAGGTGGTGACTTCATGTTATCTAAAAAACTAAAAATTATTTCTAGACAATATTTTGTGATTTAATTGGTCGTCAAATATCCACGATAGAAAAAATTTACTATCATTAAAGCCACCATGTATATAGTATTTTTAGTGATGACTCAAATAATCCATCATGAAATATTGTCTACTGTGATTGCTTTTAAAAATTGTCACTAGGATCTATTATGCATGCTTGGTTTTCTAGTAGTATATATGTCAATTGATTATTATTTTATTTTGGTAAAATGTCTTGCACACAAGACTCGTATTAAAATATCAATTTTAAGCTCAGTTTTTAAAATGTGTTGTCATCATTAAATATTTTGTTAAACACTACAGGAAAATGAATTAAATGAATTATATAAACATTTGCTAATCAATTTTCTTCATTACAAACACTGTACGCAAATGCATCAAAGGTGACAAACATAAAATAAAATAATAATTGATTCACATATAACAGAGATAGAGGGTGTGATGTATACATTAAGCGATATAAGGTTCCAAATATATTTGTTGGTAGTGTGAGATTTTTTTTGCTAACTAGAAGTTAAGTCACTACTATAATACTAGTCATTTGAAATCAATTTTTAGAGACGGACTAAGTTCTGTCTTTGATTCTAGCAATTTCATACAGACTTAGAAACCAAAATTCAGCTATGCCTCGACATATTTTGGAAGTAAAAAATAGAGGCAAATTTTGAAACTGACAGCATTGTCTCAAATTCTAGACACGTAATTAGATATGGATTTAGCCGTCTCAAAAATTAATTATATTTTTAAATATTCTAAACGCATTTTTGAAACAGATTTAAGATTAATCGTGGTTGTCTCAAATTAATAATAATAAAAATAATAAATATTTATGTTTGAGACGAATTAGAAACTGAAATTTTCGTCTCAGACTTTTATTTTCCCTCAAAATATTAGTCTCCAATTCTTTCCTTATTTTAGAGACGAAATTAGAGACAGATATAGAGAAAAAAAAATTAGGTTATGTTTTAGAAGGATTAGAGACCAACACATCCGTCTCAGATTTTTTAATTTCCTTCATATATTTAACATGTTCAGTCATTGCGCCTCCCTTGAGACTTTGACTCTTCCTAGTTCCAGCTCGGGGAGCGGAGATAGGCAATGACATAGGCGTCGAGGCCGCGCATGGGATAAAAGCGACAGCGTTGGGGTCGACGTAGAAGATGATGTGGGTGGCGCGTTGGCGGCGGTGGAGATCAAGCATTGGTTTAGAAATCAGAGATGGCTCAACGTTAATAATTTTTGAATCAAGCTTCCCTCTCTCCTTCTTTAGATTTCTTCAAAAAAATTCATCAAATTTTCCAAACTCTCTCTCATCCCTTTTTTATTTTAAATTTATTTCATAATATGTTATCGATTGATTAGTTTTTCTAAAGTTGTTTGCAAAATTTCTAGCCCTAATTAGCCTTTTATTTAGGAAATTTAGGGGAATATGCTATTATTCTAGCTAAAAGGTAGTAACTCATCTCCTTTTAAACTTGTTTAAAAAATTATAGCCCTAATTAGTTTGTTCTTTAGATTATTTGGGGAAATCGTCAACTTTTCATAAAGTAGTAATGAAGATGATTTTGGGTTGAAATTGTTCCTGACGAAAAGGTTTTTCTGTTTCAACTTTCTGTCATTTTTTGTTTCTTCTTTAGGGTGAGAATTAGTTGTATTACACTCTAATTAGGTGTTCGAGCTCTTGCTGACTATGTTCATAGGAAGGGTCTTAAGCTAGGAATCTACTCATATGCCAGGCACAATGTCTTTACCCGTAATTTGTTTCATCATTATAAGTGTCGTGGTTTAATTTTTTTTAAATACTCGCAAACGCACAAATATATTATAAAATAGTTTCATGTACATTACGAGGTCGATCCCACGAGGATTACTGAAAAATTAATTAAATCTAATTCTAATCTAGTTAACGAAAAGTGATTGTTGAAATAATTAAAATTAAAACTAAGTAAACATGTAATGAAAATCAAAACTAAATAAATAACTAAACATTTAATTAATGAAAGAAAAGTTCTGAGATTCGAAATCCACAATATTAATTATGTATATTTTACTATTCATTATCAATTCAGAGTAGCAATTTAAAAATAAATTCAATGTTTTCTCAAGATTTTTCATTTAAATTCATAAAAGTATTTCTTTTGTAAATTCTTATTTTCAAGGTTCAATGTATAAGACCAAAGCATTATATGTATCCAATATTTTGAAAAATAAATAATCTAAGTTCATATTTAAAACATTTAAATTGCAATCCAGATTAAATTAAATTAATTGAAGTTATTCAAAATACATGATATTATCAATGAAACAATATAACTCAACTCAATCAAATAAATAAGAATTAATAACCATTAAAACTAACTTGGAAATTAATAACAAATTTCAATCCATACATAAATAATATTATTTCATCATGCGCCTCATAAATTAAATTTAGCAATATATCATTGAAACAAGAGCAAACATTAAATAATATACCAACATGATAAAGCTTTTACTGCAGCTAATTAACTTTTTTCCTTCCTTCCCGCGTTACTGCTTCACTGCTAATCTATTATATGTTTTTCCGCCACCAAGCTGCTTCACTAATGATGATGTGTTGCTGTTTTGGACCTTCCTCAATTTTCGTGCCCAGCTCAATGACAATGCTTTGCCTTGTTGCTGCTTTGCTACCTTGATGCATTGCTGTTGTGTCAATTTTTATAATGTGGAGTTGTAGCCACTTTTTTCTCTATCAAACTCTTTTTTAATTTTATCTTTTACTCTTTTGCTTTATCTTCTTTCCCTTTTTAAGTTTGCTAAAACTCTTCTTCTTTTTATTCCTTCTTTTTCACTTGGGCTTGCAATTAAATCCATAATTTGCGCTTCTTAATTTCTCAAAACCTGTACACCAAATTAAATCCAATTAATATAAATTAACATAAAATTAGACTATTAAATCTATTTTTTAACGAAATAAATGTATAATAATATGCTCATCAAATGCCCCAAACTTAAATTTTCGCTAGTCCTCGAGCAAAATAAAAATAAAGAAAACTAAATAAATAAGTAAAATAAAATCATAACTAAACCTAAGCCATTTTCGTAAGGAACACGATAGTATTTAGCGTATATTACAAGCCTTTATACCCCAAGGTTACCCCAAGTTGACAAGTTTTATCTCGTGATGGTTTGCAGTGAATATATACACAAAATTCAAAATTCAAAATAATTTTTTTTGAGTTTAACTAATTATGAAATTGAAATAAAACTTCTAAACATCCATGGGCATTACACATAAGCAAAATCTAATTTAAAATCACTTTTTCATCTTATTAAAAATACTCCATCTTTATTTAAAACACTATCTTTCATAAATTTAATTTCACGTAATGCATGCATGTGTGTGTAATGTAACTCTTAGTAGGGAACCATGAAAATCAAGTAAACTCATTTTTTTCTTTTTTTCTTTTTTTATTCTTGACTTGTGCAATACCTATTTTTCTTAGGCTTTTTAGAGTTACCCATGTAACGAGTGTTTGACCAATGACTCCCAAACTAGTTGGCTTTAAGACACTAGGTGTAAAGACACCCCTAGGGCATACTAACTCGAATAACAAATGCCACAAAAATAGACTAATCAAGCTGCTTAGATCCATTATATCTTTCAGCATTATTTTTTTATTCGATGGACGTTGAAGCAGTATTTATATTTATTCATTTTTCAACTCTTTTTTTTTTCCTTTTCTTATAACAAGAGCGTTTTACGCTCCATCTTGCTACATTATATTTTTTTTTTCTCTTTTTTATTTATTTATTTTTTTAAAGAATGCTTGACTCATAGTTTATACCCCCACAACTAAGAATTGGTATGAACGTAAAGTGTAAAAAATGCATATGAATTTTAATTATATTCAACCTGATGTTTCAATCTAAGATTTTGTATCTTATCAAATGTTCAAGAGTTCTAAATCTTTTAATCTTGCTAATATTTTTACTCCACGGACACTTATTAGAATTAATTCAACTCATAAAAAGTAAAACAATTTTAAAAAAAAAATTCAATTTTTTTATTTTTAAATTTTTTTAGTTTCCTAAAAAGAAGAAAAATTAAAAAATAAATAAATATCTAAATACAATACAAAAAAAAAAATGTAAAATCCCCCCCATACCTAAATTATACATTTCCCTCAATGTTTTCTTATATACTACCCAAAAATGCACATGCATAAATACACATATAAAAGACATGAGTGACAATATTAAATAATAAGGGAAAGATCACACCTGGTTGGTTTTGCACTGTATTCTATTAAAACAAAATCATGATCACATTAGAATAACATTAGTACTCAAAGAAAAATAAAATAATGAACTTAATTAACTAAAAAAAAAACTAACACACTAAAAATAATTAACTTACACTAGACAATAAAAATAAAATTGGTGAAAAAGAAAACAAATGAACATATCTACAAATTTTATAAAACTTAAAAAACAAGTGATGATAAAATCGTGATGCAAAAGGGAAAGTCAATGTGAATTTTTTAGGATTTTTAGGAGGTATAGGCAATTGAAAATGGTCAGAATTTGTATAGCAGTTTTGCTTAGAATTGACCTCGAGAAATTTTTCCCTTATATTTTCAAAATATGGAAGAATTAGTACAAATGGGTATTCTAATTTGGTTGACTCTTGTGTAGTGGATTGCAATAACTCATTGACCTTTTCTAAGTATTCAGACTCATTTCAGTTTTGATTAAGATGATTTAAGAAAAAATCTATTGGATCATCCACAACCATAAGTTTATTTTTATTTATTTCTTGGGTCATGGACAATTCTTGGATCATGTTTAATTCAATATGTTAGTCCACAAAATCACTCAGTTGTTTTATAGGAATAAGTCTTTCAGGATATAGAGCTTTAGGCTTATAGATTTTTTCAACCGCCTCATTAAATGTGATATGATCAATTTTGGGTGTAGACTCATAATTCTTAAACTCATCATTCTCACAACTATTATGATTTTTCAGATTAACCTCAAACTTATTTTCACAATCATTCTGATTTTCTAGTTTAACCTCAAACTCATTTATTATGGTAGCTAACTGACTCACTTAAATTTCTAGATGAGACATAGCTTGATTAGTGTTTTGCATGAAAGCTTTCATAGTTTTTCTTAATCTTTCATCTTCTTCGTTTGAAAATTCTTGTGCATATTGAGGTTCTGGATCTAAATATGGGTAGGAATATGAATATAAAAACGAAAATTCTTGCACATATTAAGGTTCTAGATCTGGATATGGATAAGGGTTTTGGTATATTAGAAAAAATTGATTTACCTAGTATGCATTAAAGTTTTCGTAGGGTTCTTGATTGCAAGCAAAACTATTATTCGAGTCAAAATAAGAGTTCATCCTCCCAGAAATCACAAGAGAAATAGGCAATCAACCACAATTTATATTTAACAAAAAAAATTAAAATAAAATAAACCTAAACAAGATGTGCTCTACGTGAGTGAATGCATAAATGTAACAATTAATTTTAAGTAATTATCTAAACTATAACTAGTAGAAGAATCAAACAAAATTTAAATTAATTAATATTTTTAATAATCCCCGACAACAGTGCCAAAAACTTATTGTATTTTAATTTTATAAAAATACTCGTAAGCGCACAAATCTATTGTAAAATAGTTTTATACAAATTACGAGGTCAATTCCACGAGAATTATTGAAAAATTAATTAAATCTAAATTAAATCTAATTTTAATCTAGTTAACGAAAAGCGATTGTTGAAATAATTAAAATTTAGACTAAGTAACCATGTAATGAGAATCAAAACTAATTAAATAACTAAACTTTTAATTAATGAAAGAAAAATTCTGAGGTTCAAAATCCACAATATTAATTATGTATATCTTACTATTCATTATCAATTCGGAGTAGCAATTTAAAAATCAATTCAATACTTTCTCAAGATTTTTTATTTAAGTTCATAAAAATATTTCTTTTGTAAATTCTTATTTTCAAGGTTCAACATATAAGACCAAAGTATTATATGTATCTAATATTTTGAAAAACAAATAATCTAAGTTCTTATTTAAAATATTTAAATCGCAATCCGGATTAAATTAAATTAATTGAACCTATTCAAAATACATGATATTATGAATGAAACAATTTAACTCAGTTCAATCAAATAAAAAAGAATTATTAACCATTAAAACCAACTTGGAAATTAATAACGAATTTTAATCTATACATAAATAATATTATTTCATCTTACACCTCAGAAATTAAATTTAGCAATACATTATTAAAACAAGAGCAAACATTAAATAATATACCAACATTCCTTGCTGCTTCACTGCTGATCCATTATATTTTTTTCCGCCACCAAGCTGCTTCACTGATAATGATGTGTTGCTTTGGACCTTCCTTGATTTCCGTTCCCAACTCAAAGACAATGCTTTGCCTCGCTGCTGCTGCTTTGCTACCATGGTGCGTTGCTGATGTGTCAATTTTTATAATATGGAGCTGTAGTCACATTTTTCTCTATCAAACTCTTTTTTAATTTTATCTTTTATTCTTTTGTTTTATCTTCTTTCCCTTTTTAAGTTTGTTGAAACTCTTTTTTTTTATTCCTTCTTTTTCACTTGGGCTTGCAATTGAATCCATAATTTGGGCTTCTTAATTTCTCAAAACCTATATACCAAATTAAATCCAATTAATATAAAATTAGACTATTAAATTTATTTTTGAAGGAAATAAATGTATAATAATATACGCATCAATAAGTCTACTTGTTGGTTACAGTTGAGGTGATTCAATGTATTTAGCTCCAATTTGTAGGTGTTTCACCTGCAGCAACACAATGCCTGGTTCTCTTGGTCACGAGGAACAAGATGCCAAAACCTTCACCTCATGTCATGGGTATACGATTTCTTCTAGTTCTTTTTAGCTGGAATTTCCAATAACTTAACATAAAATATTTGATACATATCACTTATGTGACAGCCCCAAAATCTGTCTTCAATAACCCCGGATCTGGTCCGTCAAAAGTAACCTCAATCCTGAGTTTAAAATTTAATGCTGTTAAAACTCAATATATTAATTGAGAAACTTAATTAACTTTCAAAAATCTTTCATTCCCAAAATCGTAATCTTTACATTGCTCTTTTACAACTCTATATCATATACATTATAATTTAATATATAATCTTTACCTCTATAAGTTATTCTTTATAATCTAGTAAGCTAAATATATGATTCATCAAACTAGATTATCAAAACAGCAAGCTGTAAGATACGCTAATATTGTTTATGAAGTCACTCTACGATCGTCTGGCTTGGCAGTCTACGCTCGCAGAAAAACTTGGACAGTGGAATTTCACTCTACGATCCCACAGTGAAGTTACTCAACGATTTGTTACTTTATGACCAAGCATTCTACGATCGGCTGAGACTCACTCTACGATTGCTGAGGCTCATTCTACGATCGCTAAGGCTCACTGTACGATCATGACCACAGATCAATAAAGCCAATGCAACAAACTGTTTCCCATTACAGCAACCTGAGTTTCCTATTCAACATACCGTATATACAACGCCTTCAAGAATTTCTTCATTTACTTCGCTGAAAATGTTAATTTAAGCAAGATTGAGCACGACGGCTCAGCAAGTCCAACAACTAACACATAACACGTAGGTTACATTTAATTTATGTTTTATGCTCCATACTTGGCATTTACATAGGCATCATGCTTATCATGCGTTACATTTATAAAATCTACACATGCTTACCATGCATGTCAATGCTACCATGTTATATAACTCATATAACACATTCGATTCATAGTATTAATTATATATATAACAGCTATTAACAACATATGATTGTACACATACATTTAAAATCAGTTAGCACATAAAATGAGTGCACATTTACTAGTTTATGCATATGACACATAACACTGAAAAACTTGCAGGGATAACACAGATCACTAAAAGACTTGCCTGGATTGCAACACCAGTTTACGCTAACCTTTCGCGTTCCTTGCACCACCTATACAACATGAGAGATCAACGGTGCATTATATTAGTCAAAGTTTGACTCAATATTTAATCCTATTCTTAGGATGTCTACTTCCTTTTATCGTCCCATTTATTCACTAGGGTTGATTCATTAGTTTAGTCCATTATGGATTCATCACGATGTTTCACATAAACACCGTAAACCTTCTATACTTAACTTTGTATATCCAACATTCCTTAATGTCATAACATTATCATTTGGTCATCATAATTATTTAGGTCAATCTACCAATTAGTCACTACTGGACTTTACTAGGTTTAATTCTACAATTACCTCATCAAGTTGTCATAATACTACCCGCCTCAGACAATATTTAAAACTCTTACTAATCCCAATTAGTATTACTTCACTTAATCTCTAAGGTTATTAAATCGCTAAATAACACTTTACACAGCGTTTCGACGTTTATACACCACACGTCTATCCCGCCTCATATGCATACGCTTAGTATGCTCATACATTTATCTAATTAATCGTTGATTAATGATAGACATCATTATAAATCATATTATTCATGCTTTATACAAAGAACAGTATAACTTAGTGTCGAAAACATTGCACGTTGCACACGTGCATGCCCGACGCCCTCCGATTGCCTCCAATTACACATCGTACCTCAAGATGGTCAATTTATACTCTGTTACAGACCTCAAATTGAATAAGTTAAAGAATAAAAGTTATAGGTATATCTCTTAGATTTCCAAAACATCTTGAATCATATTAATCCGAATCCGTATACAAAAGTTACACTCCTTTTACTATAAGAGGTCCAAATAGTCCCAAAAATGATCAATTTCTACCTTGCTACAAACATCAAATCGAAATTCGTAAAGAATGAAAGTTGTAGGTCTATCTATTAGCTTTCCAAAAAATCTTGAATCACCTCAATCCGAGTTCGTATGAGAAAGTTATGCTCATATTACTAACTGACGCTGAAGCTGTCCAGACTCTACGATTTTCACCCTACGATTTTCACTTTCCCTCTACGTTTTGCACTTTTCACTCTACGTTTTTCACTCTACGTTTTGCACTTTTCACTCTACGTTTTTCGCTCTACGTTTTGCACTTTACTACCACCACTTTACTACCAGAGCTCTCTACTACCAGCAACAATACTCTACTACCAGCAGCACTCTACTAGTAACACTCTACTACCAGAGCACTCTACTATCAGTGCAGCAGCACTCTACTACCAGTGCACTCTACTACCATCCTTGTATCGCTTGAACCCTTCATGGTCCTTAACACAGATTTCTCCCAACAGAAAACAACATCTAAACTAAAAAATAAGCCAATACACCAGTCCATTCTACAGTTTTATGAACATGAACATTGAGTACAGACCAACTGTGGTTCAGACTCTTAATGTTGACTGGGTAAAATAACCAAAACCATTATTCTAGTTCTGATTCAATCATTAACTAGTTTCACCATCATTTTTGGCTATCGAGTTTACATTACTCTCATTTAAACACCTCATATGCAACTCTAGCATATTCTGTTTCCTTAATCCAACATAAGATAAACTTGTTAAATAAATAAGGATAATATTGAAATAACTGAATAATACCTTCAATCTTTGACATATGATTTACATTCAGATTCTGCCTTCTCCGAACAGCATGAACTCCTCTGAAGTTTGCATTTACTTCTCAGGCTCAATATCTCTCTTAGCCTAAATGAACGGGAAGGGAAAATGAGGGAATGACTGAGGTTATACAACACTCTCTCAGCCTTAGACAACTCTGAGAAGTTGGACCCTATAGCCTCCCCTATGCCTGACTTGTTCCTTCTTTTCTCAGCACTGAGTCCTTGAGCTTTGCATAAACTGCGCGTGCTCTACTTTTTCTGAGGTTTTGTCCCTAAAGGAATGACACTCTTACTTTTCCACCGGGTTATGTTATTACTCTTGGGCTGGGCTGCTATTTCTTTTTGCTAATTAAACAATTGGTGGCCCAATTGTTACTTATATTACAACTAAGCTTTAGGTTGCTCAAATTAAATTCCTAGTGGAAATATAAAATTTTAATACCCCACTATCAATAACTTTCCACATGGAAATAAATATAACATTATTAATGTTTACAAAATCTCATTAATTAACAATCATATTAATTAATTTGCACATCCAGCTTAACTTGCTAGCTATTTAATTAAATATCACATAGCTCATTTACCCTATCAAACTTTAATACTATACAACCTAGGTTGGTCCATTAATTTAATTAACCCATTAATTGAACCTTCCTTAAATTCCTTTAATTATTTCAACACATAATTAAATAAACCAAGCCATCATATCATGATTTAATTTAATCCCCCAGAAATTTACAATTATAGCCAATAATTCTATTTCTCTGTATTAAAATATTTCGGGTCGCTACAACTTAAGGATCTGCAAATAGATACATACATATATTTGATACTACTATTACCATCTAACTATGCAGTGACATGTTTTATGTGCAGCAAATTGATTATTTGAAGTATGACAATTGTAACAACAGGGAAATAAAGCCATCAATTCGGTAATGAAGTCGTAGCAATTTTCAAGAAGCATAGAAATCATCAATTTGTACTATATTTTTATTCTTAGTTGCCTTGTAATAATGTTCTGCTACATTATTATTCTTGTAGTTACCCTGTAATGACCAGAGCTCTAATGAATGCAGAGCTGCGTCCTATCTTCTTCTCATTATGCGAATGGTAAATATGTTCCGTCGAAAAACTACATTCCCATTCCCTAATATTTAATCTTGTATATTGGATTAACATGTTTATTGTTTTTTTATTACAGGGGAGACGTGCACCCTGCTTTACGGGGTATGTATCTTATGCTGTTTTACCAAATATAATGGAAAGGAAATGATTTTGCAAGTGATTTCACTTATAGTCTCTTCCTTTTCGTCAAATCCTTCTAAATTTTGTACACAAAGACATTTTTTTACCGTGTACTGTATTTTAAGTTCTGTAATTTTTTGGGGTTCACAAAATTCAAACATAGATAAAAAGGGTAGAGATAGTACTAGCAGTATTACCGGTGGATTGTTTTTCTGTTAGTAATCTTCTATTTCAGAGTTGTTCTTTCCTTCTTCAAGACTTTAACCGAAGTTCATACCTACCAATTTTGCAATATCCCATTTCATGAAGGAAACTTCCCTCGGTTTGTGAGGATCAATACAAAATTCCTTTTCTTTATGACTTCAATCAATGTCCTCTCTAATAGTGATTAATGAGTTGTTCTTATTGCACTGCTATCTTGCTGAACATAACACCAGATTTCTTAAATCGAGATCTAAATCTGTTGTTAAGTATGAATATTGTTTATATTTCTTTCAGTTTGGAGGAGAATAACTTTTATGTACAGCTTCTTTTACGTATATGTTTGTTCGACACAATGTCATTTATAAAAAATATTTAAATCATCTGAAATCTTTGAAATACAAACTTAGTGTTATCCACTAACGTCATTGAACATTAATTGAAATAGAAATTGCTATTAATTTGTGACGCACCATTAAATATTGTGTATTTGTTTTTGCAATTTAGTTTAATAAAGTTGTTTACCTCGTCAATATTACTATGAGATGTCAGTGTATGTCTTTGGGTAGCTTGTACTTGTGAATACATATTGATGTTATTGTACAGGTATGCTAGTGCAATAAAGAGAAATCCAGACGATTATGATGCTCTATACAATTGGGCACTGGTTCTTCAGGTCTTTTGTTGTGCACTTAAAAATTCCCCTCTCTCTCTCTCTCTGTTTGAGTGTTGTTTACTATTTGTACATTTTGCATGAAACAATGTCCCGTATTTTGTTAACATGATGTGAAATTTCCCCCCATAAATTCTTCCATCCAATGCAGGAAAGTGCATATAATGTTAATCCAGATTTTAAAGATGCTTTGCTTGAAGAGGCGTGCAAGAAGTATGATGAGGCTACTCGTCTTTGCCCTACACTTCATGATGTATGTGCTAAATCCAATACTCTTAATCATGTTGAATGCCTAGACAAGTCTTATTTACTTAAGACAACAAGGGTCACTGCCTAAAGCAACTATACCAGATAGAATTGATTGATATTATCTATATTGGTTGAACCATGTGAAGTTTGGTGCCCTAGAAGATTGGATCATAATTCTATAGTATGAATTTTTAAAGATAAGAATTCTGTTATCGGTTGGACTACACTAACAGTTCCATATTAGTTGCACTTTCAGAAATGAGCTTTTATAATGTCTCACGACCGTCTCTTGATTCATATATCTATCATTTCTTGTCATCATATACCAAGCATATTACAGTTGGGTCATAGCAATTTCTAATCGAGTAATCCCCCTACTATGCAAGAGCCTTATACAGAAATTTCTTATGGAATTATAGGTCTTATTTGTTTTCTGATGGAAAAGCCTAAAAAAAAAAAATCATTCGGAGTTTTTTTTTTTTTTGGCTGATTAATTTTTTTGGTTGTTTTCAATATTATCCCAATTACTCCCTCCTTCCAACTATAATTGTCACTTTTTGATTATTACACACTTTTAAAAAAGAACTGAGATTTTTGAAAGTTACTCAAAATACTCATTTATTGAACTCCGCTCTAAGGTGGACGTTTTTGAATAAGTTAAAAACTAGGAGGGCTAATTCTTGGGACATTTAGAAAAGGACAGAGGTAAAAACTATGAGCAAGCCGTCCAACTTAATTGGAACAGTCCCCAGGTAGCTCCTTAGAAAAGTTTGAGTTGGTCTTCCTTTCTCTTCTAGTTTAGATGTGTCATCTTTCCATTGTTATATGTATTATTTCTTGATAAAGAATTAATAATCAAATCATGATTCTAATTACATGACAACGTATATTTCAGGCACTCAACAACTGACTGGGGACTTGCTCTGCGGGTACTTCTAATTTTAACTTGGAACATCACTCTTTCTTGGTTAATTTCTTATATGAAAGTGATATAGCATAGTTTATTTATTTATTTACTTCTAAAATGTGATTATGCCGGGAAATTTATTTTAATTTGATATCATGAGTGCGCCTTTTAGGAACTCATTGCAATTGTTCCTGCACGAGAAAAGCAGAATAAATGTTTATAAATGCTTGTTGTTCTTTTTCTATTTCAACTCATTGTCCTTGATTATACTATTTTAGCAGTGTTCAGTTTAGTTTTTTTAACTATGTTTATGTTCGTTGCTTACAGGTTTACTCTAGTTCCTTGAAGCTCGTGCGCTCCATGGTCGGTACTTCAGCAAACAGTAAATAACGTTTTCAATATCCAATCACAGAATATCTACCACATGTCATTGTTCATGGTGACTAAGTTTCGTTGCTCGATATCTTCCTATAAAAGGGTAGAAGATAGGGGGAATGTCTTCCCCCCAAGCTGTATGTGAAAGCATCAAAGTAGGTAGTTAACTTAGCTAGCTTGTACACTTGTGAGCAAGATACATCCAGAAAAGGAAAACAAGGATAAAGCATCCGAAACAACGAGGCAATATTCATACAGAGTCTTCACCTTCAATCATCATCTGAATAATCTTTGCATAATCACTCTCATAACGATTTTGTCGCACCCCAGACTTGTAAATTGATAGCTCTTTCCAAGTAGTCGGATAGAAGTTCCCATGAAAACAATCAACATAAGATCAATGCAAACCACCCATATAGTCTCTCACAATTACCCCCACCCCAATTTTACCCCATTCTTGCTGCAATATACGTCTACATTCACTTTCGTAACCCCCTGTGAGGTTGGGGATGTGGGGGACTCCATCTCGCTGCAGCTCACTATGCAGGATGGTTAACATTTGTAGTCTTCTGATGAGCTTCCAGAAACTCATCTATCACGTTAGCTGCTGTAGAGGCTGTAAACACAGAATTATTTCTCTTCTTATATTAATGGATCAAAGTGTTCCTAAAAATCCATATATTCCAAGCAGTATTAGCAATAACGTTACAAGTCTTTTCACGCGCAACTAAAAACGATATTAGCCATTCTAGGAAATCATGACCTCAGTTTTCTCTAGATTGATGACCCAGCCGAGATACAAGTTGTACTCCACTGCTTCTTGTTGGAAAAATGGCAGACAGATTTTTTCACAAAGTGTAAATCAATATACAAGCTAAATATGCATTGAGCAAATAATTAACAACACAAACGATTTTTATGTGGTTCCCTCAAATTGAGGTATATCCACGGGACCGTAGTCCAATTCACTATCACTAAAATATTACAAATGAGTTTACAAAGAGATACAAAGATCTCACAAACACTCTAAGGTGTATTCCAACAAAAATAATACAAATATAGATGAAAGATCTCACCAAATTGGAGAACCAAATGGCTGAAATAAACAGCCCCAAACTAAATAGAAATCAGCCCCAAAGCTTGCACGAAATCAACGTAAAACCCAACTGACTTTTGAAGAGCAAACTGCCAAAGAAACATTTTCAGGATTTGCTTGCTAGCTATAAGCCAAGAACCAAAGAAGCAAAAAAATGAATTTCAGCCCTCTGTTTTCATAGACATCTAGCACAAAAAATGAGACAAGTCTTATTAGTTATTTAGCTTCCAAGAGAAGCTATGTACAAATCCCAAAGCAAACTCGCGTGCAAAGCTCTTCCCAAAAATATTGTGTGAAGTTTCATAAATAAACACATAAAAAAAGCTAGCAAATGTATTATTGGGTCCCACACAAAAATGCAATAAGGAGGGACACCCAACAATTCTCCCCCTCCCGACTTATGTGGAAGGATTCATCAGTCCAGCCAAAGCTCGAAACTTCTTCTGTTTGTCCTTAGACAAAGCTTTAGTCATCATATCTGAAGGGTTGTCATCAGTATGGATTTTCTCAAGCTGCAACAACTTCATTTCCAACGCATCCCAAATCTGATGGTACCTCACATCAATATGTTTTAATCTAGCATGGAAAGTGAAATTCTTGCTCAAATGAATTGCACTTTGGCTGTCACAAAAAAGAACATACCTTTCTTGCTTTAAGCCTAATTCTTGTAAGAACTTCTTCAATCACAATAACTCCTTGCAAGCTTCAGTAATAGCAATTAATTCTGCTTCCATAGTGGATAAAGCAATACATTTTTGCAGCCTTGATTGCCATGCTACAGCTCCCCCTGCAAATGTCATCAAGTACCCAAAAGTAGACTTCCTCGAATCAACATCACCAGCCATATCGGCGTTTGTAAATTCATCAAACATTGGTTTACCATTACCAAAGCATAAACATACTCGGGAAGTGCCTCTAAGATATCTAAAAATCCATTTAACCGCTGTCCAATGTTCATTGCCTGGATTAGCAACGAAGCGACTAACAACACCAACTGCGTGAGCTATATCCATTCTTGTACAAACTATGGCATACATCAGAGAACCAACGGCTGAAGCATACAGAACCTTCTTCATCTTTTCCTTGTCTTGATCACTTGTAAGATATTGTTTTGTGCTAAGCTTGAAATGGCCGGTAAGTGGGTAACCAATGGGCTTCGCTTTATCCATATTGAACCTTTCAATAACCTTTTCAATGTAATTTTCTTGCGACAACCAGATCTAACCCTGTTTGCAATCACGAACAATTCTCATGCCAAGAATTTGTTTTGCCAATCCCAGATCCTTCATAGCAAAGGACTTGCTTAGCTCCAACTTCAACTCCTTGATTTTGCTTGCATCTTGCCCTATAATCAACATATCATCAACATAAAGCAAGAGAATAATAAAATTACTATCGGAGATGTTTTTCACAAAGACACAATGATTCGAAGTGGTTCTTGAGTACCCATGATCAACCCATAAAAGAGTCAAATTTCTTATACCATTGTCTCAGTACTTGTTTTAACCTATACAAACTCTTCTTCAACTTGCAAACAAGGTGCTCCTTCCCATTTTCTTTGAATCCTTACGACTATTTCATGTAGATTTTTTCTTCTAAATTACCATGAAGAAAAGCAGTTTTCACATCAAGTTACTCAATTTTAAGATTTAAACTTGCAGCCATGCCAAGAACAACCCGAATTGAGGACATCTTTACTACCGGAGAAAAAATCTCATCCCAAATCCTTTCACCACAAGTCATGCTTTGTACCTTGAGTTTTTCCTATTAATTTTTAATCTATATAACCATTTGTTTCTCAATATTTTCTTTCCTTTAGGCAGTTTCACTAACTCATAGGTGTGATTGTCAAGTAAAGACTTCATTTCTTCTTACATGGCCTTTAGTCATTCACATTTCTTTCCATGCTCCATGACCTCTTCGTAGCTCTCTGGCTCCCCCTAATCTGATATCATCACAAACTCATTAGAAAAATACCTTTTTATTAATGGTTGTCTCTCTCTTGTAGATCTTATCAACAATGGTGGTGGCTCTTGGAGTGGTTCCTCCACTTGTTCCCCCTCATTTTTGGGCTCACCATTATTCGGAATCTCATCATGCACATCATCTCCAAGAGGTGGTATCACATCCTCCATATTTTCATTACAAATTGTAGGTGGAGGAATAGGCTCCATGTCAACAAGGTCACTAGCCTCGGAGGCGGGTTGCTCAACATTACCAAAGTCTTCAATTGTCTGATCTTCAAGGAAGACAACATCCCTGCTTCGTACTATTTTATTGTCAACTGGATCCCATAATCTGTAACCAAATTCATCATGCCCATAGCCAAGGAATATGCACTGCCTTGCCTTGTCATCAAGCTTGGACCTTTCATCTTTTGGAATATGAACAAATGCCCGACAACTGAAAACCTTCAAATAATCATAACTGACATCTTTCCCTATGCAAACTCTTTGTGGCACATCACCAAGTAGCGGTGCTGAATGAGACAAATTAATTAGATCAACCTCTGTCCTTATTGCCTCAGCCCAAAAGGATCTTGGCAATTTTTCATGTGAAAGCATACACCTCATTCTTTTCACCATGGTGCGGTTCATCCTTTCAGCGACTCCATTCTGTTGAGGAGTTTTCTTGACGGTCATTTGATGTCGAATACGTTGGCTACGACAATACTGATCAAAAAGCCCAATACATTCACCACCATTATCAGAACAAACACATTTAAGCTTCTTCCCGATTTTCCCTCTCAATCTTGGCCTGAAAATACTTAAACACATCTAAAACTTGATCTTTAGTTTTCAATGTGTAAGCCCAAACTTTCCTCGAGTGGTCATCAATAAAAGTCACAAAATAAAGTGCACCTTCATAAGATCTAACTTTTAAAGGACCACAAACATCATAATGTATTAATTCCAAAACATCACATTTTCTAGTAAGGAAGCTTGAACGAAATTCAACTCTATGTTACTTACCGGCCAAGCAATGAACGCAAGCTTTAAGAGGGGTACCTTTCATCTCGGGTAGGAGCTCCTTCTTAGACAGAATTTGCAACCATTTCTCACTCATATGGCCAAGTCTTTTATGCCAAAACTCAGTAGAGGAGTCACCCTCAAGTGAATTCAGACCGCAGTTGCAAATTTTTCCTTGCATCGTGTAGAGGGTACAAGTCTTCTTCCCTTTGGCCACCATAAGAGAACCCTTTGTGACCTTCCATTTACCATCATCAAAATGGTTGTTGTAGCCTTCATCATCTAAAGTCCCGATGGAGATCAAATTAAGGCGAATGTCCGACACATATCTCACGTCTTTAAGAAACAATTTGCAACCCAAATTTGTTTCTAAGCAAATGTTTCCCATACCAACAATCTTTGACAAACTTTTATTTCTTATTCAAACACAACCATAGTCTCATTTGGTGTAAGAAATGAAGAAGTCGGCTGTGACATCCCAGGATTTTATTGAATTTCTAAATAAGGATTATGGATAATTAAGTAAAGGTTAATAGTTAAAACCTAGTGTTGGATGACAGAAAGTGTAAGAATGATTAAGAATAAATTATTATGTGGTAAATGTGTTAGAAAGGACCTGTGTGGTTGAAATATTAAAGAGGGACCTATGTGGTCGAATATAGAAAGATGAATTAAGTTATAGAATTATGGAAAATGAGAAATTATAATGAAAAGGAAATTTGAGGATTTAATATAGTATAATGGATTAAGAACGATTGAATTGATGTTAATACCTACAATAAGGTGAATTGAAAGGAATTAGTGTAAGACGTTGTGATATGTCAGTATGTAATAGTTTGAATGTATGAATATGTGTATATTTATATGTGTGATTGAATATAGAAATAAGAGTAAAGGAAATAAGGAAAACATGAGTGAATTGAAAATTAGTTGTGAATATTTAAGACAAGTTTAAGGAATAGGTCTGAAGAGGAGATGGTATGAGAATGATAGGTTAAGGTATGTATGTATGTACAGTGAAGAATGAATTACATGACCTAATTGGTCTATTAAAGGAATAATATGGATAATGATTTTAGAATGTTGAGATTATTAAGAAATTGATAGTGTTGAATGATTGAAATAAGTTAATCATGTATATGATGTACACACTACAAGAAAATGGCCTATCAGCGACCGCTTATTAGCGACCGAATTCGGTCGCTAATGAGCATTAGCGACCGAATTCGGTTGCTGATATCCGTCGCCTATAGTTTGGTCGCTAACATTCATATCAGCGACGGACAATAGCGACCGAACTTTCAGCGACCGACAATGGCGACAGACTCGGTCTCTAAGCTAAATCATCACACCTGACAACATTCGCCATGTCTAGCGACCGCTAACAGCGACTAAAGAAACAGCGACCAATATCAACGATCGCTATTAGCGACCGACGAAATGATTATCAGCGACCGACTTTTGAGACAAACAGCGACCGAATTAGCGACCGATAGTAGCGACAGGTTTTAGCGACCGAATTCGGTCGCTGATTATTCTTGTCAAAGAAAAAGTTTTTTTTTGTTTTTTTCAATTCCCAAAAATTTCTTTACCTGTCAAACACATCCCAACATAGCACAACATATATATAAACGATCTAATTGAGATCTCCAACCAAATATCAAATTCTAACCAAATATAAAATAACATACATTTCAACTAAATATAAACCCATCATCTAATCAAATCTTAGTACATAAATATATACAATACAATAAATATCCAATCGTTCATGTGTAACACAATAGAATGAATACAATAAAAAAGTTAAGAACGCTATGTAGCTCGCCAAGCTTCATCGATCAAGCTAACTGCCACGTTCCTGTAACAAGAAAAGAAACACGTTCAAGATAGTATTATTTAATAATTAATTTTGGTTCATTAAGTAATAATATTACCTCCTCTTGCTCATTTTCCTCCACCTGGTCCGGCTGACTTGTTGTTGTCGCCACCGTATTCGCTAATGAATCAGGGATCAACGCTTTCAAATGATCTTGCAGCTGACGCAGAAGTGCAGGATCTCTGCATATGGCTCTAACACAGTCCGCAGCGTTATGTGGCGTCGGATTGTATGATGCTTGGGTAGATTGGTTACCTGAGCTGCAAGAGGCAGTAATACTCGTTCATCTTCGCTGCCCTTGGCCCTTAACAAAAATTTTCTTGACAACCGACGCCCTTTCCCATAACTCTTGATCAATCGGTGGGCGACCACTACCAGGGGGATACCGTTCATCCATTAGTTGGTTGTAAGTGTCCTGTAATTAAGTAATACATTGAATAGTTAAATGTAACGTCAAAATTAATGTATAAACATGTAACGTTAAAAAATATCAATTACCCGTATCTGTATAGCATCAAGCAGACCATCACGAGTGGCCACGTACACATCCAACCAATTGATAGTCTAACCTCTGGACCTACTAGATGACTACAAATATGACAAGTGTATAAATATATTAGTCATGCAAATAAATACTAAATAAATTATCGTAAATATGAAGAAAGTAAATTTGACGAACTCTGTACCTCCCTATCCATGAAATGTTGCGCCTGTGATATACTACCGCCTTTGTATGTACCCTTTGCCTTTTCCCCTTCAGCTACACCGGCGGATCTGTTTCTGGTGGCAATCCTCCCTTTCTTCGCCCATTCGTCACTCTGCCACTGCTGGCACATCTCGACCCATATATCGCGCGAGCACCACCACGGGTTGTACTCATGCATATACTCCGCAGCCTGGTCAGGATGGTCTATGTCGGCATTATACAGTGTCTTTTCCCGCTCCTTCTTTATATTGTCTTTGGTACGGACAACACACTTTTGCCAGAATAGTGTCTGTATAACCCCGGTATGTGAATCTTTCCACTTGTATCTTTTCTGAAATAAAAATACAATAATAACATTAAAATAAACATTAGAATATTTCAATAGAATAATTATAAATTACGGAAAAACAAATACCTGGAACTCCTGCCAACAGGCCTTCTTATGGGCTAGCGGTGTACTGGCCCACGTAATAGATGGGGCAGGCCAGTTTTGTAGGCATAGCTGTGAAATACATTTCACAACCTTAACATCTGCAAAATCTCTGAAATATAGAATTAAATAACATTAGTATATACAATAATATTATTGCTGAGTTTAATATTACTATACGGTTAATAACTTACGTGTTGGTAGGATCAGGGCGAATTTGTAATACAATACGCTCGTCTGGATTAGTTGGGGCCTTCTGTATTTGATTTGGACCCCGGCCTAAACCGCATTTCCTTCCTGATGCTGAAGATGCCATCTATTCAAAAAAATGACATATTAATGTAACTTACATAATAATAGTGACTGAAATAAAATGCGTGTATATACAACAACTCAATAATATTTAGTAAACATTTATATATAACTCTACAGGATACAAATTAAAGTAAACATACATTTTAATGAAATTCGCTGTCAAATTCTGAATCCTCTTCAACAATATGTGGAGATTCATAACCATCTCCTACTTCAGAATCGGTGTCGTTGTCACTTAATAACTCTTCCTCCTCAGTATCACTGTCATCTAAGTTTTGTACTGAATCGGAATCCAATTCATCATCCTCACCTCCACCCTTTAAATTGTTGAGTTGATTGTTGTCATCGAGATTTATTATAAGAGGGTTATGTAACGTTTCCTCTTGGTAGACTTCTCCCTTTACTAATTGAACACGAATGCGCGCAGGAGTATGAATGACAACTTGCCAATCTGTAGGCGTTCTATCTCTTTTCTGAATAGGAGTACGAGTATAATACACTTGCTTTGTTTGAGTTGGCAACACAAATGGTGCATTCATATATGTCCTTTTGTTGAGGTCAATATCGACAATTCCATGTCGATCGACACGTATCCCTTTTTCTGAATCAAACCAACGACATTTAAATAGATTAATCTGACCTCCGTATGTACCCTTATACGACAACTCAATGATTTCTTCCAACTCCCCATAAAAGGCACGACCAACCTCATTGTAGCAATCTCCTTGAACAAACACTCCAGTATTGGTTGTTCTTTTACCGATGGCATATGTCTTTATATGAAAATCATAGCCATTTACTTTATAACCATTACGAGTGAGTTGGTCCCTATCTGGGCCCATGGCTAAGACTTGTAAATTTGAAGGAATTGTATCGTCATTAAGAGCCTACAATTGTTTAAGACATTGTTAATAAGTTTTTCATAAATTAAATAAAATGACTTAATTAATAGGAATAACTTACTTTGTCCTTTATCCATTTTGCAAAGTTTTGATCCCGATTCAGTGCAATATCTTTATCAGTTATGCCGTGTTGATTTGTTCTTAACTCAGCATCGAATGATCTAAAGATATATTATATATATGAAACAATATATATGAGATTATAGTATACATCAATGAGATTAAGCTAAATATGAGTTTTACATGCATACCTCACTAATCCCTCAATCTCCTCGCAATTGAGAAGAATGTAAGTATGTGCAGCATGTAATTCTGCTTCAGAGAGGAATATGCGTTTTTCTTTTCCATAAACGCGACCCGGTAGACCAAATACAGAAAGTCGACCGTTTAGTTCAACGTTCCCCCCATCATCATGTCTTGAAACTCGATTGACCTTTGTCAAAACTTCATCGGGAAAATAGTCTAATACAAACGTAGATATCTCATCAAAACTATATGCTTCACATATCGACCCCTCAACATAAGCTCTATTTTTAACCTTCCTCTTCAGGTTTCCCATCACCCTCTCGAAAGGATACATCCATCTGTATTGAACTGGCCCACCAACATGAGCTTCATAGGGTAGATGAATTTGCAAATGCTCCATGGAGTCAAAAAACCCTGGTGGAAATATTTTTTCAAGCTTACACATGATCTCAATGATGCTCTTCTCAACTATTTCCATGTCATTTTCATTTAACATTTTTGAACATATGCTTTTGAAGAAACGACTAAGCTCAGTCAAAACATCTCATAGTGGTTTATCAAGCAAGTCTCGAAATGCTATTGGCAAGAGTATCTCCATGAACACGTGACAATCATGACTTTTCATCCCTTATATTTTGTCACCTGTAACACACCTTGCAATGTTTGACACATATCCATCTGGTAGTTTCAAAGACTTGATCCATGCACACACATCTTCAACCTGCTTCTTGGACAATGTATATTTTGCATGCGGTTTGACAATCTTTCCATTAGGTGATTCATAAAGCTCTAAACCAGGACGCTTACAAATATCTTTCATATCCAACCATGCTTTATCATTATCTTTCATCTTGCCCTTAACACCCATCACGGTGTTAAATACATTGTCAAACACATTCTTCTCAATATGCATTACATCTAGATTGTGACGAATCAAGTTTGTCAACCAATAAGATAGTTCCCAAAATATGCTTCTCCGAACCCAATTGTGAGACTCACCAAACCCATTGATTGTTGTTGAGGCAACACTTTTACCAAATGGGATTACTGGCAATCTCATCACACGGTCACGCACCTCTGTCCCAGACAATCGTCCTACCGACATATTTTTCTCTAATTTTCCTTTTTTAAAATTTTCTCTATTTCTTTGAAAAGGGTGATCTATCGGCAAGAAACGACGATGACAATCAAACCAGCAGGGCTTCCGACCATGTGATAGATTAAAAGACTTTGTATGCTCCAGACAATATGGACAAGACATCTTCCCGTGTGTACTCCATCCAGATAACATACCATAAGCAGGAAAATCACTAATAGTCCACATAATTGTTGTCGGAAGGTTAAAATTTGTTTTGGTCGAAACATCCCAAGTCTGTATTCCATCCGCCCACAATACCTTCAACTCGTCTATAAGAGGTCTCAAGTAAACATCTAGATTCTTTCCAGGACTCTTGGGTCCAGGAATCATGAGTGAAAGAAACAAGTATGGTTGTTTCATACACATCCAAGGAGGAAAATTGTATGGAGTCACTATCACAGGCCAGCAGGAATACGGAACAACTGAGTGTCCGAAAGGGTTGAAACCATCGGTTGACAATCCAAGTCTCACATTTCTTGGTTCTAATGCAAACTTCGGATGAGTTAAGTTGAATTCTTTCCAAGCCTTCCCATCAGCAGGATAATTAAGTTCCCCACCTTTAGCTGGAGATCTCGCATGCCAAGTCATGTGTTCAGCTGTTCTTGAAGACATGTACAATCTTTGCAGCTGATGTGTAATTGGAAAATACCTTAAAATCTTAAAAGGTATATTTGTCTTTTTTGTAGTCACACCGTCTTTATTAGGCTTAAACCGATCATGATTGCACAACGTGCACTTTGTCTTTTGTACATTTTCCTTATAAAACAATATGCAATCGTTCGGACATGCATCGATCTTCTGGTATCCAAGACCCAACTTCTTCACCATTTTCCTACAAAAGTAATAGTTATCCGGCAATTTTTCACCATCAGGTAACATACTCTTAATGGCCTTTAATAGTGACTCAAAACACGCATGGCTCATGTTGTGATCAGCCTTGATGTTAAGTAACGTCGCCACTGCAGACAATGTAGTCTGCTTTGAGCAACCAGGCCACAACGGTTCGCATCCCTCCTCTAATAACTTAAAGAACGATTTGACATCAGAATTCATAAGTTGATCTATGTCTTGTTCCCAATCAAAATCCGGCCCAGCAATATCATGAACCATGTCATTCATACGATGGGTACTACTGTCAGCTGGATTATGTATCCGTGCATTGACACTCTCTCTTTTCTGTCCATGTGCCCACCAACATTCTTCGTAATTTTTCATGAACCCATTAACAAGTAAATGATAGGCGACTATATCTCTGTCCGCATAATTGACAGTCTTACACTTCAAACAAGGACATCTTATCTTGTTCTGAGCGTTGACACATTCTTTCTAGCTATATGCGTAATCCAAAAACACTTGACAACCAGTTTTAAATTCAGCTATAGCACCTCTCTGCCCGCGTGACTTTTGTCGTCTCATCCAACTACGGTCTGAATATAAATCCATAATAGTATGGTACCTATTTTGACAAGATTTTTTGTATTCATTAAATCTATTTATTAAAAATGTATAGGTATAATGCATGTTTCCGACCTAAATACGTCTCCACCCTTATTACACCGGTCAGGCTTCTATCCCATTCTTGTATGTGAGTCCCACTAATGTCAACAACTTAAACAAATGCATGTGTTTGTTCTAAAGAAATTTCGGCAGTATCTACCATCGGTCTCCAAGTACAAAAAATAGACTATAATTTACACAATCTAAATATGCACCCGGAGAACAATAGAAGATAAACAAACCAAAATTTCTTTAGAACAAACACATAAATTCGCTTAACTCATTGACACCGGCTTAAGTGGGAGCGAAACATACAAGAACAGTCCCAAAACGGTGACTATTCAAGATTCACTCCTAATGAGTGAATCTTGAACGGGTTTCTAAGCTACACATATTTTTTTATATTATTTTTATATATATTATCTTATTTTTATTTATTTTATAATATTATTTTGAATAATATTATATTATATTATAGTATGTTTTTTATATTACTTTTCTCTATTATATTTGTTTGTATTATTTTATATTATATTATATTTATTTATTTCATAATATTATTTTGTATTATTTTAAATGATATTATATTATTTTTCTATATATTAGATTATTTTATATTATTTTTATTTATTTTATAATATTAATATGCTATTATATTATATTTCTTTATTTTATATTATTTTTAATGATAATATATTATATTTGTTATATTATTTTGTATTATGTTTCTCCATTATATTTGTTTGTATTATTTTATATTATATTATATTTATTTATTCCATAATATTGTTTTGTATAATATTGAATTATATTATATTATATTATTTTTTATATATTATATCATTTTATACTAATTTGAATGATATTATATTATATTATATTATATTATGTTTATTATATTATTTTTCTTTATTATAAATTTTTTTATTTATTTTCTGTTATATTATATTTATTTATTTCATAATATTATTTTATTTATTTTTGTAATATTATTTTATATTAATTTGAATGATATTATATTACATTATTTTGTATTATATTATATTATATTTATTTATTTTATTTATTTTGTAACATTATTTTATATTAATTTGAATGATATTATATTACATTATTTTGTATTATGAGGACAAATAATAGAGCATAATATTATCATATGAGGACAAATAATAATGCATAGTGTTTTTACAATTTTTAATAATGACAAAATGAGGACAAATACTAGGGAATAATATTATCACATGAATTATATTAGCTAAATAAAACATATTGCATATCGAAAAATGTATAAATATTATCCGGTTACCTTTTCCGACAGGGATGGCGTCCGGCAGCGGCGAGGCGGCGTCCGGCAGCGGTTGGTGGCGTCTGGAGGGAAGGGGGAGGCCGGCAGCGGCAGTTGCGTCCGGAGGAAAAGGGGCGGCCGGCAGTGGCGTCCGGCTGGTGGCGATCTCCTTCTTCTCTTCTTCCTTCTTCTTTCTCCCTTCTTCTTTTCTTCCTTCTTTCTTTCTCTTTCTGTTTCTGCAATTCCCGTGCGGCGGATATTAGGTCTGAACATCACAGCGACCACTTAACAGGGACCGCTTTTGGTCGCTATTTTTTTTAATGCGTTGGCACTTTTAGCGACTGCATATTCAGTCGCTAATATATTAGCGACCGCTTCAGCGATCGATATCGGTCGCTAATTATGGCGCCAAAATTCCCGCTCTTTTTTGTTGGCTTATTTGGTATTTACGACCGATAATTGTGACCGTTAGCAGTCGCTATTAGTGTTAGCGACAACCATCATAATCGATCGCTAAAACTTAGTATTAGCGACGGATTTTGCGGTCGCTGAAAGTGTTGGTCGCTGATGGACATTTTTCTTGTAGTGACAGATACATAATGGAATATTCCTGAGAATGAGTAGGAGGAATTTGGTATGCAATTATAAATTGAATTGGGTTCATGTGTGTTAAGTAAGCAAGTAAAGAATGTAAAAAGTCACAGAAATGATTATATGAGCTATTAAGAATAAATGATGATGGATTTTGGTAATCCGGTCGAAGTTCGCTTCTCGAGGAAACGGTGAATGGAAAAATGAGTGTTATAATTAACTGAGATATTGGAAATTGAGATTGATTTAAGAGAGAACCAAGAAGGTTTAAATGTATAATGAGATGCAATTTTGGCAAATGTTGAAAATTATTATAATTAAGTCATGAAACTATGTTTTTGAAATGTGACAAGTGATATGGGACAAGCCAATTATGGATTATTTGATGATGCAATAAAATTCAAGCATAATGGGACAAGTTTGGATAAAAAAGGATTTGAATTGGTTGAAAAAGAACCAAGTTATGGATTTATTGAGAATTAAATTCTCTAGGAAAAATGACAAATGACCATGGTACCCTTGATAATTTGGGAAATGACCATGGTGTCTTTTTGATGAGAAATGTCATTTATGCCATTGAAGATTCATGTGAAAAGTCTTAAACATCCCTAACCATGCATGGAGTTAATTTAACTAGGATGGGTTAAGTGTTGGAAGATTATATGCAATATATGTATGTATTAAACCAAGTTATCCTTATTTCTCATCCAAGTTCGAAGCCTAAGAGAGAAAAGAAAAGAGGAGAGCTAAGGTTCCATACAAGTGTAAAGAAAATCCAAGAGATTCAAGAGAAGGTGTTCAAAAGTGGCAAAACTAATCCTCAAAGTGAAGATAAAGCTCTACTAAGCTTGGAAGCTAGAAGAAAGTGAGATCAAAGAAAGGTATAAGCATGTTTTAGTTCTAAAATTTGAAGATTATGTGTTTAAATTCAAGTTCAAGTATAGCCATGCATGGATTCTTGAAAAATAAGGTTTGAGTATGAAGTTTAGGTGAATTATGTATTGTATGCGATGAAACCCTAGACTCTAAGGTAGTAAACTAAAGGTGGTGTACTGTTCATATAGATTTACAAGCTAGAAATCATGATTGAGGCATGATTCCGTGTTATATATGGTTAGATTTGATGGAAACCTAGATAGAAAGGTTGATCATGTTTGATGTAAGTTAAACTTTGTGCTAGATGGCAAGTTAGAAGTTTAAATGGTTTAAAATTATGTTTTGATATGAAAAGTTTGAATATTAGGCTATACTTTTTGCATGGATTATGTTTTAATCTGTAAAGTGCATTAGTGCGTACATATAAAAGTTATGTGGACCTATAAAGTCGTTAAGTGAGTATGTGATAGCCTATGTGGTGTGTGGAGTCAAGAATTGAAAGTGAGTTAAGTTTTGAGATTTGATAGTTTTGAAAAACTTTATGAAAATCCAACCAAAGAGTATTTTTGGCAATTTTGAGAAAGTAAAGTTGAAATGAAGTCAAATGAATCATTTTCATGTTATTACACGTGTTGAGGTTGATTTGGGAATCAACGGAATTAAATTTGAGCGAAAAAGGCGATTCAAACGATCGAAATCGATCATTTCAATTCGAAATGGATTTTACAGACAAACGTCGCCTCGTGTGAAGTTTTATGGTTTTGAAAGTTCGGACGTATCATATGTAGGTTATGTGAGTTATGTCAAGTGTTGAATTGGAGTTTTAGAGCGAAGGGCCAAAAATCACAATGTTACAAAAGTTGAAATCTGAAATTGAAAAAAATTTATAAGTCTGAAAGTTAGTTGAATGGCCCTCCTATGGGCAAGTGTATCTTTGATTTTAAAGAACCAAATGAGGAAAATAAAAATTTTATAAAATACTATGTTATGAGGTCTACATGTGTACCAAATTTGGTGTTATTTGGATGTGTGATTAAGGAATTAAAAATCAGCAAAGCAGGGACAAAAATCAGAAATTTTGAAGTTACAGGACTGCGCCGGGGCGCAGTCTACTGTTCACGGACAGAGGAGACTTCACGGCCAGCGCAGTCTGATTCGGCCGGGGCGAAGTGTACAGTAGCAATGAGAAATTTTTAAATGCCCAAAAAACTATGTTTTGATATAAAATGATAGAGATGGGTTATGTAAACCCTAAAGGAATAAGAATGGGCTATACATAGGAGGTTAAGGCATAATGAGACAAGAAATGGCATAATATAACACCCAAAGCTAAGTGAAAGCGAGATAAAGGTTATGATAAATGTTGGAAACGAATTAAGGTGTATTATAAACCTACATAAGGTATAATACATCAAATGTGAGATGGTTAAAGACGAATGGTCATGTATTTATGGTTTATGTATGATAAGTTATATAGAGATATATGATCCTATAATGATGCTTATAGTGCAATGTTTACAGATAGCGCTCGATGTAGCAACCCGATGCAAAGAAGGATAGAAAAGCCTATCGTGGACGTAAAGGTTAAGTAAAACAAATGCATACCAGGCAAGTTTTCAGACTAAATGTGCTATTATTCTATGTGAAATAAGTGGTAATAAAGGATTTGAAATGTGCCCTATGTGCAACTATGTGATTTAATTGTTAAGTGAAATACGTGGCATTTATGCATGACATGATAAAGTAAAGAGGCATGAAGCATATTATAAATTGCGAGCATGAAAAATGATTATCTGAATTACTTGCTGAGCCTTAGTGCTCACTCTTGCTATAAACTAACATTTCAGGTAAAGTGCGAGAAGGCCGGAGGTTCCAGTGACGCTAAAGGTATAAAGAGATGAATGCATTGATAAACGTGAAAAGAATTGTTACATGTACTAACTAGGTATTGGCCGGTTTTAAATGTTAAACCATGTCTGTAATAAGTGATGAATGATTTATAAATTCAGTGAGATATATATACATGTATGTATAATCCAGTGAGAGCATGTAAAGGATATAGTTTGATGTATTATTTGTTAGTCGAGTTTGATGTGTAATAAACTCCTAAGCATGATACAGATATGTGTAAACAGATACATATATGAACATAGATATGATGAATGACTGCATGTGAACATGATTAGGTATGAAATAGATATAGTTAAACAAAGTCATGTTTGAATAATTCGTGGCAAAATTTTATTTACAGGTTATATAGCTCCTAAACGATATTGGATTATGAAATGAATAGACTACGTCACAAATTTTTAATGTTTGACCTAAGTTTAATGAAGGGTAAGTGAACGTTGCGATCCTGAGACAGGTAAGGAAAATAAGATAAAGTTTCGATAAAAAAATATGGACCACATTATGGTCAACTGAATGGTTTCAAAGATTAAATGTTAAATTTTGACGCACGAGATTCCGGTTAATATGGATTTAAAGTTAATGGTTATGTTATCCAGAGATAATCGAATATAATTAAGGAAGGTCGGGATCTCAGAGCGTCACATCGGCCCTTAAAGTGACGTGAAATGAAGCACCAAAGTCAATCACCCAATTAGTCTCATAACCCATGAAATTAATAACAAAATCATCATAGACAACTAGGAGTTCACTATCAGAAGCAACTGCTATCGTGTCTTCTTTCTTCTTTTCACCACTTTTCTCTCTCATTTTCTCTTTATACTTGAGTTTTATGCATTCCCGCTTTATGTGGCCTTTTTCATGACAATAATAGCACTCAATATCCTTCTTTGAGTTTAGCGACTTTCCCTTGGATTGGTCTCAACTGTGGCCACGACTATGAAGGGTCCTCCTTTTCCCTCTTCCCTGCCAATTCACAACAAGTGCCTCGGAGTGAGAAAAACCAACTGATTTTCTCTTTGTCTCTTCATTTAACAAGCTACTAGTGACTTGGCTCATAGAAACAACTCTTTCTGGCACCGAATTGCTAACTGTCATAACTAAAGTCTCCCAACTTTTCGGGCAAGGAACTTAAGAGCATCAAAGCCTGCAACTCTTCATTATGCACAATCTTCAAGGAAGCAAGCTGAATAATAAGATTGTTCATCTCATTCAAATGCTCTGCAATAGGTCTATTTTCTCTATATTTCAGATTCACCAGCTTTTTGAACAGAAAAGCTTTATTAGTGGCTGACTTTCTATCATAAAGACTTTCTAATTTCTTCCAAAGGGTCTGAGCTGAAGTTTCAGTAGAAACGTGATGAAAAACACTATCATCGATCCATTGACGAATAAATCCAACTGTTTTTCTATTAAGGCTAGTCCACTCATCATCAGTCATACCCAATGGCTTACCTTTTTCACCTTCCACCGACCCATAAAGATCTTTACAATACAAGTGGTCTACCATTTTTGTTTTCCAAGTCACCCAATTACTTCCATTAAGAGTAATCATTCTACCCACATTACCCTCCATGATTTACGCCAAAAATTAACCTTGCGCTAATACCAGTTGTTGGAAAAATTGTAGACAGATTTTTCCATAAAGTGTAAACCAATATACAAGCTAAATATACATTGAGCAAATAATTAACAACACAAGTGATATTTACGTGGTTCCCTTAAATTGAGATACTTCCACGAGACCGTAGTCCAATTCACTATCACCAAAGTATTACAAATGGGTTTACAAAGAGACACAAAGATCTCACAAATACTTTAAGGTGTATTTTAACAAAAATAACATAAATATAGAGGAAAGACCTCACCAAATTGGAGAACCAAATGGCTAAAATAAACAGCCCCAAACTGAGTAGAAATCAGCCCCAAAGCTTGCACGAAATCAACGTAAAACTCAGCTGACTTTTAAAGAGCAAACTACCAAAGAAACCTTTTCAGGATTTGCTTGCTAGCTATAAGCTAAGAAATAAAAAAGCAAAAAAATGGATTTCAGCCCTCTGTTTTCGTAGACATCCAGCACCAAAAATGAGACAAGTCTCATTTAGCTTTCGAGAGAAGCTATATACAAATCCCAAATCAAACTCATGTGCAAAGCTCTTCCCAAAAATATTGTGTGAAGTTTCATAAATAAACACATAAAAAACTAGCAAATGTATTATTGGGTCCCACATAAAAATGTAATAAGGAGGGACACCCAATACTTCTTGACACTCATCCATATTTGTCATGGTGTCGTTTAGGCAATCCCTTATGATCAATAAATTACCAGAAATCTCGTTGCTTAGTTTCTTACCGTATACTACTATATTTTTATACTGAATTTACTTTCATATGTAATATGCAAACTCACAAATTACCACTTTCTTAATTTCCATAATTATATGGTCCCAAGCATGGAGGATGAATTCTATGGAATTGTGGGGATCAGGTACGCACTTGTCTATTAAGATTCATAATTTTATTTCTCACAATAAGTGGCATAAGGTATATCATAATTAAGTAGATGGGGGTCTAGGTACTTGATACAAATTATGTATAACTAAGTCAAAAATAAACTAATTAATGGTAATAATACTAGTTGATTGTAAAGATGAAATGAGACATGGAATTGATAACTCTGTCTATGTGTATATATGAACCATCTGTACATAAGTAGGTGGGGATCTATTTACTCTTTGAACTGCTTCTGGGCTTTGGCTTGGGAAACTTATAGTTTGTTCTGAGCAAGCACTGGAAGAAATACTTTGATATATTTGATGTCATAAATAGAACATTAGATATCTTGATTAAATCTCGTTTAAAACCTATTATGCAAATTCGTTTGAAAGGGAAGAAATAGAATGAGCGAGTGGCAAGGTCTCACAAGCTTAAAAGCCAAATGATAAGCGGTTGAGTCCAGTGTGTATGTGTGCGGCATGGGTGTGGATTTGTGCTTCTAGTAGCCACAAAAGAGAAAATTTCATGGTCGAGATACTTCTTCTTTACAGCCGCCTAACAAATTTAGTATAACAAAGTGATAATAATAATGTTGACAGAGACAAGGCTTGAGGTAAATTCTCTGGCTATTAGGTATTATTTATTTATAACTAATGATCTTAGCCAAGGCTTGAGTTAAATTTTGTCTATATTGTTTTTAGGTGTCAGTTGTCATATGAGGCTAAAACCTTCAGCCTTCGTACTTAATTAATGTCATCTTCAAAACTTGATCGTACTGTTTATACAACTATATTCATTTCTAAGTTATGGTATAAGTATTAGCTCAAAATTACGTCTCAGGAGAAACATTAGATTTATTTTTTCTATTTAAACGTGGTGTATTCATGAATGTTGCTCTTTACAAATCTTATAATAATAATAATAAAATTAGTTGTCATGCTTTCTAAAGCATGCTTGTGCATTAGCATTATTGTTTAGGAGTTAAGAGCATCTATAGATTGCTGTTTAGTATTGAACTCGAAATCCTGGATTTCTTCCTTTTCATTTTTTTTTCTAAATATGGATTTCTTCTATCTGCTTCTTGATAGGTTTGTACTATGTGCATAGAGTTTCTTATGGATCCCTGTATTATCTCAAAATCTATCATTTCCAATATTTTTTATGACACCAGACTATTTTGTAACTGTATTATGTGATTCCAGTCTAGCAGGATCATCAGATTGCCCCGCCTTTGGCTCCACTTTATGGGAAACGCTTTGAAAGGGAAGTGTGGAATGTGGGCTCAAGGTCACTGGTTGGATTACACAACTTGCTAATTTTTAAGTTCAATGCATCTTTTATAGCATAAAGTTTAATTTTTCAATGGGTATCCGTTTGCAGTTGCAAAGCAGTTACTGCATTATTGAAATCTTCCAATTATGCTATTCGTGAACTAGCAAAAAGAGTTGCAACCCTTGTTAGATGGTGGCATTGAAGGAAATGTAAATGCTATTTTGTTTTATTGTAAATAGATTTTAAAGAGTTAATTTGGACTATATATTAGTTCGTAATATTTTGTAGAATATTAACATTATCATTTACATAATTGATTTGCAATGATAGTTGCAATAATATTATTATATTTTGATTATGTTTTATTTTATTAAGTAATAAATTGTTTGGGCTTGAAATAATTTAAAATAAAATTTGTGAAAAATATATTTTTAATTTCGAGACAGAATTTGAAATTAATTTTTTTCATTGCTAATGTTTAAGACGAATTAGATACAAAAATAAAGCGTCTCAAATATCTTTTTTAATGGGAAAACCATTTAGACACGGATTAGATTATGTGCAAAATGGCACCAATGCTTCTCTCCAAATTTGAGACGGTTATAAGTAGTTTCAAAATATAGCTCCCCACTGATTAAGTTAAGACGTATTTGACATCATTTGAGATGAAAACAATTTGTCTCTAAATAATTTTGAGACGGATTTAAGACAGACAAAATTCAACTCGACTTATTGACACGAATTTTGAGATGGATTATGTTCTATTTAAGACGGATTTTTCCGTCTTAAATGCCCAGATTTTTGGTAGTGAGTGAAATAAAAAATAAAAAATTCTAATCATAAGATTCTTAGGTCATGAATTTGAGTGAAATAATTTTGAGTGTGTAAGGGTTGTTAGCATAGAAATACATAAAGGGATAGTTCTGCACAATTAATACATGTTTGAGGGAGAGTTTTGCAATCAAAAAAAGAAGTTAAATGATGAGTTTTGCAAAAGAGGTATAAAGAGGAGGGTCAATTTTACATTTTAGTCCAAGAGACTACCAACCAATGTAACCTTATTTTTAACAGAAAGATATGGGATCTATTCCTTTGAATAATTTTTTGGCTTAAATACACACTAAACTTTAAATTTATTGATTTTTACACTTTAAATAGTAATACTTTAACTTTGAGACATTAAACCTTAATATCTCTATATTTCTATAAATAAAACCTTTTGACTATCGAATTTAGCATTTATTACTCGAGCAAGTCACGTGACTCAAAATAAAAGTGTAATTAAGTCTTTTAAGGATATATATAGTTTATATTAGCTCTAATTTTTTTCTAATTTTTCTATTTCATCGCACATTAATCACATTGTTACAAGTTTCTATACTTCCAAAAATAGCTAAGGTCTTTTATTAATTTAGGAAATTCAATCTTCTAAGAGTATATATTGGCTTTAATTTATTTTTTAATTTTTGTATTCATCACACACTAACCACATGACTAATTTTATTTTATTTTTTGCTTCCAAAGATATTTTGGAGTAAACTATCTAAAATACTCTCATTCGGATCAATTATTACTCGCCGACGACGGTCAAAATGTTTAATTTATAAAAAAATTAAGACATTCAGGTTCAATGTCTTAAAATTAAAACGTTAGGGTTTTAAGTTGTAAAAAGTAAAAAACTTGAAGGTTTTTAGTGCATTTAAGCCTAATTAATCTTTTGGCTTGAAATAGTTTTTCTTCCACCGTATAATCGGACTCTTCAAATCTCAAACAAAAGGAGGAGGTAATCCTTCAACAACAGGTTTCTCTAGAGGAGGAGACCTAGAAGAATCTCCGTAGGGAGTAGGATCTGCGAGTCCTAATTATGACATGTGGATCTAACAAGGTCCAGCTTTCCTCTTCTCTGTCATCATTTTAAAGGAATCGAGTTTGCAGCCATATTCGTCGAGCATTTCTTTAATAGGTTCAGGGGCATTGAAATTCAGTGATAGCCTATCCTTGACATTTTGGATACCCTATGGACGTGTAAGGGTAGGTAAGGGAATTTCAACTCTTGTGCCAAGCCAGAGTGGGCTTGTACGGGGAGGTTCATAATACATATAGGAAGCAAGCATTTTGGTAATCAAAAAAATATTGTATCATCTTCCCTTGATAATAAATAGTCCATTAGAATTAAGATTCATCCAGTTCGACATATACGGCATAAACAACGATGTTTGGCTTAGTACAACTAGAATGACCTAAAAGGGAAAATGGTGTGAAAAGACTGGGTGTAATGCACCAAATGGGATTTGGATTCCAAACAATTTAAAATCTACTTAGCAGTCAGTCTATAGAAATAAATTGCATAAAAATGTCAGAGAATTAGATTTCAAATATCATTTTATATACAGATATTATACAACTACAATTCTCATTTATAAAAATACAACTTGTTTCTGTCCATATAAAGTATCCAATTTCGACCGTCAGGGATCCAAATCCGAGGAAATCCACACGCAGGTGAAAAGGCATTTAGTCTTGGCCAAAAGTTGGGATTCGTTTTGGAAGGAGATAACAAGAAAACTAACGGTAAAGTGGCCCTGGGAGAGGGAATTGAGGCAATTATTGCGGCAAGGGGTCCACATCGGGTGGCCAGATACTTAATTTGCTGCGTTTATATGGGAAGCTTAACGGCATCATACAGAGTTTCAAACAATATTTAAAAATTCGGATCGAATCGGTGGTTGGATATCACTAATTCAACTGATAAAGCTAACCAATTGACCTAATAAACCGGTCAACTAAATGTTTTTTGGTGCAAAAAATATTTTTATTTTTAAAATTATATATTTTTAGTAATATCATAATATAATTTCATTATATTTTATTTTACAAAAAAATAAATATTTTAAAAATATATTAATTATTAATAATATATATTTTTATATATTTATAACGTCTTCAGTTCAACAACCATTCAACTAATGGTTGAAGCTGTAATTGTTCGAGGTCCAGTTTATAAAACATTGGTTTCAAACCTATCCCAACCCATTAATTCCACTCCTTTCCATCATACCAAAAGCCTTTGACAGCAAGCTACGAAGTGGATGACAACTTTAATTACTACAAAAGCTTGCGCCTTGCGGCATCAATCAATGCACACCATTTCTTATTAATAACTAAAATACATAAAGAAAAATAAAATACTACAAGTTAGGAGGAAAAAGTGACTATCACAACAAATTGGTAGAATTTTTTCAGAAAATCCAAGCAAACACATGCTTGGCAGCTCATCAACAACCACCATTTCTTTGCGTGACCAAATTAGAACCTAAGGACCCACCATCCATGATTTAATACCATAATGCCATATACATTGGATTCTAACACAATATGGATAAAGTTCACAACAAGAGCAACAAATGCACAAAAAAATTAAATACAAACAAGAAGCAAACCAAATTATTATAACACTCTCTCTCTCACGTACAAAAACAACTACAATGGGTACCAATTAGAAGCCAGATCCAGACAATGCAATAGACTTGCATACCTAGGACATTTAGATATGCACAAATGAAAATATGTAAATCAACGGATGACTAAGCATTACTAATGCAAGAAGACTACAGTATTGAAGATGCCTACCCAAAAATGGAGACTCAATAAAATAAAATATACTGGCTCTCAATGTGTAGATTACGTACATATTAATGAATAATATATTCAAAAACTAGCTTCCAATCATTTACATATATACCTGCCCTTCTGCAGATCTGCAAAACCAATGGCAAGAATAAACATATCACTTATCGGGCAATTTAAAGGGACACTGACTTGTTATCTAAGCGGCCATATCGCAATCTGGAAGGACATAAATCTAACGAGGGAACTACTGTTGCCATATCATGGGCTCATGTTGCACTCTCTTAAATATATCTGATCATAATCGACAAATTTAGTCCAGTAGCTTCGAAACTTGGGTATGCCTATCTCAAGCCATGGTTTTAAGTTGCCATTGTAGTGTATAACAGCTGCTCGTTCAATTTCCTTCTGGCTAACATTTGGATTGTAGCCAAGTCCCAGGACATGCCAAGTTCGATCAAGGGGAAATGTACGCTTCCAAAAGGTTATCAAACCAGGTGGCAGGGTACCCAACTTCCACAACTGTCTGTCATGATTCTGCACGCAAAACAACCTTTCAGGCTTATATCAACTACAAGAGTCATTACAGGTAAGTGAATGTTTGGCAAACAGGAATTTAAACAGGAACCCTGTCCAATTGATCTGAGTCCTGATCTTCTTCCAGAACACCCTCCTCTGGATTTTATATAGGTTCCGGCAAGACAGAAATAAGTTCTTGGCAAAGTTTGGCATGGTCATAGTTTTTAACATGTATACCATTTGAATAACTACTTTAATTCAAATTTCCAACTAACTAGGTGTCAAATAACTACTGTTTTGTTAAAGAGATGGAATAAACATGGACAAATATAGCTTCCTCAAAAGGGTGGATAACCTGTAGTCGGGCGAAGTTTACATGGTGTTGGATTGGATAACCTGTAGTCAGGCTTCACATAATCATGACTCTTAAGGGTAAAATCCAATTAGACTCAATTGTTCAATCAAACTCAGATAATTAAGTCAGGAACGTATTACTTACCAAATTCTGCCATGAGTGGTACACCTCTGTGATGTTTTGCCTTTTCCATTCCTCCAAATCGAATACATTCATCCCAAACGCCCATCCACAGGCATGGGGATCAAAAATATTTGAAATGAGAGGGTTTGAAAAATTGAGGTAACGATCAAACCGATGGAAGCTTTCCCTGCAAGTTTCAACTACACCTATCACTTTTCCCTTCAAATCAAGAGACCAAATCCCAGTTAAATCTTTCTGGACCACAATATCATCATCTAAGAACAACACTTTCTTGAGCTTTGGGAAGATTTCCGGCATGTAAAAGCGGAGATGATTCATGATTGAAAGGTATTTTGGATTCCGAAACTTCATATTTGAATCAGAATCAGCACGACGAGTCTTGAAGTAATAATCTATCATTGATGGAGAACCCAACTGCTTGAGGACTGGACTATAACTTGAATTTAGCCACGTAAACTCCTCAACATTCTGAACCTGTATTGTAGCTTTGCCTGGTGGGTTTACCAAAAACCACATCCTCATTGCAGCGTAATTGAGCCTATCGGTGACAACGTGGAAAACATGGTTTGAAGGACCCTGCAAGGGATAACACATTGTTAACATAGAAATGTCAACTTGTCATGCATCGGTGTAAAATTGATTGTTACACTTTACTTCAGCCTACTGAAACGATAGTAAGAAAGACAAGACTCTTAAGTTCTTAGCATAGTCATTAAAACTCTTCTGCTTCGTATGAGCTGAAATGATCATATTGGATTTCGTGATCAATAAATATATGATTTACCTTGGCACTAGAGACAGTTGAGTTAACAACTACTGCTGCCGCCAATACATTGTCTGAAAATAGTGCGTAGTGGTATAGCCCAGGGTCTTCTAATTTCTCTTGATTTTGAAATTTCCGTTCAGAAGAATTTAAATTGAAGTACTCAGTTGAAAGGCGCAATGGGAGACAATGTAGACCTTTAGGAAGTGTTTTTGCAGTTAGGTGTGTCAAAAACAAGGTCTGCTTCTTGTGGACTCGGAGCTGCTCTTCCGTTGAGTGAAGAATAGCTCGAAGCTTCTCTACCACAGTAGCACAATCATCTTGAATTTGTTTCCCTTTGACCAATGTCTGCTCCATTGCCTTCAACTTATCGTAAGCACTAATTCAGAAAGCATAAATTAAATGTTAAAACAATAGCTTAAATTGGACAAGAACCATACTTGACAACAAAATTATTTGACAAGAAACTGGAGACCAACGGAATTCTAATACGCATCATAATAGAACTACTACTTTATGGACAGATGACAACGTAATTTACAGAAAGAGAAAAATCTTACCTTTTTGGTAACTCAGAATCTTTGGTTGAATCCCCGAGTGCTCGTTGAACTTCCTTCATCCGTAATCGGAGTTCCCTTATAAAGTTGGGATTGTTTCTGGTTGCTGCAAGGGAAAGATAAACCCTTCCCCTGATTAGCTGATCCTTAAGATGTCGAACACGAGCATCTGCCGGAACTGTTTGTTCATTCTTTTTTTTGGTTTTGATCTTTATGGGTTCGCTGGTGCTAACTTTGGCTGAGGCTTGAGCAGAATGATGCGCAAGTTTCACATCCTAGAAGTGTAGGAAGCAACATAGAGACATCAAACAGTAAGTATATATGACTAGCCAATTCAACTAAATCACACAAATCACATAAGTAGTTGTTGAAGGTACAGTGGCAGTGCAGGTCTTACACATAAAATACTTTTAAATCATTAGTTTCCATAACATACTGAAGTTCAAAGCTACCAGTCATCTCAAGTTTCGGGTGTCATTCAAATGAAACATGGTAGACAACTTGCTCTTGATACTTAACATTATAAAAGCAATAACTGTTCGAGTAATTCAATTCAACTATCATGTAGCTCTCCAATTATTATTCATTAGCAGACCATATGCATCCTCCATAAGAAAATTCAAATGCATATCAAAGGCACGATAGTTACAGAACAACAGATCTAGTTGAAAATAATACCTCTTTTTGAGAGGCACTATCAGATACACTCAGCTTCTCTTCTTTCAGGGGCTCACTTTCCTTTTCCTGCAGTGATTCCGGTTTCTGTAAAATGCTGTCTCCCTGTATTGCTTCATTTGCTCCTTCAGTCACCTGTCTAATGGGATTTTCATCCTTAGCTGTTATTGTGTTCTGCTGATCCTCGACCAATTCTGGAAAATTTCGGTATCATATAATTAATAAACATAAAGATTCAGATGAAAAAGAAAACAATTTTTTTTTCTTCTGTTTCACTGGGAATGAGTTTTAGTGCTAGTAACAAATGCATTATGCCAAAAGAGAACATAGGTATCAAAAATTCAAATGTAAAAAACTCTAGTCAGTGAAAGAATAGAAAGAAACCTTCAGTGAGTTGTCTAGTTTTGCCAGAGTTATCAGAATTGGGAAGAGATTGGGTTGAGTTCTCTACATAAACGATCCCAGATGGTTCTTTAAGCACTGTGGATGATTCCTGCGGACGTTTATACAATTTGCATGATTAATTCAAGAAAAAAAATAGAACAAATTAACAACAACAAAAAAAATCTTTTAAGGAAAACAATAATGGATTTCATTATGTGAGTATAATATTTATTTTTTTTGTTCTAAAAAACAAAGCTTTATTGCAATTATTACCTGGGGAAGCACATTTAAGGGCCTGATTTCGCCACCGAATGCCTGCAGAGAATTTGAAGAAATTAGAACCGGAGAAAGAGGGAGATTCGATTTATAAAGATGACACAAGAAATAAATCAAATTGGGACTTACGAAGGTGGAAACATCTTCAATGAATTCATTCGGAGCTGCAGAAAATAGAGATTATATATATATATATATATATATATATATATATATATATATATATATATATATATATAACATTAGATCAGAGACAAAGATAAGGGGATATTGTTATTATTATACTCTATCTAAAATGGAAATGTGTTGTTGAAAGAGAGATTAAAAGGAAAAAGTTTCAACATACAAGAAGAGGAAGACGGGATGAAGGTGGAGAGTTGTCTGTCAGTGTAAAGGAGGATTGGGGAAAGAACAGTCAGTAACAGCAAACCCAATAACACCGGCTTCCTCAGCGCCTTCATCTTCCACTTAATTTCTCACTCCCAGATCCCAAATCTCAAAATGGTTCAGTACAGTTCTTCCACATAAATCAAATAAACAAAAAAAAAACATGAAAATAATTGTGTGTGTCGGCCACAACGACGATGAGAGAAATGAACACGAGTGAGGAAAGGGAAGGGAGCAAATAATGTGAGTGAGGATGGATGGAGGAGGGAGGACTGGTAAAGTCGAGCGGTGTTTTTGTTTTTTTTATTCATTCATTCATTCTTTTATTTTTGGAAGGAAATGCTTTTATTCTTACTCCACTACAATTCTTACACTAAGAACAACCAAATTAAATTATATATATATATATAGAGAGAGAGAGAGAGAGAGAGAGAGAGAGAGAGAGAGAGAGAAGTAAAGAAACGAACAATTATCTCTTGTGTGACTGAATAATGAATTGAATATGGTAGATGGATCAAGACCTACAAGTTGTTCTGTAGTGCCAGCTATCTGTATTTAATTTACAATGGGCCCCCCAACCCGAGCGTCATCAATTATTAGAACAAGGGATATCATGCTCCTACCCTTTAAAACATGGGTGTGAATTCTTACTATATTACTATATTTTTAATGATATTAAGATATACTCTTTCTACTACAAAACATAAGATCATTATATATAGTGACTAGAAAGTGAATTAGGATTTAGGGGGAATGTATAGGAAAAATTTACCTTTATTAAGTATAGTGATATGATAAAAATATATAACTGTAATTGTACGGTATCAAAGTAAATAATTGGCAAGTATAGATCAAATTTATATAAATTAGATTAATTTTAAATTTTCATTAATATGTATTTTAGATGAATTAAAAATAAAGATAAAAAAAATTAATTAATTGTAATTAAACACTAATTAGAAGAAGAAAACTAATAATAAGGAAACAATTTAGGAATTCAAATTTACTAAACAATAAACATAACAAATAATCAAAGCCCTAATATTTGTATAACTCAAATTACGCCACTAATTTTGTGTACATAATTCAGAAAATAAATCAATCAAAATTCAAATAAAAATTAACTATGGTTTTGATATTTCTTCTCTTTAATTTAATAATTTTATCACTAACTTGGGCAAACATAAACTATGAAAATTTAAGAATTAACTATAACCCATCAAAACTTCTTCGAACAAGTATCGATTATGAAAAACTCATATCTTAACAATAATCTATCAAAATCTCTTCATTAATTTTAAAATCACATAAGAACTTTAAAACGAATGTATTTCAATATTAAAACATGAAGGCAAAAATAATTAAACATTAAAGAACAAATAATAAAATAGATGAAAAATATTATCATGAATAATTATTTAATTTCATCTTCATCTTAGATCTAAAAAATTAGCTAGACATTAAAATAAATAAGATAAGAAAAAATAAAGAAGAAGAAGAAGAAAAGCCTCTTTATTAAAGATCCTTCAATGAGTGTACAATGAAGAAATAATTTGATTATACTTCTACTCTTAATATAAAACTAATAATAAAATTAATCTAATACATGATTTATATATAATTCTCTCTTGGTATTCCTATATCTATAGGCATCAAGACTTCAATTATATTTCTAGTAGAAATTTATTGGATTTGACTTGCACACGAAGATTGTTCCACCTCCTTCCTTTTCATTGTAGGAATCTTCTAGACTCTTTCCTTCTATGAATTAGAGTATTAAATATTGTTTGATCACCAATATTTTGACTTTATTGCAACAAAATATTAAATCTTATAAAATAAAATAAAACATATTAATTAAATAAACTAATATAATAAAATAACAAAATTAGGGGTAATAAAATGTATGAATTATGAACCTATCATATAGTTTGACTTTGTTTGCGGATAGATTTGAACCTTAATTTTGAATTTGTTGACAAATAGACTTGAACCTATGTAAGTTCTAACTCTTTGGCAGGTATATTTGAACATGTGCAAGTTTTGACTTTACTGACAGATAAAGTCGAACATGCGATATTGCAATGTAAAGGAAAATGTCTGTTAATACATTTAAGTGTTAGTCTATTTGGATTGAATGATGACAAAACAATGTTGAAATGTTTTATTAATGAATATGAATAATGACAAAACAACAATAGAGAAACAATTTACATTTATACTGCTGATTTATAAATGAACAAATGTAATTGTATAAATATTTGTCTGCTTTTGTACAGTCCTTGAAAGCACAACCATTGTAAAAAGACTTACCAATCAAAAATATTAGATTGATTCAAATTGAAAAGATAGACTAGTTATGGATCAAATTTGCTAGGTTAATCCAAAAGATGACCTATGTGTGAGGACCCGAATTTTTGGGATTTCTTTAATAATATTAAATAAGAATTTAAATAACAAAATTATTAAGATTATTTAAATTATTTATGATTGATATATTTTATGTGAATTAAAGTGTGTAATGAGATTTAATTGGTAAATTAAATCTGTACAGAGATTGTAATAATTGGTATTGAATTAAAATAAATGAAAAGTAAATAAATTGTTTAAAAACAATTTATTAAGAATAAAAGAGAAATTATATGTAATGGTACAATAAAATTGTACAATTAAATTATTGTGGAGGTACAGAAATTATTATTTAAATAATGTTATGTGATAATGTGATGGATGAATTTTTTTTATATATATATATATATATATATATATATATATATATATGTGTGTGTGTGTGTGTGTGTGTGTGTGTGTGTGTGTGTGTGTTGTATTTATAAATTCTATTGATTATGAAAATTAAGGGATTAATAATTAAATTAATCTAGAAATTAATAAAAAGTTAACGAAGGAGTTAGTAAAATTGTAGTTATTGATTTTAGATTTAATCAATAATTATGGAGGAATGTTGAAAATTATATAAGGAGAAAGTAATTATATAAATTATATAAGAAAAGTTAATGTAAATAGTAAAGAAATGAAAAATAAATGAGAAAAATGAAGGTTTTAATTTATTAAAAATTATGTTTATGTATAATGGGATTTTCATGATTTTTATGGAGGATAATATTTCAGAAACGTAAACATGTTAATGTAACATGTTGTCCAAGTAACGAAGTGAAAAAGTACGAAAAATAATTTTTTTATGTTGTATAAATTATTTTATTAATGTCATTATGCGTGTACAAAAATTTGTCAAGTAAAGTACCGGAAAGAGGTCTAAATATTATTTATAATTCATGTTATGATTTTTAGTGAATTAAAATAAATATTTTATATACATTATATAAAATATTTATTATACGAAATAATTACGTAATGTATAAAAATACTCATGTATTCTTGATTTTTGGGAACATCCGAGAAGGGAAAAAGTCAGTTGCATGGGATCAGTCGGTCGAAAAATTTTAGTCCTCCAAAATAGTTAATTTATTTTTGTTATAAAAAGCAAGTAAAAGGAAATGGATATATACATACATAATAAAATATATTCCCTCCATTTCCTTCTCCTCCCACCACCATCACTGCCACCGTAGCTACCACCACCACCAAGAGGAAAAAGTTAGTGTTAACAAGTGAGGAACAAGTGTCAAAGGAAGGATTCTAGCTTTTAGAAGGCATAAAAAAATTACTTTGTTTAAATTATTTTGGTATTTTTTGTGGTAAAATAATTTTGTGAAAAATTAGTAAATAATTAGAATAATTATTCTATATAATTTTAGGATGCATATATGAGAATTATATCATGTTTAGAGATGTTATGTTGTGAAAATTATGTAGCAAAAATGGTGTTTTTTTTACTTGGCTGGTACTGTTTTCGGGAAGAAGAAAAAAAATTTGCAGGGCTATCCGCGCATTGCGCGGTAGCTATTTTTTTCTGCACACTAGGTCAAAACGGCGTCGTTTTGAGGGGCGGAAGGTAAGACGCGCCATGCGCGGCTAAGTGTTGATGACGTCAGGCCAAACGACGTCGTTTGGATGGCGTAGGGGAGAGGCCGCGCAATACGCGGCGGTCGGCCACGCAGTAAAATTACCAGCGTGCCCTTGGCCTTTTAAGTTAATGACCAGTGTATCATTTGGCCTCGGGAAATTACGGTGTTGCCCCTAAGCTTTCCGAAAAATTTCGGTTTTGTCCCCATAGTTGCGAAAATTACAAAAATGCCCTCAAAAAATAATTTTTAATTAAATAAATGTTTAAAAATTGTTTAAAAATTATAGAAAATTACTAAAAATATAGAAATGATATTTGGGCATTAAATTTAATATTTTTGTAAAAATAATAAATATTGAGGATTAATATTTAAATATTTTAAATATTAATCTAATAAGTTTAAAAATTTAGAAAATGATTAAATAAAAATTTGGACAACCAAATATGCTAAATTTTATTCGATGAGCTGGGTTCTCCGTATTGAATGTGCTTGATATTAAATTAAATTAATATATTGAAAATGAGGTTAATATAATTAACCATATAAATTGATAATTGGCCAGGTACCCTAAAATAAACCGTCGGGAAGGGTTAATTACATTATAAATGATATTAATTAAGTAAATTAATATCATGAGAGGATAAATAATTATTAATTGATTATTTTATGATCATAGGTTGTACGAGAAGCATTATAGAATGAGTATTTATTAATTCCAAAATTCAAGCAAGTTCTTTAGTACTTTTATGTTAAATGTTTGTCTGTTATGATATGTAATTCTTGTTTCAAATGCATATAAATTATGTGTTATGTGATCTGTGGATAATATGACAATGATGTGTATTTTGTGCTATAATATGAATATATGTGAGATATAATGCTTAAGTGGAAGCACAACACATGATGTATGACATACATAGAGCATGCTATGCTATGTATTACGTGAAGCATGAAAGGTGTAAACTGTTGAACTTGCTGAGCCGTTGTGCTCATTACTTTCATAATATGCATTTTGCAGGTAAAGATATAAATTTCAAGAATATTGGATTATGTTAGAGATGGATCAACTTAGAAGGTTGTAAATGAAACTGATAGATTCAATGTGGTAAATTGCAAAGTTTATATTGGTGTTTTGTATGTACATATATGTTGGATCCAAATAGGATGAATAGAGTTAAATTGTGAACCGTGATTGTTCAAGATGATTGTTACGTTAGAGAATATTATATGTCTAATTATAAATTATGAAACAAAGAAGGTTGTATGAATATAAATAATATTAAAATTTGAATGTTGAGCTTTATGATACTTGTAACAGAAAGAAAAAGTAAAGGTTGCGATCCAAGGACTATGACCGAGATATAAGAATTTTAAATATCCAAATATTTTAATACAATGATTGATTAAGAAAAAAAAATTATACCGAAAAATTTGGTAATTGATGACTGTAAAGTCAATTAATGGATTAAATAAGGTGATTAAAAATTTATTAACGGACCAAAATTTGGACGTTAAGGGAATAATGTATAATAAATGTGAAATTTAAGGTAATAAGGTTTGTCGAATTTCGAGTTCGTTACACTATGTATATTGTAACGACCCCGAAATTCGACCCTTATTCTTACCTTAAATTTTGTATTTATTATACATTATCCTCCTTACGTCCAAATTTCGGTCCGTTAATATATCTTTCATCACCTTAATCGATCCATTATCTGATTTTAAAATCATCACTTACCAAATTTTCGGTATAATTTTTTCTTCTTTTCTCAACTCAATCATTGTATTATAATATTTGGATGTTTAAAATCTTTACCTCTGGATCCTAGTCCCTGGATCGTAACTTTAACCTATTCTTTCTTTTACACGCATCATAAGGCTCAAAATTCAAAACTTAATATTGTTCGTATCCATACAAATTATTCTTGATTTCATAATCCATAATTAAGCCATTTAATAATTTCTATCGTAACATCTATCTAGTACAATCACAGTTCAAAATTTAACTTGACTTATTCTGTCTGGATTCAACATATATGTACATACAAAATAACACTATAAACTTAACAATAGTATTCACATTATGTTATTGAAATATAACAATAACGTTCATAACCTTCTGTGATTATCCGTCTTTATATCATCTGATATTTTTGAAATTCATTTCTTTCCTGCAAAAATGTTTATTAAGCAAGTAATGAGCACAACGGCTCAACAAGTTCAACAGTTTATATTTCACGTAGCACATACCTTATCATGCTTGGTGTGTGTCATACATCATGTGCTTGTGCTTCTACTATAGCAATATATCTCATATATATCCATATCGTTGCACAAAATACAAATTGTGGTCATATTAATCACGTATCATGTAACACATAATTTGTATGCAGTTAAAACAAGAATTACATATCATAACATTCCAACATTTAACAAAAAAAAAAGACTGAAGAACTTGCCTGACGTCCAATTATTTAAATTGTTAGCTCAAACCCTTAACTCGATCAACTTATGATCATAAAATAATCAATTAATAATTATTTATCTCTTTATGATATTAATTTACTTAATTAATATCATCTCTGGCCAATTATTAATTTATATGGCCAACTATAATAACCTCGTTCCTTAAAATATTAGCATAACTTAATATTGAATACCTTCACTACGGACAACCCGACCCATTTGATAAAATTTAACATATTTGGTTGTCCGAAAATTTTATTTAACCATTTTCTAAATTATAACCTTATTAGATTAATATTTAAACATTTAAATATTAATCTCCAATATTTAATATTTAATCAAAAATATTAAATTTAATGCTCAAATATCATTTCTATATTTTTAGTATTTTTCTATAATTTTTTATGATTTTTAAACATTTATTTCAATTAAAAATTATTTTTGGGGGCATTTTGGTAATTTTCGCGCCCTCAGGGACCCATCCGGCATTAACAGAAAAGGTCCAGGGCATTTTCGTAATTTACGTGGCCTTGGGGATACGTTGGTCATTATCCGAAAAGTTCTGGGGCATTTTCGTACTTTCTGCGCGTCAAGGGACACGCTCGGCAATAATTAAAAAGGCCAGGGACGCTTTTGTAATTTCACAGCGCGTAGGCCGCGCATGGCGCGCGTCATTCTTCCGTCATCTCAAAACGACGTCGTTTGGCCCCCCTTCTTCCGGAAACTTCAGCCGCGCAATGCGCGGCCCTGCCCCATACCCCAAAACGGCGTCGTTTTGGTCCGGTTTCCGGAAAAATCCCTCCGCGCAATGCGCGGAGCACTGTTCATTCTTCTCTTTCTTTCCAGAACAGTGCGTCAACTTCATCCTTTTTCACCATTTTTTTTTCAAACTTTCACAACATAAACATTCCATAAATCATAAAATTCATAGATACAGATTCAAAAATTATTTGGATTATTTACTAATTTTCCAATAAATTATTTTACCACCAAAATATTGAAATATAATTCAATAAAATAAATTTTTTACCTTCAAAGCTTACAATTCCTTCCATTAAAGCTTTCTCCTTACTTGGATGGCATATTTTCCTCTCTCATGGTGGTGCTTGGTGGTGGAAGGTGGCGGTCGGATGATAATATGAAGAAAGAGAGAAGGTTTGGTTATATGTGTTTGGCTTTCTTTTTCTTTTTCCTTATTTCTGACTTTTGCTTTCCTTTTATAACCAACTCACAAGTTGCTTAAAAAAAATCCACCGACTTAGCATTCCTACGCCAGCCAACTTTTTCTCCTTCTCGAATTTTCCATAAAAATCAAACATGCAAATTTAATAATTAAATACATTACGTAATTATTTCGTATAATAATTATTTTACATAATGTATGTAAAATAATTATTTTAATGTACCAAAATTCATAACATGAATTATAATTAATATTTATACCCCTTTTGCGTACTTCTTTTGATAAATTTTGTACACGCATAATGACATGCATGTAGTTATTTGAGGTAATTAATACCTCCAAAAATCATAAAATAATTCGTATAGCCTATAAAAATTATTTTTCATAATTTTTCACTTCGTTACTTGGACAACATGTTACATTAACATGTTCACGTTTCCGAAATATTATCTTTCATAAAAGTCATAATAATTTCATTATACATAAATATAATTTTTTATAACTTAAAACATTCCTTTTTCTTATTTATTATTCAATTTCTTTAATATTCATATCAATTTCTTTATATATAAATTATATAATTTAATATTATATAATTTATATAATTACATTCTCCTTTTAAATAATTTCTTAATTTCCTCCAACTTTATTCCATTTAATCACCTTATATAAATTACATAATTATTCTTATATAATTTATATAATTATTATTTTCTTCATACCTTATTTTAATTTCCTTATATAAATTATATAATTATTATTATATAATTTATATAATTACCTTTCCTTCTCAATTAATTTCTAAATTTCTTCCAAAATTCTTGATAAAATCTAAAATTCAATAATTTCAACTTTTCTTAGTTTCCTCATTAACTTTTATCTTACTTTGGATTAATTTAATTATTAATCCCTTAATTCTCATAATTAATGAAATTTATAATTATCAATTAAATATTCACATATATAAATATATGTATCAAATTTAATATATTTCACATTACCACGTAACCTCAATTAAATCATAATTTCTGCATTTTCATTTAATTGTACAATTTATTGTACATTTACCTGACATTTTTTTTATCCTTCATAAATTGTTTTTAAACAACTTATTTACTTTTCAATTTTTCTAAACCAACACAAATCATCACCATCTCTGTACAAGTTTAATTTATCAATTAAATCATATCACATACCTTAAATCACATAATATAATAATTAATTTACCAACCTTGATAATTTTATCAATTAAATTCTCATTTAATATTATTAAAGAAATCCTGAAAATTCGGATCCTCACATATATTACTAAAAAGAATAATATTGTAAAATGACATTAGGGCTCAAATTTGTTAGATTGATCCAAATACAGAGAGTTGTGATAAAAATATAATAAATTAGGCTGAAGATCAACAGAAAAGCAGATAAGTGATTAAAGAGCAGCAAATTAAAGTAGAGAAAAAGAATTAAGAGTCACATAATAAAGAAGTAGAACAGTTGAAACCGTAAAGTAAGTTAGGATTGTTGAGTAAAATGTCTTAGGCTTAACTATACGATACAAAACTCTCAGATCGTCGAATAAAGTCAAGATCGTAGAGTACAGAACAGAGAAGAATCATTAAGTAGAGAAAAGATCAATGAGAGTGATAGAGTCACAAGAGGACAAGAGTCGAAGGGCCAAAAGAGGACGATAAGAGACCATGTGCTAAGCATTGAACTTGTTAGTACAAATGTATAGTTGAATGATTTGATGATGATTTGAATTGATTGATAATGTATATTTGTAACCAACAGCTTTTGTATAATCCTTAATGATGAAATTGATGTACAAAGACTTAGAATAGAAAGATCAAATTTGTTAGGTTGATCTTATGAAATTTAAAGTATATATAGATGTTAGGATCAACAATCGCAAAGACATAAGAACCCTACAAATCTACTCTAGAATCATAAAGCTTAACATCTGCCTCTAAGTTTGATTAGTCATTAAGCGAGATCGTAAAGCAAACTTTAAAATTGTAAGGCAAATGAAGATGGTAAAGCTAACTCCGAGTTTGTAGAGAAAAGTGATCATTGTAAAGATAGCTCTGAGCTCAAGCATAAAGTTGATCGTAGAGTAAACAAAGACAAATACACTTCGTAGAGTTGAAGGATCTAAGGAACCTTGCGATTGACATAGTTGTAAAGTATAACAGTTCTAACATCAGGCTGACATTGAAAAAAATCACATTAAACTTAAATGATATTCACATTATTAATGAGTTTTCTAGCATTTTTTCGGAGGAACTTCCTAGCTTAACCTAAAATCGTGAAATTAAATTTTGTATTAATCATGAACTCGGTACTAAGCTCATTTCCAAAGCCACATACCGAATAGCTCCCATTGAACTTCAAAAGTTGAAAGTCCAACTATAGGAATTGTTGGATACCGATTTCATTCGTCTGAGTGCATCACCTTGGGGTGTTCCTGCTCTATTTGTGAAGAAGAAAGATAGGAGTATAAGATTGTGCATTGACTACCAAGAATTAAACAATGTCACCATAAAAAACAGGTACTCGCTACCTTGGATTGATGACATATTTGATCAATTACAAGGTGCTCAACATTTCTCGAAGATTGATCTCCGTTCTGGATACCATCAGTTAAAGGTTAAAACTGAGGACATTCCAAAGACTACTTTTAGAACTCGTTTTGAGCATTATGAGCTCTTACTCATACCTTTTAGACTAACCAATGCTCTTGCAGCTTTCATATACATGATGAACCGAATATTCAAGGAATATTTGGATCATTTTATGGTTGTATTGATGACATCCTCATATATTCCAAGAGTCGTGTGAGATTAATACTTCAAAAGTTTCATTATAACAAGTTGTATGCTAAGTTAAAGAAATATGAGTTCTAGCTTGAGGAAGTCACGTTTCTTGGGCATGTGATTTCTAGTCAGGGAATATCAGTTGACCCTGCGAAGATTGACACAATATTAAATTGGGAGCAACCTAAATCAAGAATTGAAGTACAAAGCTTTCTGAGCCTAATTGATTATTATTGGAGATCTGTAGAATGATTTTCTCAAATCACCACTCCATTAATTCAGCTGACTCGGAAAAGCATAAAAATCGTATGGAGCGAGGAATATAAGAAGTGCTTTCAAGAACTCAAGAGAAGATAGGGTTCACTATAATATTAAGGATATAATGTAAATTCAAAAGATAGGGATGATCCTCTTAATGATCCCGTTAAAGATAAAGTTCACCATTTCACTATAATATCTTAAAATCTTCAAAAGATATAATGTAAATTCAATAAGAATTTAACAAGATAAATGAAAGTTATTAAGGAATATTGTATAACAATTTGGTTACGTAAATTAGTTTAAGTAAACTAGTTATATAATATTTTATTTAAATAAAAGTATGAAAAATGAATTCTTGATGATCGAAAGAAAAACTATGTATAAATATATATAAATATGACAAGATAAATATTTGTATGTAATACAAATATGAGATAATGTTTGTATGTTAATAACCTAAAATACTAATTGGACAAACAAAGAAACAATGAAGCAAATAAATAAAGAAAGATAATAAACAGCCAAACAAGGCTGAGTAAGTAACTAGTGGGTTAACTAACCAAGTAAATAAAACAAAACTCAAACAACAATTAAACAACAAAACAAATGAGGCCTCATAGCAAGCACAAACAAACTAAGCATATAAAATACTTGCAAGCTAAATGGGAAGCCCAACGTGGCATAAAAAGAAGCCCAAACAAGTGTTCCACCAATCCCAAGTCTTGGACAAGTGGATGATGTAAGCAATGATGTAAGAGATGATGTAAGCGATGATGCAATAAAAGAAAAAAAAAGATAATTCAAAGGGGGACCAGGCCACTTAGTGGTCAAATGGGTGGTTTAACAACCCCACCCACTCCTAACAACTCCTCCACCAATCATATCCCCTAAAATGTGGATCTAGGTTTGTTAATTAGTTTAGCTTTAAATTATGTTTAAGCTTAATTAATTAGCTGATTAAGGCTAAGTTTGTGGGACCTAACAAGAGAAAAAGGTAGCAACTTGTAAGTTTTACAAGCCTTCTATAAATACCCAACCCATTAAATACTTCTAAGACTTTACATCATTTCATTCCAAGTTAGAAGGAGAGCAAGAGAGAAAACAAAGTGAGAGATGAGGAACCTCTTGGATTTATGAGGAATAAAGAAACAAAGGCTCACAAGAGACTAGGAGGAGAAGAAGAAGAAGATCTAGCAAGGAAGAAGAATAAACAAAAGCAAAGAGAGGTTTAAAAACTCTTAATTTTTTTATTTATGCATGTTTGTTGTGGAAGATTAATACGTGATGATGGATCATGGTGGATCCAAAGATGTAAGGTGGTTATGACGGTGTTTATGAAAGTAGTATGTCCTCAAGCCAATCACATTTGATGTGATAAACATATACTTTGTAATCTTATTCGCTTATTAATAATAGTTTTATAATTAAAAGCATTTCCTTATTCATGATTAATTGATTAAATTAATTAAATGAATAAAACTCATAGTTTTGAGCAATATTTTTAGAATCATGATATTGATTATGCTAATGAGATCTAAATTTAAGATAGCTGAAAACTAAAATATTCCTAATCGTAAGATCACTAAAATGGGGATTAGTGAACCCGGATAGATTAGTACATATTATGCTTACTCTTATGAAGAGAATGATTGATTTCATAATCATTCGTGCAGAGAAACTAAAACAAGTATGTAGGTGCTTATTAGAGAATAAGTTTATTTAACGTGACTCGCTAAAGGAACACTTAATAGAGTTATACTTGTTGTCAATAGGAGTTCCTTAAGTGATAGTAGTACAAGTGATCATTGGACTTGAGATCATCATAGTACCTTGTGTATTATGAGTTATACTTTGACATATTCCTTAAAGCTTGTTGGTATATCAAAGGGTATGTTCAAGTATAATAAAATATACATGGAGATAGATGAATGATCAATAAATGATCTACAATTTTCAGTAAAGGGAGAGAATGTCTTATGTAATTCAATAAACGACAACTTAGAAATTCTTGGCCAAGGTGGAATGAAAATTAGAAATGAGTTTCTTTTTTACATTAGAGTTGTGCATTTGAGAATTGAAATGTATATTATCAAATAAAATAAGACTTGACAGTAATTACATGTCTTATATTTGATTGAGACATTGTGTGGTAGAATGATTGAATTGTATGATAACTATTCGCGGAATAGATTCTTTGTGATCAAATGTTGAAATTCATATTATCTGAAAAGTCGTTGATCGCTAAGGAGACTTATCCTTATTGTGGAATAATATGATTTATTTAAATACATAAAATTATTTAATTTATTTATATAAATAAGATTTGAATGGTTCTAATTAATTTATTCTATAACTAGTATAATATGGAGAACCTAAAGGGTCACACTACAATAGAGTAATATTTATTTTAGAAGTGATGTAATGGTAATAATAAATTAAGTGTATTTAATTTATACCATGGTGATAGAATAAATTAAATAGCTTAATATTTATAATTATGTATTTTAAAAATACTAATTATAAATTAATAAGAGGAGTCTTATTATTATTATTATTATTATTATTATTATTATTATTATTATTATTATTATTATTATTATTATTTAGTTCCTAAATGGTTTAGGAATTAATTAATAAAAAGTACTTTCATTATTAAATAATTAAGTTTCTAATGGGTTTAAAAATTTTAATTGTAATAATAAATCAATTTAGTTCATAATTAGATTAAGGTTCCACACACTTCCATAAATATTAAGAGAGTACTTTATAATTCTCCACATCTCAGAGTTAAAGAGAGAGAGAGAATTTGAGTTAACCACTCATGATTTGGAGAAACCTAAATCTACTTTTTGAATCCATATTACTCTTAGTGGATCACTTTTAGAGGCTACACACTTAGGTAGCAAACGTTGATTTGTAAATTCTAATCGATGGATTTGAAGAAGAACGCGAAAGATTAAAAGAAGGTGAATTCGTACTTGTTCAATAGTTGAATCTACAAAGGTATAATCTCTTATTATTTCTCAATTAATAAGTACCGCATAAGAAAAATCCTAAAATTTGATTTGTAGATTATGAGTTAAATTAAAACTCGAGTGTTTCAAGAAATCTGTTGGTTAAAGCAAGTTCAAATTGAAGTCAGAAAAGGTTGTGCATAACGTCTATCTACTCGAGAAGCATCAGACACGAAATTACCATTTTTAGTAAACTGATGTGATGGTAGCGTCGAAAACAAGTCGACACAATCCCCTGTAATCAGAATCAAAGATCCTCAAGAATCTGAGTATTAAATGAGCAACAACTACTTATCAACCAGAAAATCCCAAGATCTTCTGTAAAAGGAAACAAAGATTTAATTTAACATAACGAGAAAAAGATTACAAGCTAAATTGCTGTTCAATTTCTAAAAGCCCTACTCTACGATCAAGAACTACTCATTCAACTGCTAAGTTCTATCAGAAAAGGAAAACTTAAATGCTAACTTATCACCTCTTAAATCACTTGAGATTATAAGTTTTAGCGACCTCAGAGCTGCCAAGTCTAAGTGACTTGAAGAGATCTTAGTGATCTGGTCTTAGTGACCTCAGAGCTGCTAAGTCAAAGTGACTTGAAGGACATCTTAGTGATTCATTATTGTAACTGGTCTTAGTGACCTTGATCTTAGTGACCCGTATCCTTAGTGGATTTTTTACCAGTAGTACATAAAAGGAGAATATGAGATCTTTGTATTCTGAACCACTTAAAAATTTATGTGTACATTTACTTTATGTTCTTACATTTCTGCAACATATTAATTGTACGTATGTGATTGGCTTATACTATAACAGCTACACTCAAAACTAAAAAATTCACTAAATCTATGAAGTTTTCTTAAATTAATATTCTGTTGTGTTTAAAGAAAAATCTGCTTAATCTATTATCTGTGAAACTTTCTTAAAAATATAAAACACTTTCAAAATTATCTATTCAACCCCCCTTCTAGATCATTTGTGCCTTTGAGAATTAACTTAATTGTCAAAGAAGAATGCTTAAACACAGAATTAGAAAGATTAGACTTACTTAAGAGCAGGAGAATAAACCAAAAGAATCAAGGGTCATCCTACAAGATCAACTCAAGGAATTAATGATAGTAATGATTATTTAAAGTGTTATTTAACAACTAAATAACATTATAAGTTATTACTAAATGATAGTAAGATTTAAAATATTTTTCGAGATGGATAATATTATGATAAATTATCGAGTTAAATGATGTGATTAAGTTAAACCAAGGGTATGGTCCATTAGTGACAAATTAGTTGTTCGACCTAAACAGAGATAAAGTCCAGGCATAAATGCAGTGACATTAATAAATGTCAGAGCTGCATAGTTTTGTACAAAAGATTTACGATGTTAAATATGAAACACTGAGTCCAATTAACGAGAGACTAGAATATGAAATTAATCCTATTGATTTAAAAAGGGACGATAAGAAGAAATAAATATCTTTAAAATAAGATTTAGCCTTAAATTAAACCTTAACTGATATTATGCACTGTTGATCTCATATACCGTGTAGGTGGTGCAAGGAACGTGAAAGGTTAGCGTAAGCTGGTTATACAAGTCCAGACAAGTTTTTCAAAATGTGTTGCATTATTTGCATGATTTAGAAATTTGATAAACTGTTATGTGTGCACATGCTATTATGTGCAAAAATGTGGTAATGTGCTTTTGTGATATAAGATGAAATAGACTGTCGATATACAGTAAATGATTTAAGTTGATTGTTCTATATTGAACTGTACGACATTATAAATGACATGCATGAAAAGAATAAATCATAGAGTAAATGCAAAGCATAATATGTATGAGATATGTAGTCACTGCAAAGCATGAGATGCATAAAGCATGATGAAATATGTTTATGTGTTATGTGAAACTGTTAGACTTACTGAGCCATTGTGCTCACTCTTGCTTAAAATAAACACTTTCAGATAAGTGTGAGTTATTCGGAGGTTCATATACAGATCACGGAACAGGAATACATGCTGACTTTCACAATTGATATATATTCTGATAAACCTTTTTGGGGGTAAATAGTGTTACGATATGATAAGAATTGATTAGTGAAATGTTTGTATGACATTCGCATATGCTAAACACTTATATCATTACAAGTCACTAAGGATTCATTGATGTATATTAGATCATAATAAATATAATCTACGTTGCATAAAGTTTGTGTAAAGAGAAGATATTGAATAAACATATATATTGAAAGTTGATTAATGAGTTGTATATACTTACATGTTTAAAATAGACTAGGTCATATTATACTTGATCTGAGATCTATTATAATTTAATAAAGATTGTGATTCTGAGACAGAAAAATGGTGAAGTTTTAAATAACTCTGTTTTAAACAACTATAATATGATTGTAAGTTATGAATGAAGTTGTAATAGTTTTAAAAATAAACCAGTTTTATCAATTATGTTATTGAGGCATATTGTGAATTTAAGTACAAGGTTGTACACTAACGCACGGGATCCGCCGTGGCTAACACGAGAAATTTTGGGGTCTTACAGTTGGTATCAGAGTTGATAGGTTATAGTTCTTAGGTTATCGTGGGAATATATTGAAGGCAGTGAAATGATAAACTCGGATGAAGTTTAATCAATAAGAGCTGAATATATGAAATTCATACAGAAGAAAATAAGCGTATATATGAGGAGATTCAAAGAAGGATCTTCAAGGTTGAATTCAAAATGGATGGAAATAAATTAGGAAACACTTGAATTAAGAATTTAAAAAGAAGGATCGTAAAGTAAAATGAGTAAAGACGAGTGAGAAGATGGTATAATTAAACGATCTTAGAATAAACGAGAAATTGTAAAGTGAAATCAATTGTGATATAAGATCACGATGATCATAGTAAAATCATGGAATGACAAATGGTCTGTTAAATGATTAAGAGGTTGTGTTAATAGCATTGTGCTATAGCAATGAATATACTATGAAATAGTAATAAGTGAACTTTTGAAGTGGAGTGTGATAGGGTATGAATTGAGAAAATTCATATCAAATTAAGAGAAATTAGAGGTTTGTGGGTTTTTAATTAAGGACTTATATCAGTGGTTGAGTTGTACGATTCCTTGTATGGATTTGTGCTTGGTTTAGAACCACTTAGCTTCTTATATTAATATAGTGGTTGAGTTGAACAGTTCTTTATATGGGCAGGGGATTTGTTCTTGGTTTAACGACCGCTTAACTTCTTATATTGAGTAGTGGCCGAGTTGACCAATTTCTTGTATGGGCAGGAGATTGTGTTTGGTTTGATATCCACTTAGCTTCTTATAGTGATAATCGATTGAAACCTGATGTCGCGTTATTCGCTATATGTATGTTGAGAAGGTGATTCTTTTCTCATGTGTATAATGGATAGGTAGAGAATATTAAGATAAATTTGTGTTCTGAGAACCAACACGTATGGAAAGTTCATGACTCATAGTCATATGGTGGAGCCCCTCAGCGAATGTGCGACTTTGGCCTGACTAGGATAAGCTTTGCAAACCATATAATTGTGGTAAGTTCCTGAGCCCAAATACATGGTAAGTTTGATGAACAATGAGTATGGGTAGAGTTAAGTAGCAAGATTAGAGCTATACTAGATATAGTTATTAAGCTGGGAAAAAATGCGGAGGAAAAATTTGAGGTGATTATTTGGGGTTTTAGGATATTCCAAATCTTCTAGCTATGTTAGACTTTGAAAATTTTAAAATCGTGCCGAATTGGCATTGTAGTGCTTTTAAAAAGACAAATGTATTTTAGATATCATTATTGCATTTAGTGCAGAGATGATAAACGATGGAGTCATCAATGCAGAGTAACCTAGTGATAGATGTATTTTTAAGCCCACTATGGTATGATCTAATATGATAAAATCATAAAATAATTTTCAGTATTTTGAAATCTTTAAAGAAAAGTCTAAGCTAATTGTTTCAGCTAGACAAATTGATTTAAAAATATCAAAATGTATTTATAAAATCATCACGCGCCATTAAAACCATGGTGTAGAGATGGAAAGGACGGAATCCTCAACGTACTGTCAAGATGTGCGGTATCATGAAGTCATGAAGTAATGACGGAATCCTCAACGCACTGTCAAGATGATGCGGTATCATGAAGTCCTATAAATGAATTTAAATTATCTAAAATGATTTTGTTAGTTCGTAATATACGAACAGTTCAATGATGTGAGTCTATGTCATTTATTTTGACAGGACACTTTTGGTCAGAATGGATTCAAGTTTTTATCTAATCTAAATTATTTTGGAGCGGAATTTTGTAGTAAATCTGAGGTGAACAACCCTATAATGGGGGATATGTCAGCGCCATGAATAAGAACCTGCGAGGGGGCGCCCAAGGGTGGTGGCAGACTGATATAAACAAAATATGGGTTGGTAAATCCAGAGAGTTCAACCCTAAGTGAAGTCGTTGTGCATAGCGCCATCGCACGATAGATTGATCACCTAGCGTACAAAACAATTATGGAAGGTTTGCAGTCTTTGTGATTGATAAACATTCTCGCAGATGTTCATGGTCTTTGTGACCCCTCAGCATAGTAATAAAGTTTTAATGAATATTTTGATTTTTAATTTTTTCTTTTGTAAGATATTGATTTTCAATTTATTCTTTTGCAAGATATTCCAATGTTCTGGATATTGAATAAAAAGAGGGTGTGAGCTTCTTAGAGGAAGATAAGAATGAAGGGGTTGGTATGAAAACCTAGTTATTATGGAAGTGAATGTTTGAAGATGAGTATGCTGTAATTTTGAGGATGAATTTTTTTGAAGGAGGGGTGAATGTATATCCCAGTTATTTGAAAGAATTAGAAATAAGATTTCTAATAGTTAATAAAGGTTAGAGTTTGATAACCTAGTTGTGGAGATTATAATTGTGAAAAACTGGATTAAATTAAAATTTTATTTGTTTAATCTATGAGCTAACAAGAACCACTAAGGTTCAATAAGTGTGACTGAGACTTTTAGGAATAAGGTCCTATAATGTATATGGAGAGAATAAAATTTGATTAGAAAATATTTCTAAAAGAAGAAATATGCTGAGAAATCGATACGTGAATAAATTGATTTAAAAGTTTAATTTATTTTGAATATAGCAAATCTAATTGGATTATGTAAATTAATTAATAATAATTACGTGATATATTAATAAAATTAATTAATAGTCTAACTAGTAATTAAATACTAGTAGACTAGTCTATATTTTTATTAAACAAGTCTACCTAATTAATTAAGTATGAATTTTTATGTTGGTTGTTTTAATTTAATTAAGCAAGCCCAATGAATTATTTAAATTGGGAAACTAATAAATTAATGTAGGAACCCAATGTTGGTAAATTAAATTGAGATGAATAGTAAACCCATACAATTAAATTCCAAGCCCAATTTTTTGATCCAATTACAAAGCTTCTAGAAGGATTTCATTTATGCAAGTTGTCTAATAAAATTAAATCAAAAATGGAGGAAATGTGTGGAACACTCAACTATTTTGCTAGCAAATTTGTAGATTTGTTTGATGTCCAAAATGTGTACATATAGGTATTATATGTATAGGTTGAGAGTTTCCTTTTGTACCCCTCAAAAAGACTTTTGTCCCTAAATTAGTCTTACTGTTAATATATATATATATATATTTAGAAATTACCCTAAATACAAAACTACTACTCGATCGATTTCAAAGATGTACATTTTTCTTTTGTCCTTTCCAAAATCTTAGAGATATATTTATATTTGTATACTCTAATCATACTATTACTATTATATTTTTAACTGCATATATTTGTGACAGAGTATTAAGATCATGTTTTCATTAATGAACAACGTAGGACGGAGTATCAAGAAAAATCATTTGTTCATTATGTTTAATTTTATTTGTAGAATGTCAATACAGTTATTGTCTCTTTATTTATTATTTAGATTCTAGTAAATATGAGTAATTTGGGGTCAGCTTGTATTTTTGGGCTTAATTTTTATTTTATTGAATTTTATTTCTTTATAGGTTTAGATAAATATTATCTTAGGGACAGATCCGAGAGCCGGTTGAACGTCGAGTTACGCTAACCACTTTTGTTGATGTGAGTTGACTGATATCCTTCTTTTGCCATTTTTTTTAAAACAACTGGAAATACAGAGCATATGTGTCTGTTTGTTGATCAATCTCAGAATCTAGCCCTTCTTCTAGCGCCAAATGATCATACAGTATTTCATTGCCTCTAGCACCGCGTTTAGGTGTTATGCGTAACCTGAAACAAACAAATGTGTAGAAGGGTTTCTTCTAGATCCATCTCTGATGATAAAATCAGTGAATAACAATAATGGGAGGCTTTAGGATTCTGAGAGTATGTATAAAAATACATACTAAAAATCTCTAGTAATTTATAATGATATTTAGGTCACGTGTTTTTGTGGATACACAAATGTTCATGATAAGCCCAAATATAAGTCTAAATAATCTATTTAGATGAGAGTTTAAACGTACTAAAATTAGTTTACCAATTATTTGTTGAATCATGGAACGCCTTATGCACGGCTTCAGACACATTGAGTTCGGGATGTTCGGGCACCATACAAGGCCTATGCATCATAGCTCCGGCATCATACAGTTGGAGTCGGGCAAGCATGTCATATAATGCTAATGATTGGGTATGGAGCAGGTCGGGATTTATAATAATTCGGGGGATTAATTAGGTTATCACTCCCTACATATCTAATTTTGAAATATGAGGCTAGCATTAAAAATAGAACCATATGTGTTGACATTTGATTCTGTCTGTCCGTTCGTTCAACCGTCCGTCCACTATTTGCTTGGGTTCATTTGTAAGGGTTTCAAAAAATATTACAAGTATCATCTTTATTGAGTGCTAGTGAGTTCTAGTAAGTTAACTAGGTGAGTTAGCCAAAAAGCTAGTGAGTTTAGTGAGTTGACTCACCGAGTCAAACCGAGTTCAACCGAGTCAAGCTTAGATCAAGTCTTGAAGGTGTTGATGTCCTCAAGATACATTTCTTACTTTGGAAAAAGGAGAAAAATAGCTCACAAAATAAAAAGGTACCCCAAAAATCCTAACTTTGGAGTTTATGGTATATTATTTAATTTCTATGGTGAAAAGTATTTTCTAAAGGTTGTATATGGTATATCTATGCTATATTAGTATGTCTATGGTATCATGGGGTTTAATATGTTCATCTATGTGGTTAGATCTCAAAAATCTCACAAAAATCCTAGGTTTCATTTTTACCGACGAACTATGTCGAGTTTGTGATTTGTAGTTTTTCATTTTGAAATATACAAATGATTTTCATGGTTTTATATTTTCTGGTATTGTTCATATAAGTGAGGAACAAAATAGCTTTGGATTCACTTAAAAATGATTTAGTTATGATTTTTGGAAGCAAAGTAACTCACTGTCAAAAATAAAAACAGATCAGTCTACTTTATACCGTTACCAGAGGACCAAAACTTATCAAAAATAGCAAAAGACCACATCTTATTATAGTTTAGGAAAAGACAAATCCAACGATATAAAGTAGAGCTCCATCGGAGTTGTAGAACTCAAGATATTCAAATTTTTGTAAAGGACCCCAAATTAGAAAACTAAGGGGCATTCTGCCTATTTTTTTTGTAATTAATTGCAACTTTCTAATTCGGGTTGCACCGGGTCAGGTGCGACCCGGTCAGCATATTCGGGTCTGGTAGCAGATTTTTTTTAAAAATTAATATTTAAATAATTTAAAATAATTTTTAAATGATTTAAATGGTATTAAATGTTTTAAAATATTAATTAAATAATAAAATATTATTATTTAATTAATAAAAATCATGAAAAAGGACTAAAACATTATTAGATTAATAATGTTAGTAAGGAAAAATAATTATTATTTCATTCTAAATAATAAATAGCTAATTATTTATTATTTAATAAAGATAAAATAATGAGTAAGAATAACTAATTAATTATTATTTAATTAATTGAAATTAAATAATAATTAAAGGATAATAAAATTTATTATTTATTATTTAATTAAGATTAAATAATAAGTAAATATAATTAAGTAATTAATTATTATTTAATTGACCTTAAATAATAATTAAAGAATAACTCAAGGTTAATTAATTAATTATTATTCAATTAATATTGAATAATAATTAAAAGGGGATTAATATAAATTAATTATTTATTGTTCAATTATGGATTAAATAATAAGTAAGTATAATTAATTAATTAATTATTATTTAATTAATATTAAATAATAATTAAAGGAGAATTAAGTTAATAAATTAATTATTTATTATTTAATTAAGATTAAATAATAAATAAAGTTAATTAAATAATTAATTATTATTAAATAATTAAAGGATAGTAAGCTAATTATTTATTATTTAATAAATATTAAATAATAAATAAGGGTGATTAATTAATTAATTATTATTTAATTAATAGTAAGTAATAATTAAAGAAGTATTAAGGTTAATAAATTAATTATCTATTATTTAATACATAATAGGTAAAGAAAGGTAATTGATTTTCAATAATTAAAGGAGAGTAATTAATTATTATTTAATTACTATTAAATAATGATTAAAGGGGAATAGAGTTAACTAAGTAATTATTGTTTAATCAATATTAAATGATAAATAAAGACGATCAATAGTATGTAATAGTTTTCAATAAGTTGGATAATTAATTATTTATTATTTAATGGATATTAAATAATAAATAAAGGTAAGATAAGTTATTATTTATCAAATGATGGATTATAAATAATAAGTCTATTACTTAGGCAATTATAATAACTAGTTAAGGGTTGAATCATTATTAAATAATTACTAATGATACGTGAGGATTTCAAATATTAGTAAAGGATTAATAATATTGATGAACAATTAAATTATTATTAAAATAATTAATAATAATGAGAAGTCAATTAAAATATTTTTAAAGGGTAATAATACTAGCAAGCAATTAAATTATTATTAAAAGATTAATAATAATGATTAAGGTAAACTATTATTAAAAAGGAATTAATGATAGTAAAGATTATTTAAAGTGTTATTTAACAACTAAATAACATTATAAGTTATTACTAATTGATAGTAAGATTTAAAATATGTTTCGAGATGGATAATATTATGATAAATTATCGAGTTAAATTATGTGATTAAGTTAAACCAAGGGTATGATCCATTAGTGACTAATTAGTTGTTCGACCTAAACAGAAATAAAGTTCAGGCATTAATACAGTGACATTAATAAATGTCAGAGCTGCATAGTTTTGTACAAAATATTTACGGTGTTAAATATAAAACACTAAGTCCAGTTAATGAGAGACTAGAATATGAAATTAATCCTATTGATTTAAAAAGGGACGATAAGAAGAAATAAATATCTTTAAAATAAGATTTAGCCTTAAATTAAAGCTTAACTGATATTATGCACCGTTGATCTCACATACCGTGTAGGTGGTGCAAGGAACGTGAAAGGTTAGCGTAAGCTGGTTATGCAAGTCCAGACAAGTTTTTCAGAATGTGTTGTATTATTTGCATGATTTAGAAATTTGATAAACTGTTATGTGTGCACATGCTATTATGTGCAAAAATGTGGTAATGTGCTTTTGTGATACAAGATAAAATAGACTGTCGATATACAGTAAATGATTTAAGTTGATTGTTCTATATTGAACTGTACAACATTATAAATGACATGCATGAAAAGCATAAATTATAAAGTAAATGCAAAGCATGGTATGTATGAGGTATGTAGTCACTGCAAAGCATGAGATGCATAAAGCATGATGAAATATGTTTTGTGTTATGTGAAACTGTTAGACTTGCTGAGCCGTCGTGCTCACTCTTGCTTAAAATAAACACTTTCAAATAAGTGCGAGTTATTCAGAGGTTCATATACAGATCATGGAACAGGAATACATGCTGACTTTCACAATTGATATATATTCTGATAAACCTTTTTGGGGGTAAATAGTGTTATGATATGGTAAGAATTGATTAGTGAAATGTTTGTATGACATTCACATATGCTTAACATTTGTATCATTACAAGTCACTAAGGATTCATTGATGTATATTAGATCATAATAAATATGATCTACGTTGCATAAAGTTTGTGTAAAGAGAAGATATTGAATAAACATATATATTGAAAGTTGATTAATGAGTTGTATGTACTTACATGTTTAAAATAGACTAGGTCATACTATACTTGATCTGAGATCTATTATAATTTAATAAAGATTGTGATTCCGAGATAAAAAAATAGTGAAATTTTAAATAACTCTGTTTTAAACAACTATAATATGGTTGTAGGTTATGAATGAAGTTGTAATAGTTTTAAAAATAAACTAGTTTTATCAATTATGTTATTGAGGCATATTGTGGATTTAAGTACAAGGTTATACATTAACGCACGGGATCCGCCGAGGCTAGCACTGGAAATTTCGGGGAGTTACAGATAAAAGTGATATAATGGTAGTGTGTCTTTTGGGGGCACAAATGATAGAATAAATGAGATATAATGGTGGTATATTTTTTAGAGCATGTGGTGAATGTTCTCTTTGGCCTGAGGCAAAGAAGAACCGTTGTTTGGCATGATCATGACTAGTGGTGTTTTAGATGATAAATGTTGATGATATTTTTTTCTGAAAAGGAGAAGTTAGTAGACATTATAATCTACATAATTTTCCTAACGGTTGTTATCCAGTTGTAGTTGTTGACCTAAACTTTGTTCAAAAACTTAACTACAGTTGTTAATTTGAAACTTATTTTTTATATTATTTTATCAAGAACTTAATTGTTGAAGGCTAATGATAATTTATTTATCATTATCTTAGTCATGATATTATTTATTGGGCTATTTAAGTTCACCTTTTCCTTTTTGTTTCATTGTTCAGAAAATAAGAATATAGTCGGGATTAGCGGAAAAAGAGGGAAATAGAGTAATGGTCAGAGATAGTTACTATATTAGTCTTTACAATATTGTAAAATAGTGTGAAAATAATAGTGAAGACTTAGTTGTGTATTATTGGGCATTATATTATTGTACTTTGCACTATTGTAATAATTTTGTTGTAGTCTTTTGACGACTCAAATTGGGTAGTATGAGTTCGATTTGGGGGCGCCACATTGGATCTTTGAGTCACTTAATGTCGTTGAGCTACTTCAGAATGTAGAGTTATATCATTGTTGAGCTGCGTCAGTGTTACCTATCAAAGTTCACAATGACAACAGTATTGAGAGACAAATTTGCTACAACAGATGATTGAGATGTCCTTATTAAGAATTCTCCAGTAAGAAGTAGTCAAAGGTAAACTAGCTGAAGAAGATAAGAACAGAGCATTATTCAACAATATAATGGCTAGTTTATCAAAAGAAGAGGATGCGTGGTATCCACTACAACATGAGTGTAATGAATAGAGACATGGTGGAGTTCACAATCTTACAAACTGCAAGTGTCTAGATGGGGAGATGATCAAGAAGATGAAAGTCTTAGTCTCAGGAAGTGAATTAAGTTTGTTTGTAAAGTCATAGAATAGAATACAAGATCGTAGAACGACTACAGACAAATGACATAGTCATCAAGAGAATCGTTGAGCAAGCTAAACTAAAGGATACACTCTACGATTTGAAGACTAGAGAAATCGTAGAGTACATAAATATTACTATTGAACTTAAAAATCGTAGAGCTGAAAATCTTAGAGCTGAAGATCGCAGAGCTGAAAATCGTAGAGTTGAAGATAGTAAAGCCCGAACATTATAGAACTTTACGATTAGGAAAATCGTAGAGTATGACAGCTCTGACAAAGGACTGATAATAAGAAGACTTGCAGGGTGAAGATTCAAAGGTCACCTAAAGTTGAAATGAAGATTAGATTGTGGTGTGTCTAACGGCTAGTTTGAACAAGTGACAACGACCAAGTAATTGCCTTTTCAGCACACTGATGTGACAACCTGACTAATGTCACCTGACTAAAAGAAAGCTAGCATACTCCCTAAATGTTAACAACAGAGATCTTCTAAGATCAGAGCATTAAATGAGCAAATGTTAACTTCTCAATAGGCAGATTCTCGGAAGAAATCTATAACTAGATTTCAAATTCAAACGACAAAAAGAGATACGACCAACAGAGATAATCGAAGAGAGAATTGGTCAAGAACATAAAAAGAATCAATCTACCTTTAAGGAGTATAAAGAGAAAAAATGATGATCTACAGAAGAACGAAGTGGGGATCGATATGCTAAATAGAGATATTATCAGCCCAAAGTTACTCTATATTTTGGAGGATAGATCAAGGAATGCTTCTAACCATACAAGAGTCGGAGCAAAATAGAGATATGCAAAGAACTCAGGAAGAGAAAATATCAATAAAATCATTCAGCTGCTAAGTTCTCTAAAAGAGAGCGTAAAACTAACTTAGCAGCACTTTAACCATCTTCAGCAACAACAACAAAAATTGAGACTTAGTGACTGACGTGATTATGAGTGAATCAGACCTAAAGTGGGTAGATTAAGGGATCCTAAAGATAGAGGGTTTCAAAATCTTATGTAAGACCATACTTAGTGGCTCGCATGATTCTTAGTGAATCAGACCCTTAGTGGGAAGGACTTAGTGTCCTGTGGAGAAATACGAGGCTGGGTGGTTCGCCTGATTCTTAGTGAATCAAACCCTTAATGGGAGGACTTATTGTCTAGAGGAGATGACTAAGTGTCCAATTGTAAGGACTTAGTGTCTAGTTGTAAGGTTCAGAGGAACCATTTATCCTTAGTGGAGCATCCCTACTTATCGGAGTAGAAGAGAAGACTATGAGTAATTCATGTTTTGAACCTCTTAAAAATTCCTGCGCGTCTTATTGTCTCATTGTCTCTTTACCTCATTCTTTGAACATATATAAACTAGATTACAATACTATATTTGACGAACCTGGCAAGTAGTTCTAATACTATTGAGAATCCTAAATTCCTTTAGAAAATTAAGATAAATGACTCTTTTGCAGAAAGTTGATTTTTTGTTTTTGTTGTTGTTATTGATGTATGACGTTGTGTCATCTTCTGATGATCCATTATATGTTTATAAAACTTTGTTTCCCTAGTAACTGGCAAAAACTTCCAGCCCATGATCCTTCAACTTCCAGTTACAGTCGATAATGGATTGATGAGGCTTAATCGTCTGTTTGCTCTATTTATATCGATTCATACTTGGCATCATAACATTGGTCTTGTAACAGGGTCAAGGATACCCTTAATGAATGTATTATGATTATTAAAACTGAAAGAGTATTTTTAATCTTTCGCCTTTTTATATTTTATTAATATAAATCAACAAAATATAGATACTCAACAATTTTTCGAATAAGTATAAGTATATAACATCTAAACACTACATTCATCTTAATAATTAAAAAATAGGGTATGACATTGAAATTCGTATCATACCCCACTTTTTAATAATTAAGATGAATGTAGTATTTGATTTTGTATTTGAAAATTGTGTACGTAGACTTGTACCAATTTTCCTCTTTGTTATCTCGGAAAAGAAAGAGCAAATACATTATCTCCGAGTCTTTAGCCGAGGCTAAATACAAGCTCGTGTTGATACTTGTTTGACGCTAAAAACGATGACTCTTTTAACATAATTCCATGATTATAGCATTTTATTTGGGGATCATATGCACCAATATATTGGTAGAATTAAGTTCGTCTAAAACATATATTACGATTATGCTAGTGAAACGTGAAAAGAAGTAAAAATTTGAATCTCCTTCCACCATTAATTGAGCATGACTCAACATGCTTATATACTTCTTTAGAATTGTTTGTCACAAGTATGGCTAACAAACTTAAGAACAACAGCAATTAACAATGAACCATGGGACATCAAGCTACCGATTTCCTCTTCCCTCGGACGCAATACCTTAATAAATTCCTTTATAGTTTACGTATTAAAATTATCTGAATCGATAAATCAATATTTTCTACAAGAATATTCCAGTATCAAGTGGTTGGTTAAGCACCGAGCTCCAAATGCATAATTCCATCCTGTCTAGCTCCTCATGATTGCATTTAAACTTATGATCATCCTCCACACAATAATCTTCGTGATTTCCCAAACGGACATGTTGATCATGGAATAGGTAGGAATTATAGGCCGCAGGTGCAAGCATTTGTTGTTGGATTAATTTTTCTAAGCTTGTGGTGTACTGATCAATATCTGCTTTGAACATGGCATCTTCATCTTTAAGCCATGGAAAATCGAATATGCAATCTACATGATCTACTTTAACAACTGACAATGATGATGAGGATGATGATGACGTATAGGGATGAAGATTATCGTCAACAACACAGCTTTTATCTTTGCTCCTGTCATCCATGCTGTCTAAGTCAAGATGATGGCGTAGTCTAAATTCAAAACAAGTTTTGATCTTTCTTCTTCTCATGATCCCTTTCTCTTGATCTCCTCTTCTTTTTAGTTTCTCTCTCCATTATTATTGCTTGCTTCTAGTTAATCATCAGTTTCTACAAATGTTTTCCTGTCAAACATATACCATTTAGGTTACACACACACACACACACACACACACACACACACACATATATATATGGAAAAATGTATACACACAACTTTGTAGTGTACAATAACTTATAGCGACCGTTTTTTTAAACTACGATGACGGTTCAACCATTGCTATAGATATTTTTGGTCTATAGCGACAATTCAACCCTCATCATAATCTAAAAAAATCATATCTACATATATATGAAAATTAATTCTAGTGCTTTTATTTATATAAACTTCTACACCTTAAATATACCAATATAATAATTAATGCCTATATGGTTGTATATATAGCAACAATATAACTAATGGTCGGATCATAGAAACAGCACCCGTGAAGCCGAAAGAAAATTATAAAGCCTGAAATATGTTTGCAAGGAAAAATATATAGTACTTAAAACATGTTATGTATGTACACATGTATGCATATGCTTACGCTTTCTGAGCGATCGAGAAGAATTGGGTGAAATTACTTAAACAAAAATATGGTTGCCAGAGCGAGATTGAAGATTGCAGCTACGTACCACATCTATCATTTTTCCAAAATTGATAGTACAATACTGGTGGGAGAATTAAGGAAGAGCTGCAACTGATCGATATAAGAAGAAATGAATATATAATCATCAATTAAATACTCTCTCTCTCTCTCTCTCTCTCTCTCTCTCTCTCTATATATATATATATATATATATATGTACATATATATGCGTTGTACGTATATACTAATCAGCCAGCCAGCCATTGGTAGATATTTAGTTCCCGGGCTTTATTGCATGTGTATATATATAAATACTAGTACATATATTAATTTGTGTTTGTGCGCAAATTGTGCAATTAATTAATTAATTAATTAATTAATCCAAATGAATAAGAAAGAAAGAAATAGCTACAAAATTAATTAATGTCCGTAATGGCCCTTCCAAGTTTCACGCTTCTTAATTTATATATCCTTTCCGTGAGTTCCGTCCGTCTCTCTTTCTTTTTAATTCTCTAAACTTGGCACTAAATAATTGGTGCATGCAATGCAAAGGGCCGGCAGAGAGAGAGCATGACCACATGATAAGCGCCTTCTTCGTTCTCCACCAAATTCTGTTTCAACCGTCTCATCATTCATCACCACCTGCATATATGGATGATGCCACTCGCTCTATCAGTCCCACACGCCCTGCCAACCATATATATCAATACTCACCCACCAATTTAAAACGTACAAATTAAATTAGAGGTACATTTTTAGAACCACAAATTAAAAAAAATAAAATTACCTCTATTTTAAAACAACACTTGCATTCAATGCCATTTACACAATTAAAATATAAAAGTGTTAAGGATCAAAACCATATTCAATACAACTTAGAATCTGAGACATTTAACTTCTTTTTTTTTTTATATTTATTTTTGGTAGTTAATTGTTGCTTAATTTGCTTACACAGGGAATGCAGCAACCTCCCGCATGGCCGCGCCCATGCTTGGTTTCAATTCAGTGATTCCCTAGCTAAATATAGAGCCTCCGTTCTTCTCATTTACTAGAGAGAAGTGATATTCAATGGGCTGCCACTACTGGTGATTGACGAAGTTAATTACAGAAAAGAAAGGCTTCTAGTGATACAAGACTGATTTGAAGGGTGAATCAAAAGGGGCACCATTGAACTTTTTCTCAAAATTAACGTGGTGGTTGTGAAATTATAGAGATTTGGGACAAGTACTAAAACTTCACGAATAAAATGATTTAATTCTTTAATTGACCAACAATTGGAGCTCAATATACCAACATTTTACAAGGAGAATACGATAAAAGGGGGGAAATCTATATAAATACATGAAACCGAACAAGAGATTTCAAAAACTAGCCCATGACATACTAAATTCAGTTACTGTCATTTTTGCTTCTACCCAATAGTACAACACTCTAGCAAGATTGCTATACTAATTGATGCCAAACTTGCCAATGATTGTACACAGCGGAGTAATACTTATTTGGGCACTGAATTATTTGCAGCTCACCAAGACAGAGTGTATGACGTGCATGAGTATGCTAATGCTGGATGCTTCCAAAGCAGCGACAGTAGGCTGGTTCCGTTGATGTCCCAATATCTAATAAACCTGCTCAAGGATTGGTTGCACATGCAGTGCAATTGAAGGCTCAGCAGGGTTTATGTTGACACTAATCTCTGTCATCCAGTCCAGCTTTGTTGTTGCTTCTACACTGGTATCGCATGCCAATTGCTGGAAAAGGGACTGCATCACTGGCTGGCTCAAAGGGAGGGGTTTTGATGCCAAAAGCCTTCGTAAATCAACCTGGTGAAAGAATTGCAAGGTTTAAAACTCAACTTCACATAATATAACTCAGTTGCTTGGTACCTAAGCATACATCCTTTTTCAAGTAAAATTGGAATTCAGTTCCGGTGTTATAGACCAGAAAATACTGAGAAACAACTAGTTAATTTGCTAATTCATTTATGTCAGCAGCCAAATGACATATATTCACATCAATGCCACATAGGAATGAAGTTCTAAGAGAAGTATCCAAGAACTTTTCATAAGGTTTAAAAGACTTTCTTCCTTCCAAGACAGTTTGACCCACACTTGGAGGGTGAAACTTGGAACAAAAGTCAATTCAGCCATCTACTAATAGGAAGTACCTAAAAAGTGAAAACGGAGTTGGGATTCTCAACTTCTTATCCCAAGTGCCGACTAACAAAACGTGCCTAGATTGTAGGGACATGACAAAGGCCAAACCGTGTGTTGCAGTCTACAAACAACTGCTACATACAGTTGCATCATTCAACGAGTTATTTTTAGTTGGATAACTCAACTCCCTATCTCTTTTTTATCCTTCTTATCATATTTCCGCCCCAAAAATTGACCGAAACAACACGTGCGCACCCAACTTATCTGAGTCAGAATGACATGGAAAAGATGAAATAATTATAAATAAAAACAGACTCAAATCAAAATTAAAAAGCCCTTTCCTTTTGCCTTGAAAGTCGATCATGTGCCTTGCACTTGACAGCCATGACCACCGCCAACCTCTTGACATATAAAATAATTATAAATAAAAACAGACTTAAATCAAAATTAAAAGTCCTTTTCTTTCGCCTTGGAAATTGATCACGTGCCTTGCACTTCCACCACCAACTACCTCCTTTGACAGCCATGACCACCGCCAACCTCTTGACATCAAAGCAATGATTCTTCAACACCATAAGTCCCTCTTAGTGTTTACTCATCCCCTTCAGATCAAAGCAGTGATTATTCAACACAAATTAAAACACTTGATTGTGTCTGTCATTGGACCTGTCCGCTCCAACTCGGCGAACCAAAGCAAAACCCTAAAATAAATTCAGTTCATATTAATCCCTGTGTCTTTATATAGACTCATATCCAACCATAGTTGCCCATTTTACAGGTTCTCTCTCTTCTCTCTCTCTCTCTCTCTCTCATATTTATCTTATATAAAATGAATTTAGTTATAGTTCTGACAATTGCTTATTGAATTTCAGAGAGGAGAAGTGAAGATGAGTAAAGGAACAGGAGCCGCTATGAAGCACGGACACTTCTCGACGTATCCGTGTCGGACACCACCGATACTTTCAGATACGTGTCTGATAACTAAACAAGGCTGAGTTGACTGATATTATACTCATTTACCTCGATAGTTTACCAAAGCATTTCTACCATTTGTTGGTTTTACAACAAAATTTACACCATGTTGCAAACCTGGCCTAAGGTTACAAAAGTACCCCACAAGTTGCATGGCACATTGAAAAAACATGTTATATTAGTCAGCCATTTGGTACTATGAATTCTTTTACCTGGTGCTGCTTAAGCATGTATTGTGAATTTGTAATTCGAATTTAACAGTGCGTAACCACTGAGACACATAATGAATGAAATGCAGGACATACCAGGGAACATAACCAGGATACAATTGAGACATCATTTCTTTGTAGTGCTGCAGTGAATGCTTGTTCATATTTGCAATCAGATATCAATTTGGATAGCTCTATGGATCGATCCAAAGTCAACTCAGCCTGTTGCACAAGTTAAATTCTCCAATGCACAGAAAAAATAAATGATAACGCCTCATGGGTAGTTTAATAACACCATGCTACCAAGTTGAAGTTATACACCATCAGCAACAATGCAATTGCACAGGTGTGTCACCAAAAATAATAATCCCAGCTCCACAAAAAGTGTCTCATGCACATATTATTATTGTAATAATCGGTCATTTTTTTTTGAAGTCCCGCATCACTTAATTTTAAAGCCATCCGCCATTTCCTTAACTATATATATGACCTTATCCCTCCCCATTTTAATACCCAAACATTAAGTACCTCCAATTTATGTGAGGACCATTTTGTGTGAGAACATTTTTAGTAAGGTATTTCCTAGTTAAAATTTTCGGTGTCAAGACGTGGGCGGACTGCGAACTTCAAAATTTCAGGTATGTCTATTTTTCTTTCTTTGTGTAATTATTTAATTTTTTGTATTAGTTTTAATTTTGTAGTTTTAATTTTTGTATGCTATTTATTTTGTTAGTTGGTATATTTTGGTATATCTTTGTTAGTAATTAGCATTTTTGAATATTAAATTAGTATTTTTATAACTTTAAAGTTTTGATAGAAAAATAATAATAATAATAATAATAATAATAATAATAATAATAATAATAATAATAATAATAATAATAATAATAATAATAATAATAATAATTGTAAGGACCAAGAATTTTGAATTACATTATAAATAAAATTGAAAAACTAAATTCTAATTAAATGAGTTATTGTGTGAGTTAATTTAAACCTTTATGTGGTAATTTGATTGTTGATTATTCGGTTCATTTTAGTAAAGGAAGCCCGATTAATGAATTTATTAAATTAACGGATTAGCCTAAGATTATTTTGTGAGGAACCCTAATTAAATATTCAATTTATATTGAATATGACAAGTCTAATTGGATTATATAAATTTAATTTAAATTTATTATTTAAGTGTTCCTATAATTATTTAAATAATCTCAAACAATTAATTAAGTGAGGGATTTGTATGATGTGCTTTGTGGGTTAATATTTAATTAAGCTAGCCTAATTTATTAAGAAGTGGATGAGTTATTTTGGTAGCCCAATATTGTTGGATTATTATGACTGTGACGACCCCAAATCCGGGTTCTTTAACCCCGGGTTTGGTTCTCACTGTACAATACTTAACAATAATGAAATACATAAATTGTATTCAAACTTCGCGGAATAATACAAAAGGTTCCTTAATCAAAAGGCTACACTTCCCAAGGTCTATTACCTTAATCTTAACATTACATATCTTAAGGGAAATACAAAAGATTTACAACAGTAATTACATAACAGTAATATAAACTAGCATGCAATTACTAAAACTAAGCATTCGCTTTCCCCTTGCCTTTGTCCGATTTAGAGCTTTCGGGAATGGCTGAAATATAGTCATGATATAGCAAGAATGAGCAACTAAATGGCTCAGCAAGTTTATAAACAACAATCATACGATATATCATGATGAAGGGAAATAACTTCAAGGTTTCAACAATAGCAATTGTGAAAGATAACAAGAATCAATGTTCAATAAAAGAAGGAATTGACTCTTTACTGCTGAGTGGTCTTTAATGACCCTGAACTGCTACTAAGGTAGAACAGACATACAATATCTGACTCATTGTTAAAATAACGGGACACTTGAGGGGATCAGTCCTCTCATGTCCTATGTATATGCATCACATTTAGTTTTCTTGCGCGCTGTCGGGTCTCCGACAAATAAAAATCCCCTTTAACTAGGGTTGTTCTATCTCAGTCTTACTATAAGAATCCGCACCAGCCAATGGTTTGGATAAGCTTTTATAATATTCAACTAAATGAATTTAGCATGCATTTGTCTAGCCGAAACAATTAGCTTAGACGTTCTTAAACAGTTTGCAAAAGCACTATGTGTGAATACAATAATCAATAACGATGTGAAGAAATTTTCGATAATTAATTCACTCAAAGGTCTGTCAAATATTTACGAATGTAGATACTTGCTCAACAATAATTGAATTGCTCAAAGTAATTAAAGTTGAATAATAATTGCAACAATAAGTACAAGTTAAGGGTAGAAGACTTGCCTCGTGCGTCGTCTACGGTTAACCAACTTAATTTAATAATCCTTGAACGAACCTAACAATTAAATCAGTTTGATCTTAAATTAGTATCATATACACATTAGTATAATGACCTTTATAACTCTTACGAACCACATAATTATATAATTATGGGTATATAAACACATAGGAAACATTATCATTAATTACTTGATAATATTTCAAACACAAAGAACCTATATTAATTATTTAATATAGTTCATACACTTATATAATATTATTAACAATTTAATAATATTTTATTAGTCTTGTAGTATTATTAATTGTTTAATAATACATTATTAGTCTTCTAATATTATTAATCTTTTAATAATATTCTATCAATCACTTAACATTATTAATCCATTAATAACATTTTATTGTCCTTATAATATTATTAATTATTTAAAAATATTTTAAACATTATCTAATACTATTAATTATTTAATAATATTTTATTTAATATCTAATATTATTAATCATTTAATAATATTTTATTATCCTATTAATATTATTAATCATCTAATAATATTTTAATCATTATCTAATATTATTAATTATTTAATAATATTTTATTTATTATCTAATATTATTAATCATTTAATAATATTTTATTCATTTACTAATATTATTATTTATTTAATAATATTTTATTGACTTATTAATGTTATTACTCATTTAATAATATTTTAATCTCTTACTAATATTATCAATCATTTCATAATATTTAATTACTTATTAATATTATTAATCATGTAGTAATATTTTAATACTCTTTAGATAATACCAAAAGTTAACTTTTACATTGGGTTAACCTTAGTATTTAATTTAAACATTTAGGTAGCATTGATTTACAATTAGACTCCATATGAATTTGTTTAGTACCCAAATATATTCATTTTACACTTATTTCAACTTAATTTTTCAAAGAAAACTCGACCTGGATCGACCCGACCCGTCCCGGACCGACCCGACCCGACCCGGACTGCCCAAAAGCTGATTGGCAGTGCACTCGGGCGCAGGTGCGCCCGTCCCGAGCGCAGGTGCGCTCGGCCAGTCTGTCCGGAAGTCAACTGTTTGACTGCTCGACCCTCCAACGCTCCGACAGCCATAACTTCTTCATTTTAAAACATTTTGGGTGATTCTTGAGTCCATTCTCATCAAAATTTCCCCCTCTACAACTTCTCTTTATATCACAAATCCAAATTCCAAACTTAACTAGACTCAAAATGGCTCACAATGCGACTTAGGGTTTTAAAATCAACATCCTTTGCGGTAAAAGCTATAACTTCTTTGTTATTCATTATTTTTGAAAAGTTCAAAAAGGTTTTATCTTTAAAACTCATAGATCTAGCTTTCTAGCCATAAAAATCCACTTTCCGATTTGTACATTTCAAAATACAACCATAAACCTAGCATGCATAGTTAGGGTTTACCGGTAAAATTGTGTTATGAACTTTTCTACCATTTTTATGTATTTCTAACATACCAACACATGTTATAAACACATAGATCTATGAATATACATATATTACATAGTTAAATACATCTAGACCATCAAAACGAGTTTTGATCGGTTAAAAATAGATTTTAACCGATCAAAAGCTATCTAGACTACAAAAATGAAAGAAGAAGATGTTTAGAGCACTTTTAAACCTTTGGGTTTTGATTGCTCTTCTTCTCCTTCTACCGAAGTATGTTGTGTAGCTATTGGACATCCACCAAGGTCTTCCTCTAGCTTTTCCTCACACAAAACCCTAGTGTATCTTCCTTTTCTCTAGAAAATGCTCTCACTTTCTCTCTATTATGCTCTAGCAAATGAACCAACAAGCTTGGCTCAAGTGTGGAGTATCATATATATAGCCACCAACTAACTCCTCATTAGCTTGCTAATTCACCCATGTTGGTGAGATTATGCTTAATTATAATTACTATTGCATTGATTGACTAGTTGATAGACACATGGAATGACTAGGGTTGTTCACCAACTATGACAAGGAGTGATTTAGAAGCAACATTGCAAATCAAGCCATCCAAGTGGGTCCCTCAAAAATCTCAGCAAAATGGCTTTTCTAAGCCATTTTTTCTTTATTTTTAATGCTAAAATGTGCATATATACATCTATATATATATATATATATACATATATATATATTGACCAAAGTTTTGACTTGTATTGGACTTTACATTGGGCTTGGGAATAACTTCTATTGGGCTCATTCAATTAAATTGTTTGGGCTCAATTTAATTAACACATTGGGCTTATATTAAATAGTCTAGGTTACATTTAATTAAATCAAGCATTGGGCTTGTTTAATTAATTACATGGGCTAGTAATCAAATTAATTACATGGGCTACTAGGTTAATATCTTTAACCTAGTTTATCAACTTATTTGAATTTAAAATATAATCCAATTAGATTTGCTTAAATTAATTATACACTTTGCTTTAATCCTTTAAATAAACACACAAGCACATAAGTACATTTATTTAATTATCTAATGCACAATTAATTAATGAGAAAAATTTAAATTCATTGCTAAATATTTATTAAGTATATTTACAATGACTAATGAAATTCGTGGTCATTACAATGATCATAGATGGCGCAAATGAAATAAATTACAATCCCATTCCTTGATCCAATTGCTAAAGCTTCTAGAAAATCCATTATTTATCAATTTGACTATAAAAATAAATTAAAAATGGGACAAATTAGAGAGCATGGCTGGTGGTATGGAGGGAGTACTATGGATTCCAAATTTTTATTCAATTTATTGATTTCATTAGTGTGTGGAACACTCAACCTTTTTGGCTAGCAAATTTTGTAAAAATGTTGAAGTCTAATCTATACATATATATGTTATATGTATAGATTTATACTACTATAAATAGAAGTTAGCTCATTTGGTGGAGAGTTTGCAAAATATTTCAAGTATTCTTTATATAGTGTACTAGTGAGTTTTAGTGAGTTAACTAGGTGAGTTAAAGAAAAAGGAAGTGAGTTGTGTAGTGAGTCACTACCGAGTCAAGTCATTTTCTTCAAGGGGTGTTCTTGGATGTCATCTAAATCCATCATCTACTTTGGAAAGAAGAGAAAAGTAGCTCACAAGTAAAAGAAGTATAAAAATTTCCTTAAAAACCCTAATCTTGGTTTTCTTTTAAATTTTATGGTAGAAATATTATCTTAGATCTCTTTATGCTTAGAATCATGCTAGACATGTTTATATAGGACGTCATGTGGTTTAAATGTATAGTGGTATGGATTTATGTAGAAAAATCTAGCAAAATATTTGAAAATATTTTTACCAACGAACAAAACATAGGTTGTACGAATAAATTACACATTTTAAAATCTATAAATTATTTTTGTGATTTAATAATTTTTGGGAATATATGGATAAGTTAAGAAAAAAATTCCTTCGGAATCCCCAAAAATGTGTTAAAATGAGCAAATTATGCATTTTTGACCAAACACACCTCACTGTCCAAGTTCTTGCATGAACAATCCACTTTAAGCCAAATTCCCGAAATCAAAACTTATCCAAAAATGATGTTTGAGCCCAGAAAATTGTAGTTCGAGAAGTCACGATTCCATCAATACCTAGTAGAGGTCCATCGGAGTTATAGAACTCAAGTTATTAAGGTTTTTCTCCAAGACCCCAAAGTTTGACAAAAATCTGGAAATGATAATGTTTCTGTCGATTTTTTTTTTCATGAACCGACCGGAACTTTTCGGCGACCGGTTCACCGGAATTAAGACTGGTTCCGGCGACGGGTCCTTGACAGAAGTTGCTTGGTTTTACGTGTACTATTTTATAAAAATATTTTTGTATTTTTATCAGGTTATTTGGTAATTTTCATAATTAAAATATGATTAAACCTTGCTAACTAAAGGAAAAATGATAAATTAATATTTTTAATTTCTAAAAAATCATAAAACTGCTAATTACTTATTATTTAAGTAATATTAAATAATAAGTAAGATTAATTAATAAATTAATTATTTTTAATTGTATTTAAGGTGTAAATAGTGCACTAATTAGCTATTAATTAGTTAGTAATTAGATAAAATTACTAATAAATTATTATTAAATATTAAATATGTGATTTATGCATTTAATAATAATATAAGAAAGGTGAAGTAAATAAATAAATTATTTATTATTTAATTTATAATTAAATAGTAAATAAAGATAAATAATTAACTAATTATTATTTAATTAATATTAAATAATAATTAAAAAGAGATAAAATTTATAAATTAATTATTTATTATATAAATAATAAATAAAGATAATTAAGAAATTAATTATTATTTAATTAACATTAAATAATAATTAATTAGTTTTAATTAAGAATAAATAATAAGTAAGGGTAATTGATTAATTAATTATTATTTAATTAACATTAAATAATAATTAAATGAAGAATAAATTAATAAATTAATTATTTATTATTTATTATTTAATTAAGATTAAATAATAAGTAAGTATAATTAATTAATTAATTATTATTTAACATTAAATAATAATTAAAGATAATTAAAGTTAATAAACTAATTATTTATTATTTAATTAAGATTAAATAATAAGTAAGGATAATTAATTAATTGATTATTATTTAATTAACATTAAATAATAATTAAAGATAATTTAATTTAATAAACAAATTATTTATTATTTAATTAAGATTAAATAATAAGTAAGGATAATTAATTAATTGATTATTATTTAATTAACATTAAATAATAATTAAAGATAATTAAAGTTAATAAACTAATTATTTATTATTAAATAATAATAAATGAGGATAATTAATAAATTAATTATTATTTAATTAATATTAAATAATAAGGCAATTAAGATTAATACTTTAATTATTTATTATTTAATTAACTTTAAATAATAAATAAACATAATTAGTTATTATCTATTGTAAAATAATGACTAAAGGTAATTAATTAATTACTCTTTAACTAATATTAAATAGAAATTAAATGAAGATAAAGTTAATAAAATAAAAAGAATTTAATTCAACAATGATAGTAAGTTGTTTAAGAGTTTAATAAGTGTTTAACACTTAAGAAAAATAAAATTGATTAATTAAATCATTAATATAAGATCAATTAAATGTCTTATACGATTAATATAAAATTATATGTGTTATGTGATTAATTATTTAGTATATATAAGTGCTTAAAGTGCACGGTTATATGTTATACTAATTGATAGGTCAACGTTATTAATGTTAGGACATCAAGAGGAGTTTAAATTAAGCGAATTAGCCGTAAGTCAACAGACAGACAAATTCTTTAACCTTACTCAAATTTGTATTGAGCAAGCTTCCTAACTCTACTCAATATTATTGTGCTAATTCTTAAATCTTGAGCTTATATTATATCGCAAGTTATTCCACAATAATATTATTGCAAATCGTATATGTTATATGAATTCATATTCCATTCTTGAATTATGAATTGATTAAAGAAGAAGTCTAAGCCATTGTTCGGCTAGACCTATGTAAAATTTATTTTGAAAGCTATCCAAACCATAGTGGTACGGATTCTTAGACTGAGAAGAACAACCCATAATGGGTTATAACCAAAGTATCGAACAAACGATACAAACAGAATAAATGTTATGCATATACATATGGTACGAGAGGCTGATCCTCTCAAGTACAATTCTGACAAAGTAACCTAAGAGGGTCAATCAAGTGATTGATTTCCTCAATAGTAGTTCATGGTCCATTTGCCCACTCAACAGTTAAATAATCAATTGTCACTTCTTTATTTTGTGCATTGATTCTATTATTCATTGTTGAGCTCCTTTTATTAAATCATTCAGTTGATATTCCTATTCATTTATGACATAAATATTGTTATTCATTTAAATTGCTGAGCAAGCTAGTTGCTCATACTTGCAATGTCATAAAATATTTTGCAGCTAAACTTGAAGGATCAGGTAAAGATAAAGGAAAAGGGAAAGCAAAATCTTAATTATCTAGATAGCTGTTAGTCTATTTATATTTTGTTTAGAACTTATAAGATTGTAACGCAAACACTGATATTATTTTGTGGCTTGTGATGTTTATTTTGGTAAAGGTTGTAGACCTTAGGACTAGAAAATCATTGTAATAGACAACATATGTTTATTTATTTTTCGCATTAGTATTACATGTTGTTTAGCAGAGATTGTTTATATTATTGCGTGAGCACCAAATTTGAGGTAGTGGTACCTGAATTTGGGGGTGTCACAACAACAACAACAACAATAATAATAATAATAATAATAATAAAATATTTATTTGTAATAGAATTAAAAATGGAAAGAATATTTTTGTGAATATACTTATATGTATTTCGGAAGGAACAAGAATGCTAATATTTATTAATATATACGTTACCATGATTAGAAAATTTATGTATACATAACTTTAGGTACAATTTTGTTTAGAGCAAAAGGATTTTAGATTCGCCTAAGAGAAAGAAAATGTGTAAAACTTAATCAATTGATTAACTATTTATTTATTAATTCCTTTATTTTGTTAGTTCCGACGAAGGAAATTTAACGAGTCAATTTTGCAATGTAATTTCGAGTATTGCAATGCTTATTCTAGGTACGGATTTTGTACTCATTCAGCGATATTCCTTTGATTTTAATTTATTTATTTTGTTCTTCATTAGAATTTGGATATTATTTTAATATATTGTTTATAGTCAAATGCATATAATAGTTTTGTTATATGTTAGATATTCGCAATTTAACTTGTACTCTTTAGACTTATTAAGTATGTCTAGTATTTATTTTGATTTTGTAGAAATGTACATGCTAGTATATTTGGGAGACTTTGTGTCGATTTGTTTCTGTTTAACATGTGCGTATTAAAACCTCTTTTGTGGAATTGTGATGCATTCGTTGTGACAAGATATCTTTGTTAGATTATATCATAGGGTATACCGAGCTATAACCACCTGTGGGGGTACCACAATCATGTCTCTGGGAACTAAAGAATAACACCTTTTGTGGCTGTGTGATTAGTCCACGGCGTCTCCATTTTTGTGTTTCGGTGGGTATTTGGTGTTTTGTTGTGGGAGGTGTATGGGTCGACCCTAGCATTCTGTTCTGTTCTGCGGTCTGGTGTTGTTTGTAGTGCCGAACACACCTTTCAGATTTTGCACGCATTTGGATCTACAGTCTAACGTTTTACTTCTGTTTTGTTCTGTTTTGTTTTGAGCTCAGTATGAAAAAAACATAGCCATACAATTCAGTATTTTTTGTAGTTCAGTAGATCAGTTTCAGTTCAGTAGATCAGTTTTAGTTCAGTAGATTATGTTATTCAGTTCAGTTAATTTGTTTAATCTCAGTTTGATGCAGTTGATTTTGTTATTCAATTTTAGTTCTTATTTCTGCACTCTTTATCTGTACTGGGCATTTGACTCATGTTGTGTTTTTCTTCCAGCAGGTTTGCAAAGGGATTCAGAGGCGGGTGTGAAGAGAGTTTTCCTTTTATTTTGATATTCTACTTCCATTGTAATAACCAGGAAAATTATGAACTTAATTTTTTTTTATTTATATTCATGAGAAAATATGATATATGAAGTATGTGTGTATGTGTTTAGGTTATATGATAAAAGGTAGTAAGTTAGTTAATTTAATTTATTTGAATTAACTAAAGAATAAAAAGAAATGTAAGAAGAGCTTATGTGATAAAATAACAAAACTTGAATGCTGGCCTTGAATGACAAATACGAAGATTAATAATGAACAAGTGAATTACTTATATGAATAATGAGAAAGAAGAAATAACTGAATTATTAAAGATAACCCAATGTGGGAATAACTGTATGTATATGGATAACTGTATTATAAACCCAAGTTGATGATAAGAGGTAACTAATGAATTAAATTTAATCAAATCGAAGTACTTGCATTAATGTGTATTAGGGTTTCATTAAAACAAACCCAATAATTTGTAAGTAATAGTGTTTTGTAAGCTAACTCAATTAAATAGTCCAATAGACTTATAAATATTAAGTCTAATTGAATTATGTAATTACACTAATGTATTTATTTAATGAGCCATTGTGGTAGCCTTATATGATTTTATTAATGAACCATATATAAAATATATTGTAAGTCCACATTAATTTAAACTAGTCAAATACTTGTTTTTATGTCATATTTAGCCTAATTGATTTAATTGTTAGGAGTCCAAATGTTGATAACTTAAATGAATGATTGTAGTAGCCAAATGAATTAAATTGTGGAGCCCAAACAATTGTAATTTAAAGTCCAAATAAAATTAATTCAAAGATCCAAATTTGAGCCCAATGTATATGTATAAGTGAATATGTATACAAACATACATACATATATATATGTATGAATTAAATTGTTGAGCCCAAACAATTGTAATTTAAAGTCCAAATAAAATTAATTCAAAGATCCAAATTTGAGCCCAATGTATATGTATAAGTGAATATGTATACATATATATATATATATATATAATTATATAATTATTTAGAACATAAAAATAAAGCCAAATTAGAGTAATTATAATGCTATTCCTGAATTTTGGGCCCCACACAGATGGGAATCTGGCTTGTTTAGTGATTTTGGGTACAAAGTTGCTTAACAACTGTCCACCAACCCTAGTTATTCATATGACCATTCAAAATGTCACTCAAATGGTCATTAAAAACAATAGTAAGCAATATTATAGCCTTAATGAACTAATGTTAGTTGATTAGGAGGGCTAATGGTGAAATCCTAGAGTTATATAAATAAAGATGTCCAACACTTGTTCAAATGTTGGTTCATTTGCTCTATTCATTAAAATTTAGAGAGAGAAAGTTGTAGAGAGAAGCTAGAGCATTTGTAAGAGTTCTAGAGAAGCAAACACTTTGAGTATTACTAAGTGTGGGTGATTTTTGGTTCGTACAAGAAGATCAAGAAACAGTTTCAACCATTTTCAAGAAGAAGATTTCCGTAGAAGGTTTAAAAGTTTCTCAAACTTTAGTTATGATTTTCTTTATGTATGAGTTTAATCAAGCTTGGTTATGGAATGATCTATGTGAAGAAGATTTATGGTTAAAAATGCATGATAAGTGTTTTGATATGGTTAGTATGTGAAAAGATGGGTGAAAGATGAAGATGAATATGTTTTAAGTACAAACCCTATCTAAATGTCTAAGTTGATGATTTATGATTTGAGATGTATAAGATATTTTTATGATCTATGAGTCTTGAATGATAGGTCTATGTGTTATGAAGATAACTGGAAGCTGTCGTTAACACTCTAAAATTAATCCTTACTTTCAATCACAAACTCAGTATAATAGCAAGCAAGGGCCGAACCCACAGAGAATGATTAATTTATTTTTATGCAATGTAAACTAGATTTGGGGGTTTTAAACTAATTATAATTAACTAAATAAATAAAAGTAAATTAATAAAATTAATTAATAAATTAAAAACTTCAGTTCCTTAGTTCAGTATCCCTTTCTTTTAATCAACAGATTAATCAAGTTATTATTATCTTTTTTTTCAATTGAAATTAATAATCCTAGATAATCGACAATCGCCAAGCTACCCGAAATCCTCTTTAAATTATAAATTTAATGCAACAATCACTCACAAAAGACCCTAACTATCATACAACTAAGAACTATCAGTCTAGATTTAATATAGCAGTTGCATTAAAAATTAGAGAATTAGATTATTCCAAGCAAAAATCATAACATCGCAGATTATTTAACTTGCCATCTTGATAATCATAACAATATTCAAAAGTTTGTCCACAATTAAATATTATTAATTTCTACTTATGATCAGATAAAATATCGTTTGCTTAATATCAAATCTTAATCTAGCATATGATAAATTATTGATTAACTTAACAGGCCATTATCAAATTAATCAAACAAATATCATAAAATAATTAAAACAGATTATCAAGAATAAATCTCATGCATGAAGGAATAGATTATAAAACTCAATTAAAATATCAATTAAAAATAAGGTTCAACATCCCTTTAGAACTGAAAATAAAAACTTAGCCTGACATTCTTCAAAATAATATTCACTAGTTGAAAAGCTCTCTCCAAGAAATTAGAAGAAAGATCTCCCAAAAACTTACAATCAATAATGAGAGATTGACCCTCTATTTATAGGCTTCTAACTTGTCCAAACCCTAATAGAATTTACAATTAAAAATAAAAGAAAAATAAATTAATTATTATCCTAACCCTAGTTGGAATTAAAATCCAATTTGGAATCAAATTAATGCTCAATTCGCGAAATAATTCTGTTTTGCAGCAATAATGCGTCGCCAAACACGCCCCTAACACGCCAGTTAATCGGTCGCGTCCGTGTTGGATGACGTCAGCATGCATCTCCGCGCATTGCGCAGTTTCCTATCTGCAGTTCAATACGGCGTCGTTCCAGATCCGCGGCCCTGCATCAACAGTTTCCTCTCGCGCATTGCGCGGTCGCTAATATCTTTCTACCGAACGACATCGTTTCTTGTTCTGCTGACACAACTTCTTGTGTGCATTGCGCGGTCTGCTGTCCGAAAATTACCAAATTGCCATTGAACTTTTGCAGAATTTTTAGATTTGCCCCAAGCTTATTTTTCCTACAAAATAAAATATAAAATGAATAAAAATCATATAAAAATACTAAAAACAATAAAAACACATAATAATAAATAAAATTCCTAAAATACTAAAAATAAATAAAAACACATAAATGAAAAGAAATATAAAATTACTATAAAATTACCTAAATTAACATAAATTAACTAAAATCCTATAAAACATATTAAAACCAAAATAAGCTAAATAATTAAAATTTAAGCACACAATAAATATAAAAACTAAGTATTAGGAAATAAAAATATCGTATAATTTAACCCTATCAATAACCCAACTTGAATAATTGAAAAATATGAAGAAATGAGCAAGTTATGGTCCTTTTACTAAAAGAGGTTATTTTGAAAACCCTAGTCGATCGATCCTAAATTTTGTGTCAAAACAATTTCAAAAATACGATCGATCCATGAAATATTGTATATTATTAAGTTATGAAGCTAACAAGACCAATTTGGTGTCATTTGAATGTGTAGATTTCATTTTATGCAAGTTTGAATCAAAAGTGTCAAAATTGAAAAATCTGAAAATTTGGAAAATGTATTCTATCGAACTGCGCCGGGGCGCAGTGTTATTTTCCCAGAAAAATGATTTTTTCAGACCGAGTCAGGCCGAGTTTTAGCGATTCGGTTCAGGTAAGGTCGGGTTAAGTAAGAAAGTGTTAAAATGTTCTTAAATTAATAATATTAATATGAGATTCAATTAATGTAATTTAAATATTGTAGATATTTAATTAAATAATTAAATGAATATAATATTATTAAATAATTAATAATATTAGCAAGTGAATAAAATATTATTAAATAATTAATAATATTAATAAGTTAAAAAAATATAATTAAATGATTAATAATATTAAAAAATGATTAAAATATTATTAAATAATTAACAATATTAATTAAGGATTAAAATATTATTAAATGGTTAATAATATTAGTAAGTTAATAGAATATTATTAAATAATTAATAATATTAATAAATGATTAAAATATTATTAAATGAATAATAACACTAGAAAGTTAATAAAATATTATTAAATAATTAATAATATTAGTATAGGATTAAAATATTATTAAATGGATAATAATATTAGAAAGTTAATAAAATATTATTAAAAGATTAATAATATTAATAAAGGATTAAAATATTATTAAATGGTTAATAAAATTAGTATGTAAATAAAATATTATTAAATGGTTAATAATATTAATAAGTGAATATAATATTATTAAATGATTAATAATATTAACAAAGGATTAAAATATTATTAAAGGATTAATAATATTATTAAGAGTGTAAAATATTATTAAATGGGTAATAATATTTACAAATGATTTAAGATATTATTAGAAAGAGAAGACATTATTAAATTATTAATAATGTTAAAATGTAATTAAGATGCTATTAAATGATTAATAACATTGATAATTGAATAAAATATTATTAAAATGGTTCATAGTATTCGTAAACGATTAAAATATTTTTAAATGGATAATAATATTTGTTTGAGGATAATATATTATCAATTGTGATAATATTAGGAAATGATCGATATGTTCTTAAATGATACTTATGTGATTAAAATATCATCAATGGTTGATAATATTATTAAGTGATTAAAGGTTATGATTAAGTGTTAGATGATTTAAGTGTTGTATAATACAATTATATGATATGTTGATTTTTAGATCAATGTTGTTGAATGTTAGGTCATTCAAATGAAGTTATTTTAAGTTGAATAGCAGTAGTCAGCGGAACAGACAAGTTCTCTGAACCTTAATGTGTATTTATTTGGCAAATTATTCTAAAACTCAAACTCGTTCCATTATGCAAGTTTCATATACTTATTTTTATTAGGATAAGTATTTAGGAGTTGAAATTAGTTTCTAAATAATTATGAAATAATTATTAATAATTATTTCATATCTATATTGTTATTGATATTCGCACTTGTGTGCATTCGTATGACTATTCTCAAAATGACCTATTTAATGAGATATATCTATGCTATTTGTTTCGGCTAGATAGTGCATGTGTAATATGACTATTCTTGTTATAAACTAGTAAAAGAGGAAAATTTATGCCAATTGTTTCGGCTAGACCATGTATATATCAAGTTCATTAATCTGAATATTGTTGAAGCTAGACGAAACCACATTGTTGTGGCATGAAATCTGATGGAAATAGTTGAAATGAATAAATTATTATGAATAGATGAAACTACGGTCGGATGAAAGAATTCCGATCAAAATGAAATTGGATGGTTATAATGTGCACAATATAAACGTATAATATGTTGATCACCTAGAATACCCATATTCGGATATTACAATTGAAATATTTGTTAATATTCAAAATGAAATGACAGTCTTATGTCTACATGATATTATAAATACTCAAAACGTATGTTCACGGTCTTGTGACCTTTCAGCATAAAGAAGCAATATTGTTAAATCAATTGAAAGTTGTTATTCAAAGTTACATGTCTTCACAATTATTGTAGATTGTTGAAGTTCCTAAAGTTAATTCTTTTTTTTTTTTTCCATTCATGATATATCATTTATTGTTTATTTAAACTTGCTGAGCAAAGTAGTTGCTCACCCTTACTATATCATGAACTATTTTTCAGTTAAGCCGAGTGATCTAAAGAGTACAAAGGCAAAGGAAATGTGAATGAGTAGAAGTAATTAATTTTTATTTTTATGTTGTAAACCTTTTGTATTATAAGGTAGTTGTGATGCATTTAAGGTTAATGGAATCTGGCATTAATAATACGTTTTGTAACGAATTTATGTATATTTTTCGCTAGTTATTAAAGATTTAGTTTATTAATATTGTCAAGTAATGAATAGTGAGCACCGAACTTGAGGGTCAAGGGACCTTGATTTGGGGGCATCACAAGTTGGTATCAGAGCTTTAAGGTGGGGGAAAAACCTTAAGATTATGACCGTATAGAATATAAGAAAATTCATAAAGAGTTTAGGAGAGGGATAGTGAAAATTCACCAAGTAGGAAAAGTTATGTGTATGTAAGAAAAGACCTTATATTAGGATCGTAAGAGTATGAGGATTCAGAAGATGATCCGAAAAGAAGAAAGGAGAAAAAAGAAAAAGGATTGAGAGATACTTAATCTATGGAGTATAAATAAGAAGAGGTGACCATTTGTAAATGTGGCTAAGGTTAACTAGAAGGAGGTGATGTTTAGGTATAAATTAATGATTTTGAGGACATAGAGGATATCTTAAGAAGATTGATTTATATATATCGGTAGTAGTAAAGATGATCAGAGTAAATAGAGATGAAATGATTGGATAAATAGATAAGCTATTAAAAATAAAAGTTGAAGAGTTAAAGAATCATAGAAGAACGGGAAGATTATGGAGCTAATCATAAAAGTAGAAATTGATAAAGTGATTATGGAAAAGTAGAATGATCGTAGAAAGAGATAAGCACGATGAAGAATTACATAGGAATGATAATAGTGTATGTTGATGAGTCTGATTTTGGAAGTGTATATCTTTAGGAGTTCGACTTTAAAGAATGTGTTTTAAGGAGTACGTTTCGGAAGTTATTTTTAGAAGATCAAAAATCAGATGATTTTCTAATCTGTAAGTTGAAATATATATATGAGAATGTTGATAGAAGTTATAAAATTTTGGAAATCCTAACTTTGGAGGTAAGTATGGGATATGTTAGGTATTTAGCATGATGCTAAGAAAAGTATAGTATTAGGTAGTAATGTGAAGCATATTAAAATAATAATATTTATTAAATATGCAAGGTGATGATAGAAAAATAATGTGATAATAGCATGAACGTTTAAAAGAATGTAGAGGATCGTGGTATAACGAATAGGCTATCAAACGAATAGAGGATATGTGACTAATAAATTGTGCATGTGGATAATGCGCAAAAGAACGCTTACAATGACGTATCAATATAAATGATGGTGTACTGCGTACTAAGAGAGAACATGTTAATAGATTTTATATATTTTAAGATTGATTATATGTTGGTATTAATAGTACATGCTTAAAATCAATAGAGGGGTGGTAGTAATACTACCGTATTATGTTAAACAAAAATATCAATAGAAAGGTCTTAAGAAGGAATACCCTAGACAATAAGGAAGAAAGTTAAGGAATTAGACTAGGATTCCTTACAGACGATTGGTGAGTCTAATAGTAAACACTTTTGAGGAATGGATCAATGAATTTGGGAAATTAAGATGTAAAGAAGAAATTAAATTTTTTATAAGCAAGATTTGAAGAAGGATATCAAAGAAATGATAAAAGACATCTTACAATAAGATTTTTGAGGAGTAGAAAGAATGATAATAAGATCGTGAAAAGATCTAAAAAGATGAATTCGTAAAGAGTTATGTGCTAAAGTATGGATTAAGAGAATTCATATTAAGTTAAGAAAAAGTTAGAGGTTTGTTGATTTTAATTGAGAACTCATATTAGTAGTTGAGTTGAATATTCCTTTGTATGGGCAGAGGATTTTGCTTGGTTTGACAACCACTTAACTTCCTATAATGATAACCGTTGAAATCTTGTGTTGCATTATTTGTTATATATATGATGGGAATGTGATTCTTTCCTCATATATATATTAGATAGTTAGAGAATGTTAAGATTAGACGTGCGTTCTTAAAACTCATACGTATGGTAAGTTCATGACTCATAATAGTATGGTGTTTTCGAGCCCCTCAACATATGGACAGTCTTTGATTCGTTCTCAAATTACTTATTGCTAGGATAAGTTCTTAAACTCATAATATTATGGTAAGTTCCTGAATTCATATTGTTTGGTAAGTTCGATGAACAATACGTGGTGGAGGTTAGAAGAAGGTTATAGATAAAGATTTAAGAGTTCTTATTGATTTGAGAACATTAATAGAAATTGTGTACGACCAGTATTATTTTTCTAAATACTACTGGTAGGTTGTAATATATAGTGATGCTTTGCATCAAGAATTAGGCTATGATTTGAAAAAGCATAAGGTGGGTGATCGCATATGTGGCACCATAGTTACTAAATTCTAAAGAAAATCATTTTAAGTAAGATTAACAGAAAAGGGCGTGAGTATTTGTTGTAGACACCCAAATTTTGCACTTGTGTACTAACCCTGTCAGGAGGGCAAGATCGTCACCCAACCCGACATGCGAAAAGGAAGGTGGACCCCAACACGAAGCCACCCCAACAACTTACGGCCAAAGCCGCCACAACGAACAACGAGCATCAGGTTACTTGCGGCAAGACGAACAGTTGATCCAGAGGAGCCTGATTTGATCATAACTAATGGCCACTACGCTTACGATGTTCGGGGGTCTCGCTTCCCGGTGAGCGAGCGGCTGCCCAGCTCGCCGGTGAGCTGGCGGGGGTGGAAGGGGGCAGCGCCCCCTGGAAGCCAAGCACAAAGAGCAATTTATACATTAGGTAACCGCCTCCCGAAATAATACCGCAGAAATTGGCGAATTAAGACCGCGCGGCACGGAAATCGAGAAAAGCAAGCCGGACAGCCGTGGATGCACCTGCGGCCACCGACAAAGGGGCAGGTTCGCGGCTCGAGGGCGGCACACGACAGCCGAGGTTCGGCGCGGGCGGCCAGCGAAGTCAGCCGCAGATGCACCTGCGGCCAGCCGCAGTTGCACCTGCGGCTGCCTTCGGAACTCTATTAAGCGTCCAGATCTGCGTCCGAGAAGAAAAAAAAAGAGAGAGAAAAAATAGATTTTTAGAGAGAGAAGGAGCGCGGGAGGAGAGAGAAAGGCTCGGGTGGAGGTGTTTTGAATGATAAATTGTGGATTGTTGCTCAAGTAGTGAGGATTTCTTGTAGTCTTGGTTCAAATCTTGGAATATAAAGCTTGTCTTGGTGTATTGCAAGGTGAAATGAAGTGTTTTCTTTAATCTTTTGCTTATTTTGGTGTTGAATAGTTGTTGTTTTGATTTTGCTTAATATAGTATGTTGTAATATCATTGAGGATCCATGGATTAGGGATGTTTAGCGAGGGTTCCATTGGAACGAGACTTCCTCCTAATATCCCAATGACATCCGTATGGTGAGATGTAGTTTGTTGTGTTCATGAACGGTTTGGAATGTTGGCATTGGGATTTTGATCCATATAGCACCGTAACGAGTTTAGTATTGTTAGATTCGCCGTAGTATTGGGTTTGTGATATTTGGGTTATATAATGTGATAGCAAATGTCTAGATCTTGTTAAATTTGTTTAGTATTGGTTGTGCTGTGATAGGATGATTGTGAGCCTAGGGGGGAGGTCCCCGTGATCGAACCCCGATGATGGACGTTTCGGCATATGTAATCCTTGTATAGAGTCCATGGATGTGTATTTTGTAATATCGGGCCTTAAAACGATACCAAGTCGTGTTCGGGTTAAGGCCCCGTAATAATAATAAAATATGTGATTGTGGGTGTTTGGGGTTGTCTGGATGGCTTACATGCCCGTGGATAGCCCCGACACGTTGTGAGTGCTTGTTTTAAATAAGGCAAATAATGAAGATTTTGTAAAAAATGATCAAACTAGGATGCTAGATTCACGAGGTTTAAAAATCAAGGGTTTTGGCAAACTTTAATCCATGATTGATGAAAAGGCTTTAGTTGGTTTTGAAATGTCACAAAAAATGATTTCGTAAAATAAATGAACGTTTTAATTAAACTTTGTGCATAGGGTTAAAGAGTTCTAGAAGTTGCCTTCATTTTATTTATATTAATTGTTAGGAGGCAATGTATAGTCTCGATTCCTATTTGACAAAAGTTTAAAATTGTTTGTTTTCCAAAATGACATCTAATAAAAAGCCACTCAACGTTTTCGAATTTAAAATTAATCTTTCTTATAAAAAGCGAAGCCTTGTCATTTGGGTCAAAAGACGTTAAAACACTTTCCAGATAAAGCACATTTGCCATACAAAAGACCAAACAAAATTCACCACAAGCATTCACCTAGGCACACACGCACACACGCGCAGCTCACACATTTTTAGGATTTAAAAGGATAGGAAAACATCGAGATTGCGGTAACCGTGTTTCACGGAAGTCGGGGGGTGCCTAACACCTTCCCCTCGCTTAAGCAAGCCCCCGAACTCCATGAATCTCGGTTTGCGGACCAATTAACTCGGAGTCACATGAGCCAGCGATTACGAAAAACTAAATTCGGATGAGTTGGTACATCAATTTCAAATATACCAACTGGCGACTCTGGTCAATTGGCTCATAAAATATCGATCTTTCAAAACCCGTCGACATTAAGCCGACCCTTTTCTAAACCACATTTAATTCAAAAGGCTAAAATTGGAAAAGGGCATTTTTAATTATTAAAAAACGAAACGGCGAAATCCCGGCGTCGACAGCTGGCGACTCCGCTGGGGACCATTAGAGGGCTTAAGTCGCGTTTAAAATCTTGATGTTTTCCTATTCTTCAAAAAATCTAAAAAATGTGTGGTTGCGTTACTTTTGATTAATCTACCTTTTGTGCGTGTATGAATGAATGTGCGAGTTTTGTGATTACTTTACGAATGCTTTACCTTAATGTCATCATTTGCATACGGTGAGGTACGATGAATGTATGATAAATGTATGTTGAGCAGTTCCTCCTCCTGAGGCAAACCCGTCGGATGTGGATTACTGGACTCAAAGGGGTGCTCCCCGGCGAGGCTCAGGAAAAGCATCCACTCAGATCCAATCCAATTGAAAGATCGGATTCATTCCCTTCGAGTATGTTGCGAAGATCTGGGAACCTTCATGCCGAAAAGCCCGCGAGAGTAACTTAGGGTAGGTCAGCCTCAGATAAACCCAACGCGAGGGAAGTCTCTTCATACCCTTTTACATTTTACGCACGTAATATCATACTGTAGTCAATCCTTTTGTACCAACCACTTTTTCCAAATAAAAGTACTAACCTCTGTTTTACAGGGGCAAGCTTGGAGAGCATCGTGAATTGCACTGTGTCATTACCTTGGTTAAAATAAAAAGGACACTGACCCTGTTTTGCAGAAAAAGATTACAAAACCCAAAAATACAAAAATAATTGCTTTAGCATGCATCTGCCAATACCATGACCCGGAACTAAACTTGGTTTGTTTATTCGCAGGATTGCTCCCCAAACCCGTCTCCGATCTAAGAAAGCCAGAGAACTAGCAGTCGAGATGGCTGAAAACCCTAATCCGGACCTGGCTCCCGTATCTCGGGAAGAGTTCAACGCTGTGAGAAATCAAATGACGGAGCTGACTATGTTGCTCAAAGAGCATTTCAAACTAAAATCAGGGCCACAGCTCGAGGACCAGCCGGGGCCATCATCTCAAGAGAACATACTGACCCCAGAAACTCCAAAGGTTGAACCGGCAAAACAAATCATTATCATTCCAGAGGATGAGGTTGCCAGCACTGTCAGCAAGAAAATAAAGCAGATGGAGGAGGCCATCAAAACTATGAAGGGAATCGGGTCATATGGCAGTGTTAACTACTCCGATCTGTGCATCTTTCCGGGAACCAGATATCCAGAAAAGTTCAAACTCCCCGAATTTGAAAAGTATAACGGGTCAGGGGATCCTTACACCCATTTGAAAGTATACATCGGAGAGCTGGGGGGATATGCTGAGGACGAGTCACTGAGAATGCAACTGTTCCAGAAAAGCCTGACAGGGGAGGCTAGAACGTGGTATGCGAGATTGGACAATGCTAAGATTCACAATTGGGAGGAGCTGGCCCATACTTTCCTAACCCAATACAGCTTTCAGTCCCAGATGGCCCCGGATCGATACCAGATGACCAAAATCAGAAAACAGACCAGTGAATCCTTCAGAGACTATGCTCAGTGGTGGAGGAGGATGGCAGCCCAAGTGAACCCACCCATGAGTGAGGCAGAGATGGTAATGACCTTCATCGATATACAAGAGGCTCCTTACTATGAAAGGGTGATAGCAGGGATAGGGAAGCCTTTTGCGGAAATGATCAAGCATGGGGAGATGGCTGAGATGGGATTGAAGTCAGGAAAGATCCGAGATTTCACAGCTCTTGAAGCTGTTGCTGAGCAAATTCAGAGTGGAAACTATGACAGTTCTTCCCGGAGACCCCAGAAGAAAAAGGAAGAGGATGTGTCCCTGATACTGCAAGGACTATCTGGGAAAATAATGACCAGCCCTCCGGTCCGCATGCAAAGAAATGAGGCCCCGCGTCCGTCAAATTTCAACAATCAAAGATATGAGGGGCGCAGGAAGTTTGAAAAGCCACCAGAAAGGGAGTTCACCCCATTGGGGGATTCATTGGAACATATACTGACCCTGTTGGTGGGCCAGAAAAAGATTACCGAGCTATTGCCTCCATCAGACCCGAAAAGCAAGAGATATGACCCTAGCAAGAGATGTGCCTACCACTCGGCTTCCCCAGGGCACGACACCCAAGAATGCTGGTCACTAAAGTATAAAATCCAGAACATGATCGACAGTGGAGAGATAGTGGTAGAGCAACCGGAACCCCCAAACGTAAAGGCCAACCCTCTTCCCGAACACAATGGGGGAGGCGTGAACGTAGTGGAAAGCAGTGGGACAGAAGGTCCCTTGAAATCAATATACATAAGGAGGATAGAAGGAGAAATTGCCATGACCCATGTCCAGGAGGGAGCGCAAAACGAGCCTGTCAAGTTAGTTGGCGTGATGCGAGATACCAAAACAGAGCCTATCCGGTTATCAGCCCCAAAACCCCTTGTCATAGCCGTTAGGTCATAATTGCCGATTACCAATCTGAAAGCTGTCCCATGGAATTATGGGGGGAAAATCGACGAGGAGGCCAGTTGCGCATCAGTCAGCTCTAAGGGAAATCCATTGTATCTACCGAGGCGGGTCCTTGAGAACACGAGAAAAAAGAACGGGAAAATATCGGAGGAAAAAGCATTGGAATTTTGGGAGAAAATGAATTACGGCAAGGCGAGTGGGGTTAAAACACTGGAGGTACAGCCGCCCCTGACATCAATCTTGGATCTTGCGTTGGCATCAAATGATCATCATCAGATATTGAGCAAAGTCCTGGAAGAGGCTCATGTTCCCAAGTCAATTAGTACGGAAAGATTTGGCCACTTGGTGGGCCACCTATTGGACAGCAATGTAATATCATTTACCGACGACGACATCCCCGAAGAAGGGGGGGGGGCACCGGAGGCCGTTACACATTGCGGTTATCTCTTCCGGGTATGTGATGAACGGAGTCTTGATTGATGGTGGGTCAGCCCTTAATATTTGCCCATACAGTACTCTGGAGAAAATGAAAATCAGCCCTAAGCGCCTGCGGGCCAGCCAAGTGGTGGTGAGGGCGTTTGACGGATCAAGAAAGGACACGGTGGGAGAGATTGAGCTGCCAGTGGAGATCGGGCCTTATGCTTTTGACATTTCTTTCCAAGTACTGGATATCACGGCCAGTTACAACATGCTCTTAGGGAGGCCCTGGATTCATATGGCAGGGGCAGTTCCCTCCACCCTGCATCAGCAAATAAAATTCATCGTGGAGGGCCATTTGGTAACAATCGCCGCAGAATCTGACTGCCCCGTTCCCTCTGTAAAAGGCATGCCGGTGATCCATGTGGACGAGTCGGCCCAACCAATAAGCTATCAGGCGTTTGAAATCAGCACCCCTCAGTATAAGCAGTTGGGAGCCCCGGAGTTAAAACTTAAGATGTCCCCCGAGCTCACCTTCGTTGCCCGGGAAATGATGGCAATGAACTTCCAGCCGGGGCAAGGGCTGGGCAAGCACAACCAAGGAATCACAGAGCCCATCCAGGTACCAGTGCAGGCAGGCAAGGCAGGGCTAGGATATCAAGGAGGTATAAGGCCGAAGAACTCATATAAGAAAGTTCCCATGCGGATAACCGGAGTTCCGATACCGAGAGCCAATAGTGAACACTCCCCGAGGGTAATCAGGCCCACACCTGAAGCAGTGGGTAAGATGGAGGTTCCCCCAGTAAAAGGAGTGGCCCAGCAGTCGGATTTCTTACTGGAAATTATGGAACAGTTCGAGAAAAAGTGCCATCTCCCGGGGCAGTCAGGCCCCAATGAAAAGGGAAAGGAGAAGATAACTGAAGGCAAGCAGATCATGCCATTTATAAATTGGGCCGGGTTAGAAGTGCCCGAGGAAAGTGAAAATGAGAGCCAAAGCCAAGTTGCCGCAATCATAGAGGAGGTGCCAGATACAGAGATTCCCTCCATCACTAGCTATAAAACCGAAGTGATCCCCAGGAATTGGACCATGCAGCCAGTAGTATCCAGAAAAGGGTAAATGCAGGAGTGTCCGGGAATCTTGTCCAGTAGGGGGATCAGGGGGTTTTTAAGACAGTGTTTTTGTTTTATGTATCTGCACGTCTATTTCATACTTTTGTCATGATTATTGAAAAGGAAGTCATGTACCTAATGTTTATATATATGAAAAATATTTTTGTTTCATGTCAGGTGTACCGATTTGAGTCATTCTAGCCTAACAAACGATTTTCCAAATTTGAAAGACGATTATGATTTTGATATAGAACTGGATTTCGATTTGATGGGAATTGAGCAGGACGAAGCAGATGATGACGACGCTCCCGACGAGATCAAAGAGTGGGTCGAGGATAAACCCAAACCCAACCTAGACCAAACCATCACCATCAACATAGGAACCCCTGAAAACCCCAAAGAGCTAAAAATTGGGGCAGACTTGACTCCAGACCAGAAAGCAGAGGTAGCTGAACTTTTGAGCCGATATGAGGATGTGTTGCTTGGTCACACGAGGACATGGTCGGTTTGTCCACGGATATTGTGGTACATCGATTGCCTATCAAGGAGGGTTTCAGGCCAGTTAAGCAGAAGCTGAGAAAATTGAAACCGGAATGGAGCTTAAAAGTGAAGGAAGAGATAGTCAAGCAGTTCAAGGCTGGGATCATCATGGTGTCGACTTACCCAGAATGGCTTTCCAATATAGTCCCCGTGGCAAAGCCTGGAGGAAAGGTGAGAGTGTGCGTGGATTATAGAGATCTGAACAAGGCCAGTCTTAAGGATAACTTCCCAGTGCCTTTCATACACATCTTGGTGGATAACACAGCTCAGTATGAAATGTATTCATTTGTCGATTGTTTCGCTGGGTATCACCAGATAATGGTGGCGGAAGAGGATCGAGAAAAGACTGCCTTCATCACCCCCTGGGGCACATTTTGTTATAGACGACTTGCCTTCGGCCTCACAAATGCGGGAGCCACTTATCAGAGGGCCATGATGGCCCTATTCCATGACATGATGCACAAGGAGATAGAGGTTTACGTGGATGACATCATTGTGAAATCGAGGGCGGAATCTGACCATGTGACTCACCTTAAGAAGCTATTCGAGCGGCTCAGGAAGTATAATTTGAAGCTCAATCCAGCCAAATGTGCCTTCGGGGTTCAGTCAGGTAAACTCCTTGGATTCTTGGTGAGCAATCGAGGTATCGAACTGGATCCGGCTAAGATCAGGGCTATTGTGGATATGCCAGCTCCCCATACAGAGAAAGAGATAAGGGGATTTTTGGGGAGGATAAACTTCATCAGTCGGTTCATATCCCATCTGACCACCACCTGCGAACCAATCTTCAAACTGTTAAGGAAAGACGCCTCCCGGAAGTGGAACAGTCAATGCCAAAAGGCCTTTCAGACTATTAAGAAACAACTAACAGGAGCGCCAGTGCTGGTACCGCCAAAGGACGGGGTTCCCCTTTTCCTGTATATATCCGTGAATGATATGGCGATGGGTTGTATGCTGGGGCAGAAGAGTGAATCCGGTAAGGAGCATGCCATTTACTACCTCAGCAAGAGATTCAGCAGCTGTGAACAGAATTACACGCCGATCGAGAAAACATGTTGCGCCTTGGCCTGGGCTGCTATGAGATTACAGCATTACCTCCATGGACACACTACCTATTTGATCTCGCGAATCGACCCCTTGAAGTATATATTTGAGAGACCAATGCTGAATTGTCGATTGTCAAGGTGGCAGTTAATCCTTCAGCAATTCGACATCCTGTATGTTACCCAGAAGGCCATGAAAGGGCAGGGAATTGCAGATCAATTATCAGAGATGCCGACAGGGGGGATGGAGCCTTTAGAGACTTTCCTACCGGGTGAAGACATACTGTGGGTCCAACAGGCGAGGTGTGATGACGAAGGGCAGTTTTGGAAAATGTATTTCGACGGTGCCATGAATGCTGAAGGGGCTGGAGCTGGAGCGGTCCTGGTATCCGTTACGGGCGAGCAATACCCTGTTCTCACCAAATTAAAGTTCAGTAACTCAAACAATACGGCCGAATACGAAGGATGCATATTGGGACTGAGATTCGCCCGCAATATGGGAGTGAAAAGATTAGCCGTGTTCGGAGATTCAGAATTGGTAATCAGACAGGCGACTGGGGAATATGGCACTAAGGAACTTCGGTTACTCCCGTACCACCGGTATGTAGTCCGATTGATGCAAGAATTTGAAGACGTAGCTTTCCGACACATTCCCCGGGGGCGGAATGACTTTGCCGATGCATTGGCCACCCTGGCTTCGTTAATCCATGTGCTCAAAAGCAAAGCCACCCCACAGATTGAAATAACAGTACAAAGTGCCCCCGCTTACGAAGAATACATATCGGAGTTGTCAGAAGATGTGGCTCAACCAAATCAGCCCTGGTATCATGACATTCAGAAATACTTGAGGGATAGATCACTCCCCGACCAGGCAAACCGAACGGAAAGGCAGAGAATCCAGAAGATGGCGATGAAATTCTATTTAAGCGGAGACTCCCTGTATAAGAGGGATGTAGGCTTGGGATTATTGCAATGTGTGGACGAAACTCAAGCACAGAAAATCATGGGCGAAGTGCACGGTGGAGTATGTGGGCCGCACATGAGTGGACCAATGCTGGCCAAGAAAATTCTGAGAACAGGGCACTACTAGCTATCACTTAAGGCTGACTGTGACGATCATGTCAAGCAATGTTTCCAATGCCAAGCACACGGTAATGTGATGCATGCGCCTCCTAATAAACTGCATTGCATGACTTCCCTTTGGCCGTTCTCCATGTGGGGTATGGATGTTATCGGGCCCGTGGAGCCCAAAGCGAGCAACGACCACCGGTTCATTTTCGTCATGATTGACTATTTCACTAAATGGGTGGAGGCAGCTTCCTTCCCCAAAGTAACGCAGGAAGTTATAGTCAGTTTCATCAGGAACAATGTGATTTGCCGATACGGACAGCCTGAAATCTTGGTGTCCGACAATGCCAAGAATCTGAACAATGCCCTTATGAAAGAGTTGTGCGCCCAATTCAAGATCAAGCATCTCAATTCTGTCATTTACAGGCCCAAAATGAATGGGGCCGTGGAGGCGGCGAATAAGAATATAAAGAGAATTATGGCGAGAATGTCTGCCAATCATCGGGGATGGCCAGACTTGCTACCCCTCACACTGTTTGCATATCGGACATCAGTTCGTACGTCTACAGGGGCGACCCCTTACGCCTTGGTATATGGGATGGAGGCCGTTTTGCCAGTAGAGATGGAGATGGCATCCCTCCGAATTTTGCTCGATGCTCGGATTGACGAGGAGGATTGGATACAAAGTCGATACGACCAGTTAGCCTTAATAGATGAAAGAAGGGTGGCAGCTATATTACACGGTCAGTTGTATCAGCAACGCATCTCTCGATCGTACGACAAAAAGATACGGTCCCGAAAGTTGAAGGAAAATGATTTAGTGTTAAAGAGGGTCATGCCCTGTCAAGACGAGGCCAAAGGGAAATTCGCTCCAAGTTGGGAAGGACCCTTTGTGATCAAGAAAGTCCTATCTGGAGGGGCCCTTGTCCTACAAGAAATGGATGGCGAGGTATTTCCGCAGCCCCTGAATGCTGACTCTGTGAAATGGTTCTACGCTTAAAAAAAAAAAAAAAAAAAAAAAAAATTCCCTTCTATCTCCCTTGTAATTCGAACTACGTAGGACCTGATCTCCCGACCTTGTGGGAGTACGTAGGCAGCCATCCTGGCACGGTCCGTTCTATACAAAATAATAAATCTCGTCCCTATACCAAACCCATTTCCAGAAAACCCGAAACCTTACTTTGGACAAATACATTCAGCCGTCATGGCCCGGTCCGTTCTATACCAAAATAATAAACATTGTCCCTATACCGAAACCACTTCCCGAAAATTCCGAAATCCTATACACTCCAAAACTTACCCAAACCTAGCCACATAATTAGCCCAAAGTCCAAGACTCACTTCGATGAAATCAAAGGGGGCACGCGGCAATATCTGTGGAGTTCCAATCAAGACTTGAGGAAAGAAATAAGGCAATATATCGAAATCATAATCAGCTGGATAAAATGAGGATTCAATGAAGGGCGACGATGCATCAAAAAGGGAAATGACTAAAACCATAAATATTTCTCTATATATACAAAACATTTTGATTACAAGTCTGTCTTCTAAATAAAAGTGATGAGTCTGACATAGTCTGTGCAGGGAATAAAATCATCTACAGGTCGGAGACCAGCTGGAGCAGGATAGACAAAGTAGTCGAGGCATCATAAACCTCTGGCTCACCCGCAATCTGCTGTCCCATCATGTCAACCCGAGTCAAAAGAGCAGCAGCACTGGTAACAGTCGTAGAATGGCCCTCCATGACAACTCTGACCTGCTCGATAACACTATCTCTGGCAGAGAGGGCGGCATCACAAGCTAGTACGGCCGCATCCCGCTCCGCGTGCGCGGTATCCCTCTCAATCTCGGTGGCCCTTAAGGCAGACCGGAGCCGGGTACCCTCAATCAGTAATCCCTGAATCCGATCCGCCAAATCAAAGGAGGTGACATGTACCGAAGCAGAAACCTCCTCAACCCCAGACATGGGCGCTAATCCTGAAAGCTCCGTAGGAATGACCGCATCTGAACTGGTCTCATCAGGGAAAAGTCCTCGAGAACCACCCAATACCCCAATCGGATCAAAGTCGGTAATCTCAGAATCTCTTTGCAACCATAGCAGATAATCGGGTGTCTGACCGGGATGACTATCCCCAAAATCGGCCGAGATCCTGTGTGACCAAAGATCGTATACCCGCAGCAGCTCCCTCTCCGTCTGAGGCCATATGAGAAATCGGTAGTCAGCAGCTCCCGTAAAGAGATGGAGATCCTGCATCTGGTCAAACTGCCCCATGACAGCTAAGGGATGATAAGTCGTCACCCCCCTCAAGCCAAGGAGAGGGAGGAAATCAAAAGGTGGCACGTGAGTCAGGAAACTCTGGAAGGAGCAATAACCCGAATAGATCAGAAGATGGAAAGGCTCCTCAATGGCCGATAAGAACTCCCTCCATGAGGCTGTATCCGTGCATCGCCGGGGACGAAATGAGAACTGCATGGCCAGGCTGTGGCTGAAACAGAACCCGTGTCGACGAAACTGCCCGATGGGTCTGAGATGGCTCATGAACCATACATATAACAAGATAGAGCTTCCCCTGAATATGCGACCAGAGAATGAATGACAATATGAGGCCGACAGGTAAGTCTCTGCTAATATAATGGGAAGAATGGTATGATCCTCCTGGAGAGCCTACACCGCTACGATAACCCGCATATCCATGAGGTCGTCCCCTGCGGGCATGCACAGAGCTGATAGGACACAGGCCATCAAAACATCCACTCTCAAAGCGCCCCAGCGCTCCTCAGATACTGAAAAATCACTGGAGAATCGAGAAAAGCTATCCACCGATCCGAATCTGTCAACCAAGAAGGATAGAGGGACGAGATGGCTCGAAGAGATCACAGATAACAAAGCTGTCCTCCGCAAGCCTGTGAAAGTCAGGAACTGACGGCGCATATGGCCTGAAGTAACCCGTGCGCAGGGACCATCCACGGATAAACCGGTAAAACGAGCATACTCCTCAAGAGTGGGGGTCAGATACTCCAGCCCAAACCTGAAAAACCTGTCTGTCCGGGATCCAACAGCTGAGAATGCCATCAACAAAGCCCGGCGGCACCTGAAATGACAAAAGAGACAAGGAGTGTCCCAAAAGACCCTCTGCAATGATCCGGTCTGGGGGTATCAAACTATCCAGCCACGAACGGAACCGACTCATGATCCCTGAGGGGGTGCGGGGGCCCACGCGAACCACATCCAGGGATGACATCTGTGAAAAAACAGTATCAAAAGACTATACAGGGGTCAATTTCTTTGTCCACATATATAATAAATCGTGCATCATACAAGCTATAATAAGTAGATCATCATAAAGAAGAAATTATGCATAAAATAAAGATAATTCTGTACATAATACATGGAATGAAAAACAAATGATGACAAATAAAACAAACAGGTCCAAATACAGAGGTCCTAGCCTATCTAGATCTAGCCGACGCACTATAGGCCCTCAATAAAGGTGTCATCATCAAACTGGCTCGCATGGCCCACGTCCCCAGGAATGGAAGCCTCAGCGCCAAAGTTCAGATCAGGGCAGGAATAAGGCGGGGCAGGGGCATCCGACGAGCCGGGAGCTGCACCGAGGTCAGGTCCATACGGGTCTGCAGCGTAAGCTTCCTCTGGATCCCGGCCCAAGCTCCGAACAAAAAATGACAACTGGTCCACTCGCCGAGTCAATGAAGCAATCTGATCTGAGTGAGTGAGGGCCCGAACACACTCCATCCAGTCTGTCATCATCACAGACCCGTGAACCAGGTCTCCAAGGAAGAAGGTGGCCCGAGTCTGAGGCCCGATGGTACGAGGTCTCCACCAGACGCTAAAACTCTCACTCGTCTGCGGGCCGTCAGACAGCATATATCCATCCTCCCCGGCCGTCACTGCCTCTGGGAGATGGGAATCCATGAGCCAAAATCTCCGGGAAGGAGGAGCGAAAGGGATCCGGACCTCCCCGGAAACGCATCTGATGGCACGCTCCCCCAAATACAGCTCCCATCCACCATAAGTCAAGAAGGGAATACGACGAGTGGACAAGGCAAATTCCTGGTCCGCGGCATAACCACCGGCGAGGCCAGCCGCCAAATGATCCGCAGTGTAAGGAACCCATGTCACGTCCGCCAAAGAGACCATCTCTAACTGCAGCCGGCAGTGGGAGAAGCTATCTGACACCGGGGTCTCCGCCAAAGTGCTGTGATGCCATCGACGACCCCGGGGATAAGTCTCTGGACCGAGGGTAGTAATCGGCCGCAAGCAGGGTAGCCGCTCATAAGCCCAGAACTGATAAACAAGGAAAATGGGACGTAAGTACCAAGGACGGCAAATGAATAAAACAAATAAAGCGGCTAAATGAATGGGACTTACCAGCAGAAAAGGATAAAACCCCAGCCAGGCATCTGTCTGCCCCTCTGAGCGAAGGCGAAGGCCATGGAGGAAATAGGCGAAGGTGAAGGAACCCCAGTCATAGTCCCCGATCCGATCCACATCTCGAGTAGCGCCGACGATATTGAAATGGATGGTCGAGGAGTTGTTCCCCAGAAAACAGCCCCTCATGATAGTCAGGAATAGACGCCGGAGCAGGAAGTCACGAGCGGAGCGGTCCTCGGGAAATGGCTCGGAAAGAGCCCCTCCAATGGCATCTACAGCCAAAGCTCCGGATCGGATGCTGCGGGCCTTAAAGACCTTATCCTGAGGAGTGAACCCCAACAAGGATCGAACGGTTACAGAAGTGATGTCCGGCTCCAGAGGAACACGGGGTCCGGAGAACTCCACCCCGGTAATATAACGCCAGTCCAGAGGAGTCAACAACAGCTCGCAGTCCAGTAGATGAAGCGACTGGGTCTGGTGGAACCAGCGCTCAGACAGGGCCCTCATATAGCCCCACGGACATCGACGAGGGGCAATAGTAAAGAAATGTCTGAACCCCCAGGAGTCTACCATTCCCCTATAGTCGGGATGCAACGCGTGGTAGAGGGTGTAAATGCTGAACCAGTTACCCCGAGGCTGGGTAAACTCAGGAACCTGTGACAGCCACCGAAACAGTCAGTCCCGATAATCTCACGAGGTTGAATGAATTTAAATAATGAATATACCTCGTTAGTCGCAAGGTAGGCTGAGGGGTGACGACCGAGGTCAGGACCGAGCAGATCCGGTATCCTAGCACGGGCCCCGGGTAAGGTCCGGCGCAAGGGAGAAGGAGCCGCTGTGCCCAAGGGACCCGCCTCTGCCTCCGCTGGGGCGTCCTCATCCACATCAGGCTGAACGGGGCGAATAATAGACTCAGCCAGTCTACGGGAATGACGAGTCAGGACTGGAGCTGGAGCTGAAGAGGTCGCTCTACGACGACGGACACCCGACGCTCGGGGCACTAAGGAACCACTGGGAGCATCTGGATCCATAACTGGAACGGTATCACAAAAAAGGTACACCCTTAGCTCATTATCTTTCAAAAGTCTTATTGCATATTGCTAGAAATAATAGGGTGGCATAGCATGGTGTGAAAATAGAAAATGCATAAATAAAGTCCCTAGCGGTGCACTAAATTTCCCGAAATTTCGGCAGAGTTTCGTTTGTAAAATGGACATCCCATGCACAATCAGGCATGTTTAATCTGGTCAGGCAACCAACAAACCCAGAATGCAAGTGAAAATAATGCCTCAAATGCATAAAATGAATAAAACAAATTTTCAAAATAATGAGGCATCTCTACGAAACCTGGTATTTATCTATGCTACGGGCAACACAAATATCACATATAAGCATGCATTGATAAAATTAAAATATTCAAACAAGCAAATGAATAGTCAAATGAAAGCGAAAATCAAAGAAAAAGGAGTTAAAACGTTACCCAAAGTGCGTAGACTGATTTAATCGGAGCAGAATTTCCCAAAAGTTGCCCAAAAGACGAAAAGGTTGGGTGGGGGACGAGGAAAACCGAGAATGAGAGAAAGGAAAAGTGAGAAAGTGACCAGATCGTGAAGGGTCACGATCTGAAATAGGACCGATCCTAGCCGCAGATGCAGTTGCGGCTGGCCGCAGATGCACCTGCGGCTGGTCTCGGTGCCCTTTTGGCCTCCCTGTTCGTCACCCAGAGGCAACGTATGACTTGTCCCACGTTAGAATACAAGATTTTAGGACTGGATGACCAATTCAAAACCGACCCGTCAGATACGATACCTGACCAATTGAAAAACGACCCGTCAGATACGATACCTGACCAATTCAAAAACGACCCGTCAGGTACGATACCTGACCAATTCAAAAAACGACCCGTCAGATACGATACCTGACCAATTCAAAAACGACCCGTCAGATACGATACCTGACCAATTGAAAAACGACCCGTCAGATACGATACCTGACCAATTCAAAAACGACCCGTCAGATACGATACCTGACCAATTCAAAACCAACCCGTCAGATACGATACCTGACCAATTGAAAAACGACCCGTCAGATACGATACCTGACCAATTCAAAACCGACCCGTCAGATACGATACCTGACCAATTGAAAAACGACCCGTCAGATACGATACCTGACCAATTCAAAACCGACCCGTCAGATACGATACCTGACCAATTGAAAAACGACCCGTCAGATACGATACCTGACCAATTGAAAAATGACCCGTCAGATACGATACCTGACCAATTCAAAACCGACCCGTCGGATACGATACCTGACCAATTGAAAAACGACCCGTCAGATACGATACCTGACCAATTCAAAACCGACCCGTCAGATACGATACCTGACCAATTGAGAAACGACCCGTCAGATACGATACCTGACCAATTGAAAAACGACCCGTCAGATACGATACCTGACCAATTCAAAACCGACCCGTCAGATACGATACCTGCCAATTGAAAAACGACCCGTCAGATACGATACCTGACCAATTGAAAAACGACCCGTCAGATACGATACCTGACCAATTCAAAACCGACCCGTCGGATACGATACCTGACCAATTGAAAAACGACCCGTCAGATACGATACCTGACCAATTGAAAAACGACCCGTCAGATACGATACCTGACCAATTGAAAAACGACCCGTCAGATACGATACCTGACCAATTCAAAACCGACCCGTCGGATACGATACCTGACCAATTGAAAAACGACCCGTCAGATATGATACCTGACCAATTCAAAACCGACCCGTCAGATACGATACCTGACCAATTCAAAACCGACCCCTCAGATACGATACCTGACCAATTCAAAAACGACCCGTCAGATACGATACCTGACCAGTTCAAAACTGACCCGTCAGATACGATACCTGACCAATTCAAAAACGACCCGTCAGATATGATACCTGACCAACTCAAAACCGGCCCATCAGATACGATACCTGACCAATTTCAAAAACGACCAGCCAGATGCGATACCTGGCCTTTCAAAAATAACCCGCCGGAGATGAGACCCGGGCAGTGTTCGTTCGTAACCTTGAAAAATGACCTCTACATGAGCATATTAAATGTGACATCGCGTCATCTTAACGTACGTGCGACACCGCTAAATGTATATTTGGCATTTTCATGCATCGGGCGCCTACTTCTTTATCATGTTCATTCATATTTCATTCCATAAACATGATAAAGAGCGGCAGCTGTAGACACCCAAATTTTGCACTTGTGTACTAACCCTGTCAGGAGGGCAAGATCGTCACCCGACCCGACATGCGAAAAGGAAGGTGGACCCCAACACGAAGCCACCCCAACAACTTACGGCCAAAGCCGCCACAACGAACAACGAGCATCAGGTTACTTGCGGCAAGACGAACAGTTGATCCAGATGAGCCTGATTTGATCATAACTAATGGCCACTACGCTTACGATGTTCGGGGGTCTCGCTCCCCGGTGAGCGAGCGGCTGCCCAGCTCGCCGGTGAGCTGGCGGGGGTGGAAGGGGGCAGCGCCCCCTGGAAGCCCAGCACAAAGAGCAATTTATACATTAGGTAACCGCCTCCCGAAATAATACCGCAGAAATTGGCGAATTAAGACCGCGCGGCACGAAAATCGAGAAAAGCAAGCCGGACAGCCGCGGATGCACCTGCGGCCACCGACAAAGGGGCAGGTTCGCGGCTCGAGGGCGGCACACGACAGCCGAGGTTCGGCGCGGGCGGCCAGCGAAGTCAGCCGCAGATGCACCTGCGGCCAGCCGCAGTTGCACCTGCGGCTGCCTTCGGAACTCTATTAAGCGTCCAGATCTGCGTCCGAGAAGAAAAAAAAAGAGAGAGAAAAAATAGATTTTTAGAGAGAGAAGGAGCGCGGGAGGAGAGAGAAAGGCTCGGGTGGAGGTGTTTTGAATGATAAATTGTGGATTGTTGCTCAAGTAGTGAGGATTTCTTGTAGTCTTGGTTCAAATCTTGGAATATAAAGCTTGTCTTGGTGTATTGCAAGGTGAAATGAAGTGTTTTCTTTAATCTTTTGCTTATTTTGGTGTTGAATAGTTGTTGTTTTGATTTTGCTTAATATAGTATGTTGTAATATCATTGAGGATCCATGGATTAGGGATGTTTAGCGAGGGTTCCATTGGAACGAGACTTCCTCCTAATATCCCAATGACATCCGTATGGTGAGATGTAGTTTGTTGTGTTCATGAACGGTTTGGAATGTTGGCATTGGGATTTTGATCCATATAGCACCGTAACGAGTTTAGTATTGTTAGATTCGCCGTAGTATTGGGTTTGTGATATTTGGGTTATATAATTTGATAGCAAATGTCTAGATCTTGTTAAATTTGTTTAGTATTGGTTGTGCTGTGATAGGATGATTGTGAGCCTAGGGGGGAGGTCCCCGTGATCGAACCCCGATGATGGACGTTTCGGCATATGTAATCCTTGTATAGAGTCCATGGATGTGTATTTTGTAATATCGGGCCTTAAAACGATACCAAGTCGTGTTCGGGTTAAGGCCCCGTAATAATAATAAAATATGTGATTGTGGGTGTTTGGGGTTGTCTGGATGGCTTACATGCCCGTGGATAGCCCCGACACGTTGTGAGTGCTTGTTTTAATTTACGACACAAAAAATGGTTTTTAAATAAGGCAAATAATGAAGATTTTGTAAAAAATGATCAAACTAGGATGCTAGATTCACGAGGTTTAAAAATCAAGGGTTTTGGCAAACTTTAATCCATGATTGATGAAAAGGCTTTAGTTGGTTTTGAAATGTCACAAAAAATGATTTCGTAAAATAAATGAACGTTTTAATTAAACTTTGTGCATAGGGTTAAAGAGTTCTAGAAGTTGCCTTCATTTTATTTATATTAATTGTTAGGAGGCAATGTATAGTCTCGATTCCTATTTGACAAAAGTTTAAAATTGTTTGTTTTCCAAAATGACATCTAATAAAAAGCCACTCAACGTTTTCGAATTTAAAATCAATCTTTCTTATAAAAAGCGAAGCCTTGTCATTTGGGTCAAAAGACGTTAAAACACTTTCCAGATAAAGCACATTTGCCATACAAAAGACCAAACAAAATTCACCACAAGCATTCACCTAGGCACACACGCACACACGCGCAGCTCACACATTTTTAGGATTTAAAAGGATAGGAAAACATCGAGATTGCGGTAACCGTGTTTCACGGAAGTCGGGGGGTGCCTAACACCTTCCCCTCGCTTAAGCAAGCCCCCGAACTCCATGAATCTCGGTTTGCGGACCAATTAACTCGGAGTCACATGAGCCAGCGATTACGAAAAACTAAATTCGGATGAGTTGGTACATCAATTTCAAATATACCAACTGGCGACTCTGGTCAATTGGCTCATAAAATATCGATCTTTCAAAACCCGTCGACATTAAGCCGACCCTTTTCTAAACCACATTTAATTCAAAAGGCTAAAATTGGAAAAGGGCATTTTTAATTATTAAAAAACGAAACGGCGAAATCCCAGCGTCGACATTTGTTTTAAAGATACGAAAATTTCAGAGAGAAGAAGAAATGAATAAGCTAATAAACAACATGAGAAATTGTTGAGAGTATGGAGATACGTTGCTGGATATGAATAAGCTTAATGAAGGATATATTGAGGACTAAATGACAAGGTTTAGCATGGTAGTAAATTTTACTAGATGAAGAGAAATTAAAGGAGAATAGTGATACACTGCTCAAAAATCAAGTACGTGTAAGGAACATAAGAGGAAAATGACATTCGAGTTATTAAGTTCCTTGGTAAGAAATGTAAAATATGTTGTATAAAAGGAAGAAGAAGTGTATAAAAGGATTAAGAGACATCATGTATTTACAAATTCCAACTCTAGGAGTATGTAGGTTATGTGGTTAGGTTAAGTCCCGACTTTTGTGGTCTTTATGGGTATGATCGTTTATTTATGTATGTTTCACAATGTAATGGTCTAAGACATTATTGTTTTGTGTATAAATATAAATGCGTTATGTTTATATGCTTTAAGGTGATTAATGTGAGCATTAAATATTAAATGCTATAAGAATGAATGTAATAAATAAAAAGTAAGATAATAACGTAAGTTTTATCTTAAAAACAGACAATGCCGTCGCGTAGACAACCCCGAAATCGGAGAACGGAAGAATCAGTTAATAATGAAGGAGGTCAAGTAGACCCGATGCAAACTTTTGTTAATATGTTAGCAGAAGTATTACAAAATCGAACTCTAACAGCAGAAAGTCCGCCTAAGAACCAATTGGCAAAATTTAAAGATTTTAAAATAATAGGACCACTGGAGTTCCGAGGAATAACAGATCTGATCAAAGCTCAGACATGGATGGAAGAGATGGAGAAAGTATTTGAAGTTGCACGTGTTACAGAGGAACAAAAGACATCATTTTTCACCTTCATGATGAAGGAAAAGGCTAATTATTGGTGGAAGGTTAACAAAAGTCGAGCAAGAGAAGGAATTGCTACGTGGACTCGTTTCAAGGAATTATTCTTGGAAAAATATTTGCCAAATAGTACATAAATAAGAATGGAAGTGAAATTTTTGGAACTCAAACAAGAAAATATGACAGTAGCAGAATATGCCATCAAGTTCAATGAACTAGCATGATTTTCTCCACATCAAGTGGACATAGAGGAACGAAAGGAAATGCAAGGATTAAATCCATGGATCTATAGTAAATTTTTAGTTCTTCATAATAACATGTTTTTAACAATGTTAGAGAAGGTAGTCATAGCGAAAGGAGGAAGTGAAGCTTTGTCAAAATATAATCAAGAGAGAAAAGGTAAGATGAGTGAAGAAGAAAATAGAAAAGGTAGTAGCGGAGGTAGTAACACGCAGAAATGAAAGTGGAACCATAGAAATAGTGAGGATGGTAAAGGAAAAATCAAGCAAAAGATAGAAACTTGTGAAAGATGTTGAAAGAACCACTTGGGAGTGTGTCTAAAAGGAACAAATAATTGTTATAGGTGTGGGGAGCAAGGACATGTTGCTTCGAACTGTCCTGATCCAAGGAAGAATAAAAAGTGTTTTAATTGTGGAGGAATGGATTATATATTTAAGGACTGCCCGAAGAAGGAAAGTAAGGCGGGAAGCAGAATTAAGGGAAGTAATATCAAGGAAGTCAAGAGACATGGTGACATGTACTATTCCGATCAATAATATAATTGTTTAGGTATTAGTTGATTTGGGTACTATCTGTCTGATGATTTCACTAAATGATTGGAATTATTTAGAAAAGAAAATAAGTACCTTAATAATATAGAGGTCGCAAGGAATTGAATAACACCTGTCTAGTATTAAATCGAAAGATTGTGTAAGAAAGATGAAGCGTAAGTTGTCCGTAGAATTAATTTAGATATTCGAGACAAAAATACAAGAAAAGAACATATTATAAGAAATTTTAAGTAACTTTGTAGCGGTGATTCTGGGGACAAAATACTTATAAGGAGGGATGAATGTAATAACCAGAAAAATTATGAACTTAAATTTATTTTTTTATTTATATTCATGGAGAAATATGATGTATGAAGTGTGTGTGTATGTGTTTAGGTTGTATGATGAGAGGTAGTAAGTTAGTTAATTTAATTTATTTGAATTAACTAAAGAATAAAAAGAAATGTAAGAAGAGTTTATATGATGAGATCACAAAGCTTGAATGTTAGGCTTGAATGACAAATACGAAGAATAATAATAGACAAGTGAATTACTTGTATGAATAATGAGAAAGAAGAAATAAGTGAATTATTAAAGATAACCCAATGTGAGAATAACTGTATGTGTATAAGTAACTATATTATAAACCCAAGTTGATGATAAGAGGTAACTAATGAATTAAATTTAATCAAGTCAAAGTACTTGTATTAATGTGTATTAGGGTTTCATTAAAACAGACTCAATAATTTGTAAGTAATAGTGTTTTGTAAGCTAACTCAATTAAGTAGTCCAATGGATTTATAAATAACAAGTCTAATTGAATTATATAATTAAACTAACGTATTTATTTAATGAGCCATTGTGGTAGCCTTATATGATCTAATTAATGAACTATATATAAAATATATGGCGAGTCCACATTAATTTAAACTAACCAAATACTTTTTTTTATTTTTATTTCAAGTGTCATAGTTAGTCTAATTGAGTTAATTGTTGGGAGCCCAAATGTTGATGACTTAAATGAATGAATGTAGTAGCCAGATGAATTAAATTATTGAGCCCAAACAATTGTAATTCAAAGTCCAAATAAAATTAATTCAAAGATCCAAAGTGGAGCCCAATTTGCATGTATAGGTGAATATGTATACATATATTGTCATGCTTATATAATTATATAGGACATAAAAATAAAGCCACATTGGAGTTATTATAATGCTATTCCCGAATTTTGGGCCCCACACAGATGGGAAGCTTGCTTGTTTGGTGATTTTGGTACAAAGTTGCTTAACAACTCCCCACCAACCCTAGTCATTCATATGGTCATTCAAAATGTCACTCAAATGGTCATTCAATATAATAGTAAGCAAGATTAGAGTCTTAATGAACTAATGTTAGTTGATTAGGAGGGCTAATGGTGAAATCCTAGAGTTCTATAAATAAAGATGTCCAACAATTGTGCAAATGTTGTTTCATTTGCTCCATTCACTAAAATTTAGAGAGAGAAAGTTGTAGAGAGAAGCTAAAGCATTTGTGAGAGTTTTAGAGAAGCAAACACTTTGAGTGTTACTAAGTGTGAGTGATTTTTGGTCAATACAAGAAGATTAAGAAGATTTTCATAGAAGGTTTAAAAGTTTCTTAAACTTTAGTTATGATTTTCTTTATGTATGAGTTTAATCAAGCTTGGTTATGGAATGATCTATGTGAAGAAGATTTATGGTTAAAAATGCATGATAAGTGTTTTGATATGGTTAGTATGTGAAAAGATGGGTGAAAGATGAAGATGAATATGTTTAGTAAAATTCCTAGCTAAATGTCTAGGTTGATGATTTATGATTTGAAATGTGTACGAAATTTTTATGATCTATGAGTCTTGAATGATAGGTCTATGTGTTATGAAGATAACCCAACTTGAACGATTGAAAAATATGAAGAAATGAGCAAGTTATGGTCTTTTTACTAAAAGATGTCATTTTGGAAAACCTAGTCGATCGATCCTAAATTTTGTGTTAAAAGCGATTTCAAAAATATGATCGATCCATAAAATATTATAGATTATTAAATTACGAAACTAACAAGACCAATTTGGTGTCATTTGGATGTATAGATTTTATTTTATGCAAGTTTGAATCAAAAGTGTCAAAATTAAAAAATCTGAAAATTTTGAAAATTTATTCTATTGGACTGCACCGGGGCGTAGTGTTTAGTACAAAACACTGTGCCAGAGCGTAGTGCAATTTTTCCAGAAAAATAATTTTTCCAGACCGGGTTTTGGCTGTTTGGGTCGGGTCGGGTCAAAAAGTGTTAAAATGTTCTAAAATTAATAATATTAATATGGGATTCAATTAATATAATTTAAATATTATAGATGTTTAATTAAATAAGTAAATGAATATAGTATTATTAATTTATTAATAATAATAGTAAGTGAATAAAATATTATTAAATAATTAATAATATTAATAAATGAATAAAATATTATTAAATGGTTAATAATATATAATAAGTGAATAAAATATTATTGAATGGTTAATAATATTAGTAAGTTATTAAAATATTATTATATGATTAATAATATTAAGAAATAATTGAAATATTCTTAAATGGTTAATAATATTAATAAGTGAATAAAATATTATTGAATAATTAATAATATTAATTAAAGATTAAAATATAATTAAATGGATAATAATATTATTAAGTTAATAGAATATTATTAAATGATTAATAATATTAATAAATTATTAAAATATTATTAAATGAATAATAATATTAGAGGTTAATAAAATATTATTAAATAATTAATAATATTAGAAAGTTAATAAAATATTATTAAATGATTAAATTAATAAAGGATTAAAAATTTATTAAATGGTTAATAATATTAGTATGTGAATAAAATATTATTAAATGGTGAATAATATTAATAAGTGAATATAATATTATTAAATGATTAATAATATTAAAAAAGAATTAAAATATTATTAAAGGGTTAATAATATTATTAAGAGTGTGAAATATTATGAAATGGGTAATAATATTTATAAATGATTTAAGATATTATTTAATAAATAATATTATTAGAAAGAGCAAGACATTATTAAATTATTAATAATGTTAATATATGATTAAGATGTGATTAAATGATTAATAACATTTATGACTAAATAAAATATTATTAAAATGGTTCATAGTATTCGTAAATGATTAAAATATTATTAAATGGATAATAATATTTGTTTGATGATAATATATTATCATTGGTGATAATATTAGGAAATGATCGATATGTTCTTAAATGATAGTTATGTGTTTAAATATTATCAATGGTTGATAATATTATTAAGTGATTAAATGTTATGATTAAGTGTTATATGATTTAAGTGTTGTATAATACAATTATATGATATGCTGATTTGTATATCAATGTTAATGTTAGGTCATTTAAAGGAAGTTATTTTAAGTTGAATAGCAGTAGTCACCGGAACAGACAAGTTCTCTGAACCTTAATGTGTATTTATTTGGCAAATTATTCCAAAACTCAAGCTCGTTCCATTATGCAAGTTTCATATACTTATTTTTATTAGGATAAGTATTTAGAAGCTGAAATTAGTTTCGAAATACCTTATGAAATAATTATTAATAATTATTTCATATCTATATTGTTATTGATATTCGCATTTACGTACATTCGTATGACTATTCTCAAAATAAACTATGTAATGGGATATATCTATGCTATTTGTTTCGGCTAGATAGTGCATGTGTAATATGACTGTTCTTGTTATAAACTAGTAAAAGAGGAAATCCTATGCCAATTGTTTCGGCTATACCATGTATGTATTAAATTCGTTAATCTGAATATTGTTGAAACTAGATCAAACCACATTGTTGTGGTATGAAATCTGATGGAAAAAGTTGAAATGAACAAATTATTATGAATAGATGAAACTACGGTCGGATGAAAGAATTTCGGTCAAAACGAAATTGGATGGTTATAATGTGCACAATATAAACGTACAATAGGTTGATCACCTAGAATACCAATATTTGGATATTACAATTGAAATGGTTGTTAATATTTAAAACGAAATGACAGTCTTATGTCTACAGGGTATTATAAATATTCAAAACGTATGTTCACGGTCTTGTGACCTTTCAGCATGAAGAAACAGTATTGTTAAATCAATTGAAAGTTGTTATTCAAAGTTACATGTCTTCACAATTATTGTAGATTGTTGAAGTTTCTAAAGTTAATTTTTTTTTTTCTTCCATTTATGATATATCATTTATTGTTTATTTAAACTTGTTGAGCAAAGTAGTTGCTCACCCTTGCTATATCATGAACTATTTTTCAGTTAAGCTGAGTGATCTAAAGAGTACAAAGACAAAGGAAATGTGAATGAGTAGAAGTAATTAATTTTTATTTTTATGTTATAAACCTTTTGTATTATAAGGTAGTTGCGATGCATTTAAGGTTAGTAGAATCTGGGATTAATAATACGTTTTGTAACAAATTTATGTATATTTTTTTGAAAGTTATTGAAGATTTATTTATTAATGTTTGTCAAGTGATGAATAGTGAGCATCAAACCCGAGGTTCGAGGGACCCGGATTTGGAGGCGTCACATTCATATTTATCCCTAAATATTGTGCGTATTTAGTTTAGTAGTTTTGACATAATAATGAACTCAGGAAATTAACTTTGTGGATATTGTGTTATTTTATACTATTATCAATAAAAATAGGACTCATTGTAGAACCAATTATTTTGAAAATGGTACTCTTTGTGAAGCATAGGGGTAACAATAACAGTGCTATATAAAAAATGGCAAAACAAAAGCCGTACTGCATACTATGAGACCTTCCGATGGTCCATTACTCAATTGAGTAGCTAATGAATTGAAAGCGTCTGAGTTTGCACCAGCAGCCAATTCTCCACTTAAAGTTCGAGTGATTGACAGAGCTGAACTAATAAGTTACTGCTTGCGATTTACAATCATATATAAGTTAAAAATAATATGCTTGCAGTTGGTACCATATGAACAGCAGGCATATGAAATATACTAAAATAACACTCGCTGAGAAGTAAAATAAATACGTGTGAGACGAACACTGGTAGAGAAGAAATAAGGTACATCAAGATTAAACGTGTTTGAAGGTTTTATGTCAAGTTATCGATGTAGATTTGTGCAAATAACTTTGTACAAAAGTTACTGAGCTGTTTCAGTAATATCAAGAACATATGTGTACAATAACAAACACATACTGTTCTTAGAAATATAAATCAATTGTATCTTTCACAACTTGAGAAGAAAATGGAACTAAGTATCATGTCAAGGATTCTTTCTTTCTTATCTTTTCTATTTTTTTTTTTTTGGCAGTCACTACCCTTAAGGCACGCAATTTGGTGTTGGTGACCCGATACCAAAGATCTTATGCAGAGTTTCGAACGCCTGACAATTACCTACTAAAGGCATTATCAAGAAGCTCGCACCACTTGAGCTACCCTTGGGGTTCAAGGAGTCATAACAGATTTGTGATTACAGTCCGTAAAAACAAGAGAATGAATAACATAAAATCTGCTCCATATCACAAGTATCATGTTGAGTGCACACCTTCAAAGCAACAGCTAAGGGTGAATCTGCTGCCTAAAACTTCTGGTGAGCAATAGTTCTATCTTTTAGAAGCTCTTGAAATTTAGCATTAACTTGGGCAAACAAAGCTTTCCACGATGCTTCGACCCCAGGAATAAATGAATCCTGAAAGGCAAACCTGAAAATGTCCTGTGAGTATAAATTCCAATCTGCTATTATCATAATGGAAGTTCCGTGAAAGCTTAGGAAGACATGAAGATCCATGTGCTTGAAGAGACAAATAAGTGAACATAAAAATCATTGAAGTAGTTCAAGCTAAGAATACTCTAACACTATAAAATTAATGTATTTATTGGGGAAAGCAATTTACACAGGTGCAGAACAGTGTCATGGTTGCATCTTAGAGTTATGCGAGAACAGACTTAACCTCTTTCGTGTTCCCTCCTTAGGTTTAAATAAGCAATGTATTTGGATACCGCTGGTTCAACTTTGATCTGCTGTAACCAAGTATCATTCCTCTAAATTTCCTTTGCTTTTAAGTATATTCTACCAATTTGCAACTGTTATTTAGAGCAGGGACGGATTCAGGAATTTTTTTCAGCCAGGGCAAAGCTTTACTAATATCATTCATGAAAAGAAAAACATACAAATTACAATTGTCCACGGCGAGTTTTCATTTCGTGAAAACATCGTACTATGGTTTCGTTATTAACACAAACAAAAATATCTTTTTCAATATAAACAATCAAGCTATCACTCAACCACCGATCTCCCATTTTATTTCAAAGTGGACTTTTGATGATCTTCATAGCGGAAAATGCTCTCTCAACTGAAGCAGTTGCCACCGGTAATACTAAAGCTAATGTAACAAGCTTATAAACATGATTATATGCTCTATGTTTTCCCGTCTCCACCAATTTTTTTGCAAGACTACCAATTCCTTGTAATTGAGAGAACTCACCACTCCTATGCATATCCCAAACATAAATCGCAAGTTGATCTTCAAGTTCCAAAATGTCTCTCCTAGAGAAGTCTTGAGGATAAAAATTGGCAAACTTAACAAGCTTTTGTTTGTCAAAAGCTCAAAATGAATCATTCGGGCTCAAACATGCCATACAAATAAGCAACTCAGAATTTACCTTATTGAAGCGATGATTCAACTCTTGAAGTACTTTATCAATCACGGCCATGAAATAGTTCACACGATAATGATGGAGGTTTGTCACGACGTGAGCTCTACGTCTTGATCTCCCTCGAGGTACAAATGATGCATCCATTAAAGGAACCATAATATCATGTTCCCCACAAAAACTAGAAACTTGATCAAGCAAATCATCAAATCCATTATCCCTAATGTGTTGTAGTTCTTCCTTAGAAGTTTGGACTAAATGCATTGCATTGACAAGATCTTGATATTTCCTTTGTAATGCTTGTGACAAACAATTTGTAACTCCCAAAATAGATCTCATCAAAAATAGAGGGAAGACAAACTCAAAAGTTTAGATATCTTCCAATGACTTATTTGCTTCACCCAAATTATCAATGTAATCATCATCAACAATCAATTTAAGAACTTTCACCATGGATTTGAACATTGAAATGCTACTAAGCAAAGTACCATAATGTGATCCCCAACGTGTATCACCAGGTCGCTTAATACTAGTTTCTTGATTTAAGCCTTTCCCCGTTACAATACAATCATTTTCAAGAGCATCTGAAAGTTCCTTTTTGTAATTGATCTCTAAGTGCATCTCGTCGCTTACACGATGCTCCAACAATATTGACCACCATATTAACCGATAAGAAAAAAGTAACAATCTAAAGATTTCCCTTTGCCACGGCCACAAGTGCTAATTGAAGTTGATGTGCAAAACAATGAACATAAAATGCACATGGATGTTCTCTTAAAATAATGCTCTTAAGACCATTGAACTCACCTTTCATATTGCTAGCCCCATCACAACCTTGACCGCGTAGCATAGACATGCTCAAGCTTAATGTAGAAAATAATGATCAACAACCTTCTTTAGTGACTCTGAAGTGGTGTCATTAACATTTTGGACTCCCATAAACTTTTCAATTACTTGCCCATGGTTATCTACATAACGAAGCACTACCGCCATTTGCTCCTTTATGGAGATATCACGAGATTCATCAACCATTATAGAAAAGAATTTGTTCTTCATATCCTCTGTTATAACTTTAATAGTTTCAACGGCACATGCATTAACAAGATCTTTTTGTATTGAAGGAGCCACTAACTTGCAATTCCCGGGAGCATTTTTCAACACTACTGCCTCAATTTTCTCAGAATGATCAACAAGAAAACACAAGAGCTCAAGATAATTTCCTTTGTTGCTTGAATCCAATGGTTCATCGTTGCCACGAAAAGGAAGACCTTGTCGTAACAAAAATCTAGTTCAATTAATTGATGCATTCAAGCAAGCGCGATACTTGTCACGAGTTTGGTCTCAATGTTTCATCACAGTTGTTCGGAGATGTTGCTCTTGATTCATAAGATCATCACAAGCTTGTCTTGCTTGATTATGAGGACTACTAACCAATCCAATATGTTCTCGTGTCCTTATGCTTCCAATCTTTAAAACCTTGACTAGTAAATGCATCACTCCCATGCTTATAAAATTTAGCCTTAAGTAAATAGCAATAACTGCAAAATGCGGCATCTTTTTCTATGCTACACTCCAACCAATCATACTTATCAAACCACCTCGGGATATGATAGGGTTAAATTATATGATATTTTTATTCCCTAATACTTAGTTTTTATAATTATTGTGTGCTTAAATGTTTAATTATTTAGTTTATTTTGATTTTAATAGGTTTTATAGGATTTTAGTTAATTTAGGTAATTTTATAGTAATTTTATTTTTATTTTTATTTTTATTTATGTGTTTTTATTTATTTTTAGTGTTTTAGGTGTTTTATTTATTATTATGTGTTTTTAGGATTTTTATATTATTTTTAATTATTTTATATCTTATTTTGTAGGAATTTATTAAAAGTTGGATGGCATTATGGTAATTTTAGAAGGAAGCAGCACGGAGGGGCAAAACGGTAAATACGACAATAGTGGCTTCCGTGCAATGCGCGCGCTGGCAAAAAGTTAGCAGCATCTGGGACGACGTCGTTTGGCCAAGCAGTAAAAGAAAAAAAATAAAAGTCGCACAACGCGCGGGCGGTGCTGCTCACGTCACAGGCGCGTTACAGGCGTGTTGACCGGTCAAAGCTGGCTTAGGACGCGTTTGGCAATGTGGGAATTGCTGCAGAACGGGATTTTTTGGGAATTTTGCTACTTTTTGATTCCAAATTGGATTTTAATTCCAATTAGGGTTAGGATAATAATTATTTTTCTTTTTCTTTTATTTTTATTTGTATTTTAAATCCTATTAGGGTTTGGAAAGTGTAATTCCTACTAGGGTTAGGAGGATTTTAAAGCCTATAAATAGAGGGCTTGACACACATTGTAAAATATAACTTTTCTTAGAATAAAAATTCTCTCTTCTATTCTTTAGTGTTCTCTACAATTATGAGTAGTTAATTTATTTTTCTTGGTTTAAGTGATTGAAGCCATCAAGATTTATACAATGTGAGATCTAATTTATTATAATTGTTCAATTTATATTTTGAATATTGAATATTTCTCTGTGCTTAATTTTATGATTAGTTTGTTTAATTGCTAGGAGGCCTACTAGTTTATTATTCATATTAATCTACTGCTATTTGTGAAACAACTAAGTTTAATAATTGTTTTGCAGATCAAAATATTATTTTATCTTAGGAAGAATATTCATCTAAATTAAATGCAAACATGTGGCTTGTGTTGTTTAGTTCAACGATCTCTCTAATTCTTAAAGTTGCTATTAAATTAAATCTTTAGCACGTGCCGGAGGTTGTTTAGTAGTAAGGGTATTTAGACCACGTGACTCTACTTATCTAAAATTAAGGAGGGAGGAGAAAAATTATTTTACCTGCGTGTAGTTCTTTCTACGGTGAATGTTCAAGATATAAATTGAGTTATTCTTGCATCAATGATCAGTTGTAAATTCTTGATGATGGATATTAACTTAAACCAAGGCTTTTTCTTCTTATTTATTTCTTGCATATTTATTTTAGTTAATTTTATTTAAATTATTTCTTTAATTAACCCCCCCCCCCCCCCAATTTTAGTTTACGAAAACATAAGATTAAATTAATCATTCTCTGTGAGATCGACTCTTACTTGCACTACTACATATTTATTTTTCAAGAGTAAGATTTTATTTTTGGGTACTTGCGACATCACACCAGGATAAATCGTCTCTTATTGGTTTGTGGGAAATTGTGATCTCTTGGTTGACAAGGACCCTTTTGTAGATATGCTCTTTGAATTTCATCTTGAAAATTAGGATCATAACCTAATATTAGAGGTCGAAGTCTAAGGTCCGCAGGAAGATTTGCCAAGATTCCATCTAACTTAATTCTCTTCGAGCTACTCAGATTAATAGGACTACCCGGATTAGTTGAACTACTCGAATTGTCACAACTCGGCCCCTTTGGCCTTTTAGGAAAGTATTTCTCCATGTGAATTAACCGATAAACCTATAAACCCCTATCAATTAATAAATAAATTCAAGTTAATAATCAATCTTATTTCTTAAACATTACAATTTTACAAAACTCACAAGTCACATACAACAGTTTATACTGGCCTTACTCTTTTTTCATTTTTGACAAGCATGGTTTATACTGGCTATAAGAGGCTTATAACGCATACCAAAACAAGAAAAAACTTTTTTTAGTTCTAAATAAGGGATATATGAATCATATGGCCTAAACAGTAGATACTAAAATAAGTTATCACAAGTACATGAAAAATAGTTATCACAAGTACATGAATCTAATAAGTTGTAAATACCTTCACTAGGAATTACTGCACCCAACCCAAGTTTGAGAGGAAAAAAGAATTAGTGTGACCGAGTCAAAGTTATTTTGGAGGAATAGCTGCGAATGCCATATACAGTATACTTAAACCAAGAAAAGCACACATCTAGTGGAGTGAAAGGCAACGTGCAAATAAGAAACTAGAAAGGAAAAGGACATAAGCAGATTCCTGTGAAACTATCTAAGAATGATGAAGAATTGTCCGCATAGTTGGCTAGGCTATAGGAGCAAGGTTACCAGTGGCTTTAATATTTTTGCCCAATATGATTCTTTTGATATAATATATCTGCTTTTCCACTTTCTTTTTTAAATTGTCCTTTTCCACTTTCTTTTTTAAATTGTCCTTTTCCACATCAAAGTAATTTGATTCTCATCTAAGCTTTTTATAGTTGAGTATCATGAACTGACCAAACCCTTTTTGGCTGCATTTTCACTTAAGAATTTAACTATCCAAATACTTGAGAAAAATATTAAATCAAATAAGTCTAAAAAATCCATATGACAACACCTCAAAATAGAACAAAAAAACCCTCAAGTTCACTACTAATACCACATTTTAAGCATAAACAAACCCAAAAAATAATAAATTAAAAACATAATAATCAAATTCTAGCATATATTACATCCTGAATTTCCATTAAAAAACAAATGGGTATCACCATAATATTAAACATTGACAAGAACCAGAAAATGGGCATCTCTAAAATCATGAAAAGATCAAAATTGTGAATATTTTTTTTGCTTACTTGTTACCCCTAATGTTGAACCAAGTTTTAGCACAATGTTTATGTGCAGGCGGGATGTATCTTTAAGGCATTTGAAGGCAATGGAGAAAAAATAAAGCTTTGGTTTAGAAGAAATGGTGGTGGGGGAATTACACAATGGAAATACGCCTGGGTGCAAATGCAATAAGCTTCATTTAATAAAACAATGGGCGTGACTTATTAATTATTGGACCAAGTTGCCACTTAAAACCATTGGGCTGCTAATTCTCAGTTGGAACCTTGCTAGTTGCTGGACTAAGTTAATTGTTGTTGTTATTTGTCGGGCCCATACCAAAGGCAACATGGACTCATGTTTTAAAAAAAACAAAGCCTGCTCACCTGCTGCTGACTGCTCACCTACTGCTGACTGCTAACCTGCTGGATTTAAGTTTTCGCCTCTGGCTGCCACTGCCAGGGCACTTAGTTCAGTTAGTTGCCGGAAGAAGAAACAGAGAAGGCTTAGAAGTAGGGGCCGGTCGATGGCTACTTGGGCAGTTGCCCAGGTATGCTAAAACATGGACCCGTCCCTGCTTTAGAGTTCTTTCAAATTTTAGTCATAGAACCACGGTTTACTAAACTTTACAAACCCACCCCTGCACTTTTATTATTTGTAGATTTACCTAGTTTCATCATCATCATCATCAAATTCTTTGAGCAGAGTAGGGAAAAAAAATGAGAGGAGTTGAAGAATTTGATGAAGAAAATGTTTGATGATAGAAGAGGGTATAAAGATGACTTTACATGCATTCCATCATAAACCATAATATCTTTAAACTAGAACCTAACACTCTATTGTTATGTTTGAATTAAAGAAATGAAATTAAGCTAGGAATAGAATAGAAACGGGATTAAATAGAGAGTGGAATGGAGCAAGTCATTCTATAACATCCCTAAGGAATGAAAATTATTAATTTGGTAGGAATGAGAATAATTCATTCCATTGTAAAAGAATAATCCAACATTTTTTTTTAATTTCACAAAAATGATCCCCATTTCATTCCCCTTGATTCCTACAACACAAGCGCGTCATAGGTTCAAGACATTAAATCGAGTCGAGTCAGTGGCCAACTGCTTAAGCCACTAGTCAACTAGTCATATATATATATATTAAATACCTCTCACAACCAATGCTATTAAATACTTATAGAAAAAAACATAATATTTTGAATAAAAAAACACATATTGTAGTCCAAAATAATTTTTTTTTTTGAAAAAAGAACACATAAAGCAACTCAGGATATTTCGTATAAAAACAAAAGACATACATATATAAAGGCCACAACATATTTTTGATTAGATAAAACAAACACAAAGCAGCCCAACACATTTTGTGGAAAAAAAGGAAAGAAAAGGAGCAAACACATAAAGCCTAACATCTTTTGTAACTTGCTAAAAAATTAAGACCAAACACCTAATGCCCAACACGCTTTGCTCAACCCAGCAAATACTAGTACTAGTCGGGTAATCGAATTAACCAAAACAACTTGGTTGACAAAAAAAGAATAGACATCAACAAAGAAGAAAAGAAGAAATTGGACATGAAATTTGATGTAGGACAGAATTGTAGCAATGTATTTGGTAGGAATTATTTGGAACAAAATTTAGGATTTAGCTCTGTGCGTAAATCACTAAGGGTTTAGGGTTTCAACTCAACGTCTAGTAGCCCTATTTCCAGGATTTCAACTCCACGTCTATTAATCCTAGGAAGAATAAAGTTATGCCAAAGTAATCTCAATATCAATAATCTGTAATCTGAATAATCTGATAGTACATCAGCCTTCGAATAGGAAACAAATCCTACTTTAATTAGGCGCAAATCCTAATTTCCCTAAAAATATTGAAAGAAAAAATTACCTTAACTAATTAAAAAAAAAATGCCAACTATCTCCTAAAATATTAAAAGACAATACTACCCTAACTAATAAAATTCTGTCCATCTCCTAAAATTACAACAATTCCATAAATAAATAAAAACATTAAATTTATAAATAAATAATTACAAATATGATCCCCATCATTTCTCCCCTTGCTGGAGAAAACTAGACCTTGAGTTTTATAGCATGCTAGAATAATCTAAGAATTCTTCTTCATTGAAAGAACATTTTAAAGAACCGTTGACGATATCATCACACGATAAGGCTCAAAAAAGGTCGGAAAGATAATCGATGAGAGCATAACTTTTGAATTTAAAGGCGACTAAAGTAGATTAACTGGAATGATGAACTCAACATGATTGACTTGGATTGAATCCATTTCTCGAATCTGCTTCTCTTAGGCAACAAGCAACTCAAGAACAACTTCAGAATCTTTCTCAATTTGTTGTTCATACGCAATGTCTGATTCAATTTTTAGACCTTCAACAATTTGCATAGAATTGTCACAACTGTCTGTAGCCTCAAAATTTTCATCATTCTTTTTATCTTCCTCTTATTATTTCTCTTCCTTTTGCTCTATCTCCTATACTTTCACTTGTTCTTGTTCTTCTTTCTTTCTTTTCTCCTCTTGCACTCCCTTTCATCTGGAAATAATTTGTTGTTCATACGCAATGTCTGATTCAATTTTTAGACCTTCAACAATTTGCATAGAATTGTCACAACTGTCTGTAGCCTCAAAATTTTCATCATTCTTTTTATCTTCCTCTTATTATTTCTCTTCCTTTTGCTCTTTCTCCTATACTTTCACTTGTTCTTGTTCTTCTTTCTTTCTTTTCTCCTCTTGCACTTCCTTTCATCTGGAAATAATTTTATGTGCAGCCTCTCGAAGTTCTTTTGATTTAGCTTATTGACGTTGTATTTCTTCACCTCTTCTTTGCTCATACTGATACTAACTTTGCAATTCTGCAAGGTTGCCATCCACGTCAATAATATCCCATCTATTATCTTCTTGCTCAATTTTCAAACGTGGAGTAAACCTACATGTATTGATACGGTAGCGTATTTGGTCACCTTCTTTATAAAGAAACCAAATATAATATTTTTCTCGCTCAATCAATTCTCTTGTGGCTTGGGACATTAGTACAATAGTTTAAAACTAAAAATAAATAAATAAAATAAATTCTTTTTTTTTTCTTTTTGCTTTTTTTCTATTTTTTTTCTTTCTCTTTTTCCATTTTTTTTCCTTTTTCTAACAAGGGTTAAAATGAAAACTGTAAACTGTGTGTAAATTTTAAAAATAAGATAGAAACTTGATTAATCTTCTACTGCTTTTTCTACTTTTCTATTCATCTTTGTTGCGACGTCGATTCTTCAACTCCTTTTTTTTATTTTTTATTCTTACTGGTTCGGTGGTTCAGCTGGGTTTGAACAAAACGATGCTAGTTGGTAGACGTAGTAGTGGGATGGCGGACAATGGCGAGATTTCTGGCGTAATGATGGAAGCCACAAGTTTCGGCGACACTAAGTTTTCAACGAACTTTCCAATAAGGGCTAGGGTTCCGACGATACCTCCGGCGACTTTTTCAGCAATGAACAATGGCTAGGTAGGAACTTACTCTGATACCAATATGATGTAGGATAAAATTACAGTAGTGTATTTAATAGGAATTAATTGTAACAAAACCTAGGAATTAGCTCTACGCGTAAATCACTAGGGGTTTAGGATTTCAACTCTACGTCTATTAGCCCTATATCTAGGATTTCAACTCCACGTTTATTAATTTAGGAAGAATAAAATTATGCTAAAGCTAGCAATCTCAATCTCAATAATCTGTAATCTGAATAATCTGCGTGTACATCAGCCTTTAAATAGGAAACAAATCTTCATTCAATTAGGACAAACCTTAATTTTCCTAAAAAATATTAAAAGACAAAATTACCCAAACTAATTAAAATATAATACCAACTATCTCCTAAAATATTAAAAGACAATACTACCCTAACTAATAAAATTCTGTCTATCTCCTAGAATTATAATAATTCCATAAATAAATAAAAACATTAAATATATAAATAAATAATTACAAATATGATCCCCATCAAAATTGGAGAAGAAATTGCATCACAAATCACAGAAGAAGCAAGATTAAAGAACAAATTATAGCAGTTAATCGAAGAAGAAAATGAAGAAGTCACAACCGAAGTTTCCCTACTTTTCTCTCTCAGCCAGATCCGACTCTAAAGCGACGACTTGGCCATGAAGGTATCCAAGGTTTCACCTAGGCAACGACTTGCGTTGGCTACATTTCCAAGGGGCTCACTGTTGTTGCTATTTCTAAGTCAAGTACACGCCTAGCTTATAGACACTTATTATGTGTTGAATCTTTTATGTTATAGACACACACACATATAGGTGAAATGACTGAGGATGTGTTTTATTAATTAACCAAGAATGGGACATAAGAGCCTTACCCTGGCAAAAGTCCCAAGTAGGATAAAAATGGCATGATATGTGCTAAAAAAACCTAGAGCAAAAGATGCACAGCCACACATATATGCCTAAACTAAAATTATTCTAAGTTTCTTAAATGAGTGAAAAACCCATTCATCTCCAAAAGGTACACCTCCTTCCAACTTTCAAGTTATGCATGCTGCAAAGTAGTCGGCAAGTTGATTCCCTTATCTATAAACTATGTGTTAGAACGCGATATATTTATTACTAAATTAACCAGAGCCATGAAAAAGAATTATCATATAAACTTGTTTTACCTAAGGAGAAACTACTAACCCATTGCATACAATACTTTATTGGTTCCTTTCCAGTCATGATTCAAACTATCGACCGGTATGCCCGAAATATCAATGTCTTGCTTAGGTATCGGCCAGTGCTGAAGAGCAACCTTAAAACGAATTACAAAATTAGGAATTATTCATATAAAGGGTAATTTTCGGCAAAATTTTGACAACTTGGCATAACGTAGTGGTTTGGACCAAATAAAGGAGAAATAACAGCGTAAAGCGAAGAAATACCACAATAACAAAAAAATCAAATATGCTGAAATATATAAGGAGAGACGACAAAAGAGAACGAATCTTTCTCTATAAATTATACTTAAATTGTAAATATGTAGCCTTAAAAAAATAAAAACATATTGTATGCCAATATACGTAGTTAAGTTAAATTGTACTTAAAATGTACCTATATAGCACCTATTTAAGCATAACTTAAGAAAATATAAAAAATCCACTTGATATATAATTAGTTAAGCTAAATTATACTTAAACTATAATTAAATTGTCCTTACATAGTACCTCGTTAAGTAAAACTTGAAAAAATTGCACTTCAAATATACTTAATTAAGCTAAATTGCAGTTAAATTATACAGAACACGTGTTCTTAACCTTTTGAGCTAAGACAACATCAATATCAACTTTATTCAAACTTAAAATTAATTAAACATATATGAGAGATGTCTATTTTATCATTTGGACAATGGTATGTTATCATATTCGAATCTAAACGTATACTCCACTTTTGATTTCATATAGATTATCTCATTAATTATTGCGTAACTAATTATACATGAACGCACAAAATATGATAAATAACTTATATATAATCATTAATAATTAAAAAGAAAATAAATTAATTTAAACTACATATTGGGTTAGCAGACAGTTTAGTAGTCCGCTACTAATAATAACGGCTGCCAGATTTTAAGTATTTAATCTCAGTTGTTGACCCATTTTATGGATGGTATGGATTGTGTTTGCCCAATCTTACTCCATAGCAAATACATATTATGGATTGACCCTCACACACACACACACACACACACACACACACACACACACACACACACACATATATATATATATATATATATATATATATATATATATATATATATGGAGAGAGAGAGAGAGATGTATGTACCTATTTGTCCTAAAAAAATGTTAAAGTATAATTTCTTACACATTAAAAAAATTAAAGTAAAAGAATTAAAGAAATAGTACAAAAATAAGTTTTATAACTTGTGTCATAATAGATGTTGGGTGAAACTTGATTGAATAGTTAATATTGTATTTGCGATTGTGCACTTGATTAAGAATATTCCTTATATTTATACTGTATTTTGAAATTAGAGTTTCAAAATGATAATTTACACATTATAAATTATACTACTGTATACTATTGAACTTTTTCCTTTTTTAAAACTAACTGAACCCACTTTTGAGAGTAAATTATTTTTCTTAACAAAATTTATTATTCACATCTAAACATATTTTTCTTAACAAAATTTATTGTTGAACATGTATGCATATATTTTTAGCAAGTGATATTTGCATTCAAAATCTTTTTATTTGTACTTCATTTTGTTTTTTGATGGAAAAAATAAATAAATGACAATTATATCACTTTAATGCTATCTTTTTTTATGTTATTTGGACCGATTCAGAGGATAAAACATTTTCCGAACACTAGGGAAAAGACCATTAGGGGAATTATGGTGCTACCTCTCCCTAGATACATGGTCGTCTCCCTATGAAGCCCAAGGGCGAAGTTCTCTAAAATGGTACCTAGCAGTGGTCCCGAAAAAACAATGTTGTAAGCATGCTATTTTTGTGGTGCATGTCTGTTAGTATATGTATAATTAAATTTGATGATGACTTAATGTTGAAATGATATGATTAATGCTTAATATATATTTGTAAAGATAGATTTTATAAAGTCCTTATTGAATTCATGATTGTACAAGTACTTCGTTTAGAAAAGATCAAATTTATTAGGTTGATCTTCTGAGATAATGTTGTATAGAAATCTAAGATTTGAAGATCGTATTGAAAGAAGATCATAGCAGAAAGCTACATCAAAATCTCATTGCAAGTTCAGAATTTTATTGCTACATCAGAATCGTATTGCTACATCAGAATTGCATTACAATATCAGAATCGTATAGTAGAAATCAATTCATATGGAAGATCAGACTACACTTCAATATCTATGCTATACGATCCATTCAGTGTGCAGAGTAAGAGTTGCCAAAATACTAAAAATGGAAACATTATGAGTTGAGGAGCTCGATACAAATCTTTCAAGGATAAGCTCGAAATGTGGTGTTTAGAAATATTTGTGTCTACTGGCTAATTGAAGTAAATAAGGAATTACCATATTTGGAATTCTGATAAGTCAATAGGACAGAAAGACATTTTGCCTAAACATCAAAATACTCACGATAGATCTCTCGAGATTCAAGGCAATATATGACTAATGGCTATCTTACAATGGAAAGAATTCAAGAATTCTATAAAAATGAAGAACGGAATTCAAAAAATATAGAGATGAGATACTGATCAAAAATTGAAGTTCTTCAACGCTCAAAACACACTCTACAAAAAAGCTGAACATCTCTTTCGAGCTACTAAGTACTTGAAAAAAGAATCGTATTGCCAACTTCGCAGCAACTCATAACATCATCAATGACAAGCAGAAAGACAAAATTCAGTGAGTCGTCAATTCTAAGTGAATCAAACCCTATGGGATGGATTTAGTGTCCAAGTTGAAATGGTTCTGAGTGGACCAGGTCTTAGTGGCCGAAAATTTGAGACTAAGTGACTCGAAGGGACTGAGTGTCCCGATGTTCTGAGACTGAGTGACTCGAAGGAACCTTTCTGGTTCAGTTGTAAGTTGTAACTGATCTTAGTAATCAATATCTTTAGTGAATTTCCTGCTCGTGGAGTAAAAGAGTAGAGAAGGAGTTATTACGTCTCTTAACCACTTAAAAACTACTGTGTCATTTACTTTCTTACTTATAATTACTTGTCGATGTGATTGCTTATAATTTTCAAGCTCAAAATATAAGAACTACTCTTTATAAAGTCATGCATTAATAAAGGGGGAGTTTTCAAATAATTTTTCATTGTGCTCAATCGATATTGATTTGTAAATCATAATTTAACTTTTCAATTAAATAAATCGAAGAAATTTTGAAAAGACCTATTCAACCCCACTCTAGATCTTTTATGTGCCTCTAGGAAACAACTGGTATCAGAGCTATAGGTTCTCTTATATACTTAGCTTTATAGCTTGAGTTGACACTTAACAAAACTAGTTATGAGCTTAGAGGTGGAAATAAGCTACCAATTTTTAATAGAGATAAGTTAACTAATTGGAAAGTTTTTATACAGACTTACATGGGTACAATTGATGATGAGATGTTCAGTATTGTTACAGATGGTCCCTATATACCTACCAAGATATCTTTAACTCTTGAAGATCTAAATAAAATGGTAGTCAAATATAGAACCGAATAGATTGGAAATGAAAAAAAGTTGGTGCAGTTAGATAAAAGGGATAAAACACCTTGTTCATGGCACTTGAAGATGAACTCTTTAAAAATGTGCACTGCAGCCAAAGATGTTTGGGAAGCTCTACTTGTAATTCATGAAAGCACTGAAGAAGTAAGGGAAAACAAGCAATCTCTATTAACTCAGCAATATGAAATGTTCAATCATGTCCCTGGAGAGAGCATTACAGTAACTTATGAAAGGATTAACATTCTCCTCAATAGCTTAAGAGCTTATGGTAAAGTCTATCCCAACAAATACCTTAACATAAAATTTATAAGAGAATTACCAAGCAAATGGGATGCAAAAATAACATCAATTAGAAAAATCCAAGAATCTACATGAAATGAATGTTTAAAAGCTCTATGGAAATCTACTTACATATGAGCTAGAGCTAAATCAAAGAGCAGAAATAATCTCTGAAGGAAAGAAGAAAAATAAAGGTGGAGCTCTTAAGGCTACCGAAGCGTTATCTAAAGCCATAACTAAAGAAGAATTTGATGAGGAAAATGAAGAAAATGATGATAAGGATGTTGCTCTCCTAGCAAAGAGGCTAAGAATGTTCATGAAAAAGAACTACTACAGAAGGCCTAGGTGGAATCACCTCATCAAAGGGAGAAACATCAGAGATTAAGAAAAATTTCTCTATTACAATTGCAAGAAACCAAGAAATTTCATTGCTGAATACAACCAGCCTTTAAGAGAAGAGTTGAAGAAGGATAAGAATAAGCCTCACTCGAAGAAAGAATTCAAGAGCTATAAGAAACAACATCAAAAAGGCAAAGGGTTCATTATAGAAGGTTCATGGAGTGATTTTGAAAAAGACATAAGTGAAGAATCAAGTGATGATGAGGAACCTCAAGTAGCAAATTTATGTCTGATGGCTATAGATGGAAATTCCAATATATCTGCAGATCGTAGAATAAGAGACATAAATAAGGTATTTGATTGTAACACTCCTAATGTTGATATTAATGATATGAGTACTGCATTGCATGATATAACCCTTGAATTGTACCAATAAATGAAGAGGTTCAGGGTTTCATCACAGGATTATTCTTTTTTTTTAAGAGGAGAAAAAGAAAATGCAAGTAGAGTTAGAAGCAGCTCTACGAAGCACTGTCTCGATATCCAAACTTGACGTTGACAATAATAAATTAAGACATATAACTAACACCAATGCTTAAAGAGAGTATACTTTAGTCTCTAAAATACAAGAATTAAAAAGAACAATCTCTATATGGAATAGATCTACCTCATCTATGAACAGTTTGATCACAAGTCAAAAGGTGACCTCTAATAGATCAGGATTAGGGTTTGAAATCTTAAACTCATCCCTAGATATGGAAAATTGTTTGGAGACTAAAAAAGTCTTTTCTCTTAATAAGAAAATCGTTTGTATAAAATCCAAAGAAAAGGCTGAATCCACCAATATCAGCCGCTTATTCTCTGCAGAACAAATGGTTCAGAATAATAACAGATCTCATACTGCTCTAGGATTTATAAAATCGTAGAGGAATCTAAAGTCTACGTTCGTACCTCGAATGATTGTAAAGATAGGTAAAACTAACCTTATAAACCAACCAAGTCTAAATCGTATAATTGACTTTAGCTCTACGAAACCTCAAAATTATAAGTAGTAAGGAAATAGAGTAATGTTTGACAAAGAAAAAGATATAATCCGTATGTGTTTCAAGTAAAAAGATATCCACACTGTAACGCCCCGAGAATTCGGGTCTTAATACCCGGATCCGGTCATCACGATCCAATACAAATATCTACCTTTAAACAACATACAATAACTAAATGCAGAATAAAAAAAACCTATGTTGTTCACTAAAAAGGTGTTACTAGTCCCAAGATTCGATAACCTTATTACAAAAGTACAAACTTACCCTAAAATAGTAATTAGGGTGTTTATTTTAGAGTATTCTACCACATTTCCCAAGGTTTCTAACCTTAACTTATATATATACCTTTAGATTCACAAAAATGTTTACACAATTAACTTACATCACATAACTAATTAGTTATCATGCATAACACTATAATCTTGTCATTTGCTTCTGTCTTCGTATATCCTTGAACATTCGTATTAATCTGAAATTTGTTATCATACTATAGCAAGGGTGAGCAATGACTTTGCTCAACAAGTTTAAATACAATAAAGATATATCATGATTGCAAGAAAGAGTAAGCTTTCTGATTTTCAACAATATAAAAAAAAAATTGTGAAAGAGTATGAATCATAATTTCAATAATTGAATAACTGAATCAATTAATGTTGAATGTCAATAATGACCATGAACAAATTTAACTGAACCTTATGGTAATGAAGGTGATCAGCCTTTCATACCTGATGAACATATGAAACATGCACTATGTGCGAATCAATAATTTAAAGATGTAGAATAATTATAAAGAATTAAACCACTAGCATGCTTGAAACATAACAACTCAAGTTTGAGTTAAGAGGAACTTGCTCAATAAAATAATATATCCTGCTTGAATATAAATTGAGTAGGGTTTATGGAACTTGCCTGATACTCGATCTACAGCTAACTAGCTTTAAATAATTTTTTTTGAATGACCTAATATTAACAACATTGGTCTATCAATTAGCACTACGTAAAATTGTACAATTATGCGCTCAATTATGCTATTTATCTAACAAATGAAAGTGACATAACAAATAATTTAATATACTATCATTAACCTATAAATCAATTAATAAATCTTAGGTTAATAATTTAATTATTTTATATTAATTTCCTCAAATGTTAAACACTTATTAAACTATTAACATTTTTATTATAATTGTTTAAATAAATGAGTTAAAAGACATTTTCTTTATTTCATTAAATCTAATTTCATTTAATTACTATTTAACATTAATTAAATAGTAAGTAATTAAATACCTTTAGTTATTATTTAATAATAAATAATAACTTACTATATTTATTTATATTTAAAGTTAAACAAATAATAAATAATTATATTATATTATAAATAATAGAAATATCCTTAGTTATTATTTAATAATAAATAATAACTAACTAACTAGATTTATTTATTATTTAAAGTTAAGTAAATAATAAATAATTAAATTATATAGTGAAGAATCAAATATCATTAGTTATTATTTAATAATAACTAACTAGATTTATTTATTATTTAAAGTTAAAAAAATAATAAATAATTAAATAATCAATCTTATTTGTCTTTAATTATTATTTAATAGTAATTAAATATTAATTAATTAATTTATCATCCCTTTTTATTATTTAATATTAATTAAATAATAAATAATTAATTTAATCATAAATTTGGAAAATATAATATTAAACTAACTAGGTTAATATTTAAAACATTTGAATATTAATCCTAAATACTTATTATATTAGAAAAATATAATATTAACTAACTAGATTAATATTTAAAACATTTGAATATTAATCCTAAATACTTATTATATTTCAGAAAATATAATATTAAACTAACTACATTAATATTTGAAAACATTCGAATATTAATCCTAAATACTTATTATATTCGGAAAATATAATATTAAACTAACTAGATTAATATTTAAAATATTTCAATATTAATCCTAAATACTTATTATATTTGAAAAATATAATATTAAACTAACTAGATTAATATTTAAAACATTTGAATATTAATCCTAAATACTTATTATATTTGGAAAAATATAATATTAAATACCTATTTTTTTTATTTTTTATTTTTACTATTAATTTATTTTTTATTATTTTTAATCATTTAAATTAATTAAAACTAAATTCGGAGTGCATTTTCGTAATTTGACCAAAAATCTCAAAATTCCTTAGCATTTGACTACTGACTTCGCCAGTTTCTTCATCCTCTTTCGGTAGTACAAATGACCATTAAAACACTATCAAGCAAGCTTTAAGTTACCCAAAAATTTCTAATTCAATTACCAAAAACTTAACAACAATTAATAACATTAAAAATTAAATACCCATGAATTATTTCACAATTTTTTTTGGAGAAAAATTTGTTCACATAATTAATTTCATAAATACATCAAAACTATGATTTTCAACCTCAAATCCCATAAATAATCACATAATCAAATACTACAAATTATTCTATACCCAAATACTAATTTTCCTACATTATTCAAATAATTTATTACATCACAAACAATTCTTTTGGATAATTAAAATATGAAAGAAAGTATACTTTAAAAAATAAAATAAAATAAGTATTACCTTCTTTGATGATTGTTTATTTGAGAGCTAGATTAATATTCTTCATCTAGCAATTTCCTTGATGGTTACGAAACTTTCGGATGAAAATTCTATGGAGGGTTTTGAGAAATATTGCTTTCCGTAGAGAGAAGAGAGAAATGATTGAAATTTAAGATAGGCACACTTAGAAGGGGGAGGGGGGTGTTGAATAAGTGTGGACCAACAATATCCAATTTTTCAGTTTTTAAAAATCTGTTACGAATACAGTTTACTGTATTAACCAATTCAGCAGGTTCTATTAAACTGACAGCAAATTGTTCACTGTAGCGATTTTGAAAATTATTTTTCTTATATCAAATGAAGACCTGAATTGAAATAAATAATTTTTTCATGAAATATATATATCAAAGTATTCAGAATGTGTTTTATAATTCAAAATTGAAGCATGCAATGAACAAATAAAGTTATGCAATCAATCACATGAACGCGAGGAATTTTTACGTGGTTCGGCCACTAACCTTTATTCTAGTTGCCTAATCCACATCTAATATCAACTAGTATTGGAGATACTTTTATTGATCAACTTGGTTTACAATTAAACCACTTTTACAAAACAAATTCCCACAACCTTTGAGGACTTATCCTCCCCGGGCACCTTTGCTCACCTTGTACAAACCTATGCACTCGTTGAGTACCTCTACTCACCTTGAACACCTATGCGTACCTGAAACTTGTTTGTAACAACCCAACATACTACTCACTTAGTCTATTAAATAACCTTGAAGCAATAAGATAATTAGTACAATATAAACAATGATCAAATCAATAATTATATCACAATTCAAGGCTCAATTAATATGCAATGATCAAAGTATAAAGAAAGATATCACCAATTTAAGCGCAATGTAGAAAGCTGAAAATTATAGTAAACTTGAAGAAGCGCGTTAGCCTTTTTAAAGTTCTTCACAATGGAAAATAAAGCAGCCCTTATAGAATTATTTGTGAAGTGAGAAAATTATCTGAGTGTGTATTTTATTTTTGTTCAGCTTCTTGTCATCCTTTGTGACCCACGGCTAGACTAATTATATAAGAGAGGAATATTATAACCGTTGGGATCTTTAATCAATTAGGCAATGAATCAGTTTTGCTAAATGATTATATTATATAATCTTCCATTCTTTGTCATTTGCTGAGCATTTTACACAAGGAACACATACAACATATAAGAGATTCAATCAACAAAACAACTTTAATTATGGAATAAAATATATCAGTTGATTGTTCCATTTTCTAATCGGACTGGCCTGATTGATGTATGCACTAAAGAATTACGTGAATCAATAATATATAAGTATATTTACCATTTGCATCATAGTCACCTTTCACTAACGCATGATACATGTTCATTAAAATTATATGGATATTCAATTTGCTTAGTCAATAAAGGTAACATGGAAATATTAATAAATTTAGCGATACAATCCCATGATCTCAGCTAACAAATCTATAGACAAACTTTCCAAAGTTCTGGTTAACTTATTTATAATCAATTCTTTCAAACAAGAATTTTACTATTATAATTGAAAGCATGATTATATATAATAACACTAACCATTTCTATTGTTTATATAAAACCTAATTAAATTATTCCACTTCCATAATTATTTAAAACTTAATTCCAAGATTTAAGGTAACAAGATTTAATAAAAAAGAATATAATAAAAATCTTGTTTACTAATTACGGGAAGAAGAAAATAATTAGTTTTTCAAAATTGATTTGATAGATTTATATTAATTAGCACACAAACTTTTGGAAATCACAATTAGTCAATATAGAAGGTATAATGAATTACATCTCAAACCTATTATTTTATTCGTGAAAAAAATCTTGGCCAACAGGAAAGTTTTCATATTAGGAATTAGGCTAACATGATTGATTAGATTATGGATATTAAATTAATAATGAATAGTTATCCCAAGAAATAAAATAATATATTTTATTATGAATCTATTCACTTTTGAAAAATTTTCTGCCCCATAATTAATTTCCCCATAATTAAATCACATACCATATTATTACCGTTGGACAAAAGATGGGAGAACATATGAACAACTCATTCCCATGTAATAAAGTAATATCCATAATAGTCAATGCTATTTGTTAGTTCCCAATGACGTGAAAAATATCTAGAAGGGGGGGGGGGGGGAGGTGAATAGATTCTTTAAAACTTTTTGACTTTTACTTCTTCCTTTTAAGATATAATGAATACTTAATCAATAATTTTAGCACAACGGAATGTGATTTAGTTACCCCTTCTTGTTTTGTAAGAGTAATAATTTAGCAAGCAATTATATAACAGATATAGCAGTTAAAACACACAAGATAAACAACACGAGGTTTTAAGTGGTTCAGAGTTCCCAAGCCTCCTACTCCACTGTTCTGCTCTTCAAGCAGCAAATCCACTATGGATACTTTTACAATTTTTGAATCACTTAGATTCCTTCAAGACCAACAGTCTTGGAACTCTAGTTCACTAAGAACTCTTCAAGTCCAGTAGACTTGGATACTCTAGTTCACTAAGAACTCTTAACGTGATTAGTTATGATTTGGGTGTACTATTGAGTTGCGTTTAGCATATGTTTCTGAAGAACTCAGCAATGAGGCAAGATTCTATTTCAGTTTTTATCTTTTTGAATTTTTGCGTATTGCTCTCTTTCTTGTGTTTTTCAGCCTCTTTTTTCTTCTTCAGATCTGGGAGCTTTATATGAGAGCTTCTGTCTTCTTCCCGTTGGAGTGCTTTCTCTTAGCATCAGTTTCTTCCCGTTATCTCACAGAGGGGAGCTTCTAAATATTATATTAATATAGCTCATTAATGCTTTGATGAGGTATTAATTGATCTCCTATTTTAGTCCATGGAAGGGGTTTCCTTTTTCCTTGGGAATAGATGTGTCAGTCATAGGATTCTACCAACTTCCATAGAGACATTCGATTTTCCACAATATATGATAGATAGGACACAGAGCTGTGACTTTATCGCTACATTGAAAGTCTCATTTTGCCATTCAGCACGCCTTGGTCAGTTCTCTGACTTTTCTGACTTTAAACCCTTGGCAGAAGCTCTTCTGTCACATCAATGCAGATTGTTCTTCTCAACGAAATAGCTTCTGATCTTTTAGTTCAAAGTTTTGATTTGAGAGTCGTAATGTCTCTTGCCTTTTTGCTCAACGACGCTCCATGATCAGCTCTATGAATATTCTTGCTGTTGTGATTGTTCTACAACAGACCATCTCTCATTGACATCGTAGAGTTTACTCTACTGTCACTCTATTGGACGTAGAGTCGGAGAGTCTTTCGTGAGCATAATCATATAGTCCATTCTATGATTAGATTAAGTCATTGACTCTTCTTGGCGTGAGTTCGTAGAGTCTGTTCTGCGGTTGCTCGCTTTGGTCGTAGAGTCCGTTGGTCGTAGAGTCTTCCTTGAGCATAATCGTAGAGTCCATTCTACGATTAGATTATAACAAAAGATCAACCTAACAATTTTGATCTATTTAAATCTAAGTCTTTATACATCACAAAGGACTTTACAATACAATAAATTTATATCAAAAGATCAACCTAACAGTTTTGATCTTATCGAGATAAGTCATTGTACATTATACACAATCAAGGGTCTTTACAGTTCTGCTATTGGATGCATTTAACAATCTTAATTCTTATCATCAAATTAAACATGCAATGGTCAACAATCTCACCCTATTTGATGATGACAACACCAATAACAGAAAGAAATTTGAACAACTTAAGTAAGCACATGCACTTAAATCATAGAATGCTTAATATACAGTGAGCAGCTATATTTGTAATGAAAATAAAAATAAATTTTATTGATGTATAGTTTTGTTAGACAAAGAGAATAAATAGACAAAAAAAACTTATCTCCTCCTACTAGGAGGTTTTCTTTTTTCTTGTTCCCTCTGCCTGAAGAGTGCTCTTCTTTCTTCTTTTGCTTTTCTCAGTTCCTCTTCCCTCTACAAAGCTTCTTCTTCTTTAACTTGGAGCCATTCTTATGAGCTAGATGGTCTCACAGTTGAGGAAGAAGGTCTTGCTATTGAGTCCTGTTTAGGATGAGATGGTACTGTTTCGAATCTAGGAGGATGTATCAATGTTTGAACCATCCTCATCCCTTGAGGTGCTCTTCCTCTTCTACTGTAATCTGAGCTTGTTCTCTTTTGTTCTGTTGTGCTCAGTTTCTTCTCCCATTTGTTGGCATCATTAATGTTTGCTACCTGTTCTAATAGCTGCTGCAGACCCCAAATAATTTCTTAAAGTTGAGTCTGAGTGGTAGCTACATCGTTATGATGTGCTTGGAGTCGTTCGTCAACCAGTATTTGTTTTTGCTCCACCAATGACAAAGTGTCATTCGATCGATTTTCTTGTTCTCTGAGAGATTTATTCAATTCAATGATTTCGTTACTAAGGAGTGTTATAGATTTATCATTAGTTTCTTGAAGAGAGATGACCGCCTTTTGATGTTTGTTTATGGCTTCCAAGAATATTTCATCCCCTTTCTTGAGATTTTCAGAGACTGCTGTCATTAACTGCTTTAATCTGGTGGAGAATTGTTTTTCCAAGCTTTTAGAGAGATCTTTGGCAGCATCAACGACATTATCTACTCTTCGTTGAATGTTGTGAGACTTAGATGCCAGATCTTTTTGTATCTCTGTGTGCATATAGCTTGTCAGATTAGTTAACCCCTCAGTAGTGGGAAGCAGAGATATCTTGTCTAGAATTTCTTGGAGGAGTTGAGTGGATTGGCCCTGGTCATCCATTGAGCTTGGAATGTAAAAGTATTCGTGACCAGAGGTGGAGGCAATATTCTCGTATGTTAAGAGGAGTCTTGGAGGTGGAGATGGTTGAGCAGGAGGCATTGAGTGAGTTGAAAGCAGAATTATAGGAGAGTCTGAAGGGCACTCCACATCTTGATCATCCAGGCTTTCTTGACCATCAGTCGTAGAGTGTGGGGACTCTACGATCGGGAAAGTTGTAGAGCTTGTTCCAGGGTTAGCATTTGACAGTTCCTCAAATTTATTGAATGTCCAAGAAGGTGCATGATTATGTATAAGGGCTAGAGGAATAAAATGTACCTTTTTCCCTAACGAATATGAGAAGGGGCTGCATGAAATGAGCTTTTGTGCAAAGAATAGATTTTGAAGATAGCCTTGAGCAATAATCACCACATTAGGGTATGCTTTGAAGGTCCAGAAGAGCTGATCCCATGCATTATGCACCAGAGCTCGGTGGAATGACATTAGTGGCAAGCATTTCAGCAGGCTGTTGTAGTCAAGGTGTTCTGTTCATTTCTTTCGACGACCACTATTTCGATGTCATCCTCTTCATCATTATTCATTGTGGCTGAAGGGATTGAAATGTCTTCTTGAGTCTCCCCCTCAGCCTGAGCATCTGTTGGCTCCGGAACAACTGGTGGCTCCCCCTAAGTTTGAGTAACCATAGGCTCAGCTGCTTCAGATGACTCGCTCTCAACTGGAGCATCGTCAGATTTTTCAAGTAGGTCCCCCTTAGCTACTGAGCCTTTGTCAGCTAATTTTACTAGCCTTCTTCTTTTTCTTCTTGGCTCTTTTGGAGTGGCCTTTTCAGCTTCATACTTGCTTCGAGTTTCCCTTCGCAGATTTGAATTTTCATCCTCTGAAGTAGCCTTCTCTTCAGGAGCAGCATCAGGAGCCTCATTTGATAAGCCTTGAGGTTCTTCAATCTCAAGGGCTCTCTTTCCTTTCCTCTTTCTGATGAGACCCGCAGATTGCTTGCTGACCTCCTGAGAGTCTCCTTCTACAGGTGTGTTCTTCAATAGTGATGGCCCTGCATCACTCTACGTTCCTTCACTATCCCCTGACCGGGATAGTTTCCTATTTTCAACTGGATTCCTCCTTCAGTTTTCAAATAGTCTCTGGGTTATCCTCTTGTTAGCATTTAGGGCTTCTCCTTCATCATGCTCAATCTTATCCCCCAATGAAGATCTAAGGAGAATGCTGATGAATCTCCCATATAACATTTTTCTGGCCCCCTTTGCTTTTTCTGCATTTTAGACCCAGTTCCCTATCCATTCCAACAACAAGGAGCCATAGTCGATGTTTATCTTCTTGACTATAGCTGTCATTAATTTCAGCTGTATCTCACTGACTGAGTCATGAACTAAGTCTTTGCAGAGGAGGCATTTACCTATAACATCAGCTAGGAACTCATATTTCTGAGGAAATTCTTTCTTCTTCAATCCTTTCAGTCCTGGATTCTTTTGGTGATGCATTCTACTCAGGCATTCTTTGGTGCTCACCATATTTAGAGACGTGAGGCCCCTTGCTTGAAACCTAGGGCTAGGTTAAATTCTTCAGCAGTGAGGCTGAGCTGAACCCCTTTAACTGTGGTGGTTAGAGTTTCGTTCGTATAGGATCCATTGATGTAGAACTCTCGGACAAGCTTTGATAGAATCCTCGTATTTGTTCCCAAAGCTTCTCAAAGGCTAGCCCTATCTAGCAATTGGATTATCCTTTTGAATTGCTTATCTGCTGTTGTGAAGGCTTCGAAGTTGAGCTCATTTCCAGAAATGACTTGAGCATGTGCCATTTGATAGTTTTTCTGAAACAAGAAGAACGATTTATCTGAGTATTGAAAACTTAGGGTTCTGGATTGAGAGAGAGAGAGAGAGATATTGGTTTTTGATTTTGAAGAATAAAAAGAGCCGTGCAGTTTAAAAGGTTTAAAATTTTCCTCTATATTTGCTGAAGTATGACGCGTGCCATATTTTGATAGGAGAAGTTGCAGATGGTTGATGACTATTTTGCCCTTTGTCTTCCCCTGAGCTCTACGATTCCTCTTGATACCTCAATCCTTAGTTTTGAATGTCGTTGAGTGAGCTTTGCGATTTGCGGTGTTCTCTACTATCCTTAGCTTGACGATCGTTGAGTAGGCTCTACAAATTTGAAGTGTACTCTACGATCCTTAGCATGATCATTGAGTAGGCTCTACGAATTTACTTTTACTCCATTCTTGTGAGCATTTTTCCTCCTGCAGAGTTAGTATCTTCCAAAACATGATATATATTAAGAGTCTAGATTTAGCATTCCTAACTCACTTATATATTTATTAAATCTTGATTCATCTAAAGGTTTTGTAAACACATCTGCTAGTTGATATTCAGTTGGGATATAGTGAAGTGATATATTGCCATTTTGTACATGATCCCTAATGAAATGATATCTTATATCTATGTGCTTAGTTATTGAATGCATGATAGGGTTATGTGTTATAGCAATTGCACTTGTATTATCACAATATATAGGAACAGATTTAAGCTCAAACCCATAATCAGCAAGCTAAATCTTCATCCATAGGATTTGTGCACAGCAACTGCCTGCAGCTATATATTCAGCTTCTGCAGTTGATGTAGATACTAAGTTTTGCTTTCTTACTGAACCAAGACACAAGTCTGCTGCCAAGCATTTGGCAAGTTCCACTTGTACTTTTCATGTCTATTTTGCATCCTCCATAGTCAGCATCTTAATATCCTATTAGATTAAAGGAAGATTCCTTGGGATACCATAATCCCAAATTTTGAGTTCCTTTAAGGTATTTGAAAATCCTTTTCACAGCTGTTAGATGAGACTCTTTGGGGTTAGCCTGAAACCTAGCACATATACATGTAACAAACATTATATTTGGCCGGCTAGCAGTTAGGTATAGGAGTGAACCTATCATTACCTCTGTACTGAGTGACTTTAGTGTTTTTACCATTCTCATCTTTGTCAAGCTTAGTGGCAGGAGGCATAAGAGTTTTCATGATGGTTGCAGATTCCATGTCATACTTCTTTAATAAGTCTCTGATGTACTTGGCTTGGTTTATGAAGATGCCTTCATCAGTCTGCTTTACTTGAAGTCTGAGGAAGAAGTTAAGTTCTCCCATCATGCTCATTTCAAACTTACTCTGCATAAGCTTGGCAAATCTTTCACATAATTTTTCATGAGAAGAACCAAATATGATATCATCTACATAAATTTGAACTAGCAGTGTTTTATCCTTATGTTTTCTTAAAAATAAGGTAGTATCTACTATTCATTTAGTGAATCCTTTTTCAATGAGAAAGCTAGTTAAGGTTTCATACCATGCTCTAGGTGCTTGTTTTAGACCATATAGTGCTTTATCTAATTTATAAACATAATTTGAAAAGGTTGGATTTATAAAACCTGGAGGTTGTTCCACGTAGACTTCTTCTTGAAGTTCTCCATTCAGAAAAGCACTCTTGACATCCATTTGGAAGACTTTGAACTTCATGTGTGCATCATGGGCAAGGAAGATCCTTATGGCTTCCAATCTGGCAACTGGAGCATAAGTTTCATCGTAGTCAATTCCTTCTTCTTGAGAGTAACCTTTGGCCACCAGTCTTGCTTTGTTCCTCGTTATCACACCATTTTCATCCATCTTGTTCCTGAAAACCCATTTGGTGCCAATGACTGGTTTATGCTGAGGTCTGGCAACTAATCTCCAAACTTTGCTCATTTTAAATTGATTTAGCTCCTTTTGCATGGCCTCTATCCAACTTGAATCTCCTAAGGCTTCTTCGATCTTCTTGGGTTCCACTTGAGAGAGAAAACTTAGGTAGAAGCATTCATTTGAAGTTGTAGCTCTTGTCTTGATTCCAGTGTTTGGATCTCCAATAATTAGATCTTGAGTGTGATCTTTGGTCCATTTTATTCTGCTAGGAACGTTTGTTCTGGTGCCTTCTTGTCTGAGTTCCTCCAAGTCAACTTCTTGTCCTGATTGTAGAGTTTTAGTGTCTGGTGAGATGTGTTCTATGATTTCTTCTACTTGTTCAACGATTTCTGTTGCTGGTTCCATGGTCGTAGAGTCCGACTCTACAATTTTGAGCTCTTCGATTGTTGAGCTTGTATCTGAACACTCGTTGAGTGTTGATTTTTTCTTTTCAGGATCTGATTCATCGAATGTGACATGGATGGAGGTTTCAACAGTTAAGGATTCCTTGTTAAATATCCCGAATGCTCTGTTATCTGTTGCATAGCCAAGGAAGACTCCTTCATCTGATTTTGGCTAGAATTTAGTTAGATGCTTCTTACCATTGTTGAGTACATAGCAAAGGTAGCCAAAAGCATAAAAATAACTTATGTTTGGTTTTCTTCCTTTCCATAATTCGTACGGAGTCTTCTTCAATGTTGAATGTACGAGTGACATATTTTGAGTGTAGCATGCAGTGCTGATGGCTTCAGCCCAGAAATATTCAGGAAGATAGACTACTGCTAAAAGGGTTCTTCCCGCTTCAATAAGAGTCCTATTCTTCCTCTCTGCTACTCCATTTTGTTGAGGCATCCTTGGGGCTGAGAAGTTGTGATTGATTCCATTTTCTTCACAGAACTGGTCCATATCTGAGAAGTCAAACTCTCTTCCATGATCACTTCTGATGGCCTTGATCTTCTCGCCTTTTTCATTCATGATTAGTCTGAAGAGCTTGATAAGATGTGAAATGGTTTCATCTTTAGAGCTTAGAAATGATACCCATGTATATCTAGTGTAGTCATCTACTACCACTAGGGAGTATCTTTTTCCTCCGAGACTAGTCATGGAGATAGGCCCGAATAAATCTATGTGAACTAATTGAAGAGCTCTATCATTTGAGTTTACTGTCTTGCTCTGGAATGAAGTCTTTGTTTCCTTTCCAAACTGACAGGCTTTGCAGGGTTTTTCTTTGATGAAATTTAGCTTTAGCAATCCTTTTACTACATCTTTTGAGGCAAGCTTTGAAATACTCTTGAAGTTAAGATGAGATAACCTCCTGTGCCAGAGCCAACACATATCTTCAGAGGCTTTAGCAAGAAAACAGATTGTCTCATCTGAACTTAATTTAGCAAGGTTGACCACATAGACATTTTCTTCTCGAACTCCTTCTAGCTTTAGAGAGTTAGTCTTCAAATCTCTAACTTGACATTGGTTGTTGAGGAAGGTGACTTGATGTCCTTTGTCACAGAGTTGACTTGTGACGCCCCAAGATCCCACCTTCTTTTAATTATATCCATTCTATTTTGGATGACATAAACATAAACCTTAAACCACATTAACCGGGATCCCGTGCGTCAAAACTTAATCTTTAACCTTTAAAAGCATTTCAGTTGACCATAAATTCGGTCCATATTTTTTATTTATTTTTTTATCTTAAAACTTATTTAACTTACATTCCTTAAACCTGTCTCAGGATCGCAATGTTCACTTACCCTTCATTAAACTTAGGTCAACCATTATTTAATTGTGACCTAGTCTATTACAATTTCTATAATCATATTTATTCATGATTTAACATACTCTTTAAATAAATTTCGCCATGAAGTATTCATATATGGCGCTGACTATACACATATTCCTGTTCACAAATACCATTTTACATTCATCTATATCATACATGTCCTTGTCTACTTATAACTGATCCATACATCAAACTGCTTACCTCATACCTGTATCATGCATAACCTGCGCCATACATATTTTCCATACATGCGAGTTCTAGTAAGTGTAGACCCGACTAACATCAGAATACATCAAGCTATAACCTTTACATCTTCTAACTGATAATACATCCATGCACATTCATTACTATGAATTTACAAATTATACACTTCTTTTTCAAATCTAGGTTTAACATTTAAGACCACACTGTTACATCACTTGCATTTATACCATTTACATATAACAACTTTGCCCGTGCTTATCCATGCATTCACTTTCCTTACCTTAGCTTAACCGGAACATCTGGCCTTCTTGTACTTTACCTGAAAAGTTAGTTTATAGCAAGAATGAGCATAAAGCTCAGCAAGTAATTCAGATAACACCTTTCATGCTCACAGTTCATAATATGCATCATGCATCCTTTACCTTAACATACTATGCTTAATGTCACGTAGTTCACTTAGCAATTAATCCACATAATTGCACATAAGGCACATTCAACTCATATGCTATCACGTAGCTCACGTAGTTCAATCAGTACTTTTAGGTCTGAAAAACTTGCCTGGTCTGCATTATTTTACTTAACCCGTACTTTCTCCGTCGTCCTTTCATATCATTCCTTGCGTAGGATGGCTAGTTCGAGCGATATCTGTAAACATACAACTATACATCTCATTATAGGATCATAACTTAATATAACTTATCAAATTGAATCCATAAATAAATGACCATCCATCTTTAACCATTTCACATTTGATGTATTACACCTTATGTAGGTTTATAATACACCCTAACTTGCTTCTGACCTTTTTTATAACTTATATCATACTTTGGCTTAGCTTTAGGCATGTTATATTATGCCATTAATTATCTCATTATACCACAACACCCTTTTCATAGTCTATTTTTATCAATCTAGGGTTTATATAACTTATCTCTATCATTTAGAATCAAAACATTTCATTTTGGGTCAAAAATATCATTTTTTTAAAGTCTGCTACACACGGCCCCGACCGGATTTTGGCCTAGAAATCCGTGGCCCCAGCCAAAACCTCTCAGCCAAACATGGCCCCGGCCGTGGTTTTGCCTACAAAACCATGGCCCCGACCACGGTTCCAAAATCTGAAATTTTGATTTTCTCTCCTGCTTTGCTGATTTTTAATTTTTTAACCATACATCCAATTGACACCAAATTTGGTACACATGTAGACCTCATACCATAGTATTTTATAAAATTTTCATTTGCCTTATTTGGATCCTCAAAATCATAGATACACTAGCCCGTAGGAGGGCTGTTCACACAATTTCCAGACTTGGAAATTTTCTGAACTTCCAAAATTCAACTTTTGCAACTTTGTGACTTTTGGCCACAAGCTTTAAAACTTCATTCTAACACTTGAAATAGTTCATATAACTTATATATGACATGTCTAAACTTTCAAAACCATAAAACTTCGCACGAGGCAATAATTGTCCGTTAAAATCCGTTTAGGATCGAAACGATCGATTTCGATCGTTCGAAACCCATTTTCATTCAAATTTCCTTCCGTTGATTACCAAATCAACGTAAACACATGTAACACCATAAAAATGACCCACTTGAATTTATTTCACCTTTAATTTCTCAAAATTGCCAAAAATCACACTTTGACGTCATTTTCATCAACTTTTCACAATTTTTTCATTTCCAAAACATAAGCTATTCTTAGCCCCTTTGTGCAATACTTGATTCTAACTCATCATTTACCACATATAGCACACATTTGACTTGTATGGGCCTTCAAAATCTTTAAAACTTTTCAAATGAACTTATTTTTCCAAAAGGTTCGTTTTGATCGTCGGCGAACGTTTTAAAACATTTAAAATCCACAATTGTCGCCATACGAACCAAAGAACTTCCAAATCAACTTGAACACGTGTATTTATATCAAACTTAGCTTTTTGGCCTTATTTGATCACCAATTACACAAAATGGCAAAAATTACATAATAATAGCACTTTGTCAACTTTACTTATTTCCATCCTTAAACCAATCTTCAATCTTTGGACTCTACGCTTCACATAGGTTATCACGTACACATTTAACGACTTTATATATTCACATAACTTCTATACGCATCTTCCAAGTCACTTTACAGATTATTACGTAGTCTATACACAAAGTATAGCCTAATATTCAACTTTTTCCTTAACAAATCATAGTTTTCAACCATTTGAGCATCTAGCTTGCCATTTAGCCAAATAATTTGCTTGCATCAAACATGATTAACTTTTCAAACTAGGTTTTCATAACTTCAATTCATAGGGTTAATTTATACGATATTTTTATTCCCTAATACTTAGTTTTTATATTTATTGTGTGCTTAAATGTTTAATTATTTAGCATATTTTGATTTTAATAGGTTTTATAGGATTTTAGTTAATTTATGTTAAATTAGGTAATTTTTAGTATTTTTATATTTATTTTTATTTATGTATTTTTATTTATTTTTAGTGTTTTAGGTGTTTTATTTATTATTATGTGTTTTTATTATTTTTAGTAATTTTATATTATTTTTAATGTTTTTATTTTATTTTGTAGGAATTTATTAAAGCTTGGATGACAAAATGGTAAATAAAAAGCGTGCAGTGGCAAAAGCGTAATTAACAGATCAGGCAAGCCCGCGCAATGCGCGCGCTGGAAAAATTCGGAACCACTGCGACGTCGTTTTCGGCTTGGGATGGAACAGTGGACCGCGCAATACGCGGCTTTGAAAAATTGGAACGGGCGCGTGGCGTCGACGCGCCAACGGTAACAATCAGGCGCGTGATATACACGCGCTGACGCGTCAGTGAAGAGAGAGAAAGAGGCGGCTGGCAGTTTGTTCCTTTTCCTTTTTTATTTTGAATTTCCTACACTGTACTGCAACAAATTAGTAGAATAAAAATCCAATTTTAATTTGGAAAAGGAAGCAATAATTCTTTATTTTATTTTTAATATTTTATTTAGACTTCTAATTAGGGTTAGGAAAATAATTATTTTACTTTTCTTTTATTTTTAATTGTAAATCCTATTAGAATAAAAATTCTCTCTTCTATTCTTTGATGCTCTCTACAATTATGAGTAGCTAAATTCTTTTTCTTGGTTTAAGTGACTGAAGCCATCAAAATTTATACACTGTGAGATCTAATTTATTTTAATTGTTCAATTTATATTCTAAGTATTGGATATTTTTCTGTGTTTACTTTTATGATTAATTCGTTTAATTGCTAGGGTGCACACTAGTTTATTATTCGTTGAAATCTACTGCTAAATTAAATATCAAATCCGTAATTGTTTGGTCACTTTAATTTGCGAAGCAACTAAGGTTAATAATTATTTTGCTTATCAAAATATTATTTTATCTTAGGAAGAATATTCATCTAAATTAAATGCAGACGTTTGGATTGTGTTGTTTAGTTCAACGATCTCTCTATTTCCTTATGCTGCTACTAGGTTAAATCTTTAGCGCTTGTCTGAGATTATTTAGTAGTAAGGGTTATTTAGATCGCTTGTTTCTGCTTAACTAAAATTAAGGAGAGATAGGAAAATTATTCGAATGGGAGTAATTATTCCACGTTGAATATTTAAAATATGAATTGATTTATTCTTACATCAGTGATCAGTTGTAAATTCTTGATGGTGGATATTGATTTAAACCAAGGCTTTTTCTTCTCATTTATTTCATTAAATTACTTGCATATTTATTTTAATAATTTTTATTTAAATTATTTTTTTAATTAAAAACCCCTCAATTCTTATTTGCAAAAACATAAAATTAAATTAATCATTCTCTGTGGGATCGACTCTTGCTTACACTACTACATTAATATTTTTCAAAAGTAAGATTTTATTTTTTGGGTGCTTGCGACATCACACCAAATTTTGGCGTCGTTGCCGAGGAATTGATTGATTTATTTTTGTGTTTATTTTTAGTTTATTTTATTTTAGTCATTTTTCATAGTTTTTTTTATTTTCTTGCTTGTTTATGACCATAACTCGTTCTACTAATCAAAGTGATTTAAGGTTTGATCCAGAAATCGAAAGAACTTTGCGCGGATTAAGGAAAAAAGGACAAACAAATCTTAAGGCAAAAGACAACATGACTGGAAATCGAACTTTGAAGGAACTCGCGGCCCCTGATTTGCCCCAACAACCTTTATGCATAACTTTTCCCAATCTAGATGCTAACACTTCCTTTGAGTTAAAGTCTGGTCTAATACATCTTTTGCCCACTTTTCATGGACTTGCAGGTGAAGATCCGCATAAACACTTAAAAGAATTTCATGTGGTATGCACGAGTATGAAACCCCCTGGAGTGACCGAAGAGCAAATCAAATTAAGAGCTTTTCCATTTTCTCTAAAAGATTTAGCTAAAGATTGGCTCTACTATCTACCATCCGGAAGTATAACCACATAGGAAGAGGTGAAGAAATTATTCTTGGAAAAATATTTCCCAGCTTCAAGGGTGGCCAGCATACGAAAAGAAATTTGTGGTGTGAGGCAGAACCTTGGAGAATCCCTGTACGAGTATTGGGAACGTTTCAAGAAATTATGTGCAAGCTGCCCCCACCATCAAATCAGCGAACAACTCTTAATCCAATACTTCTATGAGGGACTCCTGTTTACTGATAGAAGCATGATTGACGCTGCTAGTGGAGGCGCTTTGGTGGACAAAACACCCGAAGCTGCAAGGAACTTAATTGCATACATGGCGGCTAATTCCCAACAATTCGGCACTAGGCTTGATTTTTTATCCAAGAATGTTAATGAGGTAAATATTTCTTCACTTGAGCAACGAATTGATAGTCTAACCTCCGTTGTTCGTCAAATGGCTGTAGGTAATACACAACAAGCGAAAGCTTGTGGGATTTGTGCGGTAGTAGGACATCCGACGGATATGTGCCCCACTCTTCAAGAGGAGTCCTATGAACAAGCAAATACAGCAGGTGATTTTCCTGGTCAACCACAAAGGAGATATGATCCTTACTCGAACACGTACAACTCAGGTTGGAGAGATCATCCCAATTTCAGCTATGGAAATCCACAAGGGAATCCACCCACAAATGCAAACTTTACAAGCTACCAACAATACAAGCAGCCATATCCCAACAAACAACAGGGCCAATCATCTAATTCTAGTATGTCTTCAGAGGATTTGGTTAAACAACTTACCACTAACACTTTGCAATTTCAACAGGACACGAAGGCCAATATGCAGAATTTGGAAATGCAAATGGGACAAATGGCGACTGCAATCAATCGATTGGAGGCTCAAGGTTCTGGTAAATTACCATCTCAAACGGTGGTGAATCCAAAAGAGAACGCAAGCGCAATCACTTTGAGAAGTGGTAAAGAGATACAAACTCCGAAAACAACAGAGTCTGCACCACCAGAGCACAGCAAAACAGAAGCAGACCACATGGACAAAGGCGACAATAAAGCTGAGGATAATGTTCTAGGCGACAATGGTACCCCTAAGCATAAATTCCCACCTCTCTCTGATTATACACCGGTACCCCCTTTTCCTCTGGCTTTAACAAAAAAACGAAAATATGAGAAAGATTCAGATTTATATGAAACTTTTCATCAATGCGAGGTAAAAATTCCATTGTTAGATGCAATTAAACAAGTACTTCGCTTTGCTAGATTTCTCAAAGAATTGTGTACACACGAGAGAAAACAAGCACTCAAAAGGTATGAAAAGATAAAAGTAGGAAAAAATGTGTCTGCCGTGATTCAAAGAAAACTTCCTCCAAAGTGTCAAGATCCAGGAATGTTTACTATCCCTTGCAAGATAAGTGACACTAGATTTGAACAAGCCATGTTAGACCTAGGAGCATCTATTGATGTCATGCCATATTATATATATGCTTCTTTGCAACTTGAACCTTTAAATAAAACTGGTACGGTGATTCAGTTGGCTGATAGATCTAATGCCTATCCTAAAGGTATAATAGATGATGTTCTTGTCCAGGTAAATAATTTGATTTTTCCTACTGATTTTTATGTGCTTGATATGAAGAATGGTGATCAAAATGCTCCTATTTTGTTAGGAAGACCATTTTTAAAGACATCCAAAACCAAGATAGATGTTCATAGTGGTATACTTACAATGGAATATGATGGCGATGTTGTGCAGTTTAATATTTATGATGCCATGAAATATCCCAATGATGATAATCCTGTTTATTCTATTGATGTGATTGACTCATTAGCACAGGAAATTTTTGAACTTGATGGAAAGGATGCAGTAGAAACGACAATCAGTCAGAATCTTGAGGAGGAAGAAGAGTTCGCCTTGACCGATGAATTAAAGGATGTTATTGCAACACTAAATGATTCTCCAAACACAGGTAACATTCATTATATTGATCTGCCAGTTCCTAAGAAAAAATCTCTACCATCTGTTTTGCAGTCACCCACTCCAGACTTAAAGCTTCTTCCTGATCATCTCAAGTATGTTTTTCTTGAAAAAGAAAAGACATCGCCAGTGATCATCTCCAATAAACTTAGTCCATCACAAGAAGAACAACTCATGAAAGTTCTTAAGGAGCATAAGAAGGCCATTGGTTGGACGATTGCTGATATCAAAGGAATAAGTCCGTCGACATGCATGCATCGTATTTTACTTGAAGAAGGAGCGAAACCCACACGCCAACCGCAAAGAAGACTAAATCCACCCATGATGGATGTTGTGAAAAAAGAGATTCAAAAGCTTCTTGAAGTTGGCATGATTTACCCTATTTCGGATAGCAGTTGGGTTAGCCCAGTTCAAGTAGTTCCTAAAAAGACGGGCATAACTGTGGTTAAAAATCAGAACGATGAGTTAATTCCCACCCGTGTTCAAAATGGGTGGCGAGTTTGTATAGATTATAGAAAATTAAATACTGTAACTCGAAAAGACCACTTTCCTTTACCTTTTATTGATCAAATGCTTGAACGATTAGCTGGTTATTCTTACTATTGTTTTCTTGATGGTTATTTCCAAATTGCCATTGCTCCGAAGGATCAAGAAAAGACGACATTTACATGCCCATTTGGAACTTTTGCATATCGTCGTATGCCGTTTGGACTTTGCAACGCCCCCGCTACTTTTCAAAGGTGTATGGTTAGTATATTTTCAGATTATATTGAGCATATCATGGAAGTTTTTATGGACGATTTCACCATCCATGGGGACTCTTTTGATGATTGTTTGCACAACCTTACACTTGTTCTTCAAAGATGTATAGACACTAACCTTGTACTAAATTCTGAAAAATGTCATTTCATGGTTGAGCAAGGTATAGTTTTGGGTCGTGTTGTTTCATCTAAGGGAATTGAAGTAGATAAAGCAAAAATTGATATTATTCAGTCTCTACCTTATCCCACTAGTGTGCGGGAAGTGCGTTCTTTTCTTGGACATGCAGGTTTTTACCGGAGATTCATAAAGGATTTTTCCAAGATAGCATCACCCCTATGCAAATTACTACAAAAGGATGCGGATTTCAATTTTGATAAGGAGTGTAAGACAACTTTTGATAAGTTGAAGGAATTGTTGACCACTACTCCAGTTATTCAACCTCCGAATTGGGACATACCTTTCGAGATTATGTGCGACACAAGTGATTATGCAGTAGGAGCTGTTTTGGGTCAAAAAGTTGGTAAAGCATCTCATGCTATTTATTATGCTTCGAGGACCTTGAACGATGCCCAGAGAAATTATTCGACTACTGAAAAAGAACTCTTAGCTGTCGTTTTTGGTTTAGAAAAATTTCGATCTTATTTACTTGGTACTAAAGTTATTATTTATTCTGATCATGCAGCTCTTCGTTATTTGATGACAAAGAAAGAGGCAAAACCAAGGTTGATTAGATGGATACTTCTCTTAAGTGAATTTGATTTGGAAATCAAGGACAAAAAAGGGACAGAAAATAGTGTTGCAGATCACTTAAGTCGTTTGGCGAATACTAAGGATGAGCTTCCTCTCGACGAGACATTTCCTGATGAATAATTGTTCTCTGCATATAAAAAATCACCTTGGTATGCAAATATTGTCAATTATTTGGTTACTAACATTTTGCCTTCTAATTTGTCTAAAGCTCAAAAGGATAAAATCAAAAGTCAAGCAAAGTACTATGTGTGGGATGACCCATACTTATGGAAGCATTGTGCGAACCAAGTAATTAGAAGGTGCGTCCCTGAAACTGAAATTGATCATATTCTCACTTTTTGTCATTCGTATGCTTGTGGAGGTCACTTTGGATCTAAGAAGACAACGAGGAAAGTACTTGACTGTGGTTTTTATTGGCCATCTTTATTTCAAGATTCATATTTATTCTGCAAGTCATGTTGTAATTGTCAAAAGACAGGTAATATATCCCAACGGAATGAGATGTTGCAAACTCCCATACTCTTTTGTGAAATTTTTGACGTTTGGGGCATTGATTTTATGGGACCGTTTCCTGTATCTTTTGGTAATATTTATATTTTACTTGCTGTCGATTATGTTTCAAAATGGGTGGAAGCTAAGGCCATAAGGACTAACGATTCCAAAGTTGTTGCAGATTTTCTCCGTACTAACATATTTTCTAGGTTTGGAATTCCTAGAGCTCTAATAAGTGATAGAGGCACCCATTTTTGCAATCGAACTGTGGAAGCTTTATTGAAAAAGTATCATGTCACTCATAAGGTGTCAACTGCATATCATCCGCAAACCAATGGACAGGCGGAAATGTCAAACAAAGAAATAAAGTCCATTCTTGAAAAGACAGTCAATCCGAACAGAAAAGATTGGAGTTTGCGCTTGGATGATGCTTTATGGGCATATAGGACGGCTTATAAAACGCCTATTGGTATGTCACCTTATCGATTAGTATTTGGGAAACCATGTCACTTACCTGGGGAGCTAGAACACAAAGCTTATTGGGCTATTAAGAGTTTCAATATGAAAATGAGTGATAGTGGAGAGCATAGGAAGTTGTAAATACAAGAGTTGGAGGAAATTCACAATGATGCTTATGAGAGTGCAAGAATTTACAGGGAGAAGACAAAGGTTTTTCACGACAAGATGATTTCTAGAAAAGAATTTACAATTGGTGAAAAAGTTCTTCTCTACCAGTCTCGACTTCGGTTGTTTCCAGGTAAGTTGCGTTCTCGTTGAGATGGACCTTTTGTCGTGACTAATGTTTTTCCTTATGGTGCAGTTGAAATTCAAAGTTTGGAAACTTCTAAAGTATTCAAGGTGAATGGTCATATACTCAAGCATTTCTATGAGGGATTCCAAGAAGAAGACTCGAAAAAAGTGGATCTTGAGGATCCAATTTATACTACTTAAAAACAAAGGGGAAAGCATGTTGTCGAGCCAATGACGATAAACAAAGGCGCTGCTTGGGAGGCAACCCAAGAACTCAGATTTGTATTTCTCTTCCTTTTTCTTTTTATAGTTATCTTTGCTTTTTTCTTTGCATTATAGTTTACATTGGGGACAATGTAAATTTTAAGTGTGGGGGAAGGGATTTAGGATTTTTGTTATTATTTTTGTTATTTTTAGGTCATAACTTTTAAAAATTTTGAAATTTTGAATTTTGTGGGTAAATTCACTGCAAACCCTCACGAGACAAAACTCGTCCACTTGGGGTAACCTTGGGGTTTAAAGGCTTGTTGCACATGCTAAGTGTAACCGTGTTTCCTACGAAAATAGGGTAATTTTTTATTTTTAGGATGTGTCACTTGAGCAATAAATTAATTGGATTTTTAATTCTTAGCCAATGATAAAAATTTTGGTTTTTATTTAATAACTCTTGGAAAAAAAATAATAAACTTTTGCTTAATTTGAATTTTTGGCTTTTTATTGATTATTACTTTGTTTGAGATCCTTTAAATTTTTATGCACTTATATCCATTTGTTTGAGCCAGTTTTAATTTAGAGAAAGTTTATATGGTTAAATGCTTATGAAAGATATTTTTGAACTCTATATCTTATTTGATCACTATTTGAAGTGAAATATAAGGCAAAATATAATTTGGAAGAGATGATTTAGGTAATTTTTTTAGGATTATTATTGAAAATAAAAATCTTGTGGTGGGTTGAGATGGAGCGTAAAACGCACTCACTCATAAACACATGAAAAAACGAGATGGAGCGTAAAACGCACTCGTTGGTGAGATGGAGCATAAAATGCACTCACAGGAAAAAAAAATAAAATGGGATGGAGCATAAAATGCACCCATTAAAAGAAAAAAAATGAATGAAAAAAAAATAGTTGAAAAAAAATGCATATTAATAATCCTAGTGTATATAATTGTTAAAAACCTTTTGATCTTCTAGTTATACGTGTCTATATTAATGAAAAATGATGAGCAAAGTAAGACTATAGAGTTTTGTTGTTAAACTAACCATTTTTGATATCATTTATGAGACATTTAATTATGTGAGCGGATCTAAGTTTTTTGCTAGTTCGATACATTTGGATTCACACACACACACGAAGGATCTTGAGTAAGTAAGATTAATAAATATGTTAAAATTCTTGATTTTGCATGATTTTAAAATTTTCTTTGAGTTATCATTTAAAAAATCTTTGAGGCTGATGTTGAAATTTATATTGATTTGTTGCTCAAGAAAATTGTTTGGTTATTAGTTTTAATTTTATAGTTTTAATTTTTGTTTTGCCCGAGGACGAGCAAAAAGCTAACTGTGGGGGTATTTGATAGGGTTAATTTATACGATATTTTTATTCCCTAATACTTAGTTTTTATATTTATTGTGTGCTTAAATATTTAATTATTTAGCATATTTTGATTTTAATAGGTTTTATAGGATTTTAGTTAATTTATGTTAAATTAGGTAATTTTGTAGTATTTTTATATTTATTTTTATTTATGTGTTTTTATTTATTTTTAGTGTTTTAGGTGTTTTATTTATTATTATGTGTTTTTATTATTTTTAGTAATTTTATATTATTTTTAATGTTTTTATTTTATTTTGTAGGAATTTATTAAAGCTTGGATGGCAAAATGGTAAATAAAAAGCGTGCAGTGGCAAAAGCGTAATTAACAGATCAGGCAAGCCCGCGCAATGCGCGCGCTGGAAAAATCCGGAACCACTGCGACGTCGTTTTCGGCTCGGGATGGAACAGTGGATCGCGCAATGCGCGGCTATGAAAAATTGGAATGGGCGCGTGGTGTCGACGCGCCAACGGTAACAATCAAGCGCGTGATATACACGCGCTGACGCGTCAGTGAAGAGAGAGAAAGAGGCGGCTGGCAGTTTGTTCCTTTTCCTTCTTTATTTTGGATTTCCTACACTGTACTGCAACAAATTAGTAGAATAAAAATCCAATTTTAATTTGAAAAAGGAAGCAATAATTCTTTATTTTATTTTTAATATTTTATTTAAACTTCCAATTAGGGTTAGGAAAATAATTATTTTACTTTTCTTTTATTTTTAATTGTAAATCCTATTAGGGTTTGGACAAGTTAGGAGGTTTATGGAGCCTATAAATAGAGGGCTTGAGGTACATTGTAAAATACAACTTTTCTATTAGAATAAAAATTCTCTCTTCTATTCTTTGATGCTCTCTACAATTATGAGTAGCTAAATTCTTTTTCTTGGTTTAAGTGACTGAAGCCATCAAAATTTATACACTGTGAGATCTAATTTATTTTAATTGTTCAATTTATATTCTAAGTATTGGATATTTTTCTGTGTTTACTTTTATGATTAATTCGTTTAATTGCTAGGGTGCACACTAGTTTATTATTCGTTGAAATCTACTGCTAAATTAAATATCAAATCCGTAATTGTTTGGTCACTTTAATTTGCGAAGCAACTAAGGTTAATAATTATTTTGCTTATCAAAATATTATTTTATCTTAGGAAGAATATTCATCTAAATTAAATGCAGACGCTTGGATTGTGTTGTTTAGTTCAACGATCTCTCTATTTCCTTATGCTGCTACTAGGTTAAATCTTTAGCGCTTGTCTGAGATTATTTAGTAGTAAGGGTTATTTAGATCGCTTGTTTCTGCTTAACTAAAATTAAGGAGAGATAGGAAAATTATTCGAATGGGAGTAATTATTCCACGTTGAATATTTAAAATATGAATTGATTTATTCTTGCATCAGTGATCAGTTGTAAATTCTTGATGGTGGGTATTGATTTAAACCAAGGCTTTTTCTTCTCATTTATTTCATTAAATTACTTGCATATTTATTTTAATAATTTTTATTTAAATTATTTCTTTAATTAAAACCCCCTCAATTCTTATTTGCAAAAACATAAAATTAAATTAATCATTCTCTGTGGGATCGACTCTTACTTACACTACTACATTAATATTTTTCAAAAGTAAGATTTTATTTTCTGGGTGCTTGCGGCATCACACCATCAATCCATATATAACAAATGATCATGTCTTAAATCATAATTTCTAGCTTTGAACATGAACTTAATAAGATATTACCTTGTTTTCCAAAATATGAACTTAGGGTTTCATGACTTCTCAACATTTAGCACATAAAATCTTATACAAACTTGCATCTAGCCCCTAATTCATGCATGGCTAGTCTTAAACTAACATTTAAACTCATAAGTATTAAGTTTCATGGCTCAAACATAATCATACCTTCTTGGATGTCCAACTTTTTCACGTAAATAGCTTCCTCATGGCAAGCTCTTCCTTTCTCCTTCTTGCTTCATGATCATTTGAGCAACATAGCTTCCTTGATTCCAAGCTTTTATCCTTGCTTCCATGGTTTCCTTAACTTTCTCTCTCTTTCTCTCACTTAGCCGGCACTTAGAAATAATATGAATGGCTTAGCTTACTTTGCTTATAATTATATACATATATGTGTTATATCAATTCTCCAACAACTAACCATGGTTGGTTAGTTAAAATCTATCATGGTTAGGGTATCTTAAGTCATTTCACATTACTAAAAATGGACATAATAGTCATTACCTCAACATAGGACACATTTGTCATTTCATAATTTGTCAATGGCATTTTGGACTTTACTTAAAATTCCTAGAGAATTTAATTCTCATAAATCCATACTTGCTTATTCTTAAACCATTTCAAGTCCATTTTAATCCAAATTTGCTTCATCATACTTGAATTTTATTCCATTATTAAATACTCCACAATTGGCTTGTCCCAAATCTCTTGTCACACCTCAAAATACCAATTTCATTAATCACATATTAATTCATTTAATTGCCAAAATTGCACCTCATTATACATTTGAACCTTCTTGGTTCTCTATTAAATCAATCTCAACTTCCAATATTTCAAATAATCATAACCATCATTTCACCTATACACCGCTTCCTCGAGAAGCGAACCTCGACCGGATTATCAAAATCCATCATCATTATCATTTAAACTCATAATATCATAATTACGACCCTAACGTCCTTTAGCTTGTTTACTTAATGCACATATTGAAATTTCTCAACATACATGAAATTTACATTTCTTCTACTCATTCCTGATGGTATTACATTTCATACTTACATATCACATCACGATTATCTCATTTCATTCGTTCAAAATTTATTTCTTCAAAATTTCACATATTTACATATCATATGCTCAATCTTCTATGAATCCTTAATAACCGATTAAATCGTACGGTTCCTTCTTCACTGCACATACATGCTTATTTACCATTCTCATACACTCGCCTCTCCAGGCCTATTCATTTAACTCATTATTAACTTTCATAATTATGCATCAATTTAATTATGCATTTCCTTATTTATCTCTTTCCTTTCCTTACTTCTCAAATAACCATATACACATTTTAAATCTACCACATAGGTCACATATAATACATTGATCATATAATAACTTATTCTTAAACATTCTTAGACCTTTCATCAATCATAACTAGGTTTTATTTATTAACCTTTACATAAATAAATCATAATCCTTATTTAGAAATTCACTAAAATCCTGGGGTGTCACATTCACCCCTCCTTCAAAAAATTTTGTCCTCGAAATTGTTGTGTACTCAATCCTTATTCATTTGCAACATACATAATCCTCTGCTTTCATTCAATATAACTAGGTTTTCAAATAACCTTTACATTCTTTCCTCTCTCTCTACCCATCTTACCCATTCTAACGTTCATTCCAGAAGATTGGAATGTCTTTCAGGAATCTCCACAATTGTTCAATAACTGTGAAGCAGCATGAATAAATAGGAATAACTTTTCCATAAAACTTTTCATAAAACTTTTGCTTTCAAAACATAACTTTTGATTTTGCTGAGGGGTCTTAAAGACCAATGAACACGTTAAGAATATTAACAATCACAAAGACTGCTAATACCCAGGGGTCATAATCACCAGAAACATGAGTTACGGCGCAACCACACCATTCATTTTAAATTCGGCGCAACCACGCCATTCATTTTAAATTCGGCACAACCACGCCATTCATTTTAAATTCGGCGCAACCATGCCATTCATTTTAATTCGGCGTAACCACGCCATTTTATGCCCTTTGGCCCTTTGGTACGCTAGTTGATTAATCTATCGTACCCTGATCTGTTGTGCACAACATTTTTCCTTTTCTTTTGGGTTAAACCGTGTTAACCAACCCCTATACCATATCCCCTTTTCAGGGTTGTTCACCTCAGCCTTTGAAACAATTTGCTTTATCCATTATCTGGATTCCAAAAACATTTACTCATTTCTTTAGCAGAATGCCTAGCCGAACAAATGGCATAGACTCACATCATTAAATTGTTCATATATTGAGAACTTAAAACTTTTCAAAAATTCATTTTTACCATGACTGCATCCCATTGCAATATGTAACTATGTATCAGTGGTTAAACTTCCACTTCCATCCCATTGCAATATGTAACTATGTACCTGCATAACAAATCAATCTTCATTTTGGTACCCATATTTGTTTGGGTCATGTTTTGTTAGTACCTTTTGGGACCCAAATCTGTTTGATTTTAAATCCTTGCAGTCTATGATATCTTGACAAACATTTATCATTTTTATGATGGTGCCTATGATTGATATGATATTTATGATGATATGTGTGCATTTGTGAATTCTTATTTGTCCAGGACCTGTATGGATTATGATTTCTCATAGTCCTTTGAATTTGCTGATCTGCATTCTGCTTCCATACTACTCTATGATTCTCATGATTCGTAGAGTGATAGTAAACTCTACGATTTTTGTGAGGATGGTTCGTAGAGTGAGTTTTGCTTGACTTGTTTTTCAATTTTCTGAACCCTAGACCATTGTGAGTTTTATTGTCTAAAATGATAGCAGGATTAGCAGAGTGTGGACAGCTAGGAGATATAGAATCTGAGGATTTGATGAACACAATTCCTTTATCAAGATTAAAGGATTTGCCTTCATTTATTTCCATAGACTTCTCCATATTAGGCTTTGAGAATGAATTCTCAAAACCTAATCCTGATCTATCAGTCACATCTCTTTGACTTGAGATCAGGGTGTCCATAGACAAACTAGACTTGTTCCATATGAAAATTATCTTTTCTAGTTCTCGAATCTTGGAGGCTAGTGAAGACTCTTTATGAGTGCTTAAATCATTTATCTCTTTTAGTCTTTCATTCTCAGTCTTAAGACTAGAATAAAGTTTTGCAGTTTGAAGTGAGTCTTCTAATTCTATGTTTATCTTCTCTTTATCCTCTTTTAGATGAGAGTAATCTTTAGATAACCTTCTAAACATTTTCATGTATTTGTGTAATTCTACCATTAAGTCAAGCATGCCTTCTCTAAGATCATCAATGCTTAATTCAGGAAAGCTGAAATCAAATACATCATCTATGTCGAATTCCTTTTTGCTGTTTCCTTCTTCGTTTGCCATTAAGCACATGTTGGCCTTCTGTGGCTCTTCATCGTCACTTGACTTAGAGTTTAATTCTTCTTCTGAGTCACTCCAGGAACCTTCAACTATGAAACTTTTGTCTTTCTTCTTTTGCTTGTGGAGGCTCTTTAATTCTCTTTTTGGATTTTCTTTTGTTCTGTCCCTCCTCAGCTCTTCTCTTAAGGGTTTTGGACATTTAACAATGAAGTAACCTGACTTTTTGCAATTATAGCAAAGGTCAGTTGGTTGTTCTTTGCTATTGTTTCTTCTAAATTTCTGAGGGTCTGTTCCTGTTGATGAATCTTTTAAAATGTTTGACTAGCATGGTAGCTCCTTCATCATCATTTGATTCATCCTTGTCGGAGTCAGAGTTATCATTGTGATTGCTTCTGTGAGTTGAGGTTGAGGCTTTAAGAGCAATATTTTTCTCCTTCTTTCTTTCCTCAGATAAAGTCTCTACTCTTTGATTTAGCTCCAGCTCGTAGGTGAGAAGATTTCCATATAGCTGTTGTACAGTCATCTCGTGCAGGTTCTTTGACTCCCGGATGTCTGTGGTTTTGGCATCCCATTTGTTGTACAGTCATAAGATCTGAGAGAGTTTAGTAGCAAGTTAAATCTCTCATAGGTGTTTGTAATGTTTTCACCTGAGATGTTGGTGAACATTTCATACTGCTGAATAAGCAGTGATTGCTTATTTTCTCTGACTTCTTCTGTTCCTTCATGCATGATCAACAGAGTTTTGCCAGACTTCTTGAGCTGTTTTACAGTTGACAACGTTCTCAAACAGATCATCATCTAGAGATTGAAATAGGATGTTCTTAGCCCTTTTGTCTCTTTGAACATCCTTCTTTTCATTGTCTGTCCATTCGTCTCTTTTCTTTGCTATTAGCTTGCTTGGATCTTCAGTTGATAGTGCAAGCTTCATTGGCATAATTGACCCATTTAGCACTGTCTCAAATAGTTCATCATCTATAGCATCCATGTAAGCCTGCATACGAACTTTCCAGTTAGCAAATTTTTCTTTATTACACATAGGTGGTTTGTTACCTCCACCGAGTTCTGATCCGTTCTTGTTGAGTGCCATTTGATCTACTCAAGCTTCTAAGGCTTTAAATGTGAGAACCTGCTTCGATACCAATTGTTAGTTCCCAATGACACAAAACTTTTTGACTTTTATTTCTTCCTTTTAAGATATAATGAATACTTAATCAATAAGTTTAGCACAACGAAAAGTGATTTAGTTACCCCTTCTTGTTTTGTAAAAGTAATAATTTAGTAACCAATTATATAGTAGATATAGCAGTTAAAACACACAAGATAAACAACACGAGGTTTTAAGTGGTTCAGAGTTCACAAGACTCATACTCTACTGTTCTGCTCTTCAAGCAGCAAATCCACTAAGGATAATTTTATAATTTCTGAATCACTTAGATTCCTTCATGACCAACAGTCTTGGAACTCTAGTTCACTAAGAACTCTTCAGGTCCAGTAGACTTGGATACTCTAGTTCACTAAGAACTCTTAACGTGATTAGTTATGATTTGGGTGTACTACTGAGTTGCGTTTAGCATATGTTTCTGAAGAACTCAGCAGTGAGGCAAGATTCTATTTCAGTTTTGATCTTTTTGAATTTTTGCGTATTGCTCTCTTTCTTGTGTTTTTCAGCCTCTTTTTTCTTCTTCAGATCTGGGAGCTTTATATGAGAGCTTATGTATTCTTCCCGTTAGAGTGCCTTCTCTTAGCATCAGTTTCTTCCCGTTATCTCACAGAGGGGAGCTTCTGAATATTATATTAATATAGTTCATTAATGCTCTGATGAGGTATTAATTGATCTCCTATTTTAGTCCATGGAAGGGGTTTCCTTTTTCCTTGGGAACAGATGTGTCAGTCATAGGATTCTACCAACTTCCATAGAGGCATTCGATTTTTCATAATATATGATAGATAGGACACAGAGCTGTGACTTTATTGCTACATTAAAAGTCTCATTTTGTCGTTCAGCACGCCTTGGTCAGTTCTCTGACTTTTATGACTTTGAACCCTTTGCAGAAGCTCTTCTGTCAGATCAATGCAGATTGTTCTTCTCAACGAAATAGCTTCTGATCTTTTAGTTCAAGGTTTTGATTTGAGAGTCGTAATGTCTCTTGCCTTTTTGCTCAACGACCCTCCATGATCAACTCTACGAATATTCTTGTTGTTGTGATTATTCTACAAGAGACCATCTCTCATTGACATCGTAAAGTTTACTCTACTGTCACTCTGTTGGACGTAGAGTCCGTTCTTCGGTTGCTCGTTTTGGTTATAGAGTCTGTTGGTCGTTGAGTCTTTCATGAGTATAATCATAGAGTTCATTCTACGATTAGATTAAGTCATCGACTCTTCTTGGCGTGAGTTCGTAGAGTCTGTTCTGCAGTTGCTCGCTTTGGTCGTAGAGTCTGTTGGTCGTAGAGTCTTCCTTGAGCATAATCGTAGAGTCCATTCTATAATTAGATTATAACAAAAGATCAACCTAACAGTTTTGATCTATTTAAATCTAAGTCTTTGTACATCACAAAGGACTTTACAATACAATAAATTTATATCAAAAGATCAACCTAACAGTTTTGATCTTATCAAGCTAAGTCATTATACATTATACACAATCAAAGGTATTTACAATTCTGCTATTGGATGCATTTAACAATCTTAATTCTTATCATCAAATTAAACATACAATGTTCAACACTATTCCATGTAATAAAGTAATATGTTTAGCTCCATTAATTAAGAAACTTATGAAAAGCCAAATTAATAAAAAAATATCAATTCCAAAATTTATGGAAATAGATTTTATTTAGAAAATATCTATTAAAACCAATTTTCAAATTAACTCCTCTAAATTTGAAAAGGATTAAAATTCAACCTTTTAATTTAACTCTCATTAGTAAATACTTGATCATTATTATTTTTGAAAGCTAAATTAATTATTTTCTTGCAATGCAAAATATCATGCAAATCCTAGAGCCTTGATTGAGATAAAATTAGAGCTAGGATCTTACATTGAAAAACTAATGACTCAATTATATCTTCAAGCATTCATGCCATCAATCCTTTGCAAAACCAAGGCTTCAAGAAAACTTTTGTTTGTCTCACTTAATTTCTTGTAAATGCATAAGTAAACATTTAGTAAAATAAGAAAGTCATCATCAAAACATAAGGTTGGAATATTACCAAACCAACATTCTCCCCCTTTTTGATGATGGAAGCACAATAAATATAGTTCCCCCTAAAACCATGCATATATGTAAAACATGCCGAATCAAACTTGTACGCCTTTCCTGTATCAATTCACAACAGTTTTTATGCAATCCTTATTTTCTCTCCCCCTTTGGCATCATATAAAAAGAATTGATAACCAAGTAGTGCATATAAAAACATCAATTGTCAAACCCAACATTTAGTTTAGTGTCCTCCCTCTGTCATAACAAATAGAGAGTTAGAATCGAATATATATCCATGAAAGCTCAAGTAACTCTAATTCAAGTCCAATTCTAATTTTTCTCCCCCTTTGTCATTAATCAAAACGAATAAGCTACCTTGTACCCACATATATTTTAGCATAGGAAAATATATAATTAACTCATTTAGTTCCATCAAAATATTCAATGAATATTAGCTTCAATTAGACTAGGAAACACGTATTAATAAATCATGCATATGATTAGCAAAATAAATTATGCACATATAAGTCAATTAATTTATGCACATGCTCTTCATGTTGAATATGATCAAAATTTGAAGGCTCTTCATCTCCTTGTACAGTTTGTGTTTTAGGTCATTTCTGTTCTGCTAAACTAGTCAGCTGTTTATCTGTATTCGACATACTATTCTACACTGCCTAACTTATTTGAACTGCAGTAATTTTCTCTTGTAGCAATGTTCAAACCCCTTTTGTGCAACCTCATTTCTTTCACTTTAAGACACACCTACAAAATATATTTTATCTTTTTGGTACCCATATCTTTTTGGGTCCACTTGGGTTAGTCGCACGCAAATCACTTTTCTTAATCCATACTTTCTTAATCTTCTTATTGCAATTAACATTTAAATGCCCTTTAATTCCACAATTTTTACAAGTACTAAAAGGAGAACAATAATCTAATTTAACATGTGATCTAGATTTTAGTATTTTTATAGCACACTTCTTATGTGTTGGATTATAACCAATTCCATGTTTTTCATAGCTAGGCCTTTGTTTACTGATGTGATAAAAAATAGTAACTGCAAGTGCACAACATCAAATTGAAGAACGGACAAGTACAGGTCGAACCACATAGACTAAATTAATTTCAATGTTCCCTTAATTTATATTCCAAACAAATTAGAAATAAAAATTAGTGGAGATGATTGATTAACTAAATAATGCAAATTGAAAATTAATAACGAAAACTAGCAATGAGAAAAACTATCTAGGAATTCGAATCCACTAAATACTAACATAATAATTAAATTCTTCATTTCCTTAATTAATTTCCAATTATTTTTCCTTCCCTTAAAAATAGTGATTCATATAATTAATATGAGCAAGCATAGATTATGAAAATTTAAGGATTAACTATAACTCATCAAAACTTCATTGAGCAATCATGAATTATGAAAAACTCATATCTTAACAATAACCTATCAAAATCTCGCAATTAATTTAGAACCAAAACGAATTATGCGCGAAGGTAAATTGAAGAAATAAACAATTAGACATTAATATCGGAACAGAAAGAATATAATATTATGCAATATTTAATTTCATCTTTATCCTAGATATTAGAAATTTAGCTAGTCATGAAATGAAAAACTAATACTACTACTAATAATAATTGTATGAAATAAAATAAAACTAATAGAATAATAATCAAACAAAAACTTTATAAAACTAATAAAAGTTTGCAACATATAACTACTAATACTCCAGACTACTCCTTTGCCCCGCGGAAGTGAAGAAAGAAAAAATAAAGTACTCCTACTTTGCTCATTTTTTCGAGAATGATAATCAAATAAACTTTAACATAACTAATAAAGAATTGTTATAATGAATAACAAAAAGTAACCAAAGAACTTCCTGACTACCCCTACTGAAGCTGCTAACAAGATGAATAAAAAGATTTTCATTTTTTCATTTTTTTTAATGTAAAAAGAATTAGTTTCCTAATAGAATAAAATACATAAATGCTAAATCCCCTCCCCCCTATACCTAAATCAGGCATTGTCCTCAATGTATTTAAATAAATAATAGAGAATAAAGAAATAAAAGAATTGTACCTCGTATGGTGGGAAGGAACGGGATGAAAATACACTATAAAAGAAATATATATATATACAAAACTTAGAATTACAAGTGCAGTGTCAGTCATTCAGAATAGTGTGGGTCAACAAGGTCCAACACCTCCTCTGGTTCGTTCGACATTTTGAAAAAGGGTTTGAGTCGTTGACCATTAACTTTGAAAATTTTACCACTTTTTGGGTTTTCAATATCAACTACCCCATGAGGGTAAACTACCTTAACTACAAAAGGTCCATCCCATTGAGAATGCAATTTGCCAGGAAATAGATGCAACCTAGAGTTATATAAGAGAACTTTTTGACCAGGTGAAAATAATTTTGTCAAAATTGATTTATCATGAAACACTTTTGTTCTTTCCTTGTAAATTTTAGCATTTTCATAAGCACCATTCATAATCTCGTCTAACTCATTCAATTGCAATTGTCTATGACTCCCACAAATGGACATATCAAAATTTAACTGTTTTATAGCCCACAAAGCACGATGTTCAAGTTCCATAGGTAAGTGACAAGCTTTTTCAAACACAAGCCTATATGGTAACATTCCTAAGTTAGTCTTAAAGGCAGTACGGTAAGCCCACAATGCATCTAATAATTTAAGAGACCAGTCTTTTCTATTAGAACTCACCGTTTTTTTCAAGATTTGTCTGATTTGCCTATTCGAGACTTCTACTTGACCACTTGTCTGAGGGTGATATGGTGTGGCAAGCTTGTGGGTGATGGAATATTTTTTCAACAAGGATTCAAAAAGCTGATTGCGAAAATGTTTTCCTTGATCACTGATTATAGCCCTAGGGGTACCAAAGCGAGGAAAAATATTATCTTTCAGAAATTTGACAACAACCTTATTGTCATTAGTCTTGGTTGGTATAGCCACTACCTATTTAGACACGTAATCAACCGCAAGTAAAATGTACAGATTGCCAAAAAAAATTGGAAATGGACCCATAAAATCTATCCCTTACACATCAAACAACTCAATGACTAGAATGGATTGCATTGGCATCATATTCCTCCTAGTGATCCTTCCTAAATGTTGACACCTATTGCAATGGGAACAAAATTTTGTGGCATCCTTGAATAGACTAGGCCAATAAAAACCACACTAGAGAACTTTGGCAGATGTCTTTTTACCTCCAAAATGTCCCCCATAAGCTTGGTCATGACAAAATGATAGGACACTCCTAAACTCATGGTCGGGTACACATCTCCTAATGATTTGATCTGGGCAATATTTAAACAAATAGGGGTCGTCCTAATAAAAATATTTGACTTGTGAAAGAAATTTTGATCGGTCTTGTTTGGACCAATGGGAAGGAATGTCACTAGACCAATATTCGATCTTGTTTGATCGGTCTTGTTCTGATATGGAGAAAAGTCGCTCATCTCGAAAATAATCATTTAAAGGCAGTTCAGAATTAGACTCCACAACTAAACGAGACAAATGATCAGCTACCACATTTCAAACCCTTTTTTATCCTTTATTTCTAGGTCAAATTCTTTGAGTAATAAGACCTATCGAATTAATCGGGCTTTTGAGTCTTTTTTGGAGACAAGGTGTTTAAGGGCTGTATGGTCAGTGTAAACTATGATTTTAGACCCAATAAGATAAGATCGAAACTTTTCTAGGGTAAAAACTACAGCTATAAGTTCTTTTTCAGTAGTTGAATAATTCAATTGTGCATCATTCAAAGTCCTACTAGCATAGTATATGACATGGGGAATCTTATTAATTCTTTACCCTAGAATAACACCAACTGCATAGTCAGATGCATCACACATTAACTCAAATGGTTGATTCCAATCGGGTGATTTGATGATAGGAGCTGAGGTCAACTCCTTTTTAAGTTGTTCGAATGATTGGAAACTTTTGTCATTAAATTCAAAATTTGCATCTTTACTTAGAAGATTGGTTAAGGGTCTTGTTTTCTTACTGAAATCTTTGATGAATTGCCTATAAAAGCCTGCATATCCTAGGAATAAACGAATTTCTTTGACTGTCCGAGGTGGTGGGAGATTGGCAATGAGGTCAATTTTGACTTTATCTACTTCAATTCCCTTTTCAGATATGATATGACTAAGAACAATTCCCTTTTTAACCATGAAATGACATTTTTCCCAATTAAGATTAAGTTAGTGTCCTTATATCTCCTTAGAACTAAGTCGAGGTAGTGAAGACACTCAGGAAATGTAGACCCAAATATGGAAAAATCATCTATAAAAATCTCTAGGAATTTTTCTATCATGTCAGAAAAAATGCTCATAATGCATCTTTGAAAGGTGGAAGGGGCACTATATAGCCCAAAGGGTAGACGACGATATGCGAAAGTTCGATAATGACAAGTGAATGTGGTCTTTTCTTAGTCTTCTAGGGCTATGGGAATTTGAAAGTAACCCGAGTATCCATCAAGGAAACAATAGTAAGCATGACTAGCTAACCATTCTAGGATTTGGTTTGTGAAGGGTAAAGGAAAATGATCCTTTCTTGTGGCCTCATTGAGTTTTCTATAGTCTATGCAAACCCTCCAACTAGATTGGACACGAGTGGGAACTAACTCATTATCTTCACTTTTGAACCACAGTTAAGCCAGACTTTTTAGACACCGCCTGAATAGGACTTACCCAAGAGCTATCAGAAATGGGATACATGATTCCATTATCTAGACATTTAAGAATTTCCTTCCTAACAACCTCTTTTAAAACTAGGTTCAACCACCTCTGTGGGTCTTTCACAGGTTTGGCATCATCTATTAAATGGATCCTATGTTGGACAATGGCATGACTGATCCCCTTAAAATCTGTTATGCTCCATCCTATAGCTTCTTTGTTCTGTCTAAGGATGGTCAATAATTCTTCCTCCTGTGGGTTGGTTAAATCGGAAACAATGATCACAGGAAGAGTTTTGGAAGGACCTAAATAGGCATATTTAATATCATCAGGAAGAGGTTTGAGTTCTAACTCTGGTGGACTCGGTTACGAAGATTGTAAGATTGGCTCGATCACAGGTTCCCATTTAGAATACATTGATGTAGAGGGCTTTAACATTTCATTCACCTCATGTACATATTCTGTATCATCCCAATTTTGACCAAAGTGATTTAAACAAAAGTTAAGAATTTCATCTTCTCCATTAAGTTCATTTTCATACATTTCCTGAATCATGTTTGTTTCAACGGGTTAGTCAGAAAAATCACTAGGTTGCTTTCCCACATTAAACACATTTAAATCAATTGTCATGTTCTCAAATGTCAATTTCATTAGTCCATTTCTACAATTGATTAACGCATTAAAGGTTGCTAGAAATGATCTACCTAAAATGACAGGAATTTGACCGTTGGGATTGACAACAGGTTGGGTTTCAACAACAACAAAATCGACTGGGAACACAAAATCGTCAACCTTAATGAGTACATCTTCAACTATTCCCTTTGGTAGTTTAATAGAACGGTCAGCTAGCTGGAGTGTGACTCTTGTCTTTTTCAACTCCCCTAAGCCCAAGGTTTGGTACACAGAAAATGTTAGAAGGTTAACACTCACTCCTAAATCAAGCAAAGCTTTTTCAATTAAGGTGTCTCCTATGATGCATGAAATAGCAGGACAACCGAGGTCTTTATACTTCACAGGGACTTGGCATGACAGGATAGAACTAACATGAGCTGTTAGAAAAGCTTTCTTAAGAACATGAGTGGTTCTTTTGTGGGTGCACAAATCTTTTAGACATTTAGCATATGAGGGAACTTGTTGAATGACATCTAGAAGATGAGTATTAATTTTCACTTGTTTGAATACTTCTAGAATTTTGTCTAATTGGGGTGACTGCTTGTTTGAAATTAGTCTTTGGGGGAATGAGACTTTTGGTTTAAAGACTTTTTCATTAGACTCCGAAGATATGGTTTGATCATTTTTTAACAATTGTTTATTAGATGGGCCTACTGACTCAGAAGTGGTGGGCTTTTCAGGCTGGCCTGACTGTGAAGATGGATTATTAGATTTATCAATTAAATTTTCATTTTCTTTATTATCAATACCAACATGATTGTTAAAATGATTTCCAGACCTTAAAGAGATTACAGAATTCACATGATTGACTTGGTTTTGGTTGTTTTCAAGTGAATTAACATGATAAGGTTTTTTATTAGGGACTGGAAATTTCGGATTGGTCTCGGGTTGGCTAGGAAATTTTCCCTTCTCTCTTTCACTAACTATAGTGGCCAATTAACTCATTTGAATCTCTAACCGAGATATGGCTTGGTTACTATTTTACATGAAATTAGTTTGAGAGTTTATTAAAGTTTTTTCTGAGATTTCATTAAAGATTCCATGCTTTTCTCTAAATTGCTAAGTCTCTTTTCACATTCATTAGGGAAACCTGGTGGACATTGAGTTGTTGAATTTGAATTTTGGTACGGACCAGGATTCGACTTTTGATAGGGTTGAAAAGTTTGATTTTGAGACCGATTGGACTGATTTGAAGAGTTATTTGGGTATGATCCTTGGTTCCATGCAAAATTAGGATGATTTCTCTAACTTGGATTTATAAGTGGGTGCAAATGGGTCGTTCCTAGGTCTTTGAGACATTACATTGACTTGGTCAAATTCTTCAAGTTGGTTTACATGTGATGTATCCTTAGTTTCTAAAGCTTCAAGTCTTTTAAGTACACTCGCCAACTTAGCTTCGGTAGCAATTGAATTGTCAATTGTATGAACACCCCTAAATGAACTAGATTTATCGGTCTTTCTGGTGGTTTCCCATTGCATGGTTTTTTCTGCTAAGTCTTCTAAAAACTCCCAAGCCCTTTCCTCATCAGTTTTAGAAAATCCCCTTGACACATTGACTCTAACATCGTTTTAATGGAAAAATCTACAAATTTGTAGGCAATTTGACACAATCTCCATTTTTCAATTCCATGGTGTGGACACAGGGATAATTTTTTTTTAAATCTATCAAAATATTTCCAAAATGACTCATTTTCAAGTTGGTAAAATTGATGAATTGTAGTCCTAATCTCGGAAGTTTTGTGATTTGGAAAATATTTATTTAGAAATGTAACAACAAATCCCTTATAGGTTGTTATAGAATTATTCGCTAGGCTATATAACCACTTTTTAGCATTATCTTTTAAAGCAAATGTGATAAATCATAGCCTAATCGAGTCTTGAGACAATTGTTGAATTTTCATTAAAGCACAGACTTCCTCAAATTCCTGAATGAATAAATATGGATCTTCTATTCCAGTAGACCTAGGTAACATACTTATTAAGTGCAGTTTTAGTTCAAAATTATTACCATTTATTGGTGGTAGACTGATGCATGAAGGGTGGGTAGAGCGAGTAGGATAACATCGATCTCTCAAAGAAACAGTTTGTGCAACTTCCATGTTTTTAGAAGTGAGGTTTTTTAAAATGAAATCTGAAAAATCAATTCTTCTCACTAACCGAGATGTTTTATCCCTAACCCACACTTTTTGCATATACTACTTAGCAGATAAGCACGTAAACAAATAAGCACACAAAAATGAATAAGAAAAATAAAATAAAATAAAAACTACTTCTAAGGTTAACCTAAATAAAAGCTAGACAACTCCTAACTGTTCCAAGTTACTCTTTAAGGTCCACCAAATTCAAAATTAATCACACTGCTAGCCAGATAAGTGAAAGAACGGCAGGAGTCTCTCCATGGGTACGGTGACTAATTAAATAACCGCGCGTCCTTTAGGCGTTTACCTTTTGAACCACTTGCCTAGACACCAGTAATATGATTAATTAAGAATTCAGACTCCTCTCAGAATTCCTTGTCCTAATTGAGCTCGAGAGTCTTAGGGGCCAACGTCTACTTGATTTTATTAAGTCGGCTATGCAAGGTCAGGTTGTTTGTGGGCTAAGGAAATGTGATGAAATCCCCACCTTATCTTGTTATGGTTTGTGACCTTAAAGTCAAATTAAAAATAAGAATAAACAAATAAAATAAAAACTGTAAACAAATAAAAAGTCTTAAAACTAGGTGAATTACGAAAGAATGAGAAATTTGACGTATCTCAATCCTCCAGCAATCACCATAGTTTATATTTAACAAAAATAAAATAAAATAAAAATAAAAACCTAAGCAAGATGTGCTCTACGTGATTAAATGCATGAATGCGACAATTAGATTTTAAACTAAAAATAATGAACTAAACTACTATTCTTTTTTCTATTTTATAAAAAAAAGTAAGAAAAATTATGGAGATACGAAGTACCAAGAAATCACAACAACAAAATATTTATGTTTTTGCTCCTTCGATCCGCTTTGGTAATCCTGAAAAATAAAAAAAAAAATATTTGTGGTAAAAACTACTTCGAAGAAATAAAAATTAAGGAATAAAAAATTAAATCTAGTCCCCGGCAACGGCGCCAAAAACTTGATGTGATAAAAAATAGTAACTGCATGTGCACAACAACAAATTGAAGAACGGGCAAGTACAGGTCGAACCACATAGACTAAATTAATTTTAATGTCCCTTAATTTATATTCCAAACAAATTAGAAATAAAAAGTGATGGAGATGATTGATTAACTAAATAATGCAAATTAAAAATTAATAACGAAAACTAGTAATGAGAAAAACTACATAGGAATCTGAATCCACTAAATACTAACATAATAATTAAATTCTTCATTTCCTTAATTAATTTCCAATTATTTTTCCTTCCCTTAAAAATAGTGATTCATATAATTAATATGGGCAATCATAGATTATGAAAATTTAAGGATTAACTGTAAATCATCAAAATTTCATTGAGCAAACATGAATTATGAAAAACTTATATCTTAACAATAACCTATCAAAACCTCGCAATTAATTTAGAACCAAAACGAATTATGTGCGAAGGTAAATTGAAGAAATAAACAATTAGACATTAATATCGGAAGGGAAAGAATATAATATTATGCAATATTTAATTTCATCTTTATCTTAGATATTTGAAATTTAGCTAGCCATGGAATGAAAAACTAATACTACTACTACTACTAATAATAATTGTATGAAATAAAATAAAACTAATAGAATAATAATCAAACAAAAACTTTATTAAACTAATAAAAGTTTGCAACATATAACTACTAATACCCTGACTACTACTCTGCCCTGCGGAAGTGAAGAAAGAAAAAAATAAAGTACTCTTACTTTGCTCATTTTTCCGAGAATGATAATCAAATAAACTTTAATATAACTAATAAAGAATTGTTACAATGAATAACAAAAAGTAACCAAAGAACTTCCTGACTACCCCTACCGAAGCTGTTGAAGAAGATGAATAAAAAAAACACCAAACTTCCTACTTTTGAGAGCTAAAAGAGAGAAGAAAAAAATAAAAATCCCCTTTTTCTCTAAAACAAGACTTCTATTTATATAAAAAAAAATTAAATTGAACCATAATCTAATTTGGAATAACTTAGACTCTTTTTTTCTTCTTGATTTCAACTTCTGCATGGTAATATTGAAGTCCAAATAAAAATAAACTTGAAAGCTTTTAGAATCATTTTTCAATTCAACTTCAATTATTTATTTATTTCCTGCAAAACAAAATAAAATATATTAATTAAATAAAATAAACATATAAAATAATAAATATGAAAATATTAAAATGCATAATTACGTGTCTATCATTTATCCAACATGATAGTTAAGTTTTCTTCCCCTTGAACAAACTTAGCCAATGATGATTTCAATGATTTTATCTCTTCTTGTAATTCATTAGTTGAAGTATTTTCAATATGTGTATTATCATTAAAAGTATCAATACAAATATCTCTCATTTTTATTTCTTCGATTAATTTTTCAACTTCATTATTCAAATAATTAACCTTGTTAAGAAGAATTTTATTTTGGTTTTCTAAGAAATTATTTTTAGTAATTAAAATATTTTCCTCTTGAAATGGTCTCTCCTTTTCAATTTCTTTATTTTCATCCATTAATGTATCAACTTCATTCATTAATGTATTTACCAAATCCTTTATGTATAAATTTTTTTCTCTTAATTTTTCATTTTCTTGTTTTAAAAAATTATAATCAAAAGTGGTTACCTCACTTGATTCATCATCAATTCCCATGAAGCACACATGAGCTATTTCGTCGTTTACATCAACTTCCACGTCAGATTCATCATCACTCCAAGTAACAAGAGTTTTGTTCTTTTTATAGCTTGATTTGCCCTTTAATTTGAAGCAGTCCTTTATAAAATGACTCGGCCGCCCGCATTCGAAACAAGTATCTTCATTTTGCTTTCCTTTGAACTTGTTTGAAACTATTGCATTCTTTCTTTTATTATTTCTTTGGATCAATCCTTTGAGCTTCCTTGATATCCTTGCAATTTCCTCATCCGAGTCATCGTCTAACTCTTCTTCACTTTCCAGCATTAAGAGCTAGCACTTTCTTTCTAGGAGTTTCCTCCTCATCATCATATCTCCTTAATTGATGTTCATATTCTTCTAATTCACCAAATAATGTTAGAGTATCCATAACAGAAATATTAGAAAATTTTTGAAGAGTAGTTACTTTGGATGCAAACCTCTTAGGTATAGCTCGAAGTAACTTACGGTTGATCTCACTTTGAGGAATTGATTTATCAAGTAGCTTCAAGGAATTCATTAGTACTAGGAACCTTGCTTGTGCCATCGTAGTCATGCATGAGCATACTTAGTTTTAATTCCCTTACTTTTGGTGTTCCTTCATGGCTCACCTTCAAGGTATCCCAAATCTCTTTAGCCGTGCTACATGATGACACTTTATCAATTTCGGATTGCACCATACCACTGAGTAATGTGTTCATTGACTTTGAGTCGTACGATGTCATGTACACTTCGGTTGAGTCCATTTCCATTAATGTCTTTGGTGTACTATCATTCTTCCTTGGAATCATCGGACCATTCTTCACGACCCACCATTGCCAAGGATCTCTTTTGAGATAGATCATCATGCAAAATTTCCAATAGTTAAAGTTTTCAATTCCGAATAATAGTGGAGGTCTAGTTGTTGATTGCCCTTCTTGAAAGTAGTTCCCTACATGTGCCATTGCAGAATCTTTCCCTACAAGTCACCTTTAAGACCAAGATAAGTAGAGCCAAGCTATGATACCAAATGAAATTTGAGATAGGCACACTTAGAAGGGGGGTTAAATAAGTGTGGAGCAAACAATATCCAATTTTTCAGTTTTTAAAAATTTGTTACGAATACAGTTTACTGTATTAACCAATTCAGCAGGTTCTATTAAATTGGCAGCAAACTGTTCACTGTAGCGATTTTGGAAATTATTTTTCTTATATCAAATGAAGACCTGAATTGAAATCAATAATTTTCTCATGAAATATATATATCAAAGTATTCAGAATGTGTTTTATAATTCAAAATTAAAGCATGCAATGAACAAATAAAGTTATGCAATCAATCACATGAACACAAGAAATTTTTACGTGGTTCGACCCTTAACCTCTATTCTAGTGGCCTAATCCACGTCCAATACCAACTAGTATTGGAGACACTTTTATTGATCAACTTGGTTTACAATTAAACCCCTTTTACAAAATAAATTCCCACAACCTTTAAGGACTTATCCTCCCCGAGCACCTTTGCTCACCTTGTGCAAACCTATGCACTCCTTAAGTACCTCTACTCACCTTGAGCACCTATGCGCACCTAAAACTTGTTTGTAACAATCCAATAGACTACTTACTTAGTCTATTAAATAACCTTGAAGTAACAAGATAATTAGTACAATATAAATTATGATCAAAACAATAATTATATCACAATTCAAGGCTCAATTAATATACAATGATCAAAGTATAAGGAAAGATATCATCGATTTAAGTGCAATGTAGAAAGCTGAAAATTATAGTAAACTTGAAGCACATCAACCTTTTTTAAAGTTCTTCACAATGGAAAATAAAGCAGCCCTTATAGAATTATTTGTGAAGTGAGAAAATTATCAGAGTGTGTATTTTATTTTTGTTCAGCTTCTTGTCATCCTTTGTGACCCACGGCTAGACTAATTATATAAGAGAGGAATATTATAACCGTTGGGATCTTTAATCAATTAGGCAATGAATCAGTTTTGCTAAATGATTATATTATATAATCTTCCATTCTTAGTCATTTGCTGAGCACTTTACATAAGGAACACATACAACATATAAGAGATTCAATCAACTAAACAACTTTAATTATGGAATAAAATATATCAGTTGATTGTTCCATTTTCTAATCGGACTGGGTTAATTGATATATGCACTAAAGAATCACGTGAATCAATAATATATAAGTATATTTACCATTTGCATCATAGTCACCTTTCACAAACGCATGATACATGTTCCTTAAAATTATATGGATATTCAATTTGCTTAGTCAATAAAGGTAACATGGAAATATTAATAAATTTAGCGATATAATCCATGATCTCAGCTAACAAATCTATATACAAACTTTCCAAAGTTTTGGTTAACTTATTTATAATCAATTCTTTCAAACAAGAAAATTATTCCACTTCCATAATTCTTTAAAATTTAATTCCAAGATTTAAGGTAACAAGATTTAATAAAAAAGAATATAATAAAAATCTTGTTTACTAATTATGGGAAGAAGAAAATAATTAGTTTTTCAAAATTAATTTGATAGATTTATATTAATTAGCACACGAACTTTTGGAAATCACAATTAGTCAATATAGAAGGTATAATGAATTACAACTCAAACCCATTATTTTATTCGTTAAAAAAATCTTGGCTAACAGGAAAGTTTTCATATTAGGAATTAGGCTAACATGATTGATTAGATTATGGATATTAAATTAATAATGAATAGTTATCCCAAGAAATAAAATAATATATTTTATTAAGAATCTATTCACTTTTGAAAAATCTTCTGCCCCATAATTAATTTTCCCATAATTAAATCACATACCATATTATTACCGTTGGACAAAAGATGGGAGAACATATGAACAATTCATTCCCATGTAATAAAGTAATATCCATAATAGTCAATGCTATTCCATGTAATAAAGTAATATGTTTAACTCCATTAATTAAGAAACTTATGAAAAGCTAAATTAATAAAAAATATCAATTCCAAAATTTATGGAAATAGATTTTATTTGGAAAATATCTATTTTCAAATTAACTCCTCTAAATTTGAAAAGGATTAAAATTCAACATTTAAATTTAACTCTCATTAGTAAATAATTGATCATTATTATTTTTGAAAGCTAAATTAATTATTTTCATGCAATGCAAATTCTAGAGCATTGATTGAGATATAATTAGAGCTAGGATCTTATATTGAAAAACTAATGACTCAATTATATCTTCAAGCCTTCATGCCATCAATCCTTTCCAAAACCAAGGCTTCAAGAAAACTTTTGTTTATCTCACTTAATTTCCTGTAAATGCATAAGTAAACATTTAGTAAAATACGAAAGTCATCATCAAAACATAAAGTTGGAATATAACTAAACTAACAATGATGAAACAAGAGTTTTTTTTTTCTTGGATAATACTCCTCATACTTCTACTGACTTGTTACTTTGGAACACGTCAAATACAAAGAAACACGCCAAAGCTTCTTACAAAACACGGCACAATAACTGGTATCTTTTTAATATATTAATTATTTAATATTTATACTTTAAATACTCCTTAATTATACACACAGTGTAAAGAATATCACCATATGTATAAAAATTAAATATACCATAAAATATTATATATCTTCACGATCATTTTATAATTCATTTCACTAAAAAAGGATGTACTTTATTTTACCACATAATAATAATTTAATACACTTTACACCTCCAAAAATAATTAAATAATATATATAATTAATACACACACACACACACACACACACACACGCATGCCCACGCCCAGAAGCATGTACACCCACACACATGCGTTTATATATATATATAATTTACACACATTAAAAATAATATATTTTTAATGTATTTAAAAATAACAGTTTATTTAATTAATTCATTATTTAAATTATTTATTAAATTATTTAAATATCACACAAATAATTGTGTAAGTAAATTACTCACTTCCATAAATCATTTACAATGATTTACTTAATTATGAAATATATTTATTTAATATATTCAATTACTATTTAAATTACTCAATTGATTTAATCACTTTATATATATATGTATATATATATATATATATTAAATATTGTACAATATATATTATTATTATTCCTCCCTAATTTAATTTAATTACCTTATATAATTTATAATTATATAAATTATATAATTATTCCTCATAAATCATTTATCACGATCTGCTAAAATATAATTAGCGTACCTTCAAGTATATACATATCTATACATATACACCTTCAGGTTAAATTAAAAATATTTCTCCAATAGAAATTTATTTTCGTAATAAATTTCCTAATAAATCATTTTAAAACTTCTTACATAAATTATTTTAGTCAAATATAATCATCGAGCTTTAAAGGTATTATATTACATCAATAGTAATATACCTACAAGTATATATAATAATCAAATTTTAGGTTTCAAAATTAAAAACCTGTGTTCACTCACATTTAAATCCTAACACAATGATTAGGAAAATGTTTACTCACTTCTACACATTTTACTTCTCCAAATCTAGGTTTTAAACTTCAACCTTTATTTCATCATCAAGACCCTATTTAACAATCTTGTGAAATATCCGGGATATTACACATACACTCACACTTACATGTAATATCCTAAAAGTTATAATCATTATGAATTTGAGCATAAAACTGCATTTTGTCCTGTATATTATTTACCCAAAGTCAGAAAGATTTGGGTTCCCAAGAAAACTAACAAGGATGGACCCAAATAAGTATGGGTACCAAAATGAATAATGATTATTCTTGTAGGGTTTGAGGTCCACTGAATTAATATGATATCTAGACAGTGGATGCTCAAGGTATATGAGTAGGAATAAAGCACTACTATCTTATTTCAAAGATAAAGATGGGCCAGTAGTAATATTTAGAGATAATAATTCTCTAAAAACCAAAGGTTATGAATCAGTTGAAAATGCTGCCATCTCTTTTAGCAAAGTGGCATATGTTGAGGGATTGAAGCACAATCTGATAAGTATAAGCCAACTCTGTGATAACGGTCTTTAAGTTCTATTTCTCAACAATCAATATCAAGTTTGAGACTTGGAAACAAATTATTTGAAGCTAACTGGATCAAGGAAAGAAAATATCTATGTAATCAATCTTTCAAAGCTCAATTCCTTGGCAACAGCTTGTTTCTTCGCTAAAGCTCCAAAAGATGTCAGCTGGTTGGGGCACAAAAAGTTATCCCATTTAAACTTCAACAATATATCAAAATTAGCTTCCGAAGATCTAGCGAAAGGATTGCCTAAACTAGAATTTTTCAAAGAAAGGCCTTGCAAAGCTTGTCAACTTAGGAAACAAACCAGAAGTTCATTTAAAAGCAAAGAGGCAAACTCTATTAAAAAGCCTTTATAGTTGTTGCATATAGATTTGTTTGGACTAGTGCCAACAGCAGGTCTTGGAGGAAAGAAGTATGCACTAGTAGTAGTAGATGATCAAGCCAGATTAACTTGGGTCTTCTTCTTAAGCTCGAAAGATGAAACTAGCTCATAACTTATCAGCCTTTTCAACCAAATCATGAAAGAAAAAGGACGATATGATCAAATTAATAAAAAGTGGTCATGGCTTCGAATTTGATCACTCTAAGATGAACAAGTAATGTGAAGAAAATGGAGTCAAGCATAACTTCTCAGCCCCAAAACTCCACAACAAAAATGGAGTAGTAGAAAGAAGAAACATAACTTTGATTGAAGTAGGGAGAACTCTTTTTACAACAACACGTCTTCTCGAATACTTTTGGGCTGAAGCAGTCAACATTGTTTACTATACACAAAATAGATCCTTGATCCATCCTCTATATAACAAGACACCCTACGAGCTATGGAAACAAAGAAAGCTAAACATCAGTTACTTTCATGTACGTGTCACATCCTAAACAATGGAAAGAAGTACCTGGCCAAGTTTCAATCTAAAGAAGATGAATGAATCTTCCTTGGATATTCTATGGAAAGCAAGGCATATAGAGTATTCAACAAAAAATCATTAACTATTGAAGTCTTTATTCATGTCACTTTTGATGAAAGTGATCAAGGCGAATCAAGTGAAGCTATTCACTCTGATGAGATTATATGAAAAAATTCTTAGATCGTACAACAAGAAAGTTACAGGATCGTAGATGATGAATTCATATAACCAAACCCCTCGATTGTAATGCTAAACATGGATATCGTAGAGTCTAAAACATCTAAAACAGAGATCTTACAAACAAATGAAGATGATGATCAAGAATCTAATTTTGAAGAGCTTAGAGAAGAAGGCACAAGGACTGACATTCTTGCAGGAAGAAGATGGACAAGGGATCACACTCAACATCTAATCATCGATGATCCAAATGTTAGAGTGAAAACATAGTCAGCCATTCAAAACGAGTGTCTCTATCTCAGTTTTCTATCTCAAATGGAACCAAAGAGGATTGAGGAAACACTTGAAGATTCAATTTGGATTGAAGCTATGCAAGAGGAACTAAACCAGTTAAAATAAAATAAAATATGGAGATTAGTTCCAAGACCTAACAATCATCTTGTCATTATCACTAAATGGGTATTTAGAAAAAAGATGGATGCAGCTGGTATAATAACTAGGAACAAAGCTAGGCTAGTTGCCAAAGGATATTCACAAGAATAAGGAATCAAGTATGATGAAACATTTGCATCAGTTGCAAGACTGGAGGTAATCAAGATGTTTCTAGTATACGTAGCCCACATGAACTTCAAAAATTTTCAAATGGACGTGAAAAGTGCATTCCTAAATGGTGAATTACGAGAAGAAGTCCTTGTGGAATAACCCCTAGGTTTTGTCATTCCAACTCTATCAAATTATGTGTAAAAATTAAATAAAGCGCTATATGGATTAAAACAAGCACCTAGAGCATGGTATGAGACATTCACTACATTTTTAATTGAAAATGGATTCATTAAAGGAAGGGTAAACACAACTCTATTCCTTAAAAAACATAAAGATAAAACCTTGCTAGTTTAAATTTATGTAATTGGTATTATTTTTGGTTCTACTGATGAAATATTATGTGAGAGATTTGCCAAGTTGATGCAGTGTAAATTTGAGATGAGTATGATGGGAGAATTAACCTTCTTCCTTGGATTTCAAGTCAAATAAACTGAGGAACGAATCTTTATAAGATAAGCCAAGTACATCAAGGATTTGCTAAAGAAGTATTCGTTTAGAATCATCTACTCCTATGAAAACTCCTATGGCTTCTGCAAGTAAACTTGACAAGGATGAACAAGGTAAAAGTATTGACGCTACTCAATACAGAGGTATGATTTGATCTCTTTTATACTTAACTGCTAGTAGGCCAGATATATTATTCTTTACGGGAATTTTTGCTAGGTTTCAATCCAATCCTAAGGAATCTCACTTAATTTATATAAAAAAAAATCCAGATATCTCAAGGGCATTCCTTGTTTGGGGTTATGGTATCCCAATGAGTCTCCCTTTGATCTAATTAGTTATTCAGATGCTTATTTTGCAAGATGTAAGATAGACAGGAAAAATACAAGTAGGACAGGTCAAATGATTGGAAACAAACTTGTTTCTTGGTTCAGCAAAAAGCAAAACTCTGTATCTATTTCAACTAGAGAAGCTGATTACATTACAGCTGGAAGTTGTTGTACTCAAATTATGTGGATGAAGAACCAATTAGCTGATTATGGGTTTGAATTCAAATATGTCCATATATTCTGTGATAATACTAGTGCTATTTCAATAATACATAATCCTATCATGCACTCTAGAACTAAGCATATAGACATCACATATCATTTTTTAAGAGATCATGTTCAGAATGAGAATATTTCTTTACTTTTTATACCTACTGAAAATCAATTTCCAGATGTGTTCACTAAACCCTTAGATGAATCTAGATTTAATAAATTGATTAGTGAATTAGGTAGGCTAAACTTGCAAGCCTAGAATCCATGTTCTAGAGATCATTAACAGTGCATGAAACTTTCTATTATACCTTGAGAGGGCTCATAGAATAGAAATAAATTGATCGTATGAAGAACCATTAATTGTTGAAAGCTCTAACGATCGTAAGGCACACTCACTTCGTAAAATAGTCTTTGATCTTCCCAAATCATATAGTAACCTTTGCAAAGTTAATATACGACTAGTAGTAGGTAAAAAGACATTCTTTACGCACTTGAAAAGTCATATCTAAGTTACTGCATTACAACTGTATCTGAGGCCAATTAACTTCTGACACGTGTCCCATCTTTATAAAATAGAAGGAAGTATCTTAAAATTTCATTTGAAATTTTATTTTGAACTTTACTTATGATCAAGCCCTAGAATTTGTATTCTCATTCAATCAAGACATATCTGAGCACTCTATTATTCGTTTCAGTTTAATTTCAAGAAACGATGTCTAGATATCAAGTCATTATTGGAAATCAGCTATGTTTTAAGAAGTTTGGTGCTTTAGAAAATAAGTTCAAAAATGTTCTTACTCTCATTCAAAAGGCGGGTCTCAGAGAAATTCTAGAGACAAACACCAAAATCTACACCAAATATGTTGAAGAACTTTATGTCAATGCCATCATTAAAGATGATATTATCAAAACGAAAGTGATGGGGCACACACTGGAGATTATTGTAGAAGAATTAAACCATCACATGAGTTTTATAAATAGAGGAGTTAAGTCTTTTGAAGATGTTTATGGTGAAAAGGGAAAGTAGTTGATGAACTATCGAGGAATCCACAACTCAAAGGTATGAAGAAAAAGGAGTTTCCCCTGAATATGAGTTCTTAGCTAATATCGTTGTGAAATGTATTCTATGCAAGCATTCAGCACACGACTCAGTTAGTGAATTGCAACTGAAAATCAGAACTGTAATAGTCAACAACATGGAAATCAAATTTGGCTCAATTTTGATGAAATAGATAGCTAAATGGGTGAAGGACAATGCAGAAAGAAAAACTAACAAGCCAACCCCCAAAATGTTCTATGGAACAATCCTGAGTCAAGTTCTAAAGAAAAGAATATAAAGCTAATTACAGATGATGAAGGAGACAATTTGAACATGAACAAGAAGAATACTCAAACATTGTTCAAAAATTGAAAGAAAAATCCAATTGAAGTGCACTGATCCAAAATGTCTGAAGGGAGTGAACACACTGTCAGTAAAATTCAGAAACCTCCTAGAGCTCAAGCCAAGAGGAAAATATCCAAGAAACAAGAAAATGATTCTCAAGGATCCACCATACAACAAGATTCAAAACAAGAACCCCTAAAGAGGAAGAGAAGAATAGAAGAAAAAGTAAAAGAAGAAACACCAAAAAGATCTCCATCAGATTCTAATGAAACTCATAATGATCTTGCACCAAAATCTTAGATTCTAAAAAAAGAAGAAGAAAGGATTGGGACACAAGAAATAGAGAAGAAGCTCTATAAATCTTGGAGAACAGTTTGAGGAATCAATCATAGAGAAAACTCCAGAACAAGCACTGATCGTAGAAGACACTCCAATCGTAGAAGTGCAAGAAGCTGTTGATGAAGAAATGGATGAGAAGGTTTATGAACTTGAGCCACATATTACTGAAGAAGTGATTGTGAAGGATAAAGATCCAGAGCCAAAGAAGATGTGAAGAAAATTGAGAAGAATGGTGAAGAAGAAAAAAGAGAAGAAGTCAGAACTAAGGAGCAAAAGATGAGAGGATCATGCAGCCATGTCTAATGATTCCTTAAAAATCACAAAGATTATCACCAACGACACGTAAGGCATAATTAGAAATGTTGAAGGGGAGCAATTGCTCATCTATTAAAAACCTCCTCAGGTTATGGTCAAGCCAAAAGATCCAGACTATGAGGGGGAGCCTATGTCTACTTCTTAGGAACCTTCTCAAGTAATATCAAAACTGTCGGGATTGATTACCAGAAATGTGCTTCAAGGGATAGAAGATCCAAAATGCTCGATTGCCTGATAGATTAATTGGATTTGGAGCAGGAAGAATGGGCCTTGTGGACATGAGCGAAGATGAATTGTTGGAAGGGTTTATCAATTTAACTCTAGAAAGAACAACTCCTCTGTTTGACCTAACAAGTGAGCAACTTCTATACTTTATGACTTTGATGCCCTTGTTGAAAGCTTTAACGCTGGGAGATCATAGTTTTGTGAAATGGAGCTATTCAACATTTCCAAATCTAAAGTTAGTCTCTCAAAACTTCCCACGGGTAATTTCTTATGCTACTAAGCTTTGTGCAATGAATATTTTTAATCTTCTGCTAAATTCTATGATAAGGTAACTCTCATTCCTCAATCATTCATTTACTCTAAGTTTACCTATTTCTCTTGTTATGAAGAGATCATAGAGACATCCTCTACGACCTCAGAACAATCCTTAAATGATTCACATGTCTCTATTGAGTCTCTGGTTAATACGATTGAGATATCTAGTACTTTGTTTCCTCACAACACTCCGATCTTATTAAGTCCATACATCGATGCCCAAACTACTCCTGTTCAAGAAATATTAAATTTTGAAATCTCAAATCCTTCAAATTAAGTTACTCTAGCAACTTCACCAGCTCAAGAGATTGAAAATTCTCCATCTGCTATAAATGTCTTAAACTTGATAACAACTCTTGAAAATTCCCCAATCTCTTCTCAAGAAGATGATAAACTAATAAAATCATTTGCACCACTATTTGACATACCCTCCTTATCAAACAATGACTACTTTGATGTCTCTCATACGTTAATCACTATTCCTCAGCCTACCCCTCTAAGTCAAGCTCCTTTACTAAATCAAATTCTTGATCGAGTTTTAGTAAATTCATCCAAAATTCAAATTATGGATATTATGGCGCTTGTCTCTACAAATCTTATTTAGGATCTTGAAGACAACACCAAGGAACTCAAATCATGTCTAGAAAAGATTACTATTGCTGTAGAAAGAGTTCTAGAAGATACAGGTAGAGAATTTGCAAAAAAAATTTAAAAAATGCACAACATGAAGGAGGGTCTCAATAATCGAGATATGCTTTTCCTGGAGAAACTTTCAGAACACAAACATATCATTTTGAAATAGTAGAAAGAAAATGATAATTCTATCAAACTTCTCCATGATAAAATTCTTCAGCTACACTAATTTCACTTGGAATTCAAAGTGGCAATAAAAAAACAAACGGATTTAGTTATAAGCACCACTTATGATGCAATGACATTAGTGTAGCAACAAAAAGCCGAAGCGAATAAACAATGGAAAAAGATCAGAATTGATATCGATTCCTCTCGCCATCAGATATAAGAACTTGTTGCAGGTGTTCAACAACTTTTCAAAGAAGTCTCCTTCTTGACTAATGACAAAAATGGGGAAATACGAGAGGGAAGAGGAGAAAATGGTGGTACTTAACAAAAGCAATGAAAATCATCAATTTAGGGGGAGCACATGCATTCATCTCCTCCAATTGCACAAGTTTTACCAATAGAAGACTAATCTTTTAGAGGACAATTTTCTTTACAAAGGGAATCATGGAAAAACATGATAATCTCTGGTATAATATCTCCAAATGATGATCCAATGTTTGTGAACAGAATGTCTCAGGGCATTTACATACCAGGAGAACAACAATTCAATATACCTGATCTTGGTCCAATAGATACTGTGGACGAAATCACTGAATTAAGAAGAAGGGATGTTGAAGGCAGAGAAATCTATAATTGCAGAGTGGAAGAACAAAGATGAAATCCTCCTAGCAAGAAAAGAAGCAGTAGAAGATGAACTTTTATTCAATTTTTAAGAGATCTTAAGATTGTACTGTAATGACCCCCAAATTCGGGCTCCCTTAACCCCGGATCTGGTCTGTTAAAAGTAACCTCAATCCCGAGTTTAAACTAATTATATTAAACTTATAAACAATAAGCAATACAATTATTACTATACACTAGATATAAACCTTAAATGGATACAACATCCAACTTTATACTATTCCAGAATCGCAATCTTTAAATATTTTTATTACACTTTCTAATCATATGAATAATGATTTAGCATACCAACCTGTCACCCTTATACATAAAGGACAACATCTAAAAATGATTAAAATAATGTATATATGTTTTCTTAACATTTCGGTTTGTTAATCTATAGCACATTTAAGACATAAAAATTTTCACAAGTAATAGCCACAAAGATAATTTATTCTATTGCCGAGTTTTACTATAAAAGCACCTACGCTTCAATATTGATGACTCGTTAGTCAATCTTTATCTTTGCTTCTACCAGAGTAATTAGCTTCCTCAAGCTTTTTTGTAATGTTTTATTTTAAGTAAGAGTGAGCACGACGGCTCAGCAAGTTTAACAGTTATCACATAACACATAGGACACATTTAATTCATGCTTTATACTTCATGCTTTACATTATATAGGCATTATGCTTATCATGCTTTGCATTTATACAATTAACTCATGCTTACCATGCATGTCAATATTTTTAGGTTATATAACTCATATAACACATTTCAACTCATAGCATTAATTTTATAACAGCTATTAATATCATATAATTGTACACAGACACATTTAGAAATCAGTTAGCACTGACAATAAGTGCACACATAATAATTTATGCATATAGCAACAGGTTTTTGCAAGAATAGCACATAGTACTGAAAAACTTGCCTGATATGCGCATTGACTTACGCTACAGGTCTGAAATCTACGTTCCATCACTAACGCTCATACAAATTAAATTACCGCATTCGAAAGACCTAATATGCTTATCTGTCAATCAGTAAAGCGCATAGGGACTCAACTGTCATTCACAAAAGAAATGACTCTTCAACATGGAATTCCCTATTTATGAACTCATAATTTTTAGAACAATATTATCCTCCTTGGATAATATTTTAATTACCGACCAGTATTATTATATATTAATAATACATTACTAAATTACCAACGCTACCCAAGTACTGAACAACACCTTACTTGGTTACTAATATTATTAAGCCTTTAATAATATTTACCCAATTATCAATATTATTAATCCATTAATAATATTTAACCACTTACCATTAATTATAAATCATTTAATGATAATTTATAACCTTGTTAATAACTAAAGACTCAAACAATTACACGCAAATTGTTTACTCACCTTATTATCATTAATTATTTCACATTATTTATTTAATATTAAATAAATAATTAACTCACTTAACTTTACTTGTTTATTTATCTTCGCACAAACAATTATTTCCTTAATTTCCTCACATTATATATTTAATATTAATTAAATAAATAGTTAACTTAATTAATCTTTACTTTACTTGAATTATTATTAATTTAAATAATAATTAATTAATTAATTATCCTCAATTCCTTTAATGATTATTGAATATTAATTACATAATCATTTCTTAATTAATTAAACCCATTTATTATTTAAAAAAAATAAATAATCACTTTATTCTCTTCACCTTTCTTTAATTACTATTTAATATCCTTTAAATAATAATTAAAATAATTAATTATCCTTATTTAAATAATAAAACAATTACCTTATTAACTTCATCTCCCTTTAATTATTATTTAATATCAATTAAATAATAATTAATTAACTAAGTATCCTTATTTATTATTTAATATAATCAAATAATAAATAATTATTTATTAACTTCATATACTCTTTTACTTTATTTATTATTTAGAATTTAAATAATAAATAATTATTTGAATTTTTTTTATTTAATTTATTTATTATTTAAATAATAAATAATAACCATTATGTATTATTTAACTAAAATTGAATAATACATAATTATTTTATTCTTTTATCCTTATTTTTCTTAAGTCCTTCGTATTTATTAAAAAAACATAATTGACTTACTATTTTTATAACTCTTGGATATATTTAGTATATTTCATTCTATACACAAAATAATTTTCTTTTAATTTTCCAACTTTATTTACTATTTTCAAATAGTACATTTCTGTCCAGAAATGGCGGAAATTATTAAAAATCTAGTTTTTATTAGAAACTTATTAAATTTATATGGTGGCTTTCTGTCATCATATACTACCTGCAGTAAAAATTTCATAAGTTTCAGAGTTATACATTTCATGTTATAACTGTAGTTCTCTTTTAAAACGTAAAGAAACGTCGGGTCATAACTCACTCATCCGATGTCGGATTGAGCTTATTTTTGGACAGTGTCTGCTTTATACCATATAAAATCATGTAAAAAATTTCCGAAAGTTTTAGAATAGAATAGGTGGCCAAAACATGCCGTGCAAATTTCTGGACAGAATATTTTCGGGTATTTTTCGACAGTGGACTGTTTTACGAGAAAAATCACCACGGATAGCTCGTTTAATATTTATTAGTCGTTCCACTTGGAATCTCTTCTTATCTCATAGTAATACCACCCAAAATTTACGGATCATGAATACGACTTATGGAACGTGAACAGTAAATCCAGGAAACGACTGTTTCATTTTGAGTTTTTCCGGCGAAAACCGCTTTCATGTTTTGTTAAACTTTTCCACATAAATGAATACCAAAACTGATGTTAAATCCATTAAACTCTAGATATACTATTCTAGCGTGGTTTTAAACATCAAGACCTTTGAAAATGGTTTCCTACCATTAAAATTAAGTATAGAGCAAAGAAAACACCAAAACTAGGGGTTTTTTTTATGAACTTTATACCTCTTGAGCTTGTGTGCTCCTTTTCTAGTCTTTTCAAAGAATAAGATCAAGCTTGAAGACATCCGAGACCTTCCTAGTTTCCATGCACTCCTCCTTCAAGTCTCACTTAGTGTTTTATTTTTATAGTAGCTCAAGAACACCAAGTGTTCTTTCTCATTTCCCTTTAACCTTCCGTCTTTTGCTCTCTAGCTCTTTTCTCTCTAACTCTTTTGCTTTCTAGCAACTTGGAAGTAAATGAAATGACTAACTCTCTAAGAATTGTTCCAGCAAATGACTAACCAAATTTTTTTTAATGCTTGGTGGAGTATCTTATTTATAGGACTCTACTACTCATGCTTTACGTCTCATAATCCTCCATCTTTGGTCAATTAAGGCTTAACACAAAATTACTATTGCATGGAATGACTACATGGATTTGACAACTTGGAATGTCCTCAAATAGTGTCCAATAGTAGCTCAATAGTGCCCAAATAGTTGACAACTTGATTAACTAACTTGTTTGACCTTGAATAGTGCCTCAATAGTGATTTCAATAGTGCTCAATAGTATTCTAATAGTGACTAAGATTTGACCTTCTTGATTGACCTTAAATAGTACTCCAAATAGTGCTCAATAGTGACTAGCATGATTGATTCATGACTTGACTAGATGATTGACTAATAGATTGATATCCATCAAATTGGAGTGCAACTAACCAATTGAGTGTAAACTAAGCAACATAAAAGCTACAAGTTACTCATTCTCTCCATTAATTAACTCATGTAGAATTAATTCTCTACACTCAAGTGACCTAGGTTACTTACTAGTTAATTATTTACATATAGATTTACATCTATATATAATCACCAAGCCCAAGTTACAACTAGACTCTCTTAGGGTTACTAAACTAACTCAACTTTGGTTAATTAGTCTTTAATCTTCCATGGGACAAGATCCACACTTTAGGGGAGAAAGGACATTGCATTGGAGTAATTTAAGGAAAAAGTACTTGTATTGGAGGAAAATAAGGATTTGTGTTTTCTAGGCATGAATGGAGCCTTGTGCTAATCTAGCTAGCTATTTTTTCTCCCATTTCTCCAACACTTAACTCATGTATGGTTATCTCTCTATCATTTAAATCACATAATGGTTAACTCAAGCTTAACCTAGAACCCTAGGTTAACTTACTAACTCTACCTTAGTCAAGTCTCTACAACTTTTTCTTTTTCCAACACAAGTTACGAACCTAGCTTCTCATAGATTTATAGCCTTCGCATCTTCCTTTTTGCTCCTTCAAATGCAACTTTGGATAAAACAAAAGAAAAAAAAAAAAAATCTTCTTACTTATTTTATTTTTCAAGGAAACTAATATCTCTCATTTCACTTGGCAAATGACCTCCATATACCCTTATTTTCTCAAATCTTTCCATAAATAGAAAGTTCTCACATTTTAGCTTTTCATTTATTTTTAATAGCATACAAGTACTAATAAATATATTTACAAACATATTTATTTACACTAATGTTTCCTAACCCATTCCAAATGCTTAGACTTGATTCAATTAAATTATTCTGAACTTTATTCAATATCCTCTTTGGATTAATTTATATAATCCAATTAGACTTGTCATTTTTTCTCATTGGGCTTGTCACATTACCATTTATCATGACATTTAAGTTCATTAGTTGAACTTATATAATTCTCTTTTGTCAAATAATTTATCGAGTTTTAAAGGTATTATATTACCTTACTCAACATATCTCCAAGTATGCATAATAATAATACTCTAGGTTTTAAAATTTAAAAACCTATAATTACCCACATTTAAATCCTAACACAAAGATTAAGATAAAAATAATGTTTACTTATTTTCTACACCTTTTACTTCTCCAAATCTAAGTTTTAAACTTCAACATTTATTTCAGCATCTAAAATCTTATTTAAAAGTCTTGTCAAATATACGGGATATTACATGTACTGACTTTTCAATATCAATAAAATCATATTTTTTATCTACCAATACATTCTCTCACTGTATTCTAAGTCATATTTAAATTTCTACACTATATTAACAAATTGATAATTTGATCTGAAATTATTAGTTTTGTCATCATCAAATAGGGGGAGATTATTAGTTTCTGCATAATTAAATTTGATGATGACTTAATGCTGAAATGACATGATTAACGTTTATTTTATATTTGTAAAGATAGCTTTTGTAAAGTCCTTATTGAATTCATGATTGTACAATGACTTAGTTTAGAAAAGAACAAATTTGTTAGGTTGATGTTCTGAGAGAAAGTGTTGTATAGAAATCTAGGACTTGAAGATCATATTGAAAGAAGACCCGAGAAGAAAGCTACATCAGAATCTCATTTCAAGTTCAAAATCGTATTGCTATAATGCAATCGCATTACAAGCTAAGAATCTTATTGCTACATCAGAATCACATTGCAAGTTCAGAATCGTATTGCTACATCAAAATTGCATTGCAATATCAGAATCATATAGTAGAAGTCAGTTCGCATGGAAGATCAAACTACACTTTAATATCTATACTATATGATCCGTTTAATGAGTAGAGTAAGAGTTGTCAAAATACTGAAAATAGGAACATCATGAGTTGAGGAGCTTGATGCAAATCTTTCAATGACAAGCTTGAAATCTGGTGTTCAGAAATATTTATCAACTGGCTAATTGAAGCAGACAAGGAATTACCATATTTAAAAATATAATAAATCAACAGGACAGAAAGACGTTTTACCTAAACATCAAAATACTCATGATAGATCTCTCAAGATTCAAGGGCATAAATGAGTAACGACTATCTTACAATGGAAAGAATTCTATAAAAATGAAGAGCGAAATTCAAAAAATATAAAGATGATATACTGATCAAAAAATGAAGTTCTTTAACGCTCAAAACATACTCTATGAAAAAGCTAAACATCTCATTCAAGCTACTAAGTACTGGAGAAAAGAATTGTATTGCCAACTTAGCAGCAACTCACAACATCATCAACAAAAGAAGAAGAAAGACGAGACTCAATAACTCACCTGATTCTAAGTGAATCAGACCCTGTGTGAGATGGACTTAGTGTCCAAGTTATGGTGGTTCTGAGTGGAATAGGTCTTAGTGGCCGAAATTTCAAGACTAAGTGACTTGAAGGGACTGAGTGTCCAAGTGTTTCGAGACTGAGTGACCCGAAGGAACCTTAGTGGTTTAGTTATAGCTGATCTTAGTGATCAATATCCTTAGTGAATTTCCTATTTGTGGAATAGAAGAGTAGAGTATGAGTTATTATGTCTCTGAACCACTTAAAACCTGTTGTGTCTTTTACTTTCTGTCTTATAATTACTTGTGGATGTGATTGCTTATAATTTTCAAGCTCCAAATATCAGAACTACCCTTTATAAAGTTATACTTTAAAAAATGGAGATTTTTCAATGAATTTTTTGCTATGCTCAATTAATATTGATTTATAAATCATAATTTAACTTCTCAACTTATGGAACCAACAAGCAACAGAAGAAGTCATACAAGGCTGACAGTAGTTGGAAGTGATCATGCCAGCTGGAAATACCATGGCTTAGGCCACTTGCAAGATTATTGCATCAGTATTAATTAGTTGTTAAGTAAGGTCAGAGTTAGTTATAGTGATGTCATGAGTGGTTAGAATTTAAATGAATAAGTGAAAGAGAAAGTTAGTTAGAGCCAACATTGTAATTGGTTGCATATATAGTGTTTGTAATGAGAGAAGAGGGCATCTGATGAATCTATTGTAATTCTACTCCTTCTCAAACTTGTATTACTGAGTTTGGTTAGTTCTAATTCTATATTCTTCCATTTTCGTTCTCTTCCATTTTTATTTTCTTTACAATCTGATCTATTTTTCTTTTTTGTTATTTCCATATTCATTCATTGAGCTACAATCATAACACATGCCCACGCTTTTACCCGCCTTTTAGAAGGTCGTGAGGGGAATAAGTTACCTCTTCCCACATGGTAAGGACACTATACATATACATTAACTAATAAAATTTATGTGATTTTTAGCCTTAAAAAGTAACTCTTATTAATAGGATATCTTAGGACTTGCATTACCTATCAAGGGATAGTAAGGTATAATAGAGATTATGAATCAACTAGTTAGGACTGGATACTTGAGATCATTCCAATTGGCGTCAGAATCTAAAATTCTGATTAGAACTGACTAGTCAACAATTTAAACACCAACTGGAGTACAATTGCACAAGCTATTGTACCTTGGAGTACCAAAATGAAGTATGAACTGTCTATATACAATTAATGGTAAACACCTTCAGACACTAATCATTCATATATCACTTAATATTATTATATACTGATTCAGAGTCTTAATTGGGATGAAAAAATGACCAGGCCCTAATAACAAAACTGTAATTTCCCAACAATTTGTGTCACTGGGAGTTGGTACAGTCAAGAAATTATCTCCCATATTAAATTCAAATGCCTCTTCTTTGGAGTTCACAGTGCAAAACTTTGGTTTTAGATTGGAATATGCTCCAAAATGACCAGCCCTCTTCCCTTGATTATGATGGTTCCAAAGCTACCAGAATCTTTAGAAAATTCAACAGCCTCAACTGCCCCTCTAGAATAATACATGTTTATCAATCCAATTGGCGCAAATTGAATTTTTTGACTTTAAACCTATAAAAGTTGCAAAAACATTCATATCTCTCATTAATTTTACTAGGCCAAAAAAAAAAACCAGATACAAGGAAAAAAAAGGCCAACCTTGATAGGAGATACAGTAAAGACATCACATTCCAAGGTTTTAATTTATTTTTATTTTTTTGTTGCTAAATCAAGGTTTTAAATTTGATCGTGAAAGATTCTTTCTTTGGGACTGGAGATAAGGATCCTAAAGGGAAACAAAAACGTATGCAAAAGACTATTGGAGACTTATGCCGCATTTCCATTGAAAGAATGGAATGGAGAAAGGAATTGAGTTATTTTTTTAGCATCTCAATTTCCAAAAGAAAAATATATATACAAGAATGTTAGCGCCAAGATTGGCAGAAATTGAATTGGAGTTTTTGCAACGTGAGCGCCAAGATTGGTAGGCCCACCTACTAGATTTGCATGAAGAGGGTCCATCCACTGCTATTAATAGCAGGGAGCGGGCGGATACTCCACAAATTAGACCTAGGTCGAAGCAAGGATGGATAGGACGATCCGAATTTAATGATCAACACCAGCTCGGGGTTATACGAGATAACATGACTGGGTCGGTCAAGGTGATACAAAGGGTCAATACTAGGCTCAGGGTTATATAAGACAACATGACCGAGTCGGTCAAGGCGATACAAGGGGTCAACACCAGTCTCAGGGTTATATGAGACAACATGACTATGACGGTCAAGGAGATACAAGGGGTCTACACTAGTCTCAGGGTTATATGAGGCAAAATGACCGGTATGGTCAAAGCGATACAAAGGGTCAACACCAGTCTCAGGGTTATATGAGACAACATGATCGGGACGGTCAAGGCAGTACAAGGGGTCCAAACCAGTCTCAGGGTTATATGAGGCAACCCGACCGCGTCGGTCAGGGTGGATCGAAAGAAAGGAGACAATCTGATTCCCCAGGACGATATTCCCGAGAAAAGTGTGACGCCCCCAGATTCGGGTCTCAAATACCCAAATTTGGTCATCATGATCCAATACATACATCCACCACTAAACAACATACAATAACTAAATACGGAATAATAAACATATGTTGTTCATTCAAAATATGTTACTAGTCCCAAGATTCGATAACCTTAATACAAAAGTACAAACTTACCGTAAAACAATAATTAAGGTTCAAATTACAATAACAGTAAGGAAACTAAGCATAAAATAAAAGTAATGTTGCTAGAAGTCTATTATTTCATCTTTTCTTTACCCGTGCCCTTCCCTGAAGTCTCGAGTTTAACTACAATAAAGTTCATGATATAGCAAGAATGAACAACTAGTTTGCTTAACAAGTTTAAATAACAAGAATAAATAGTATATCATGAATGAAGGGAATATCTAAAAAGAATTCAATAATATGAATAACGGAAGCAAGACTATCAATGCTTTTAGAAAAAACGATAGTCAAGTAGACCATGAACAATAAACTTCTAATGGAATCAATAGCTGATTGACCCTTTGGTTACTAGCTCAGAAATATATATTGGAGGGGATCAACCTCTTGTACACTATATATATGCATAACATTTAATTTCTATGTTTTGTATCTTATATTAGATATGTGGAGTACTCCCTTATATTTAAGGGGTGTTCATAACTGTCCAAGAATTCGCGATGTTATCTTTAAAAAATCCTAGATAAATCTCCAATAGTATCCCGTTAATCCTAAGAAGCTCCTGACCTTGGTTGGCGTCTTCGGCTGCTCCAAGTTAATAACCGCTTCTACTTTTGTTGGATCCACCAAAACACCATCCTTATCGATAACGTGACCTAGAAACTGCACCCTCTGCAACCAAAATTCACATTTTGAAAACTTTGCGTACAATCTCTCCCTTCTCAATGCCTCCAATATTATCCATAAATGTTCAGCATGTTATTCCTCTATCTTCAATTACACCAAGATATCATCGATGAATACCACCAAAAACTTGTCCAAGTACTACTTGAACATTCTGTTCATTATATCCATGAATGATGTTGGTGCATTCGTCAGCCCAAATGACATTACTAGAAACTCAAAATGTCCATAACGAGTTTTAAATGTCGTCTTTAGAATATTCTCCTGTCTCACCTTCAGTTGATGATAACCCATTCTTAAATCAATCTTTGAAAAGTATTTCGCTCCCTTAAGTAGATCAAACAAACCGTTAATTCTGGGCAGTGGATACCTATTCTTAATTATAACTTTGTTCAACTCCCGGTAGTCGATACAAAGCCTTATCGAACCATCCTTCTTCTTTACGAACAGAACCAGTGCTCCTCGTAGTGACATGCTTGATCTGATGTAACCTTTATCTAGTAGTTCTTATAACTGAATCGTCAATTATTTCATTTCTATTAGCGTCATACGGTAAGGTGCCTTTGATATCGGTACGGTTTTCGATACCAAGTCGTACCAAGTCGATTACAAATTCAACTTCTCTATTCGGTGGCAACCCCATAATCTCATCTGGGAAGACATCAGCGAATTCCCTTACGACAGGTATTTGGCTTAATTCACCCTCGACTCATTAAGTATCAACCACATGAGCCAAGTAACCTACACACCCTTTCCTAAGCAACTTTCGTGCTTGCATCACGTCAGACAACAAGATTGTCTCAATGATTTACTACCATAGAATACCACATTTGACTTATTCAGAGTCTTCAGGTGCACGTACTTGTTCTTACAATCGATAACTTCTCTGTGACTCGATAACCAATCCATTCTGAGAATTACATTGAATTCCCCCAAATGAATCAGTATCAAATTCACGTTAAGTTTAAACCCTCGTAACTCGACACAACAATTTCTATGAATGTAGTATATGGGAATGATTTCTTGGTTTGCTACATCTACGTTCATAGGGGGTTCTAACTTTTCTCGAGGTAAGTCCAATCTCTTAGCAAATTCTTTGAAAACAAAAGAACAAGTAGCACCCGAATCAAACAATACATATGCATTAATATCATTGATCGGGATGATACCTAACACTACATCCTTAGAGTCAACCGCATTGTCGACGCCGGGATTTTCGTCGTTTCATTTTTTAATAATTAAAAATGTCCTTTCCAATTTTAGCCTTTTGAATTAAATGTGATTTTGAAAAGAGTCGGCTTAATGTCGATGGGTTTTGAAAGATCGATTTCTTTATGAGCCAATTGACCAGAGTCGCCAGTTGGTATATTTAAAATGGATGTACCAACTTATCCGAATTTTGTTTTCGTAATCACTGGCTCATATGTGACTCCACGTTAATTGGTCCGCAAACCGAGATTCATAGAGTTCGGGGGCTTGCTTAAGTGAGGGGAAGGTGTTAGGCACCCCTCGACTTCCGTGAAACACGGTTACCACAATCTCGATGTTTTCCTATCCTTTTAAATCCTAAAACATGTGTGTGTGTGTGTGTGTGTGTGTGTGTGTGTGTGTGCGCGCCTAAATGAATGTTTGTGGTGACTTTTTGCATAAAAGTTGCTTTGATTTTATATGGCAAATGTGTTTTGTCGGGAAATCGTTTTTTAGACGTCCTTTGACCCGATTGACAAGGCTTCGCTTTTTATAATAAAGATTGATTTTAATTTCGAAAGCGATGGGGGTTTTTATTAGGTGTTGTTTTCAGAAAATAGTTTGTGAACTTTTGTCAAATAGGTATCGAGACTATACATTGCCCTCAAATGACAAAATAAAATAAAGTGAAGGCAACTTCTAGAACTCTTTCACCCTATGCACAAAGTTCAACAAAAACGTTCATTTATATTTACGAAATCATTTTTTGAACTTTTCAAAATCCATTGGAGCCTTTTCATCACACCGAAATCAAAGTTCGCCCAAAACTCTTAACTTTAAATCTCGTGAATCTAATATCCTAATTTGATCATTTTTATAAAATCTTCGTTATTTGCCTTATTTTGGGAAACCACTTTTTGTGTCGTAAATCACAACAAGCACTCAAAATGTGTCGGGGCTATCCATGGGCATGTGAGCCGTCTAAATAACCCCAAACACCCACAATCACATACTTTATTATTATTACGGGACCTTAACCCGATCACGATTTGGTGTCGCGTTAAGGCCCGACATTACAAATACACAGCCAGGGACCCTATACAAGGATTACATATACCAAAACGTCCATCATCGGGATTCGATCACGAGGATCTCCTCCCTAGGCTCACAGTCACCCAAATCACTGCACAGTCAATACTAAACCAAATCTACCAAGATTAAACATTGCTATCACATTATATAACTCAACACTACGAACTACTCATTACCATAACGAACGATATATCACCGTACGGATATCATCGGGGCGTTAGGAGGAGTTACGTTCCGATGGAACCCTCGCTAACAACACCTAATCCACGGATCATCATCATTATCATAACAACAACAACATCAAATAACCCAATCACAACATTATGCTAACAATACAAACAATAAAAGGAAAACTCAAGAACACATCATTTTCACCTCGCAAAATGCCGATTTAAAGCCTCTTATTTCAACGAATCGAACCACACTACAAGAACAATCAACTAACTAGCAAGAGGAGATGAATTTTTCTCTCAAAACTCACCAAGAACCGACCTCTTCTCTCTCCTCCCACGCTCTTCCTCTCTCTAAAATCTATTTTTCTTCTCCCTTTCTAACTCTCGGGTGGAAATGGCAATCTATAGCCTTCCGCAGGCAGCCGCAGGTGCAACTGCGGCTGACCGCAGGTGCATCTGCGGCTGGGCTCGCCAGCCGTCCGCGCCGAATCCTCGGCTGCCGTGTGCCGTTCTCGAGCCGCGCACTGTCTCGTTTGTCGGTGGCCGCAGGTGCATCCGCGGCTGTCCGGCTTGCTTTTCTTGATTTCCGTGTCGCGCGGTCTTAATTCGCCAATTTCTGTGGTATTATTTTGGAAGGCTGTTACCTAATGTATAAATTGCTCTTTGTGATCAACTCAGGTTTTTCTGGATCAACTGTTTGCCTTGCCTCAAGTGACCGGATGCTCGTTATCCGTTGTGGGGGCTTTGACCGTAAATCGTTGGGGTGGCTTCGTGTTGGGGTCCACCTTCCTTTTCGCATGTCGGGTCAAATGACGATTTTGCCCTCCTGTCAAGGTTAGTACAAAAGTGCAAAATTTGGGTGTCTACACGCATCATGTGCGGTCATGTTGAAGGTGCATGTTATGGGTCTATTGGCTTGACTAGCTGGTCCTCCTAAGCTCAACCTGTTGTTGTTGTTGTTGTTGTTGTTGTTGCTGCTGTTGTTATTGTTGCGGTTTCGACTTCCCACGTCGCCTTTCCTATTTGGGCAATCATTGATTTGGTGGTCAGGTGCTCCACAGGAAAAACACCCTCCCTTCAGTTTCTTTGGGCACTGAGGAGCAATATGTCCCTGTTGTCCGCAGTTATAACAAACACTTTTTCCCTTAAGGCATTCTCCAGTGTGATTTCTACCGTAATTATTACATTTGGCCACTTTCTTAGCCTCTCCTCCGGATCTGTTGCGGCCAGACGATTGGCTTTCATTCCATTTCCTCTTGTTGGGGTTGTTGCCTCCACTGTTTCCCCTTTACTCCCCTCCTGTCCCTTCTTTCTTTCTTAATTGAATCTCACCAGGGCCTCATTGTCTCCTTCTGCAATGATCGCTCTCTCCAACAACTCTGCAAAGTTTTTGATTTTCTATACTGCAACTGAACGGTACACCCATGGTTTCAATCCCAACTCAAACCTTCAAGCTTTCTAAGCCTCTGAATTAACTTGATAAGGGGCAAACCACGTCAACTCATTGAACTTGTCTGCATACTCGGCTACGGACAGGTTTCCCTGCTTCAGCTTCAGGAATTTTACCTCCATATCTTGTTGTATGTTCTCTGGGAAATAATTCTCGAAAAATATTTCCTTGAAACGCTCCCATGGAATGACGTCTTCCCCAGCACGACCCTTATTGGCCTTCCATTAGTAGTTCTCCTCCCCCTTTAACATGAAGGTGGTAAACCCAGTCTTTTGCTCGTCGGCCACTCTAGCAAGCTCGAACACTTTTTTCATTTCTTTGCCCCATGTCTGGGCCTCTAATGGGTCTAGAGTTCCTTTGAATTCTGGTGGTCCAACCAGTTTGAAGTCTTTGAAGTTCGCTAAGTTATGCACTGTCGGGGACGCGGGTTGTTCCATTACTGGGACCACATGTGATGGTCTCGCTTGTATGGCTTCTGCCAGCATTTTTGCGAATATTCGCATTGGGTTGGGTTGGTCCCCAACCTCACTCTCTAACTCTAGAACAGGGTTGTTACGTGTTTGTCGTCTGGGCAGCATGATCTGTTAAAGAGCAAAACTTAGACTTACGCTTATTGTTTTATGCACTATGTTAGTCAAATTAACATTTAAAACTATCTATCAAGCATATTCGATTTAAACAAAGAAATAACTGTATTTATATTCATATACCAATGCTTCAATACAGACTGACTCAACGTATGACATATTACTATAAACGCTCAAGACATAAACTGCCCACTACCAACTATCCTCTTATAAATAAAAGTGAGGATTCACAACCAATTACCCCTCTATCCAAACAAAAGTTGGGGTCCACTATTATCCTATGCATACTACAAAGCATAAGGATTTACAAAATTAAAATTGTCCCTATTATGAACAAAAGGTGGGACTCACTATCATCTACAAATACAAATAAAGGTATTAACTGATAACAAATCAACGCCTGCTGTGGCAAACTGCTTAACGGTAAGCCTGCTGGGTCAACTCCTCAACTACACGACGTCTAATCACGCGTCGACTGCTGCCTGTCTCCCGAGGGTACCACATAACTCGGTCCCCTAGTCAGTCAAAGGAAGTCTCTAAAGCATACTCCAGAGTGTCAATCTTGGCGAATCTAACTCGATTCTCTCTGTCCAAGTTACCTACCCTCATGGTAGCCCTAAGTTAAGCCTCATGAATTTGAATCTGGTCTACTCGCTCCCGGTCGAGCTTGGCCCTGATGCCCTGAAGAAATGTTTGACTATGCCCCTCTCTGGCGTTTAACTGCTCTATAGTCTACCTAAGTTGACTATTTTGCAACACCAGCTGCTACACCGTTAGACTCAACTGAGGTGCAGTCTGCTCCAACTATTGTATCTTGGCGTACAGATAGGCCACATCTAACTCCATTTGGTACGCTTCATCTCTATATAAATTCTCCATCTGCTGATGGATAGCATTCTACTCATGCAGATGAGTAATTCAAGTAGTTTGCTGCTTAACAACCTGCTGCAACTCAGTAAGCTGCTCTTGCTTCAACGTAGGGTTAGCATAACCCTCAAATAAATCATCCACAAAAGTGTGGAACACATGAGATCCCTCCTCGGCTACCTCCTCCTCTGCTGCTACCTCAATCTCCAACTCTGCAGGATCCCCTTCGAACTCCGCATCCTACATGTGATCATCCTCTGACTCAACACCCTGGTCCTGACTACCGGACCTTATAACCCTGCCTATAACAGGCTCTACCATATCCATAATGTCATCATCCCATGGGTCAGACTCTCCTTATAGTGATGCCGGTGCAACTAGTGTGTAGCCCACTAACTGCACTGTATCCATTGGTACATTAATGAATAGCTCCTCATCTCGAGATCCCCTCGACTCGCCTACAACCATCCTACAGCACAACATGAAAAACTAACATTAGAACATTAAAAAAATATATTCATTGGAGAAATGAAATTATATTTCATTGGGTATTACTCGACTCGATGAATTCCCCAATTCATCAAATATCACATATGATAAATCTCCTCGATTTATCTCTTAAGGCACTCAATACGAGTTTAATACTAAGGTTATAACTTTGGTTTCACAATCCTAACGTTTATAATCTACAGCTTTGATACCAACCTGTGATGCCCCCAGATTCGGGTCTCAAATACTCGAATCTGGTCATTACGATCCAATACAAATATCCACCTCTAAACTACTTACAATAACTAAATGCGAAATAATAAACATATGTTGTTCATTCAAAAGGTGTTACTAGTCCTAAGATTTGATAACCTTAATACAAAAGTACAAACTAACACTATAACAGTAATTATGGTTCAAATTACAATAACAGTAAGGAAACTAAGCATAAAATAAAAGTATTTCTACTAGAAGTTTATTACTTCATCTTTTCTTTATCTTTGCCCTTCCTTGAAGTCTCGGGTTTAACAGCAATAAAGTTCATAATATACTAAGAATGAGCAACTAGTTTGCTCAGTAAGTTTAAATAACAAGAATAAATAGTATATCATAAACGAAGGGAATATCTAAAAAGAATTAAATAATAAGAATAACGGAAGCAAGAATAACAATACTTTTAGAATAAACGATAGTCAAGTAGACCATGAACAATAAACTTCTAATGGAATCAATAGTTGATTGACCATTTGGTTACTAGCTCAGAAATATGTATTGGAGGAGATCAACCTCTTATACACTATGTGTATGCATAACATTTAATTTATGTATTTTTTATCTTATATTAGATACGTGGGGTACTCCCTTATAATTAAGGAGTGTTCATAATAGTCTAAGAATCCGCACCCTCAAATGGTTTGGATTGCTTTTAAAATCTTTAACATAAATATGACTTACCAAACAATGACTTAGACTCAACTTTGAACAGTTCATGTAACATAGAACTTTAAATAAGTACAAGTCAAAGACTGTACGAAATCAAATGCACTCAGTGCGAATATCAACAACAATGGTGTGAGATAATTTTAAATAATTAACCCACTTAGAACATGCTTGAGAATTAACACTCGAGTTCAAATACACAATCTTCAATAACATAAGAAGTTAGGGTAAGGAATTTGCCTCTCTACTCAGCTACAAGTAACTATCTTTAATGAACTGACTTTGAAAGACCTAACATTGATAAAGTCGGTCTATTAATTAATACATCATATAATCATTTACTTTAAACATTTAAGTTTATTAATTACATAGCCTTAAATCACCTATGACTATCACATAATACCTTTTGAATAATTTTTCATATGATATTAATCATTCTTATCTATCATTACACGTTAATGATGTAATAATTGATTAGTTTATTAACTTTAATTATTATTTAATGTTGATTAAATATTAATTTGAAAGTCTGAGAATGAGATATGTCTCATTTCAGATTCTCCTTAAGAGATGAAACATATCTTAGTTGTCATGGATTACTCAAATTCAGAACAAAAAGCATGCTTATTATTATTTAATCCTCATTTAATTATTATTTCATGTTAATTAATTAATAATTAATCAATCATCCTTACTTATTATTTAATCTTAATTAAATACTAAATAATTAATCCTTCAATTTAATCTTCCTTTAATTATTATTTAATATAAATTAAATAAAAATTAATTGCTTAATTATCTTTATTTATTATTTAAATAATAAATAATTAAATTATTTTCTTTATCTTTCTTATATTATTATTAATTACTTAAATCGCATATTTAATATTTAAGAATAATTTATTAGTAACTTTATCTAATTAATTAATAGTTAATTAGTGTACTATTTACAACTTAAATACACTTAAAAATAATGAATTTCTTAATTAATCTTACTTATTATTTAATATTACTTAAATAATAAGTAATTAGTAGTTTTATGATCTTTTAGAAATTATAAATATTAATTTATCATTTTTCCTTTCGTTCGTAAGGTTTAATCACATTTTAATTATGAAAATTACCAAATGACCTACTAAAAATACAAGAACATTTTTATAAAATAGTAAACGCAAAACCAAGCAACTTCCGTTAAGGACACGTTGCCAGAACCGGTCGTAATTCCATTGAACTGATCACTAATGTTCCGGCCGGTTCACAGAAAAAAGCGGACAGTAGCTTTGCAATTTTTTCCAGAATCTGTCCAGCCTTGGGGTCTTAGGGAAAAACCTTAATAAATTGAGTTCTATAACTTCGGTGGAGCTCTACTAGGTATCGATGGAATTGTGACTTCCCGAACTACAATTTTATGTGCTCAAACACTATTTTTGGATAAGTTTTGAATTCAAAAATTTGGCTCAAAGTGGATTGTTCATGCAAGAGCTTGGACAGTGAGGTCTGTTTGGTCAAACATGCATACCTTACTCATTTTAAACCAGTTTTTAGTCATTCTACTTGAAAAATCTTTGTATCGAATATCTCAATCACCCAGAATTAACGGACCATGATTCTGAATTATGGAGCATGAACAGTAACTATGATTTACTTTTTTGGTAAAGGTGTTTTTGAGCTTTCTTTCAAAACTCTTGACATAAACACATACTAATACACAAGTTAAATACATGCTGATAAGTCAATTTAATATCTATTTATTGGATTTTTTATACGTAATTATTTGTGAATTTTTAAGTATTTTTAGTGTTTTAGGTAATTTATTTAATTTTATGCATTTTTATTATTTTTATATTATTTTTATTTAATTTTATAGGAAATAAGCTACAGGGGCAAAGTTGTAAATAATCTGAAAAGAGGTCAGTCGTGCCATGCACGGTGAGGGAGCCACCTATGTCAGCAAACGTGCACAATGACACCATTTTGGCAATTGGTCAGGAAACATTATCCGTGCAATGCGTGGTCGGCATTAAAGAAGAAAAAACGTGCGCAATGCGTGAGTGACTGGATTTAGCTAATGCACGTGGCTTGCGTGTAGGTTAGCTAGCGATTTTTTCCTTGGTTTTCGTGCAGTCCAGACGCTGGCTTTTATTTTTCTTTTCTGCGTGGGTCAGCAACAGTAAATTAAAAGGAAGCCAATAAATTAAATAAATCCATTCACAATTTGGAATAGGAAAATAAGTAAAAAAATTATATTTATTTTATTTTATATTTTAAATCCTATTAGGGTTTGGAAATTATAATTCCTATTAGAGTTAGAAGGATTATGTAGCCTATAAATAGAGGACTTGAGATACAATTGAGAACATAAAACTTTTACTAGAAAAATTCTTTCTTTTAATTGTTTGGTGTTTTTCAAAGCTATGTGTAACTAAATTATTTTTCTTGGTTTAAGTGATTGAAGCCATCAAGATTAATATACTGTGAGATCTAATTTATTTTAATTGTTCAATTAATATTTTGAGTATTAGATATTTTTCTGTGTTTATTTTTATAATTGATTTGTTTGATTGCTAGGGTGTACACTAGTTTATTATTCGCATTAATCTACTGCTAAATTAAATATCAAATCTATAATTGTTTGGTCACTTTAATTTATGAAACAACTAAGATTAATAATTGTTTTGCAGATCAAAAGATTGTTATATCTTAGGAAGGATATTCATCTAAATTAAATGCAGACGTTTGACTTGTGTTGTTTAGTTCAACGATCTCTCTATTTCTTAAAACTACTACTAAGTTAAATCTTGTTTAGTTCAACGATCTCTCTATTTCTTAAAACTACTACTAAGTTAAATCTTTAGCGCTTGTCTGAGATTATTTAGTAGCAAGGGTTTTTTAGATCACTTGTTTCTGCTTAACTAAAATTAAGGAGAGATAGGAAAATTATTCGAATAGGAGTAATTATTGCACGTTGAATATTTAAAATATGAATTGAGTTACTCTTGCGTTAATGATCAGTTGTAAATTCTTGATGGTGGATGTTAACTTAAACCAAGGCTTTTTCTTCTCATTTATTTAATTAAATTACTTGCATAATTATTGTAGTAAATTTTATTTTAATTATTTCTTTAAATTAAAACCCACCAATTGTGGTTTACACAACATAAAACTAAATTAATCATTCTATGTAGGATCGACTCTTACTTACACTACTACATTAATATTTTTTCAAAGTAAGATTTTATTTTTCAGTGTGTGATAGCACACCACATGCTAACCTATATACACATATTTAGCAATAATCTAGCCATTTAGAACTTTAACATAACATTTTTATCATAAAAAATAAAATAAGAAGAGCAAAGCTAGGATTTTTAATAAGGTTAATACCTTGATCTAGTGGCTCTTCTTGTTTCTTTACCAAAATAGGTGATGAATGAGGATGTCATGAAAATGAAACTCCTTCTCTTCCAGTAAAATCTGAAACTCTCTCCCTCTTTCGCTCTCAAAGTATTTTACTTCTCATTATTTTCTCTCAAATCTCTCTCTAGACTTAGAAAATAAGAAGATAAAAATGACTAACATAAATCCCACTAATGCAAGTATACTTGCAATAATAATAGATATAGCAAATATATCTACCAATAATCTCCATCGTGAAACTAGCAACTAGGACTTATAAATTAGGGTGAATAAATGAATAATTACATCTAAACTATCAAGTCTAGTGCACATAAAGCTCTAAGCAGCTATCAATTAAATTGCATAAGATTTTAAATCTATGCCTCATCATTATCTTCACTCTTTGCCAGCAATAGAAGCTCCTGTCACAAATTGTTTGTCATTTTATTTGGTTTTAATAAATAAATGAGCTACACAAATTAAATACCAAGTGGGCTAATAATTGGACCACATTTAATATTCATTGGGCTCATATTAAATGACTTGGACTAACATTTAGACAAGTCCATTAAATTTAACATTGGAATATTTAATTTAACCCAATGATATCTCATTTAATTTGTCACACTATTAATTACTAAGTCCATGGTCAAATAAATAATTGGGCTTAGCTAATTAATTAAACAGGCTAGTCAATTAGTAATTAATTACTAATTGGACTATTAAATAATTTTGTTAATATTACACATTGCTCACATTAATTAATACCGATATTAATTAACTCACTAACTATATTCAATTTAATTGAATATTAAATTAATAGACATTAATCTATTCTCTTGATATTAAAACCTTAGGGTTAGTCCACTAATTTAATTAATCTATTAGTGACTCCCTTTAATTCAATCTAGTGATTAAGTCACATAGTCACATAATCAAATAATCAAATAATTATACAAGAAGGTTTAAATAACCTTACAAAACTAACTCATTAGAAATTAAATATTTTATTTATTTAATAATGACGTTTAAAATTCTTGGTCATTACAAAAAGGCTCGGACTCTAGACTATGGAACTGGACATGGAGGTATAATGATAGAGCTAGATCGGGAAGATCAACGGATAGTTCCTTATGTACCCATTGCCGACTCGGTTATAGAGAGGATTTTCAAGTTAGAAAAAAGATTGGCAGCAGCAAAGGCAAGACTGACAACCGAGTCCGAACCCGAGGCATCAAGACCCATGCCCTTGGACCCAAAATCTCCATTCTCAACAGTTATTGACCAGGAAAAAGCTAACCCGAAGAAGAAACTGCCACCTCTTGAGATGTACAATGGCTTAAGTGACCCATACGACCACACCAGCTCATATGAGAGAGTAATGAAATACTATAACCACTCCGAGGTGGGGATGTGTCAGATCTTCGTAACAACGCTAAAGAAGGGGGCTAAACAATGGATGATGTCGTTATCCCCCAATTGTATCCACTCGTGGACCAGATCGAGTGTTCGATTTCATGAACAGTTTGGTAGTAACAAGAGGAAGGGCAAAGTGACGGCCTCTTTGATACAAGTCAAGCAGAAGCCCAGTGAGTCATTGAGTCAGTATGTGTAGAGGTTTCGAGATGCGGTAGGATACATTATCGACCTCAATATGATACAAGTGTTGGGGTTCTTCACCACGGGGATAGATGTCACCCGAAACAAAAAGATAATGAAGGATGTAATGTTCAATCATCCAAAAGACCTCTTAGACGCATATGACTAAGCCAAAAAGTTCATAGCAATCGAGGAGGTCATGGATAGTTTGATACCGAGGAGCAAAGGTTTGGAAAGTAAAATGTATGGCAAGAAAAAAATGGAGATAACTGATCTAATGTCTTCCACAGAATGAGGCCAAGGGGAGGACAACCAAATTTGGGTAAACCTCCCTATCAGCCTCGGACAGAGAACATAACTTACACACCTCTAAGCGCTGATTGGGTCAAACTCTTGGAAGCCATAATGAATGAAGAAAGATCAGGGCATAGATCTTCAAGGTATAGGCCGGATAGGTCAGGTCCCTATTGTCTGTATCACTGATAGGCAGGGCACGCCATAGAGACATGTGTTGGGTTGATGGACATGATTGAGGCCAAAGTTCAAAAGCTTGAATTAACACAGTTTGTGGTTGGATGGGAAATACGAGAAGATAATCCTGAGCCTGCGACTGAGAAAAGAGTAGAACAAGGGAATCACCCTCGGATGGTTGTAGATGTTATAATAGGGGGGTCGACACCGGGGCACATTGATAAAAGGCGTAGATCCTTCTCTAGTTCAGTCTCAACGTTGATTGACCAACCCCCTAAAGTAGATCGACCTTTTCCCAAAACGGTGATCTCATTTTCAAAAGAAGACTATCCGACCGAAGCCGTAGAGTCGTATAAGGGAGCGCTGGTTATTACTGCCCAGTTCGGTCTGGTAGACATGAAAAGGATAATGATTAACAATGGGTCGTCAGTAAATGTATTTTACAGCCATGCTTATCAGAGAATGGATCTTCAAGGCATGAGTTTGGAAGTGGGAACAGAGTCGCTTTTGTACGAATTTGGGAATGAAACAATACCCCTGATCGGGACTTTGGAACTTTTAGTGGTGTTTGGCACGACTCCTTGACATGTGATGGTGCAGGTAAAGTTTTTTTTATCATTCAAGTTGATTCGACCTACAATGCTATCTTAGGGCGGACCACTTTGACAGCCTTAAATGTTGTCACCTCCATTCCATATTTCAAGATCAAGTTCCCTACCTCAGAGGGCGTTAGTAAGGTAAAATGAGATGTTGATATTGATCAAATATGTTATCGACATGTTGTAACATCGTCGACTGTTAGAGTTAGCAGACAGAAGCGTACTATGACTGTCGACGTGGAGCCCTATGCGGAGGGGGATACCTAGCCATTAGCATCTCCTACCGAGGATACTGAGGAAGTGGAATTGATACCCCGCAATAAGTCAAAGACGATGAAGATAGGTATTGAATTACTTGGTGCCATTAAGACCTAGTTGGTCCAACTTTTGTGGGATTATGCCGATATTTTTGCTTGGACACCTCGGGATATGCCCGAGATTGCCGAGGAGGTAGTTGTTCATATATTGGTGGTTGATCTAAGTAAGAAGACAGTGTGCCAAAAGCGGAGGATATTTGCACCCGAGCGTCAGAAAATTATTGATGAGGAGCTTGGCAAGCTTTTGGATGTAGGAGTAATCGAGGAAATTGAATATCCAAAATGGTTGGCCATCATGGTTATGGTTAGAAAGCAGAATGGAAAGTGGAGGGTCTGCATAGATTACACATATTTGAACAAGGCATGCCCAAAAGACTTTTATCCACTTCCGCACATTGACCAGCTCATTAACGCCACATCAGGGAACTCAGTTCTAAGTTTTCTAGATGCTTTCTCGGGTTATTGCCAGATCTTTATAATGAAGAAAGATATTCCTATGATAACATTTATTACCCATCGGGCCATGTATACGTATAAGAGAATAACCTTTGGGTTGATAAATGTCGGGGCCACATATCAGAGGATGATGAACACTATCTTCCGAAAGCATATCGGCAAGAACATAGAAGTATATGTAGACGACATGATCATTAAAAGCCCTCAAACATAGGTCCACCTTCGCGATCTAGATGAGTGTTTCGAAATGGTCCAACGGTACAATATACGCCTCAATCCCACTACATGCACCTTCGGTCTCGACTCGGGGAAATTCTTGGGGTACTTGGTGAGTAAAAGGGGAATCAAAGCCAATCCGAAAAAGATCAAAGCAATACTAGACATGCGATCACCGTAGAGTTTTAAAGATGTTCAAAGACTCACTAGTCGTATTGCTGTATTGAGAAGGTTTATGTCGAGATCAGGGAAAAGGTGTCTGCCCTTCTTTTATACTTTGTAGGGGTCGAAGAATGGGAAGACTTTCCAGTGGACTTCGAAATGTGAAGATGCCTTCCAAGGGATTAAGAAGTATTTGATAACGACCCCCTTATTGCAAAGACCTATATCACGGAAGCCACTGTATTTATATCTATCGGTATGTCCGTTAACTGTCGGTACAGTCTTGATAAGGAAGAAGGGGGTATTTAGTGCCTAGTTTATTATGTGAGTCATGTGTTGAGAAATGTAGAGACCAGATATCCAAATTTGGAAAAGTGTGTGTATGCTTTGGTGGTTGCCAGTCTGAAACTCTGGCAGTATTTTCAAGGTCGGTTTATCGTCATTTATACGACTCAATCTTTAAAGAAAGTCTTAGGTAAACTAAACACTTCGGGAAGAATGATGACATGGGCCATAAAGCTGAGTTAATATAACCTGGAATATCACCATCGCACGACCATCAAGGGTTAGGCGTTGGCAAACTTCATGATTGAGTGTACTTTCCCTGATAGGGAGGAGTCCCTTCTTTTGAGGTTGCTGTTACAGTTGGGGGCAATTGAGCCCTAGTTTTATTGGACAATGTGTGTTGACGGCTCGACCAATGTTGAGGCCAGCGGGGCAGGGGTTATCCTAACTAGTTCAGAAGAATTTAAAGTGCAACAGGCTATACAATTTAAGTTTCGGGAGACCAATATTAAGCGGAATATGAAGCGGTATTGGGGGGGGAACTGAGACTGGCCAAAATTTTAGAAGTTCGACATTTGATCATCTTTAGTAATTCCTAATTGGTCACAAAGGAGATTCTGGGTGAGTATGAAGCCTGAGGGACGAGGATGACTAGGTATTTGGCTTAAGTGAAAATGATACTACTTAAGATTGAATCCTAAACCATCAATGTGATCGAAAAAGAGGTTAATTCTACAGCTGATGCTTTGTCCAAACTGGCTGCTATACAGGTGGAAGATTTTAGGGGGACGGTGTACTTGGAGGTTCTGACAGAACCAAGTATCAATAGAAAAGAGCTTTTGTGCATCCAAAGGTCTAATTGATGGATAACGCCTTACCTTGATTACTTGGTTAATAGAAAGCTTGCAACAGATAAAGTTATGGAAAAAAGAATCAAATACCAGAGCTCTTATTTTTGTATGATTGATGGGGATTTTTACAAGAGATCGTACTCATCCCCATTGTTAAAATGCTTGATTCCATCTGAGGCATCGTACTCACTTAAAGAGATTCATGAGGGGATCTGTGGAGATCATATGGGGGCTAAATCATTGGCGTACAAGTTGATTCGGCAAGGATATTATTAGCTAACTATGTTCTAGGCAGCCAAATAGTATGTCCAAAAATGTCTGAAATGTCAAATTAACAACTCAGTTCCACGCTAACCTCCGGAGGAATTATCATCAATATTGTCCCCTATCCCATTCTCTATTTGGGGGATTGACTTGTTGGGGCCACTACCCATTCATTGAGTGGTATACCGGTTAGGCATCCTAGTGGTACTTGTTTCAGATAATGGTACATAGTTTGTGGGGAAAAAGTTTGAGGAGTTCTTATTTGATTTAGGGATTCAACATCAAAAAAGCTCAGTGGCGCACCCCCAATAACGGCCAGGTTAAGGTCACTAACCGAACTCTACTCAATAGTGTAAAAAGATGGTTGGATGATGCTAAAGGGAGATTGTGACACCCCAGGATTTTACAGAAATTCCAAATGAGGATTTTGATGAATTAAATAGAGGTTATGAGATAAAACGTGGTTTAATTGATTGAATGTATTAAGGAATGATTAAATATGATGTATTGTGTGAGCAATGTGATAGAAATGACCAATGGGATTAAGTTGATGATTAAGAGAGAAACTCTTGATATAAGAGAGGGTCTATAGATCGTATATAGATCAATTATTTATGTAAAGTGTATTAATAACGTAGTAGATCATAAAATTATAATGTAAATGAATTTTGAGGATTAATTGGTAATCTAAAGGATTAAGGATGAACGATTTATGGTAAGACCTATATTAAGGTAGTTTGGAATGAATCAGTGTTGGACACTATTGTGTCAGCAGGAATTAGTTTGAAGGTATGAATATGTGCGTATGTAAATTTGATCTGATAAAGAAAGAAGAGTTAAGGTTAGAGAATAATGGAATCGAGGTTTTAATTATGAATGTTAATAGCGAGCTTAATGAATGGGCCTGGAGAGGCGAAGTTATGACAATGAAGAGATGAAGTAAGTATGTATATGTAGCGAGGAAGGAACCGTATGATTAAAACGGTTATGTTGAATTTATAGAAGGTTAAGCGTATGATATGTGAATATGTGGAATTTAGGAAGAAAATGATTATTGATGAAAATGAGGTGAGTAATTATATTACTCGTAAATGCAGAATGTAATACCCCGAGAATGGGAAGAAAGAATGTTGTATGCAAGAATGTTGGGAATTAGCATTATGTGTGTTATGTATATAAACGAAAGGACACAAGAGTTATAAAAGGATATTATGAGTTTAAAGGATAAACATTGATGGAATTCGGTATTTTGATCGAGGTTCGCTTCTCGAGGAAGCGGTTTATGGAAAAGATGGGTACTATAACTATTTTGAAATGTCGGATAGTGAAATTGGTTGAAGGTAGAACCGAATGTGGTTCGTAGAAATGATGAAGTTAATTTTATGCAAATTAATCATATTTTAAGTTAATAAGTTATTAATGAAAAACAATTTCGAAGTGTGACAAGTATTTCGGGACAAGCCAATTATGGTATATTTGATGATGAAATGAAATTCAAGTCTAATAAAATAAGTTGGATCAAAAAGGAATTGAATTGGAGCAAAAATAAGCAAATTATGAATTTAGGAGAATTAATTCTCTAGATTTTGTGGCTAAAGACAAAGATGCCCTTGACAAGTTATGGAATGACAATGATATCCCAAGATGGAGAAATGTTCATTTTGTCCTTGTTTAGCTATGGGAAATGACATAAATACCTTAACCATACTAGAGTTAAGCTAAACCACCATGGTTAGTTGTTGGAGATTTATGTATATACATATATGTAAGTAATTAGCAAGCCAAGCTCATCCTCATTTCAAGTTCCAGAAAATTCGAAAGAAAGAGAGAGAGGAAGGAGAAAAGCTAGGGTTCATAGAATTTCAAGGAAACTCAAGGAAAAAAATGATCAAGAGTAGCAATACTAGCCATCAAAAGTGGAGAATCTTGTAATAGCAAGCTTTGGAGCTAAAAAGAAAGAGAAATCAATGAAGGTATATGCATGTTGTGTTATGAAACTTATGATTTATGTATTTAAATTCTAGAACAAGTATAGCCATGCATGAATTCTTGAAGTAAAGAGTTGATTATGCAAAGATCATGTGTATTACATGTTATATGTTTGGTAAATGTTGAAACCTAGGTTTGAAAGTTGAGTTGCAAAGGTGGTGTGTTATTCATATTCTTATTCAAGGCTAGAAATTATGATTCATGGATGATTGTATGTTATTTGTTGGAAATATGGATGAAACCCTAAATAAGGGTGTTGATTATGTGAGAAGCATGCATAAATTCATGCTAGATGGTTTCAAAGAAACATAAATGGAAGAAAAATATGTTTTGTTAGTGAAAAGTCAAATATTAGGCTATACTTTTTGTGTAGATAACGTAATAATCTGTAAAGTGCACTAGAATGTGCATATGGAAGTTATATAGACGTATAAAGTCGTTAATTGAGTATGTGATAGCCTATGTGGTGCTTGGAGATTTAAATGTCAACTTGAGTTTAAGTTTAAAATTTGAAAGTTTTGAAAAGTTGAGGAAAATCCGATTTCAAGGTGATTTTTGGCAATTTTGATGAATTAAAGGTGAAATGAGGCCAAACACTTAAGTTTTATGTTAATACATATGTTAAAGTCGATTTGGTAATCAACGGATTTCAATTTGAGCGAAATGGCGATTCGAATGATCGAAATCGATCGTTTCAATTCAAAATGGATTTTAACGGACAAAAATCGCCTCGTGCAAAGTTTTATGATTTTGAAAGTTTGGACACGTCATATATGATGTATGTGAGCTATGTCAAGTGTCAGAATGGAATTTTAAAGCTTATGGCCAAAAATCACAAAGTTGATAAAAACTTGGTTTTCAAAGTTCAAAAAAATTTGTAAGTCTAAAATTGTTGTGAACAGCCCTCCTATGGGCAAATGTATCTCTAATTTTAAAGAGCCAAATGAGGCAAATGAAAATTTTATAAAATACTATGGTATGAGGTCTACATGTGTACCAAATTTGAGCTTAATTGGATGTATGGTGAAGGAGTTAAAATTCACCAAAGCAGCAGCAAAAATCAAAATTTCAGTTTTTTGGCAGAAAAGATGACCACGGCCGGGGCCATGGTTTTGTAGGAAAAACCATGGCCGGGGCCAAGTTTGGCTGAGAGGTCACGGCCGGGGCCGTGGTTTCTTAGGCCAAAATTCGGCTGGGGCTGCAGTTGCCAGATTTCAAAAAAATGATATTTTTGACCCGAAATGAAATGTTTTGATACTAAATGATAGAAATAAGTTATGTAAACCCTAGATTGATATAAATGGACTATGTAAAGGGTGTTAAGGTATAATGAGATAATGAATGGCATAATATAACATGCCTAAAACTAAGCCAAAATATGTTTAAGGTTGTGAAAAAGGTCGGAAGCAAGTTATGGTGTATTATAAACTTATGTAAGGTATAATACATCAAATGTGAAATGATTAGAGATGATGGGTCGTGTAATTATAAGTTAAGTTTGACTAAGATTGTTAAGTTTTATGATCCAATATTGATGTATAAGTTATGAATTGACAGATAAGGTTCAGACTAGCAACCCGAGGCAAGAAATAATTGACAAGGCTAAGCGAGATGGTACAGGTTAAGTTAATAAATGCATTCCAGGCAAGTTTTTCAGACCTAAGTATATTAGAGATTTTACGTGAGCTACGTGATAGCATAAGAATTGAATGTGCCTTACGTGCAATTATGTGGTTAAGTGTTAAATGAGTTACGTGACATTAAGCATAGTACATTGAGATAAAGGAAGTATGAAGCATAAATAAATTGTGAGCATGAAAGGTGTTAACTGAATTACTTGCTGAGCCTATGTGCTCATTCTTGCTATGTACTAACTTTTCAGGTAAAGCACAAGAAGGCCGGAGGTTCCGGTGATGCTAAAGGTAAAGAATGTGAATAGGTGGACAAGCATGAAGGAAATTGGTTATATGTACCCGTGTAATATTTATGTAAAGTAGATGAATATAAAGTTATTTATGAGCAAGCTATGTACTAGTTGGTTAAGTTATGAATTGAGGCAAGATGATTGTAATAATGATGTAAGTTGAGTATGGATATAATGAAACTCGCATATATAGTATAGATGTATGAATCGGGATATGCATGATATTGTTGAATGTATACAGATATATATGAATAGTAGCAGGTGCACGACAGGTATATGCAAACGGGCTATGTATAGACAGATCATGGCGAAATTTTTATTACAGGGTATGTAAATCATAATATATATGATTATAGAAATTGTAATAGACTCGGTCACAATTGGTAACTGTTTGACCTAAGTTTAATGAAAGGTAAAGTGAACGTTGCGATCCTGAGACAGGTCAGGACTGTAAGTTAAATAAGTTTAAAAAAAAATAAAAAAAAATGGACCGCATTTATGGTCAACAGAACGATGTTAAAGGTCAAAGGTTAAAGTTTAACGCACGGGATCCCGGTTAATAAGGTTTTAAGTAAATCACTATGTAATCCAGATATAATTGGACTTAATTAAGGAAGGTGGGATCTCGGGGCGTCACAGAGATGGCCTAAGAAGTTATAAAGTATTTTATGGGCTTATCAGACAACTCCATAAACGACTACGGGAGATTCACCATTCAGGTTGGCATACAGGACAAATGCATTAATCTCAGTCGAAATCAGATCTTTCTCATTTAGGGTGTCTAATTTCAAGGAGTTATACAATTAAGAAGGGCTCTGACTCAACCTTGACTTGCTAGAAGAAGTTTGAGATACTATGGTATTAAGGTTAGCCATTTACCAATAGAGGATGGCTAAGTATTACAACAGAATGGTTCGGGTCAGAAGATTTGAGGTAAAAGATTTGGTGCTTAGAGCGTCCGAGGCCTCGACACCTCATAATACAGGAAAGTTGATGCCTAATTGGGAAGACCCTTATAAAATCATTAAAGTAGTCAAAGAGGGAACTTATCGGCTTAGAGATATGGAGGGAATTAGGTTAAAAAAACACTTGCATGCTGGTCGGTTGAGAAAGTACTATCAGTAGTAGGGCATTTTTTATGGAGAATCATATGATATAGTTGTAAGAGCTACTCTGTTGTAACCGTGTAATCAAGTTTCAATGAAGTAAGGGTATGTATTTTGTTTGTTGACTTGTTTGATTTGTTACACGTGAAATTCCGGATGTAAATGTTATCACTGTAATTCCTATCTACAAGCTATATACAAGGAAAGGGTTAATTACAGGTCATTCAGAGGTTTTGGGGATCGGTTTGAGGGTTATTATCCGTTCTGAGCTCTGGTTCGTTGGTCACGTTGTCTTCGAGCCAGAGCATGTCATCGTCGGAGAAGCCAGTTGCCTTCGGGTCTGTGCCTGCCGCTTGGATCTTCAAAAGGTCAGCTTGGTAACCTTGGTCGAATTTCATGGCTATTTCTTTCGTTAACTTTGTCAAGGGATGATTTGCTTTTGAGCCGTGGCCATTTCTTTCATGCCTTCCTTCGGGTCATGGTAGGCCTTTTTGAGAGTATCGCCATATTTCTAAAGCTTGGTGTGTTCGGCATAGCCTTTTTGGTTGACCTATTTGAGTTAGGGGTGCAGATTATTTAAATTATGTTGTTGTTTGAGGAGTTGTTCGTTTTGTTAGACGAGACGAGTAACCTCTGTATGATGTTGTTCTTCTGTAGAGACTTGCATGGCCTAGTCCGACCGGATCGTTATTTCCAGGGTTTTGATTTGGCGTTGAGCGTCTAAGACTTATTGGCAAAGGTCTTAATTCTGTTTAGGAAGCTCAGCTTATTGTAGGAGCTATTGGCGGAGTGCCCCAGTTCTCCTCTATATTCTGCTGAAAAGAAGATCGAGTAGTGGCATGCGTCTCGCTCAGCTGTTGAATTAAATGTTCAAGGATTAACAAATACGTTATTCTAATAACAAGGATTAATATCATACTAAAAAAACTTAATATTACAATTTATCCCAATACTTCATCTAAATCTACTCACTGCCTTTTTAATTATCAAGTCATGATGAATTGTTAACTGAGAATTCGTTAGTATTAAACTTAAAACAAAGATTAAAATCAGATTTTAAAATACTAAATATTACAATCTCTACTAGTGCTTTATTTAAATCTCTTCAGTCTCACTTTAATTAATTAATTATATATAATTATTAACTGATAATTGTTTGTACTATTTATATACATATCTCAATGACATATGAACAATTTTCTATAAATCTAACACTATGGCAACATAATTATAAAGAACATCCTAGTTAAATAAATCACTATATCTCTTTGTGAATTAAATTAATAAGGATTTGAAGATCAAATTCTCTTTAAAGTTACATGTGACATATATGTATATCTTTATCCTATATACGAATCATGAATTCCATCAACGTAGTAAACACAAATATATGTTATCATATTCAGATCTAAATTTATAATTCATCTCCCAATTTCATATAAATTATCTCATTAATTATTCACAATTAATTAATACATTATCGGACAAAATATTTAAGACAAAAATATTTAGATCTAAATCTATAATTCAATCGTCAACTTCATATAAATTATCAGATTAATTATTGTAGCTAATTATTACTTAATTGCACAAAATATGATAAACAATTTATATATAATTTTTTATAATTAAATGATAAGAGAATTAATTTAAACTACACATTGGGTTTCATCACAATCTTAAATAAAATTTTGCCCATAACTGGGGGAAAAAATTCAATTCCATAAAATAAACCATTATGTACAAATTACAAAAATAAAAGAAAGTTTATAAAGAAAAATCTATAATTGAAGCGCAATCTTTGAAGCTCCGCCTTCGATCCTTGAAATTCTGCGCATTGAATTATCCTTTAGATCTTCAAATAATCCTTCTTCTAATTGTTTATCTATGTTATTGTACTACTAACTACTCCTAATACATCTAGTTATGTGTCTCACATCATGTATTCTAGGTATTACATCCAATCCCTAGCCTACATGGAAAATAAATCCAATTAGGAGTCAAACTCCATGCAAAAACGCGTAAAGCTGAAATTCCCGCTGCAGACCCACTAATCCATTGGCGCTGCCATGCCAGAAATTGCCTAAAAAACGGTGTTGCTGCGCCACTTCAGTAGATTGTGCGATTTTTAAGCCAAAATGCTTATTTTTTATTTTTGCACTATGGCGACGGTACGTCCCATTGACATAAATATTAAAACTCGTCGCTATAACATCTTATATATTTTTACCTATGATTCTAACATTTTTGCTTCCATTGGTCCATGTCCCATTATCCTATAAAATAAAATAAAAACACATAAAAATATATTTAAAAAATACTTAAAGATTCACAAATTATCAAGCTAAAGAATAATCAATTCATAGTTAATAAATCACTCATCAAATACGCCCAAACTTGAATTTTTGCTTATACTCAAGCAAAACACTAACAAAAACTATAAAACTAAGACTCTAACAAATAATTAACACGAGCAATGAATCAATATGAATTTCAACATTGACCTCAAAGATTCATTTAAATATTTACTCTAGAAAATTTTAAAATCATGCATTGCCCAAAATTTCAATATAGTTATTATTCTTATTTTACTCATGACCCTTTATGTGTGTGTGAATCCATATACATGGAACTAATCAAAACTCAGATAAGTTTATGACATCAATTACCTCATAAAAGATATACAACAAAACTCTATATGCTTATTTTTCACATCACTCTATATTAATACATGCAAATGTAACTAGAAGATCAAAATATTTTTAAATCTTGTTTAGTACACTAGGATCATTATTTTTCTCTTCTCTTATTTTTTTCTTTAGTGAGTGCATTTTATGCTCAATCTTTTTTTATTTTTTTATTTTTTTTTCAAACGAGTGCATTTTACACTCAATCTCGCTTTTATAAGTGAGTGCATTTTATGCTCCATATCAACTTATCACATGACCATTTTTATTTTTTTAAAACATTTTTTCAATTTCAATTTAACGATCCTAGAAAAATTACCTTAAATTATATCCCCTAAATTATATTCATCCTAATATTTTGCTTCAAGCAATGATCAAATAAGGTATAGGATTAAAAATATCTTCTATAAATATTTAACTGTATAAACTTTTCTTAAGTTAAAACAAATGAATATGTGCATAAAATTTTTACAAATAGCGAAAATTTAGACTAAGTGAAATCTATCCCATTTTTAAGAGTTAATAAATCAAAATCAAAATTTACCATTAACTAAAAATTTAAATCCAAACTAAAACATTTCCTAAGTGACACGTCCTAAAAATAAAATAAAATATATTAATTAATAAACTATCTCATTTTGGTAGGAAACACGATCGCACTTAACATATGTAACAAGCTTTTAAACTCAAAGTAAACGAGTTGTATCTCGTGAGAGTTTGCAGTGAATATACCTAAAAAATTCAAAATTAAAAATAACCTAGAGTGTTTTTAAAAAAAATTTACCAAACCCCCAAACTTAAATCATACATTCTCCTCAATATGTAAGATAAGATAAATTAAAAACAGAAGAATCCCCTAAAAATTATAGCAGTTTTCTCCTAGTCTGGACTACATAGGCATGAAAAACCTAAAACAAAATAAAAAATTAAATTTTAAAACAAATAATTAAATAACTAAAATTACTACTAAAAAAATAAATCTACTAAAAATAAAATTAAAATTAAAACTTGGGTTGTCTCCCAATAAATTTTATTTTAAAGTTTAAGCTTGACTACTCCATTTTAAATCAATCTGGTTCAATTGTAAAAAAAAAATGTCATGCAATGTCGTTTTTTTGTTTTTTCTTTGAACTCCTTGGCATTCTGACGATATTAAAGACCACCCCCAAACTTGAATTCTTTCTAATTATTTTTCTTTAACAATGTCAACCCGATAGTACTCCTTAGAAATTTGAAATTGTTGCACGGAAGGCACAATTGAATTTTTAAAACATTTAGAATTCACAACTCGATCATCCTCATCCTTGTTTTCTTTTACATGAATCTTGCTCCTCTTATTCTCAATCTCATCATCATCTTCCTCATCAGGACATGACCTCTTTAGATTTACTCTAACAGTCTTGTGTAACTCCTTGCCATTTTCTAATGTATCTGTCTCACACTGCTCTTTACATTCTCTCTCAAGATTTATCTCTGAATCGCTTGGTAAAGTTTCATAAGGGCTATCATTAATAACATTAACAAGTTGTTTAGCTCGATTCATGAAATTTCGTATTGCAGCTTCATTGCTTTTAATACTCATCTCGGTAGACTCCTATAAACCTAGTAAAAAGTTCCTCTAAATTTTTTATTTTTTTTCTTGTTGCAGTAGAGGTTGCTAGTATAAGAATTCATACGATTGAGGTTGATACGAAAATTCTAACAGGTATGATAGTTCTGAAGAAAAATCTTGGGCTTGATTGTAATCCCATGAATAAGTCGAATGATTTTGTCAATGCAAATGATAACAGTTTGGGGTATAACTATTTTTGTGGCTGATAATAGGCATTATGCATGAACTGACTCTCAAAAGCGTTAACCTGCCTTGAAAGTTTCTTAACTTCTGCTTGCAAAAGCTCAATTATTCCTGCCCTTGACTGTTCCATCCATGCAGAAGACAATTGATAGTTAAACGCATCCATAGCCTGAAAAGGAAATAAAAACAAAAATAAAATAAAATAAATACAAATATGTACGTTTAAATTAAAACTAATTTGATTGAAATTAATATTAAAAAGTAATTATTAAATACACGCAAGCATACACGATTGACTAGTAATATACTAGCAAGAAGAGTTTCGTTCACACAGAAAATTAATTAATAATTATAACCAATTACTAACACTTAATCAAATTAATTTTATTTCAATAATTAAATTACTCTATGAAATAAAATCTAATTAAACTAAAAACAAGCATGAAAATCAAATTTTAAACTACTTAATATTATAATTTTCTCCAATGCTTTATTTAAATCTCTTCACTCCATTTTAATTAATTAATTATATAGAATTGTTAGTCAAAAATTATTTATAATATTTATACGCATATCTCAATGACATATAAATAAATCCCTATAAATCTAACATTATGGCAGCAGAATTATAAAGAACATCCTAATTAAATAAATCGCTATATTTTTATGTGAACTAAATTAAGAAGGATTTCAAGATCAGATTCTCTTTAAGGTTACATATGTCATATAGGTATATCTCTATCCTATATATGAATCATGAATTCCATAAACACAAAAGACATAAACATATGTTATCACATTCAGATCTAAATTTGTAATCCGTCTCTCAATTTCATATAAATTATCCCATTAATTATCCATAATTAATTAATACATTGATGCATAAAATATTTAACACTTAAATGCATGCATAATATATAATAAATATTTAACACTTAAATGCATGCATATTTAATACATTGATCTAAATCTATAATCCATTCATCAACTTTATATAAATTATCAGATTAATTACTATAGCTAATTAATACTTAAATGCATAATATATAATAAATAATTTATATATAATTTATTATAATTAAAAGAGAAGAGAATTAATTTAAACTACACACTGGGTTCCATCGCAATCTTAAATAAAAAATTAGCCCATAAAAAAAAAAAAAAGTTTAGAGAGAATTTTGTGATTGTAGCGCAACCTCTGAAACTCCGCCTTCAATCCTTGTAATTCTCCACGTTAAATTCTCCTTCAGATCTTCAAATAATCCTTCTTCGAATTGTTTATCTATGTTATTCTACTCCTAAATACTCCTAATATATCTAATTATGTGCCTCGCATAATGTATTTATAGGTATTACATCCAATCCCTAGCCTACATGGAAAACAAATCCAATTAGGAGTCAAAATCCTTGCAAAAACACGTACAACTAAAATTCCTGCTCCAAGCTTGTTGATCTACTAGTGTCGCCGTGCCAAGAATTGCCTAAAAAATAGCACTGTCGCGCCACTTCATCAGTTTGCGAATTTTGAGCTAAAATGCTTAATTTTGATTTTTGGGCTATGGCGACGGTGCGTCCTGTCGGAATAGATGCTAAAACCTGTCGCTATAGCATACAATGTATTTTTAGCTAGGATTTTAACATTTTTGCTTCCATTGCTCTATGTTCCACTGTCCTATAAAATAAAATAAGAACACGTAAAAATAGAAGAAAATACTTAAAGATTCATAAATTATCAAGCTAAAGAATAATCAATTCATAGTTAATAAAAGTGCTCATCAATTTCCTTTTACAATATATTATTCTTTTAAGGACTATGCAGAGTTTATCTTTTAGACCAGCCTAACAAGTTTGATCCTTAAGTCCTTTTAGAATGATAATTTTTTTAAAGATTGTATAATAACAATCAAATGTTTATACATTTACATTTATCCTTTTACATATACATACATACATACATACATACATACATACATACATATATATATATATGTGTGTGTGTGTGTGTGTGTGTGTGTGTGTGTGGCAGCAGCAGCAACAATAGTATTAACACAAGTATAAATGCCCAAACAAGCAATACTTTTGTTCTTAATACAAATAAACATTAATCAAAACAAATTATTACGGCATCATTTTTGACATCGTTAAATACAAGAAGATTAACACATAAATGTACTAACACACTCTACAATAAGAAATTAGTTTTCCATCCTTTATCACTTGAGACAAAAACTCAAACATTAATTTAGCAAAGTCAAGTTCAATACCTTTTTCTAGACATTAAACGATACTCACTTCCCTGACTTGGAATTTGTCATGTGACTTTGATATAGGGAAAAGAACAGAAATTAAGCATATGTCTGTACTTGAGCTGAAGTTGTGTTTTGATGGATAGATTTCCTTTTATATATGGTGCTTTCATCATAACCTTAGCGTCAACATAGTATTCCTTCATAACTATTACTCCCTTATTCCATACATTGATAGTTTCTTCAAATGTCTCATGAGTAATATTCACCGTTGTCCATGAAATGTTCAATTTTATGATTTTTTCTCCAAATCTACCATGGCGTTGTTGTAGAACTCGCTAATCATCTTTAAACTATACTTATCCTCTTTCAGTTACATCAGTTTCTTACACTTTGCCTTCGTAATCACCTTTATCATATCCTTGAATCCTCCTTCAAATTTTTCTTGTTCACAGTTCGTCGTTCAACCATTACTCACTTTTTGTGTAACGACCCCGAAATTCGACTCACTTTATTACCTTAAATTTAATATTTATTATACATTATCCTCCTTATGTCCAAATTTTGGTTCGTTAATAAATCTTTAATCACCTTAATTGATCCATTAATTGATTTTAAAAATCAACAATTACTAAATTTTCAGTATAAATTTTTTTCTCACTTTTCTCAATCATTGTATTCAAATATTTGGATATTTAAAATCCTTATATTTGGATCCTAGTCCCTAGATCGCAACCTTTTCTTTTTCTTTCTATTACGAGCGTCGTAATGCTAACATTCAAAATCTAATGTTATTTATTTTCATACAAATATTCCTTGTTGTAACATTCGTAATCGAAAATATAATAATTTCTATCGTAATAATTATCTTGAACAATCACAGTTCATAATTGAACTTTTATCATATATGTATTTATATATATACATACAGCTCATCACAGTAAAATTTACAATTTCTCACATTGAATCATAATGTTGAAAATATAGCAATTACATTTTTCAACCTTCTAGGTAATTCATCTCTATCGTATCTGATATTCTTGAAAGTTATTTCTTTCCTGCAAAAATATTTATTAAGCAAGTAATGAGCACAACGGCTCAGCAAGTTCAACAGTTTATGCTTCACGTAGCACATACATTATCATGCTTGGTGTGTGTCATGCATTAAGTGTTGTGCGTCAACTATAACAATATATCTCATATTATTGCACAGAGTACACATAGTCGTCATATTATTCACATATCACATAACACATAATTTATATGCATATAATAAATATTATCATATCATAACAGTCAACATTTAACATTTAAGGACTGAAGAACTTGCCTGAATTGCGGAATTAAATAACAATTACCCTTTCTATAATGCTCCTCGTATAACCTATGATCACAAAATAATCAAATAATAATTATTTAACTCCTTATGATATTAATTTAATTAATTAATATCATCTGTAATGTAATTAACCCTACCCGACGATTTATTTTAGGGTATCGGGTTAATTATAAATTTAAAATGGTTAATTATATTAACCTCGTCCCTTAATATATTCATTTAACTTAATATCAAACATATTCAATACGGACAACTCGGCTCACCGGATAAAATTTAGCATTTTTGGTTGTCCGAATTTTTATTTAACTATTTTCTAAATGGTAACCTTATTAGATTAATATTTAAACATTTAAATATTAATCTCCAATATTTAATATTTTTACAAACATATTAAATTTAATTCTCAAATATCATTTCTATATTTTTAGTATTTTTCTATAATTTTCTATGATTTTTAAAAAAAATTTAAACATTTATTTCAATTAAAATAAATTTATGGGGGTATTTTGGTCATTTCCGCGCCCTTAGGGACATAACCGGAATTTCCCGGAAAGCCCAAGGGCATTCCCGTAATTTCCGTAACGTTAGGGACATGTTCGGTATTAGCCGGAAAGGCCAAGGGCATGCCGGTCATTTCGGCAAAAGACTCGGCCGCGCATGACACCAAACGACGTCGTTTTCCCTCGCCGATTTCTAGGTTCCGCGCAATGCACGGCTCCCTCCCTTCCGCGCCAAGAAATGATGTCGTTTCATTGCGCACGTCTGAAAAAAAATGGTCCGCGCAGTGTGCGGACCGTCCTTCCTTTTTTCTTCCCTTCCCAGCTATAACAGTAGCCAACTTTGAACAATATAATTCCATTTTTTCTCCAAAATTTTACAACAAAATCACTCCAAAAATTATCTAATTAACATGTCTTCACCCAAAAATTATTTAGAGTAATAATTCTAAATATTTACTAATTTTCCTACAATAATAATTTAATACCATAAATATCAAAATAAATAGAATTTATACCTTCCTTAGTCTAAAATTCCTTCCTTGAGGCTTGCTCTACACTCCTTGATGGTCCCAAAATTTCTTCTCTTGTAGCTATGGCGGTTTTCCGATTGGTGGTGGTTGGTTGGTTGCAAGAGGGAGAGAAAAAGAAAACTTGATATTCTCTTATTTCTTTTCTTTCTTATTCCTTTTGTTTTCTTTTTTGTTTGCTTTTTATAGCCACATGCACTTAACCAAATTTTAAAATCCAAGCCATTCCACCGACTTTGCTTTCTCCCGAAAGTTTCAACGCCACAATTCATGCATAAATAATTAATTTAATACCTTATGTAATCATTTCGTGTAATAAATATTTTATATAATGTATATAAAATATATATTTTAAATTACTAAAAATCATAACATAATTTATTATTAATATTTATACCTTTTTTGGGTACTTTACTTGACAAATTTTGTACACGCATAACGTCATGCATGTAATTATATAAGGTAATTTATACCTCCAAAATTCATAAAATAATTCATAGGACATATAAAAATTATTTTTCATAATTTTTTATTTCGTTACTTGGACAACATGTTACATTAACATGTTCACATTTCTGAAATATTATTTTTCATAAAAGTCATAATAATTCCATTAGACATAAATATAATTTTTAATAACTTAAAACATTCATTTTTCTTATTTATTATTCAATTTCTTTAATATTTACAATAATTTCTTTATATATAATTTATATAATTACATTCTCCTTTTAAATAATTTCTTAAATTCCTCCATAATTATCAATTAATCAATAAGTTCACCTTTATTAACTCTCTCATTATTTTAATTCTCTTATATCAATTATATAATTTTCCTTATATAATTTATATAATTATAATTTCCTTTAAACATTACTTTAAATTTTCTTATATAAATTATATAATTTATTATTATATAATTTATATAATTATATTTCTTCTCAATTAATTTCTAAACCTCCTTCATAATTCTTAATTAAATCAACAATTATAATTTCACTAACTTCCTCATTACCTTATTATTTAAACTTGGATTAATTTAATTATCAATCCTTTAATTTCTCATAATTAATGAAATTTTATAATTACAACCATTAAACATAATCACATATATATACATTTGTATATATACATACGTATTTACATCTTACTTCTCACATTAACATACAATCTCCTTTAAATCTAAATTTTTGTACCTCTATAATCAATTAATTGTACCATTTATTGTACACTTACCTAAAATTTCTCTTATTCTTAATACATTGTTTTTAAACAATTTATTTACTTTTCAATCATTTTAAATCAAAATCAATTATCACCATTTCTATACAGATTTAATTTATCAATTAAATCCCTTCACTTACCTTAAATCGCATAAACAATAATTAATTTAACAACCTTGATAATTTTATCAATTAAATTCTTATTTAATTTTTATTAAAGAAAATTCTGAAAATTCGGATCCTCACATTTTGACTAGTTTTACCATTGTTGAAGGGTAAAATAGGGTCACTTTGAGAGATTATAATGAGAGTCTTTGTGAGTGAATGTGCGTATCTATGCAGTACGTTAGAGAGAGAAAGAGATAAATTTTGTTTATATAAGTGAATAGTTGAAGGGATTTAATAAGAATAATTCCAAGTATATATATATATATATGAGTTGAGCTGTTAAGCCAACTACCTACGAAACTAAAACTAAATAAGCAAACACACAATAAAACAGGAGATTTTTATGTGGTTCATCACAACTTGTGCCTAATCCACAAGACACTAGTCTAATGCCTTGTTGTATAATCTTATAACTTTTATGGTTTTCTAGGTTCATCGGGCAACCTTAGCATCTCCTATGATACCTATGCATATGGGTGCATAACCCATCCGTGTTCACAGATAAACATATTCCTTACTCTATATGTTTTAAGGGTTCACAGAAAACCTCACCTATTTAAAAATAAAGATAGTTTTGCTTAAGGAAAAATAATAAACCTCACAAGATATTAAAGGATGCACAACCAACCATATAGCCTATGATCTTTAAAAGATTTGATATGAATTGAAAATGTAAGCACGATATCTAGATCATCAACCTACATCCAATATAGCATTATTAGTACAAAAGTTAATGAACTAGTGTAGTGGCGTTGTCTGACTCTCAGCTTGTAGATAACTCTCGTTTGGACTTGACGCTCTTCTTTTCTTTTCCACACCCTTACTTCTCTTTAATGAGCATGAGTCCTTTTTATAATTTTTTTTGGTTTAGCTAATAGTTGTTTGAGAGTTGCAAACTTGATTGGTGGGAATTTAAAATTTCCTCAATCGTTATGATCTTCCAATCTTGATCTAATGGATATGTTCGTATTTTAAATTTCAAATGGCTTGAGTTGTGTTGGTAAACCTGTCAAGTCTTCTTTCATGCAAGAGGAATGATTTAATTTTAACAAATTTGATGAGGACTCAAAACTTTCCTTTTTGGTGAAAAAGCCTTCAAGCGTCTGATTCTGAAAGTGAACTTTGTCTTCTAGTTATTTTATTTGTTATGAATTTTAAGAAAGGGCTGATCTAAAAATTTTCAAGCAGAATTTTTAGCAGTGAGTTCTATTATTTAAAAGTAGATAACTTAAAGAATTCAAATCCGATTTGGTTAATTATTGATGCTAAATTAGAGTACTTGATGTCTAGTTTCTATTAAAATTTATAAATTCGATAAAAAAAAATTAAATTAAGAGTGTTATTATCAGAATAATGGTATGAGGTCTTAAGAATCTTTTGTCAAATTAAGATTTTCAGATTTCTTAACTTTTGTTATTGATTTTTATACTTATGGATATTAATAATGATCTAAGGATATTATAGATTAAAAAGTGTAATAAAATTATTAGCTTGAATTATATACATAATTTGGGTTGAATATGTTTAAGTAGTGGCTAAGATTTCGTATTTGATATCTTTAGATTTTAAGGTTTAGAGTTTGTGGAGTGTGCTGTGCTATAAGTGAATTTGATTATCAGGTACAAATTCTATACTCTACTGCTTATTGTTACAATATCTATATCTTGTAATATCTTGTCATCTATAATATTTTTCTTATATTTTCATTGGAACTCTTAAATAAAAATTTGATCTTTATGTTACTTCATTATGCTCTTTGCTTTTTGAACTAGGGCAAAAAACGAACTTGAGTAGTTCGAAATCCAATTTGAGATCGACTCAAAAATTTTGAGCAAGACTCAGATTCGATACTTAAACAAATCAAATATGAGTTGTCTACTATTCGCTCATTTAGAGTATTGATTTTTTCTTACCTTATTGATCCCTACTCAATACAAATTCATTGATCTTTCCTCAAATATAGTATTGAGTATATTCAATTTATTTAATATATAATATTCAACAATTTCACATACTTTAAGAAGTGGAAGGGATTTTTATATTTCCCATTATGATCAAGAATGATAATATTATCATGTCATTATTTTTTTTACAAGGTTCGAGATTTAGTTTAAAGAGTTCATATTTAAATGAATCCAAATAGTTTACTAAGTTAATTTTATCTACATTATCACAATTTCAATAATCTAGTTTTGATTCGTGTACGTCTCAAATGTTCGCAAGTAGTTCGACTAAAAAATGAGTCGAGTCAAACTCGAGTACAATAAAACGAGTCAAATTTGAATTTGAGCAAAGACTGCAAAATTATATTCGAATTCGAGTACGAATTGAGTACCTTTAAAAAGTTTCGAGTAGAATCTGAGAAATATATTGTTCGACTCGACTCAAAATCATTTCAGCCCTATTTTGAACTTCGTAATTTGTACTCTTTTAGACTTATTCATCATGCATTAAACTTTATTTTTATCTTTGTAGAGCAGTACATGTGTTACCTTCTTTTGGAGATTTGTTGTTTACGATTTGATTTGGTTCAATATGTACATTAATTGGAACCCTTTGTTGGTATTGTATCGCATGTGTTGTGATATTATATCTTTGGTAGAATAAGTGATATGGTATACCTGAGTTATAAAATAAGCGATAAGGTATACTTGAGCTATAACCACCTATGAGGGTACCACAAAGATATTCTCTTAGCACAGAGGCATGACACCTTCAGTGATGGCGTGATCAATCCATGACGTATCCTTTTGTATGTGCTGGGTGCGAGCTTTGGCCATTTGATATGTTTGTTCAGGATGCGTATGGGTCAATCTTAATTTTCTGTTTTGTTTTGCGAATTTATGATGTTATGTCAAACACACCTTTTGATTTTTCAAGCATTTAGATTCGTGGTCCGATGTGTTATTTACCTGCGTAACATTATTTTAACTTGCCTTTGTAGCAAGATATATTTGTTTTGTTTTGTTTTGAGCTTGGTGTGATATAATCACTTAGTCTCTTTAATTCATCCTTCTATTTTGTTTCAATAGTTTTGTTAATTCAGTTATATTCTTTTCAGACTTTGGAAATTATATTAATGTTGGTGTTAATGCTTGAGGCCTTTATCAGTATTCTATTCGGTTAGTTATATATTTTATTTGTGCTTCTTTTGTATATTTTTATTCATACTGGTTATTTAGCTCATACTATTCTTTTCCTCCGGCATGCTTATATGGATGATTCAGGGTTGTATGAAAAGAGTTCAACTTTAACCACCTCAGTTGATTTGACTTTAAGTAATGATTAATTTTGATTATTCTATATTATTTTTTTGGAGAAGTGTATTTAATTCAACATTTATAGATTATTAATTATTAAATGTTTTGAAGTATTAGTGCTCTATTTATAGTTTTGAGGTTTGTTCTATTTTGCACGTGACCTCCCTTTCCTTTTTAGGAATGGGGTATTATAAAGAAGTACGAATGGCAATAGAATGGGGCGGGGGTGGAGATTACACATCCCACCCCTATATATCCTGTAGACACCCAAATTTTGCACTTTTGTACTAACCTTGACAGGAGGGCAAAATCGTCACTTGACCCGACATACAAAAAGGAAGGTGGACCCCAACACGAAGCCACCTCAACGACTTACGGTCAAAGCTACCACAACGAACAACGAGCATCGGGTTACTTGAGACAAGGTAAACAACTGATCCAAAAAGAACCTGATTTGATCACCAAAAACGACAAATGGCCACTACGCTTACGGTAGTCGGGGGTCTCGCTCAAAGAGCAAATCCTATATCAAGTCGTAACCCTTCGAACGAGCCTCCCAGAACAATATAGCACGTTTCTCAGGGATTCCCGCATTGCAAAATACGAGCCTTCCAGCAAAAAATGAAAGACCGACATCAGTACACGAGAGTCGAGGCAGCACCGAAGCCGACCGCAGATGGAACTGCGGCTGGCCGCAGCTGCACCTGCGGCCAAGATCTGAGTTTTACATCGCCACTTTCAGTAGCATTTTCCATCAGAGAGAAAGAAAGGAAAAGAGAGAGACGGGAAAGAAAGAAAAAGAAAGGGACGCGAGAGGAAAAGATAGTGAAAGGAGGCGACGGGGGGGGGGGGGGGGGGGAGAGAAAAAGAGAGAAGAAGAGAGAAAAAATGTGCGATTCTTTATATTTTGTACAATCTTATACTAGGTATTGTATCCTATTTTGATTTCCTAGTGTTAAAGCGTGTATTTCATCATTTGGAATGTGAAAAAATCCGAATTGCATAGCTTTGTTGTGCTTTATCTAGTAAATCTTTTAGATCTAGTTTCATTTTGTTCTTATTGCGTTTGTTGGGTGGATCTACTGTAGATTTGAAAATATTTGGTGCACTGTTATTTAAATAGTTTGATTTTGTGTATTTTGAAGTTAGATCCAATGTAGTTAATATATGTTATAGATCTGTGGATTAGGGACGGTTAGGAAGGATTTATTGTGGATGAAATCTTCTCCTAACCACCCGATGATATCCTTTTAGTTTATTTTATAGCTTTCACGTATGTAGCGATCGCGATGCGCCTTTATGTAACTATGTAAATTTTTGGGCCGTAAAATGACATCGAATTGAAAGTCGGGTTTAAGGCCTTGTAATAGTGAAATATGTGACTGTGGGTGTTTGGGGTTATTTGGATGGCTCACATGCCCATGAATAGCCTCAAAGCTAGTTTAATGCTTGGTTTTCCCTTTTGACATGAGAAAATGATTTTGGAATGAAATGATGAACCTTTTCATAAAATCAAGCAAACTAGGATATTAGATCATCCATAGGCTAAAATAAAACTGGAAGTATCGGATGAACTCCATTCCTATTTGGCGAAGTATTCGAAAATCTTATTTTCACAAATGTCATCCTCAAAGATTTTGTTATCAAAAAAGCGAAAGCTTAAAAATGAACTTTCAAAGAACGAATCGAATCCTTCGTGCATAGGGTCAATGAGTCTTCAGAAGTACTTTCGAGAAATAAAGCATTCCAACAATTTTCATTGGCATACACGCATACACACACACACGCGCGCACATACACACATTTTAGGATTTAAAGGACATGAAAGCATTAAGATAGCGGTAACCATATTTTCACGGAAGTCGGGGGATGCCTAACACATTCCCCTCGCTTAAGCAAGCCCCCGAACTCTATAAATCTCAATTTGCGGACCAATTAAGTCGGAGTCACATATGAGTCATTACGATTACGAAAACAAAATTCGGATGAGTTGGTACATCCATTTCAAATATACCAACTGGCGACTCTGGTCAATTGGCTCATCAAAAAATCGATCTTTTAAACCCTGTCGACACTCCAGCCGATCCTTTTCAAAAATCACATCTTAATTCAAAGGCTAAAATTGGAAATGGTAAATTATTAAAAAACGAAACGACTTTTTCGGCGTCGACATATCCCCATTCTTATAAAAATTCTTTATACCCACCCCATTCCCCACGAGAATTAAAACTTAATAATCATCCATATCCCCATAGAGAATTTAAAACCCAACGAAGAATCTATATCTCTATATCACCGTAAAGATTAATATTTTATGAAGTTTAAAAATAATAATTTCAATTTTAGTTATATTTACAATAATACATACATGAAAATTAATCATATTTTAGTGCATGCATGATGAAAAAATTCAAATAATAATAATAATATGTACAAACACAAACAAATATATTTTAATTATGTCATATACAATATTATAAATATTAATTTAATTAATATATAACTATTCGAGGGTGGGTATAAGGTAGGAATGAAGGAGAAGAAAGCAAATGTCATCCTCTCCCCATCCCTATAAATAACATTCGGTGATTCCCTATCCCCAGTCAGAGTCAAAATCATCATCCCCATTTGGAGCGGGGCATGGGGATCGTCATGAAGATGGGTAAATTGTCATCATAATAGACACATACATTGCATATTATTATCCCTTAATTTTATTATTTTATGTGTCTATTTTATTTAACGAGTATCAATTATTTTGTTAGTAGAATTTATTATTGACTAATTTTGGTGAGCAAGTAAAAAATAATATTCTATGTTTTAATGGAGGAAAAGGACTCTACAAGATTATCATTTAAAAATTGAAGTCAAGAAGGAAAGAAAAGGAAGGGAAAAAAAAGACCAAGTTCATTAAATTTAGATTAGGGTACAAATAATTGTTTTCTATAAATAAAGACTTGTATTTTAGAGAGAGTGGGTGGTTAGGTTTTTTTTTTCTTCTGAATTTCTTTTTTCTTTCCTTTACATTCGACGGTTCTTTTCCTTTTTTTCCAAAGGCAAGAGTAAACTAAATTATGGAGTTGAAAGTTTGTTTTTAATTACTTCTTCTTTATGTAAACAATTCAATTATTAATAATTTATGATTCTTGTCACTTTATTTCTTTTTAATTATAAACAATGTTGGGATATGATTATTTGGGTTTATATTTGGATCAACCCATATTATTTTTGGATTAGATCTGTTGACTACTTAGATTGGGCCATAGAGTGGTCGGCCCATTCTCATCCATATTGAAGGCGGCTTGGGGTTGTTGGTGTCCATATACTTCTTGGATTCTATTTTCTTATTTAGTTGAAGTAGGATGGTTATTATGGAAAGGATTTCATAATGCAATAAAGGGAGTCATAAGTTGGTTTAGAAGTAGACATCCTATTCCTAACTGGATTTCGAGGACCTTGACATCTATATAAGCAGCCAATTAGCTCAGAATCACAGTACACAAATTCTTATTCACAGAATCCTGTTATTCCAGCGTAACTTGGTTCTCCACTGATAACTCTTTTGGCTTGTACTTACTCTCACACCGGAGCATCTCCAGACGGCCCCAAGTCGTCGCTAGTCTTGGGGGTGTCTAACAGTTCTTTTTGAGTGCAGGTGTTCGTGCTTTTGGTGATTTTCAACGAGCTTATAAAGTTTGGTGTTAACAAGTAGTATGTTCCTTTAGCTTTCTTTTTTCTCACGTGATTGTTCATATATTTAATTTTATGCAAGTAGTTTTATTTTCTTTTGTTTTTATTTTTAATTTCATGGCTAACTAAATTTTTATATGATAGTGATGAAACTAGATATTTTATAATAATTAGTTTCTTTTCGTTTCGATATTAATTTTTAATTATTTTGCCTTCATATCTACCTTCGCGCAAAATTTATACGTGATTCTTATATTAATTACAAGGTTTTGATAAATTATAGTTAATCTGTGAATTTTTCAAAATATATGTTTGCACATATTAATTATATGAATTATTATTTTCAAAGGAAATGGAAAAAAAATTATAAGCTAATTCAAAAAATAAGAAATTGTTTATTATATTAGTACTTAGTGAATTCACATTCTTTGGTAGTTTTCCACATTACTAGTTTTCATTTTTAATTATTAGTTTACATTATTTAATTAATTAATCATATCTCCTATTATTATTTCTAGTTTGTCTGAAATATAAATTATGAATATATTTAAAATTACTCTAGTCTATATGAGTTTGGCCTGTATTTGCGAAGTTTACAATAGATGCGGTACATTTGTAGTTATTTATTTATTTATTTATTTTATCACATCACATCCCTACAGAGAAGGAGGCAATATATAGAGGGACTATATCAACACTTCCTCTCCGATTACTACAAGGAAAAACAAATAATTAAGTAGTGCTATCAATATTACTATAATTTTTTGCTAAAGACTTACATAGTTGAAAGGCAAATGTTACTGAAGTTATGTTGGGAGTTGGAGATTAAATGTGGGCTTGTATTGTGATGGTTTTTATTTCCATTAGCGCAACCGGGGCAAATTCTATTTCCTTCTAGGAAATGGGTATGTTTTTTCCTTCGTTAAATTTGTTAGGTAACTCTTTGAATCCTATTATGAGAAGAATTTTTATTTATGGTATGAATTTATTTTGGTAATAATTCTATGTGTAATAGATATATTTATTATATAAGACTGCCCTAATTAAATTAGGAAAATGGAGTTGTAGGTAATCTATAAATAGAGTCTTGTGTTTAGGGAGAGTATATACAATCAAGAGGTAGTAACATCCTAGAAAATTGAGAGAATGTGTAATTGGGTCTTGGGTTAGTGCCTGAATGAGAATTTTTTCAGCTTTTATTCTCTGTAAAAAAAGTTGTACTTTAGAGATTAATATATTGAAGTTGGTTTTGTAAAATAATTCATTAAGACCAAACCAAGTAAAATATTATGTTGTTTATTTTCTGTAATTTATTTCCCAACAAGTGGTATCAAGAGTTAGGTTCATTGTATCTGAGGTAGAGGAAATTAATTTGTGTTGAAATATGCATAGGCACACTTAGAATGGGGGGGGGGGGGGGGGTTGAATAAGTGTGTGAATAAACGATGTCCAATTTTTGCAAAACGATAAAACAGTTTATTAAGTAGTCTGTTGTATTATGAAAACAGGTTATTAAATCAGAGAATTAGTCCAGTGGATATGTGAGCAGGTTATTGAAATAAAGTTTTAGTCTACTGTTTATGTAAATAGCTAATTGTATCGTGGGTGTAGAAGGCTAGAACTAGGGGTGTTCAAAATTTTTGATTTTTTCGGTTTTTTACCGAACCGATCGGTATCGGTTTTTTCGATACCGTTTTTTTATATTTTTTGGTACCAGTAGCGGTATGGGCATTTTTGAATTTTGATTTGATTCGGTATACCAAAAGAACTGAATTACATAATATAATAATAAATTTATATTAATTACTAACTAATTAATAATAATTATATATATTATTATTATATATAATAATATATATTAATAATAATAATTATATATATTGCTAATCGATAAAAACCAAAAACCGAACCGAAAAAACCAAACCGAAAAAACCGAACCGAATTTGTACCGAACCGGTACCGAAATCAGTAATTCGATTTTCGGTTCTTATTTTAGCGGTAATTTTGATTCGGTACCGGTTTGGTTTTTTACCGATGGACACCCCTAGCTAAAACTAAGAGCAGTTTACTGTATAAAGAGTTTACCTTGCTGAATATGAAAACAGTTTGTTGTATGTGCAATGTAGTGAGTCTAATAAGAAATTGTTCTGATCAGGTTGATATTTTTCAAGGTTTTAAGTAATGCAAGACAATATATATAACTTAAAACAAGTCACAAGAACACAGAGAATTTTTACGTTTATCGCTCCCTAACTTCTATTCTAGTGACTTACACCACGTCCAATACTAATTGGTATTTGAGACTCTTTTTATTAATTAATTTTGACTTACACAAGCCTTTATACAAATCAAGTTCCCGATTTTGAGGACAAATCCTCTAAAGCACTTATGCTTCCTTGTGCAACACTTTGCACACCTTGAGTAATTTTACTCACCAAGCTTCTAAGCTTACCTTGAACTTAATTGTAAACAAAATAAGTTGAACACGATAACGGTGATAACGAGTAAGTGCAGAAAATCCTATGATCAATAACAAGAGTAATAAATCAATGCAAGGCTCAAACTAAATGCAATGATCAAATAAACTATTAAAATATCACCAATAAAATGTTGTCACTTGAAAGCGTCTCCATCAGAAGATCCTTTTGAAAATATAGCACTTATACACCTCTTTTACGTACAGGAAACACAGGTTCAAAGACTAAAACAGTGAAGAGCAAAACTAACAGTGAATAGCTTTTTGAATATGTTTCTAACTGTTTTTTTTTTCTCTGTGTATCTCACATTGCATAGATAACATAGTATATCTATACCCAGACTCTTGTGGCTGTTTTAAATGAGAATATATCAATCACCAATCTGTTTCACTTGATCTCAGCATATATTACCATTATATACCAGTCACAATCAATTTATCAAATCCTATTATATTTTGTCAAAAATTTTGATAGCGGTAAATGAAGGAGTCTTGATATGACAGGTAGTAAATTTCTCATGATTTGCTTCTTACCATAAACTATCGACCCAATTTTTAATATGGTAATACACAATGAATGGACTTATAATTTAATTTAATCCCATATAAAAAATTCAATCAATTTATTTTGGGTTTAATTAGAGTAATAATCAGTTAATTTATTTAATTTAGTCCAACCATAGATATCTGATTTATGGAAACGTAGGTCATAGTTGGTAACAATTTTCTATTTAAAACTATATTACTTTTTGAATATAATCGTTACCATATGTATGCGAAATATACATCATGTAGATAATGCAACCTATCAGAGCCTTGATTGAAGTATTAACTCAAGCTAAGATCTTACACTGATTACTAAGGCTAGGCTTAAGAACTGATTCTGCAGATTCTATCCAGTTTTGATATGTGGCTTACTAAATGACAGATTACACCCCGGACCAGTTTGCAACTTGACATATTTATCCAATTCACTTCACAGCTTGTTGTATTGATGCATAGAACTATTTTTCCCATTCAGGATGCTATGTATCAAACTGAATGGTTAGTATGTAACACATTATTCATATAAAGTCATCATCAAAATATAAGAATAGAGTGTGACCAAGTCAACAATCTCCCCCTTTTTGATGATGACAACACTATAAAAATTACTCCCCCTAAGTTCATGCATATCAACAGAGAATGAGGTAAATAGATTAACAGTGAAATAGCTCCCCCTTAAACCCTGCATAAACCTGTTAAGGCTATTCTCCCTCTTTTTGTCATCATGCAAAAAGATAAAAATAGGCATACAAAAAGATGCATCATGGCTATAATATTGAGTAGCAAGTTTTAAAGTACAATCCAAACAGTCACTTAAAGTTTCAAAAAAAACTGACATCATAAAATCATGTTGACTCGATTGGAATACAGTTAAGATAGTTTAGGGAAGCTCCTCGATGTGGACCCTAGCCTAAGCATGTTGGGTGTAATATGGACGATGCTAGCGATGATGTGCTCGTTCTTCTTCAAACAACATATTTGCAAATAGAGGGAGTCGAGGAATATGAGTCGAGGAAGGAAGGGGCGAATCCAGGAAGTCATCTCTATATTCAGTAAACCAGTTAGCCCTAACACATACTGGTACAGTGGATCCTCTCTAACGACGACCAAACTCATCCTGAATATCGTTGGTCTGCACAGCCACAAATTCACTTAGTTCACCTATCTGATGGCTTATGAACTGCGGTTCTTGTCTAAGTTGATAGGCATTTTGATTCATCTTTCTTTTCATAGCCTCCACTATAGCGTTTATTTGAAAAACAAGCCCGCTTGAAGATCGATGAACTCATCTTTAACTTGTCTAAATAGGGAGGAGGCAGCAAGAGTAGTCATTGTGATCTTTCTTTTCTCTAGAACACTAAGCCGTTTCTTTAATGTCCACCACATCAGCCTTGATTTCATGTAGTAGGGAGAGAATTTCATAATTTGGATAATGAAGAGGTGAGACAGTGACTGATGGAATTGAAGGATAATCTCTAAGAGTACGAACAAATGTCCTGTCAATCAGACTCAAATGGGAGCTTTTCAAGTTATCTAAATCAATAGATTCAATAAGTTGTATTGAGGCTTCATCCTCAAGTGATATTTGAAAATGTTGAAACACTATGGTAAGTAACCCACCATATGGCAGACATTTTTTGGTTTGTTTAACACAACTATCCATGTGAAGAAGCATCATGAGTGCCAAATTGAAACACATACTCTTTAAAATCATGGATATAAATAATAAGATCCTGATACGTGAAATTTGCTCCACCCCCAGTTCTAGGAAGCAAATTGAACCTAAGAATTTTATGGATGACTGACGAAATGGGAGACACTTCAACAGTAGTAGGAAAACTACTGTCAGTGAGGGTGAAATCATTTTTCACAATTTTAAGTTGATCCAAGGTGGTCAATGGTGTAGTACAGGCTCCTTTTAGTGTAAATGGGCAAGAACCTAAAGAAGGAATTGAGAGAATATTGCCCAAGATGGCAAGGTTCAACTGAAAAGTTTTTCCTTTGACTAAAGTAATGCATTGGTCATTATGTAAGTCAAAGTTTGTGTAAAACTGTTGGACCAAGTTGGGATATGTTGTAGTGGGTAGGGAGACCATTGATGTAATACCACAAGATTCAAATAGAGTATGCAAGTCAAAATGTTGATAGAAGAACCTATCAATAGATTTTTCATACACTAATGATTTTGACACAATGGACGATTTGAAGCGAGCTTCAAAGTTATTATCACAAACGAAATTAGCAAATAAAGAGTGAATCGAAGATAGAGGTGTTACCGATTCAAGATCAACTTCTGGAATAAGTTCCACATCTAGTTTGGTTAGAGATGAAGCGCTCACATTCTATTTTCCTTTCGCATTCCTAATTCGTGAAGATGGCCCCAAGAGTCCAGGATTTTCCGATGTACTATACTTCTTGGATTCAGATACTTTAGTGAAAGTAGACTTGTTCTGATGCAAGGAGATGGGACGATCATCATCTGACTCAGATTCATCTCTAGGTCGCTTCATCTGCTTTGTTTTCATCATTGAAAGAACAACAAAAAATATCGATTTTTTTTTACTTGTAATGGCGATTTGAGGGATATGAGGAGAGGATGAAGGGTTTCGTAAAGTATGAGAGAGAAAGGTACAACCATCCTTGTTATAGCCGAGAGAGAGAATGATGTACGCGGTCTCCAAAAAATAATCATAAGATGTGCCTTCTAGCATATCAGATAACCCAAATATCAGATAATTTTGGATTTTGTTTCCAAAAACCGAGGACACAAATTTTCAAAGCCAATTTAAAATTTTATTTTCCATAAATCATGCAAACACATAAATCAATTTTTCGTACTAATAGTAATTATTTTAACACATCATACAAATGATTTGTATAGATATCAGCATGCATTCTTACTTATAGTTGTAATTCAGTTTGTCATATAAGAACATATAGGTAGTTAAGATATCATACACATGCCAATTTATCTCCTTAAAGTACAAAACCTTTCCTCACTAAGTGGTTTAGTGAAGATGTCTGCTAGCTGATGTTCAGTGGGAATAAAAATTAATTTAATTAATCTTTTAGATACATTATCTCTAAGAAAATGATAAGTAACCTCAATATGTTTTTTGCGTGAAAGCAAAACTAGATTTCTAGATATGTCTATTATGTTCGTGTTATCACAGTAAATAGGCACAATATTGTATATCATATCAAAATCTATTAAGGTTTTATGCATCTAAAGTATTTGAGAACAACAACTTCCTACAACTAGGTATTCTCCCTCGGTTGTTGATAAAACAATAGAAGTTTACTTTTTACTATGCCAAGATACCATACTTTATCCCAAAAATGTACAAGCACCACTAGTGCTTTTTCTATCAATTTGACACCCTGCATAGTCTGCATCTGAATAACCCATTAAATCAAAACCCTCACATACAGGATAAAATAAACCAAAATAGATAGTGTCATGCAAATATTTAAATATTCTTTTAACTGCATTTAAATATGATTCTTTTGGTTTTGCTTGAAATCTAGCACATAGACACACACTATACATTATGTCAGGTCTTGAGGTTGTTAAATATAATAAACTTTATAACATACCTCGATATTTTGTTACCTCAACATCAATACCTTTATCATCTGTAGGAAGCCTGATTGTGGTGCTCATTGGTGTGGCTTTTGGATTTGATTGGTCAAAACCAAATCTTTTGAGTAACTCCTTTATGTACTTGGTCTGATGAATGTAAATTCCATCTTTAGTTTGCTTGATTTGTAGTCCCAAAAAGTAGTTGAGCTCTCCTATTAGGCTCATATCAAATTCCCTATTCATACACTTGGAAAACCACTTACAAAGAATATCATTAGTAGCCCCAGATATACTATCATCTACATATATTTGTACAATAATAATATCTTGATTTTCATACTTAATAAATAATGTAGCATTAATTTTACCTCTTGTAAACCCATTTGAAGTAAGGAACTTACTCAGCCTTTCGTACCATGCCCTAGGTGCTTGCTTGAGTCTATAGAGTGCCTTCTTTAGCTTATACGCATGATGATGATACTTTTCATATTCAAATTCGGGAGGCTGTTTGGTGTGATGTCGTAAACACTCAAAAATAAAATCTTACTTTGGAAAAATATTAATGTAGTAGTGCAAGTAAGAGTCGATTCCACTTATTTGCATTTAATTTAGATGAATATTTTTCCTAAGATAAAATAATCTTTTGATCTACAAAACAATTATTAAACTTAGTTGCTTTACCAACAACAGTAGATTAATATGAATAATAAACTAGTAGGTCTCCTAGCAATTAAACAAACCAATCATAAAATTAAGCACAGAAAAATATTCAATACTCAAAATATAAATTAAACAATTAAAATAAATTGGATCTCATAGTGTATAAATCTTGATAGCTTCAATCACTTAAACCAAGAAAATAATTTAGCTACTCATAGTTGTAGAGAACAACAAAGAATATAAGAGAAAATCTTTCTAGTAAAAGTTGTATCTCTTAAGTGTAGCTCAAACCCTCTATTTATAGGCTACATAATCCTCCTAACCCTAATAGGATTTACACTTTCCAAACCCTAATAGGATTTAAAATACAAAATAATAAAATATAAAATTCCTATTTATCTTCCTATTCCAAATTGTAATTGGATTTCTAAATTATCCTTTAATTTATTTGTTGATGGAATGCCACACGGAAACAAAAGCCAAACTGCCATCAGCTCCAATTTTCTTACAAAATAAAATATAAATTAATTAAAAATAAATAAACATAATATAAAAATACTAAAAATAATAATAATGCATTAAATTAAATAAATTACCTAAAACACTAAAAATACTTAAAAAACCACAAATAATTAAGCATAAAATATCTAATAAATAGATATAAAAAACTACTTATCAAATACCCCCACACTGAACTATTTGTTTGTCCTCAAGCAAAACAAGAATACAAATTAAAAACAATAACCAAACAACTTACTCGAGAAACAGATCAATATAAATTTCAACCTCGGCCTCAAAGATATTTTTGAATGATAACTCAAAGAAAACTTCAAAATTATGCAAAATCTAGAATTTCAACATATTTATCAATTTTACTTTAATCAAGACCCTTTGTGTGTGTGTGTGAATCCAAATGTATCAAACTAATCAAAATTCAGATAAGTTTCGGTCATTAATTACCCTATAAAAAATATAGAATAAAACTCAATATACTTATTCTTTACATCACTCTTTATTAATATAGACAAATATAAATCAAAAGATCAAAAGGTTTTTAATCAATGAAATACACTAGGATTATTAATATCAATTTTTTAAACATTTTTTCCTTTTAATGGGTGCATTTTATGCTTTATCCCATTTTCTTTCTTTCTTTCTCTTTTTTTTTCAGTGAGTGCATTTTATTCTCCATCTCACTTATATCCCATTTTATGAGTGAGTGCGTTTTATGCTCTATCTCAACGCACCACATAAATTTTTTTCTTCAATAATAATCCTAGAAAATTACCTAAATCATCTCTTCCAAATTATATTTTGTCTTATATTTCACTTTGAATAATGACCAAATAAGATATAGAGTTTAAAAATATCTTTCATAAGCATTTAACCATATAACTTTTTTAAAATAAAAACTAGCTTAAACAAATGGATATAAGTGCATAAAAATTTAAAGAATCTCACACAAAGTAAATATCAATAATAAGTCAAAAATTCAAACTAAGCAAAAATTTATTCCTTTTTCAAAAGTTATAAAACAAAAATCAAGATTTTATTATTGGCTAAAAGTTTAAAATCCAATTAACTCATTGCTCAAGCGACACATCCTAAAAATAAAATAAAAAATTATCCCATTTTCTTAGGAAACACAGTTACACTTAGTGTGACATCCCCAAATCCGGGTTCCTCAAACCCTAGACTTGGTACGTCACGATACATCATCTTCATACATGTTCTATAACTAATGCGGAATATATAAACATAAATTGTTTATTCTACAACATTTCCCAAGGTTTCTAACCTTAACTTACATATATACCTTTAGATTCATAAAAAAGTTTACAAAATTACTTACATCACATAACAATTTAGTTATCATGAATAACACTATAATCTTGTATTTTGCTTCTGTCACCGTCTCTCCTCGGACATTCGTATTATTCTGAAATTTTTTATCATGATATAGCAAGAGTGAGCAACGACTTTGCTCAGCAAGTTTAAATACAATAACGATATATCATGATTGAAAGAAAGAATAAACTTTTGGATTTTCAACAATATAATAATTGTGAAAGAGTACGAATCATAATTTCAATAATTGAATGACTGAATCAATTAATGTTGAGTGTCAATAATGAGCATAAACAAATTTAACTGAACCTTATGGTAATGAAGGTGATCAGCCTTTCATACCTGATGAACACATGCAACAAGCACTATGTGCGAATCAACAATTTAAAGAGGTGAAATAATTATACAGAATTAAACCATAGCATGCTTGAAACATAATAATTTGAGTTTGAGTTAGGAACTTGAACGATGAAATAATATATCCTGCTCGAATATAAATTGAGTAGGGTTTAGGAAACTTGTCTGATAGTCGATCTACAGCTAACTAACTTTAAATAACTCTCTTGAATGACCTAATATTAACAACATTGGTCTATCAATTAGCACTACGTAAAATTGTACAATTATGCGCTCAATTATACCATTTATCTAGCAAATAAAAGTGATATAACAAATAATTTAATATACTACCATTAACCTATAAAACAATTAATCAATCTTAGGTTAATAAGTTAATTAATTTATATCATATTTCTCAAATGTTAAACACTTATTAAACTATTAAACAATTTATTATAATTGTTTAGATAAATGAGTTAAAAGACATTTTCTTTATCTCATTAAATCTAATTTCATTTAATTACTATTTAACATTAATTAAATAGTAAGTAATTAACTACCTTTAGTTATTATTTAATAATAAATAATAACTTACAAGGTTTATTTATTATTTAAAGTTAATCAAATAATAAATAATTATATTATATTATAAATAATCAAATATCCTTAGTTATTATTTAATATAACTAATAACTAACTAACTAGATTCATTTATTATTTAGAGTTAATTAAATAATAAATAATAAAATTATATAGTAAATAATCAAATATCATTAGTTATCATTTAATAATAAATAATAACTAGCTTGATTTATTTATTATTTAAATTTAATCAAATAATAAATAATTAAATAATCAATCTTAGTTGTCTTTAAGTATTATTTAATAGTAATTAAATAATAATTAATTATTTTATAATCCTTGTTTATTATTTAATATTTATTAAATAATAAATAATCAATTCAGTCATAAAATTGGAAAATATAATATTAAACTAACTAGATTAATATTTAAAACATTTAAATATTAATCCAAAATATTTATTATATTTGAAAAATATAATATTAAACTAACTAGATTAATATTTAAAATATTTAAATATTAATCCTAAATATTTATTATATTGGGAAAATATATTATTAAACCAACTAGATTAATATTTAAAATATTTAAATATTAATCCTAAATATTTATTATATTTGGAAAATATAATATTAAACTAACTAGATTAATATTTAAAGTATTTAAATATTAATCCTAAATATTTATTATATTCGGAAAATATAATATTAAACTAACTAGATTAATATTTAAAACATTTAAATATTAATCCTAAATACTTATTATATTTGGAAAATATAATATTAAACTAACTAGATTAATATTTAAAACATTTAAATATTAATCCAAAATATTTATTATATTTGAAAAATATAATATTAAACTAACTAGATTAATATTTAAAATATTTAAATATTAATCCTAAATATTTATTATATTTGGAAAATATAATATTAAACTAACTAGATTAATATTTAAAATATTTAAATATTAATCCTAAATATTTATTATATTTGAAAAATATAATATTAAACTAACTAGATTAATATTTAAAACATTTAAATATTAATCCTAAATATTTATTATATTTGGAAAATATAATATTAAACTAACTAGATTAATATTTAAAACATTTAAATATTAATCCAAAATATTTATTATATTTAAAAAATATAATATTAAACTAACTAGATTAATATTTAAAATATTTAAATATTAATCCTAAATATTTATTATATTGGGAAAATATAATATTAATCTAACTAGAGTAATATTTAAAATATTTAAATATTAATCCAAAATATTTATTATATTTGGAAAATATAATATTAAACTAACTAGCTTAATATTTAAAACATTTAAATATTAATCCTAAATATTTATCATATTTGGAAAATATAATATTAAACTAGCTAGATTAATGTTTAAAATATTTAAATATTAATCCTAAATACTTATTATATTTGGAAAATATAATATTAAACTAACTAGATTAATATTTAAAATATTTAAATATTAATCCTAAATATTTATTATATTTGAAAAATATAATATTAAATACCTAGATATCATTTTTGTATTTTTACTATTTTTTTATAATTTTTATTTAATTTTTAATCATTTAAAGTAATTAAAACTAAATTGGAGGGCATTTTCGTAATTGGCGAAAAATCTCAATAAAAATCCTTGGCCTTCGCTGCAAGTTTGCAACTCACGTCGCCGGTTGCTTCATCCTCTTCTTCGGTAGTACAAACTTCCATTAAAACGCCATCAAACAAGCTTAAATATACCCAAAAATTTCTAAATCAATTACCAAAAACTTAGCAACAATTAATAACATTAAAAATTAGATACCCATGAATTATTTCACAAATTTTCGGAGCAAAATTTGTTCACATAATTAATTCCATAAATACATCAAAATTATGATTTTCAACCTCAAATCCCATAAATAATCACATAATCAAATACTACAAATTATTCTATACCAAAATACTAATTTTTCCACATTATCCAAATAATTTATTACATAACAAACAATTCTTTTGGATAATTAAAATGGAAAGAAAGTATACTTTAAAAATAAAATAAAATAAGTAATACCTTATTTGATGATTTCTATTTGAGAACTAGATTAATAATCTTCCTTTAGTAATTTCCTTGATGGCAATGAAACTTTCAGATGTAATTTCTATGGAGGATTTTGAGAAATATGATTTTTGTAGAGAAAATAGAGAGATGTTGAACAAAGAACAATACTCATGCTTCTACTGACTTGTAAACTTGGAACACGCCAAATCCAAGGAAACACGCCAAAAATTTTTAGGAAACACGACACAATCTTTTTAATATATTAATTATTTAATATTTATAGTTTAAATACTCCTTAATTATACACACAGTGTAAAGAATACCACCATATGTATAAAAATTAAATATACCATAAAATAGTATATATCTTCACGATCATTTTAAAATTCGTTTCACTAAAAACGGATGTACTTTATTTTACCACATAATAATAATTTAGTACACTTTACACCTCCAAAAATAATAAAAATATATATATAATTAATATATATATATTATTTTTACAATTTAATTCATTATATAAATATTTTCACCATTTATTGTTAAATTAAATAATTGAAATATGTGTGTGTGTGTGTGTGTGTGTGTGTGTGTGTGTGTATATATATATATATATATATGTGTGTGTGTGTGTGTGTGTGTGTGTGTGTGTATATATATATATATATATATATATATATATATATATATATATATATACCCGCGCATGCCCAAACAAACCCAGATACATTCACACCCACACACATGCGTTTATATAATATATATGTATGTATTATCATACACACAAATCTTACATATATATATATATATATATATATATATATATATATATATCTTATACATTTACACACATTAAAAATAATATATTTTTAATGTATTTAAAAATAACAATTTATTTAATTAATTCTTTATTTAAATAATTTATTAAATAATTTAAATATTACACAAATAATTGTGTAATTAAATTACTCACTTCCATAAATCATTTACAATGATTTACTTAATTATGGAATATATTTATTTAATATATTCAATTACTATTTAAATTAATCAATTAATTTAATCACTTTATATATATAAATATATATACACAATTAAATATTGTACAATATATAAAATTACTATTGTCCCTTAATTAATTTAACTACCTTATATAATTTATAATTATATAAATTACATAATTATTCCTCACAAATAATTTATCAATAATTTGCATAAATATTGATTAATTAATATAACCAATATAATAACTCAATTAATTCCACAATAAACCTTTTAATTCAATTCGGATTTATTTAATATTAATCCCTTTATTACCCTAATTTAATTAACCATTAAATTATGTTGTAAAATATGTACATATATACACATTTAATTAACACGCAACCACGTCGCATAATTGCATAACTCCACTAACTAATTCTTTTAATCTAATTAGACTTGCTATTAATCAAGCTTATTGAATTATCACTTTACTCGCTAACTTATAAAAAAATTTAATATCACCATATCTAAGTTAGTCCATAAAATTTAATTTGTACCTCTATTTATCTACCACTACTAGGTTATCAAACTACAACATTTATTAAATATTTTATTTCTAATTCATTTAAATATCCGGGATATTACACTTAGCATGTGCAACAAGCCTTTAAACCCCAAGGTTACCCCAAGTGGACGAGTTGTGCCTCGTGAGGGTTTGCAGTGAATTTATCCACAAAATTCAAATGTTTAAAATTTTAAAATTTTCTAAAATTTTCAAAATATGACCTAAAAATAACAAAAATCTTAAATCCCTTTTCCCACACTTAAAATTTACATTGTCCCCAATGTAAAATAAAATGTAAAGAAAAAGCCACAGATAACTAAATATATAAATGCAAAAATTAAAAAGAAAGAAAATTATACTCCCCTTGGGTTGCCTCTCAAGCAGGACATTTGTTTATTGTCATGTGCTTGACAATAGGCTTAAACATCACGTCACTCCAATTCTATGAATTTTGAGTACCCCATCCATCACGTTATTTTTCATCGGTAGATTCAATCTCCCTTGCATTCGACATGACTGTTCAACTCCCTTTTTAAGTAATAAATGTTGGAGATAACTATGAAGATTCTTTAAATTTAGAATGGAATCCTGCAAAACAAAAGATAAAAATTTGTTATGAGTAATAGGCAATGGAATGGAAATAATTGCATTATTATCAAAAATCGTTGGCAAAGAATTTAATGGAGCTTCATCCTCTTTCAAATCTTGTTTCAGCTCAATTACTTCTTCTTCCTCTAACTCTAACTTGTTGGTAATTGCAATCTCTAACTTTTCGTTGTTTATTTCCTCAATAACTTCCGCCACCTTAGGCATGTCATCATCAAAAATAGCATCATTAACTCTTGTGCATTCTTTTCCACTCTTTAACACTTGTGCACTTGTATTCTCTGTTGGATTATCCACCGTTTGATAAGGTACTTGCGTAGAACTTTGCTCTTCCAATTGACTTAGTGTGATTGCCATTTGTCCTATCTGTGTATTTAAATTCTGGATTCTTGTTTTCGTTTCCTGATAAAATTGCAAATTATTAGTTTCAAGTAATTTAAGCATATCCTCTAAAGACATCATAATTAAATGATTGGCCTTGTTGTTATTGGGGGTATGACTGCATATATTGTTGATAACTTGGGAAATTCTGATTTGTAGACGGATTCATTTGTGGATTCTCATAGCCAAAATTAGGATGATCCCTCCATCCCGAATTATACGCGTTAGAATAGGGATCATATCTCCATTGTGGTTGACCAAGGGGAAACCATTTGCTACATTGACTTGTTCATAGGACTCCTCTTGAAGAATGGGGCACATATTAGTTAGATGTCCTATCACCGCATAAATCCTACAAGCTTTCATTGGTTGTGCATTACTTGTAGTCAATTGATAAACAAGAGAAGTTAGATCATTAATTTGTTGCTCAAGAGAAGAAATAGTTACCTCATTAACATAATCATGCATGACTTCCATCCTGAACCTGCACAACTAAATTAAATAATGAAAAACTAGAAAAATAAAATCTAAGAAAAATTACTAAATTAAATAAATATTTACAAAAGCACAAAAATTAAATTAAAATCATTCCCCGTCAACGACGCCAAAATTTGGTGTGTTGTCGCAAGCACCCAAAAATAAAATCTTACTTTGAAAAAATATTAATGTAGTAGTGCAAGTAAGAGTTGATTCCACGGAGAATGATTAATTTAATTTTATGTTTTGCAAATCAAAATTGGGGGATTTTTAATAAAAGAAATAATTTAAATAAAATTAACTAAAATAAATAAATAAGAAGAAAAAGCTTTGGTTTAAGTCAACATCTACCATCAAGAATTTAAAACTGATCATTGATGCAAGAATAAATTAATTAATATTTTGAACATTCACCGTAGAAATAGTACTCGTAGGTGGAATAATTTTTTCCCTCTCTCCTTAATTTTAGATAAGCGGAGCCACTTAGTCTAAATACCCTTACTACTAAACAATATCATGCACTTGCTAAAGATTTAATTTAATAGCAGCTTTAAGAATTAGAGAGATCGTTGAACTAAACAACACAAACCACTTGTTTGCATTTAATTTAGATGAATATTATTCCTAAGATAAAATAATCTTTTGATCTGCAAAATAATTATTAAACTTAGTTGATTTACCAACAGCAGTAAATTAATATGAATAATAAACTAGTAGGTCTCCTAGCAATTAAACAAACCAATCATAAAATTAAGCACAGAAAAATATTCAGTACACAAAATATAAATTAAACAATTAAAATAAATTAGATCTCACAGTATATAAATCTTGATAGCTTCAATCACTTAAACCAAGAAAATAATTTAGCAACTCATAGTTGTAGAGAACACCAAAGAATAGAAGAGAAAATTTTTCTAGTAAAAGTTGTATCTTTCAAGTATAGCTCAAGCTCTCTATTTATAGGCTACATAATCCTCCTAACCCTAATAAGATTTACACTTTCCAAACCCTAATAGGATTTAAAATACAAAATAATAAAATATAAAATTTCTATTTATCTTCCTATTCCAAATTGCAATTGGATTCCTAAATTATCCTTTAATTTATCTGTTGATGGAACGCCACGCGGAAACAAAAACCAAACTGCCATTAGCTCCAATTTTCCTACAAAATAAAATATAAATTAATTAAAAATAAATAAACATAATATAAAAATACTAAAAATAACAATAATGCATTAAATTAAATAAATTACCTAAAACACTAAAAATACTTTAAAAACAACAAATAATTAAGCATAAAATATCTAATAAATAGATATAAAAAACTACTTATCACTGTTTCACGTATACTTCCTCATTAATGTACCCATTTAAAAATGTATTTTTTACATGCATTTGGTGTAGTTTGAACTATTTGTAGCAAGCAAATGCTAAGAGTATTCGAATGGATTCCAATCTTGCAACTGGGACGAATATTTCTTCATAGTCTATCCCCTCTTGTTGATTGTATTCTTGAGCTACAAGCCTTGCTTTATTGCGAGTGATAGTTCCATGTTCATCTAGCTTGTTCTTGAATATCCATTGGGTTCCAATTATTGATGTTTCTTTTGGTGTAGGAACTAGTTCTCATACTTGACATCTTTCAAACTGTTGAAGCTCTTCTTGTATAGCTAAAAGCCAATTCTCATAAAGTAATGCTTCTGTTGCATTCTTTGGTTCGATTTGTGATAGGAAGACTGAAAAAGCACATAGAATGCATACACCTCTTCCTGTGGTAACTCCTTGATTAATATCTCCAATTATGTTTTTAGGAAGATGATTTTTATTATGCCTTACTGTTTAGGCATTGATATGTTATGTATTTGCTCCTTATGTGAATTTGAGTTTGGATCTTGATGTTTTTCATCTAATTCATTTGATTCGACTTCATGGATTTCCAAAACAGTGTCTTAGTTTGCTCTTTGGGTTGGTTGTATCTACTGATTTGAGAAATCCAATGAGCTATATTCATCTGTCTGTGCAGTTGAATTTGTATCCGACAAACTGCTTTGGTTTTTCTGATTTGCTGTATTGACTGTGACTTCTATATTTCCTGCATCTTCATCTCTTTCTTTAGACAGCATAATGTTAGGTTTATCAAAACTCACATGTACAAATTCTTCAACCATATATTTATGAGTATTGTAAATATGATATGCTTTGTTATGATGAGAATATCTAATAAGAATTCCTTCATATGATTTAGCATCAAACTTTCCTAAGTTACCACTTGTATTTAATATGAAACATTTTGATCCAAAAACCTTGAAGTAACTTATATTAGGAATTTTATTGTTTAGTAATTCATAAGGGGTTTTGAGAAGAATAGGACGAATTAAAACTCTGTTTAAAATGTAACAAGATGTATTTACCACTTCGGCCCAAATTTTTTGTGGAAGCTTACTTTCTTATAAAAGTATTCGAGTCATTTCTTACAACATTCTATTTTTCCTTTCAACCACTTCATTTTGTTGTGGTGTTCTTGGTGCAAAGAACTCATAGCTAAGTCCTCTTTGTTCACGGAATGGAATGAACTCTTTTTGAAATTCACCACCATGATCACTTCTTATTCTAATCAACTTAAGATTGTATTTTGTTTTTAAATTCTTTGTTAGTCTTTCAAATTCTCTAAAAGCTTCATCTTTAGTTTTGAGAAATGTAAGCCAAGTGAATCTAGAATAATCATCAATTATAACAAAAACATAGAATTTACTATTTAAACTAGCATGCCTATCTGGACCAAATAAGTCAAGATGTAATAATTGCAAGGACGAGGAAGTTGATACTTGATTTTTTTCCTTAAATGAAGTTTTTATTTGCTTACCACGTTGACAGGATACACAGATTCCTTGCTTTTCATAGTTGATTTTAGGCAGTCCTCTCACAAGATTTTTTGTCGATAGTTCCTTTATTAGATCCATGTGTACATGACCCAATCTCTTGTGCATATATATTTCCTTCTCTTTGTTCAACTAGTGTAACATTGTTAGTATCGTGAAAAATAGAGCATTTATCCATTTCAACTTGATGACCACTATCCATTAGTTGACTAATACTAATAAGATTAAATCCAAGACCTTTGATAAGATGAACATTATTAATACTTATCTTACCATTCCCTATTTTACCTTTTCTGATGAGTTCACAAGTCTTGTTATCTCCAAATGTAACAGTTCCATTTCTTCTTTTGAGAGATAGTTCCAAAAATTTACTTTTATCACCAGTCATGTGTCGAGAGCATTCGCTATCTAGAATCCACTTTTGAGATGGAACTTTTGCTCTAAGGCATACCTGAAATAAGAATACAGTTTACTATTTTGGTACCAATTTCTTTTTCGGTCCATTTGTGTTAGTAACATTTGATTCGTTTTTCTTATCATCATAACTTTCTTTTTGCAATTATAATGTCATTTATTTCCATAATTTTTATAGGTAATGAAAGGAGGACAATAATTCATTTTAAATGGAGATTTCAATATTTTTGTATTATTCTTTTTAGATGTTTCTTGATAACCAATCCCTTGTCATCATTCGATTTTAATGATTCGATTTCTTTTTGTAATTCTTTAGCCTTATCATCATTCTCTTTCATGTATGTATTATCATTAAAAGTATCAATACAAACATCTTTCATGCTTATTTCATTTCTTAATTTCTCATTATCACTATTCGCGTGATTTACTTTATTATAAAGTATTTTATTATAATTATCTAGATAATCAATTTTAGCATTTAAAATTTTCACATCTTGTGATGGTTTTTCCATTTCTTCTTTTTCTTCTATCAAAATATCAAATTCATTCATTAGTATATTTATTAATTCTTTTAAGTACATATTCTTTTCTTTTAATTTCACATTTTCTTGTTTCAACAAATTATACTCAGTAAAGGTTACCTCACTTGTTTCTCCTTCAAGTCTCATGAAGCAAACTTGAGTTATCTTGTCATATGCATCAATTTCTATATCTGAATCATCACTTCAAGTAACTAATATTTTCTTCTTGTTATCTTTGAAATTTGTCTTTCCATTGTTCTTCAATTGAAAACAATCCTTTTTAAAATAACCTGGACAACCGTATTCAAAGCACATTTCTTCATTAGACTTTCCCTTGAAGTTGTTAAATGGTGTGAAATTTCTATTTTTTGTTTTTCCTTTGTAGCATCCTTTTTAGTTTTCTAGACAGCATAACAATTTCTACATCTGAGTCATCATGTGTTTCATCTTCTTTTCCTGCATTAAGAGCTAACACTTTTTTTTTCTAGGAGTTTCTTTCTCATCATCATATCTTTTTAATTAATGTTCATATTCTTCTAATTCAAGTTCCCATTTTTTAGGACAAATCCTTTCAAGTACTTATGCTTCCTTGTGTAACACTTTGCACACCTTGAGTAATTTTACTCACCAAGCTTCTAAGCTTACCTTGAACTTAATTATAAACAAAACAGGTTGAACATGATAACGGTGATAATGAGCAAGTACAGAAAAGCCTATGTTCAATAGCAAGAGTAATAAATCAATGCAAGGTTCAAACTAAATGCAATGATCAAATAAACTACTAAAATATCACCAATAAGATGTTGTCACTTAAAACCTGCTCCACCAGAAGATCCTTTTGAAAATATAGCACTTATACACCTCCTTTACGTACACGAAACACAGGTTGAAATACCAAAACAGTGAAGATCAAAACCAATAGTGAATAGCTTTTTGAATATGTTTCTAACTTTTTTTTCTCTGTGTATCTCCTGTTGTATAGATAACATAATATATTTATACCTAGACTATTGTGGCTATTTTAAATGAGAATATATCAATCACCAATCTGTTTCACTTGATCTCAGCATATATTACCATTATATACCAGTCACAATCAATTTATCAAATCCTATTATATTTTGTCAAATCGTTTGATAGAAGTAAAGGAAGGAGTCTTGATATGGTAGATAGTAAATTCCACATGATTTGCTTCTTACCATAAAATATCGACCCAGTTTTGAATATGGTAATATACATTGATTAAACCCACTGATAATTTAATTTAATCCCATATAAAATATTCAATCAATTTATTTTGGGTTTAATTAGAGTAATAATCAGTCAATCTATTTAATTTATTCCAACCATAGAAATTTGATTTATGGAGACGTAGGTCATAGTTGGTAACAGTTTTGTATTTTAAAACTATATTACTTTTTGAATATAATTGTTACCATATGTATGCGAAATATATATCATGTAGATAATGCAACCTATCAGAGCCTTGATTGAAGTATTAACTCAAGCTAAGATCTTACATTGATTATTAAGACTAGGCTTTAGAACTAATTCTGTAGATTCGATCAAATTTTGATATGCGGCCTACTGAATGACAGATTACACCCCGGACCAGTTTGGAACTTGACATATTTATCCAATTCACTCCACAGCTTGCTGTATTGATGCATAGAACTATTTTTCCCATTCAGGATGCTATATATCAAACTACATGGTTAGTATATAACACAAAATTCATATAAAGTCATCATCAAAACATACGAATGGAGTGTGACCAAGTCAACACGCGTAATATGATGGCGATTAGTTTAGGTAAATTTGAGTTTCCAATATTTGATGGAAAAACAAATTTTACATTATACGTGGCAGAGTAGTGATCAAGATCTCTTGGTGTTGTAAGGACTTGATCAAGCTTTGGAGGAGAAAAACCAGACAGTATGAAAGAAATAAATTGGCAAACAACTTAAAAGAAGGCAGTAAGAACAATATGTTCGTCGTTAGCACCTGTGATAAAATATGATGTGTTGAAAGAGATTGATCCAAAAAAATTATGGGAAAACTCGAGAAGAGATATGCTTCGAACTCGCTAACCAACAGATTGTGCTTGAAGATAAAATTGTACTCCTTGAAGATGGATGAAGGGAAGAATATCCATGATCATTTAAATACTTTTAATAGGTTAGTGTTTCAATTATTGAATATGGAAGAAAAATTAAAAGACGAGGAGAAGTCATTGCTCTTATTATCATCTTTGCCTAAATCTTATGTCATTGGTGCAAACATTATTGATGGGAAAATAAACTTTGATTTTAGATGGGGTGGTTACTGTTTTGTGAGAAAGTCAAACATTGATGGGAGAAGATAGCAATAACATTGGTAAGCAAGCATTAACTGTAGAAAGATCAGGATCTAGGCCAAGAGATTACAATGGTATAGAGTGTTATTATTATGGAGAGAAAGGTCACATCTAATACCAATGCAGAACATTAAGGGAGGACATAAAAAATTTAAGGAAGCAACAAGAAAAGTTGAACGAGAAAGAAAAAAATTGAAGATGCTAAGCTTTTTAGTGAAGCTGAAGAATAAGTTGTTTTAATGGTTAAGAGTGACGATAATGAATATAGATAGGTATTGGATTCTGCGGCTTCTATGCATATATGCAAGGAGAAAATTTTCTTTAAGAGTTTGAAGCAAGATGGAGAATTTGGTTACGTTAATGTTATGAATAAAGAGAGAATGAAGATTAAAGGCATTAGAAGTGTTCGTTTCAAACTTCATGATGGTTATACGAAAATCCTTTAGAAGGTATGTTATGCCCCTAGTTGTGGTGGGAATATAATTTCATTGTGAGAATTATCCTCATGTGAATATACATATGTGGGTCAAGGAGATTCCTGCAAAGTGTTCAAGGAAGACAAATTAATTCTCCAAGGTTGAAAGAATGGAAAATTAATTTGTGTATTAAATGGATGATGAGTGGAATTTTATACCTGCGAATTGAATATGTTTAGCTTGATTATTTGTTAGTTTTCATGTCATTTTATGTTTCCTTTTATTCGTTTCTGTGTTTTTCTTTGTTTTTGTAGAAAATTGGACTTTAGTGGTAAAAGTGTATTTTCTAGTGAAAAGGGGAGCACAGCTGCGCTTCGAAGGACCGTAGTTGCGCTGCAATAGAGCAAATGATGGAATAAATAAGAAGTCTGGAGCACGGCTGTGTTGGGACTGACCGCAGCTACGTTGGGGAGAAATTGTTTAGACCGCAGCTGCACCCAAAATAACCGCAGCTGCGTTGGAGTTCCCTTCTAGTTTTTAATAGGTTTCTCATGTGGGACCCGAACACGGCTTAAAGCTTATTTTAGAGTTCTGTTACATGAGGAACTTGGTGTTAATAAGGATTTCACTTGAAAGCTATAACTAGAAGAGTCAAAACCCTAAGAAAAGGAGATCGTGGATAGCCAACCATATGAGGATATTGCAAATCAGGGAAAAGCATAAGAAAATGTGAAGAGGATTTACAGAGCTTAGAGATTAGGACAGAATTAAAGCGACTATTATAGTTTTCTCTTAATCCTTTCTTCTATTTTCAATTATTGCAATTCTCATTATATGCTTAATTAATAATATGATGTTGTTTTTCTTCAATGCTATGAACTAACTTTTATTTAAGATTGCAATGGAACCTAGTATGTAGTTTAAATTCATCGCTCTCTCATTAATTTGATTACTTGTTCATGGACCGTTTATCATATCTTATGTGTTAATGATTAATTGCTTGATGAATAATTACTGTCATAATTTATAAAAAATTGAAAGATGGAGTATCAATTTAGATCTGTGTATGATAATATATGTCCATAAAACCTAAAAGGGTTTATAGGATAAGTGTATAGGATAGAAATATACCTATATATCTTTTGCAACCATAGAAGAAAATATGAGCTTGAAACCATAATTAACATAGTTCACATAGGAATATAATGAGTTAATAAATTAGGGTGTTCCTTGTTAATTCTGTTGCCTTAAGGTCAGATTTATGAGGATTTGTTTATATGACTAGCGGACACAGCATTAAAAATATTATAAAGAATTCTTGGTTAACGGTCTAATTTATTTAATCAATTACAAAGAGAGTGGAGTGATTTAAAAGAAACACCAGGAGAAGTTGTAATCTTAATCCATCATATCTGCAGTCTACTTTGTGGCTATTTAATTCAGTAGTTAATCATTATTTAATTAAGATTTAGTTAAAATTTGAAATATCGAATTGTGAGTTTAAATAGGATTAATTGAGTTTAATATTGATTTAGGCAGTTGTTATTATATTTTCTCATGGGAACAATAACTTACTTGTTGGGTATTACAATTGAAAGCGTATACTTGCGTGTTATAGTGCTAGTAGAACAAAAGGCAACAAGTTTTTGGCGCCATTGTTGGAGACTTATTTTAATAATTTGTCTTTATTAATTGTAATTACGTTACTCTTAGTTTAAACACTTTTCTTTTCTTTTTCTTTTCAGGTAATCTTGAATTTTTGCACACGCGCTCTAAAGGTCAGGAACCGCTTGAATACGACGAAGAGAAAGAAATAAGGTTCCGCAGACTAAGGAGGTATATTCTAGACACGATTCAAAATCAAGAGAAAATGGCGAATGACGAGCAAAAGTCATTGTGGGATTATGCTATGCCGCAAGTGACTGAAATTCAATCCAGTATCACAAAACCTGCGATCAATGCGACAAATTTTGAGATCAAACCAAGCATAATACAGATGATTCAGAACTTAGTGCAATTTGGAGGACTGCCAAACGATGATCCAAATGATCATCTAGTCAGTTTTTTAGAGATTTGTGACACTTTCAAATACCACGTGGTAATGGAAGATGCGATAAGGCTCAGGTTGTTTCGATTTACACTAAGAGATAAAGAAAAAAGTTGACTCCACTCACTACCACCTGGCTCAATCACGACATGCAATGACTTAGCACATAAATTTCTAGCAAAGTTTTTTCAACCAACTAAGACAGCGAAGATGCAAAACGATATCACTTCTTTCGTTCAGCACGATGCATAATCACTTTATGAAGCATAGGAATGGCTTAAGGATTTGTTAAGAAGATACCCTCATTACGGAATTCCTAAATGGCTTCAAGTGCAAACTTTTTATAATGGACTATTCAGCATAGTGAGGACCAGCATAGACGCTGCTGCAGGAGGAGCTCTTCTAGCCAAGAATTGTGAGGAAGCATACACATTGTTTGAAATAATGGCAGCCAATAATTATCAATGGTCAACTGCTAAGATCAATCAACCAAAAGTAGCTGGGATAATAGAAGTAGATGTAGTGACGGCTTTATCGGCTTAATTGGCAGCTCATTTTTTTGCACTTTCAAAGAAGATAGATACAATTGGGGGTCAAAATGTTCAAAAAGTGGAACTGATTTGTGAGTTATGCGGGGGGGATCATTCCAGTGAGCAATGTGCAATCAATGTTGAATCTGTGAAGTATGTGTCCAATTTTAATCGACAACAAGGAAAAAATTCAAATAGTTACAATTCGGGATAGAAGAACCATCCAAACTTTGCTTGGAGCAACAACCAATCACAACCTTAAGCTCAACCTCCAACGCAAACTTACCCACCTGAATTTCATCAGCAACCTCAATAGCAGGATAATAAGATATCTCAATTGGAGGAGATGATAGTTAAATTAGCAAGTTAATTAGACATAAACACAAAGAATCAAATGGCTGTGATAAGGAATCTTGAGAGTCAGATATGACAATTGTCAAGTGAGAGGAATAATCGGCCTCAAGGAAATCTACCGAGTGATACTGAGAAAAATCCAAAAGGAGGTGGTAATGAATAGTGTAAGTCCCCTTAGAAGCGATAAAGAGTTAATTGCGGATTTTGATGAGCAAAAGAATGCTGAAAATTCAAAGGCAAATGATAATGAAGTAGGAAATTCAAAAAATAAGGCTGAGGACAAGTCTATGGAAGCTAAAAAAAGAGGACTAACAGAATACAGTGATACCTTTCGTGCTTTTCCACAGCAATTTCAAAAGTAGAAGATTGACAAATAATTTTCTAAGTTTTTAGAGGTGTTCAAGAAATTACATATCAATATTCCATTTGCAGATGATTTTGAACAGATGCCTAGCTATGCCAAATTCATGAAGGACATTTTATCAAGGAAGAGGAAACTAGGAGAGTTCAAAATAGTAGCAATAACGGAAGAATGTAGTGCAATTCTACAAAAGAAATTACTAACGAAGTTGAAGAATCCGGGTAGCTTCACCATTCCGTGCACTATAGGGGCTCAATTTTTCAACCGGTACTTATGTGACTTGGGAGCAAATATTAACCTTATGCCTCTTTCGGTCTATCAACAACTTGGATTAAAAAAAGCTACACCTACAAACGTGACTTTACAGCTGGCAGATAGATCATTCACTTATCTGAAGGGAATTATAGAGGACGTGCTCGTAAAAGTAGACAAGTTTATATTCACCGCAGATTTCATAATACTTGATTTTAAGGAGGACAACAACATACCAAACATTCTTGGGTGCCCATTTTTAGCTATGGGTAGGACGTTGATCGATGTGCAAAAAGGAGAGTTAACAATAAGGGTCCAAGACCAAGAGGTAACTTTTAATGTATTCAAGACTATGAAATTCCCTAAGGAAGGTGAAGAGTCCTACCGAGTTCATATGCTTGAAGAAGTAGTTCGAGATGTATTTATGAAAATTAAAACTGAATATCCTCTTAAGACTACAATGGTAAACGATGAGATTTTAGATGATCATGCTTCGCTAGAATTGGCCCAAGTGTTAGATTCAACTCCAAAATTTGAGCGAATTAAAACAAAGTTCGAAACCTTAAACTATTTGGGGGAACGATCGAAAAGGGTAAAGTCATCTTTGGAAGAACCACCTATTTTGGAACTCAAACCGTTAACTAATCATCTACAGTATGCTTATCTTGGTTCTTCTTCTACATTACTAGTCATAATTTCTACATCTCTCGATGAAAGTCAAAAGGATAAGTTGTTAAGGGTGTTATGGGAGTATAAGATAGCTCTAGGATGGATTCTTGCAGACATAAAAGGAATCAACCCATCATTCTGTGTGCATAAAATTCTGTTTGAAGATGAGGCCAAACTTACCATTGAGCAACAATGAAGACTTAATCCCATCGTGAAAGAAGTGGTTAAAAAGGAGATTATCAAATGGTTGGATGCAGGTATCATTTGCCCCATTTCACATAGTGTGTGAGTGAGCCCGGTCTAATGCATGCCAAATAAAGGAGGAATGACAGTAGTTGCGAACAAGAACAACGAATTGATCCGTACAAGGATAGTTATGGGTTGACGGGTATGTATGGACTACAGAAAGTTGAACAAGGCCACTCACAAACCATTTTTCACTACCATTCACCGATCAGATGTTGGATAGACTCGCGGGACATGAGTACTACTTCCTTTTGGATGGATACTCGGGCTACAATCAGATTTCTATTGAACCTGAGGATCAAGAGAAAACCACTTTCACATGCTCATACAGAACATTTACTTTCAGAAGGATGTCTTTCAGATTGTGTAATGCACTAGCGACGTTTCAACGGTGTATGATGGCTGTTTTTTCAAATATGGTCAAACGTAATTTAGAAGTTTTTATGGATAACTTTTCAGTTTTTAGAGATACATTCGACTCATGTTTGGAGAATCTCACACTTGTACTTAAACGATGTACGGAGACGAATTTAGTCTTAAATTGGGAAAAATGCCATTTTATGGTCCAAGAAGGAATAATTTTGGGACATTGAGTTTCTATAAAAGGTATTGAGGTAGACTAGACAAAGATAGAAACTATTGAGCATCTTCCTCCACCAACTTCAGTGAAGAGTATTCGAAGTTTCTTAGGACATGACGGGTTTTATAGGAGGTTCATCAAAGACTTCTCTAAGATCACAAAGCTATTATGTAGTTTATTGGAGAAGGATGTTCCATTTCATTTTAATAAGGCATTCCTTGAAGCATTCGAAATTTTGAAAAAGAAGTTGATTACAGCACCAGGGATAGTGGCACCAGATTAGGATCTTCCATTTGAATTGATGTGCAACGCGAGTGACTTTGCAATTGGGGTTATATGGGCCAGCGTAAAGAGAAGGTCTTTCATGCCATATATTACACTAGCAAGACGTTGTCTGATGCTCAATTGAACTACACTACTACGGAGAAGAAGTTACTCATTATTGTCTACATATTTGATAAGTTATGTTCCTATCTTTTAGGAACCAAAGTGATCGTTTTCACGGACCATTCAAAAATTAAATGCTTGAGTGCTAAGAAGGATGCTAAGCCAAGGTTGATACGATGGATACTTTTGTTATAGGAATTTAACTTGGAGATCCGAGATAGAAAAAGGACTGAGAATCAGGTAACGAATCATTTATCAAGATTACAAAATTTAGAGCAAAACAAGGGAGATAACACAGTAATTAGCGACTCATTCCCGAACGAACAACTTTTCACAGTAAATCAGGAAATACCATGGTACGCGGATTTTGTGAACTTTATTGTGGGTAAGGTATTTCCTCCAGATTTAACAAGAAAGCAGAAAACAAAGTTTTTCCATGATGTTAAATATTATATGTGGGACGAGCCTTTCTTATTCAAACAATGTGCTGATCAAATCGTAAGAAGGTGTATGCCTCAAGAGGAGATGGAAAGCATATTCCAACACTTTCATGCTTCGGATTACGGGGGTCATTTTGGAGGAGATAGAATAGCGGACAAGGTTTTATAATCAGGATTTTATTGGTCGTCTCTCTTTAAGGATTCCCACTTCTTCGTGTTGAGATGTGACAGATGCCAAAGGGTTGGTAATATTTCAAAATGACAAGAGATGCCGCTAAACATGATTTTAGAAGTCAAATTGTTCGATGTTTGGGATATCGATTTTATGGGACCGTTTCCATCCTCTTTTGGTAATTCTTACATATTAGTCGAAGTGGACTACGTTTAAAAGTGGGTGGAAGTTGTTACATTACCCACCAATGATGCCAAAGTGGTGATCAGATTCCTCCGCAAGAATATATCTTCTCTAGATTTGGCACACCTCTTGCAATTATTAGTGATGAGGGCTCACATTTCTGCAATAAAAAATTTGAAGTCATTTTTGTAAAGTATGGGGTCACTCACAAGATAGCAACTGCCTATCATCCGCAGACGAGCAACCAAGTCGAGGTTTCCAACCGTGAAGTAAAGAGAATCCTTGAGAAGATAATGAAGTATTTAGGAATTCGAGTCGATGGAGGAATTGTTAGGTAACTCCTCGAATCCTATTATGAGAATAATTCTTATTTATGGTAGGAATTTATTTTGGTAGTAATCTTATTTGTAGTAGATATATTTATTATATGAGAATGTCCTAATTAAATTAAGAAAAAAAAGTTGTAGGTATTCTATAAATAGAGTCTTGTGTTTATGGAAAGTATATACAATCAAGAGGTAGTAATATCCTAGAGAATTGAGAGATGGTGTAATTAAATCTTGGGTTAGTGTGTGAGGGAGGATTTTTTTTTTCCAGCTTTTATTCTCTGCAAAAAGTTGTACTTTTGATATTAATATATTGAAGTTAGTTTTGTGGATTAGGTCATTAAGACCAAACCACGTTAAATATTGTGTTGTTTATTTTGCAAAATTTAATTCCCAACAAAATTCACCATTGTTCTAAAAATGTTTAGGCCGCCTAACCAGTGCCTAAGCGTTTTTCTGGCGAATTAGGCATTTTCTTAGAGCTCATTTTTTTATTTTTCTTTGGTACATACTTATTATACTATACAAAACATAAAATAAATACATTTTTTAAAATTTTACATAAAACATTATCAGAAAAACAATCTTTTAAGGCCTAACAATTTTATTTTAAGTATTATAAAGTTTTAAAAAAGAGTCTAGACACCCAAATAAATCGAGGTAGTAAAGGACCGCAAGTATAAGCGAGAACTAAAATTCACCGGCATAAACAATTAGTTGAGACTTTTGGGGTTCACGGTAATAATTTGTAACCTGGAAATTATCAAAAGACTTGGAAGGAATGTTGTCATCCAAGTTTCGCATCATACCCCGTGGACCATCACCAACTCCAACAAGGATTATTGACAATGGATATTCAATATAAGTGGACAGATAGATAGCCGGACAAGTCATTATGTAGACAAAAATGCTCTAGATAATAATAACAAACACGAGCAGAGTTTACGTCTGTAATATCCCAGATATTTTCAAGATTTTAAATAATATTTTAATTGATTTTATTAAAGGTTAAGATTTAAAACCTAGAATTTGAGAAGTAAGATGTGTAGAAAATGGGTGAACATTTTTTTTAACATAATTTATTTGTTAGAAATTAAATGTGGGAATATTTTAATGATGCATGTAGAGAATTTATTAAGGAAATAAATTCAATTGAGAAGTGAAGGAAATTATATTAATTCGTATATACCTACAGTGTGATGGTTAGCCAAATAAGAGGATGAGTAAGTTAATACTCAATTAAGCTAATAAATTAATTAGTTTAAATATGAAGTAAGAAGGAAAATCATGTAATATAATTAATTGAGTTAATTATAGGAGTCATGAATTAAAGTTGTAATTAATAAGTAGAGAAGTTAGAATATTGCCTAGAATGCCAATATTAAGAAGTTAATTAATTAAGTAATTAACTTAATTAATAAGTTGTTGTATGTGTTAGCCCAATATGAGAATATTGCGTGAATGTGGGTAATTAAATATTAAGCCCAAGTGTTATGTTAATTAATAGTCCAAGAGGTAATTAATATAAGACCAATTAAATAATATTGGCAAGTATTGTATATAATGTGGTGGTAGTCCAATTAAATTAATTACCTAGCCCAAGTTATAAAGATGTGTGAGTTGTGTTGGGTAGCCCAAATAATTAAATAAGGGAGCCCAATGTAAAATAAACTAGTAGCCCAAATACTTAAAAGTCCAATGTTGGTCAAAGTGTTGAGAAATATTGTTAAGTGTAGAAAATTAACTAATGTAGGGTTAATTGAATAACCCTAGTTGGTAGACAAGAGAGAGTATTGACCAAACATTGGTTAATTGTTAGGTGAATGAATGTGATGATGAGAATTAACTATGGATGAGTTAATTGAGTAACCCTAGGTAGTAAATAAATTAAAGATTTAACTATGCATGGGTTAGTTGTAGGAAGAATATTATAGATACAATTATGTATGTATATAATTCACCAAGGTAGAATTGGTAGGTAACCATGGGTTACATGTTGTAGAGAATTACCCATACATTGGTTAATGGTTAGTAGAAATTGCAAGTAATATATATATATATATATATATATATATATATAAAGGAAAAATGGTGGAGTGTTGACCAAACATGGGGTCCCACTTGGAGATTGAGTAAAGATACATGTTGCTTGTATTCAATTTAAATTGGTCAATTCAAGCTATAATGTAATTTAAATAAAATGTTATTGGTGAATATGTAGAGATATATATGTTGTAAGTATATGAATTGGTAGAGAGTTAACCAATGTTGGTTAAATGAATTAACCAAGGGGTGATTCACTAACCCTAGTCAATGAAGATGATCAATTCTTATGAATTTATATTGTAGAGAACTAACCATTGTTGGGTTACTTGTTAACCCTAAGTGGTAATAAAAATAAAACCTTAACCAATGCTAGAGTTAAGTGTTAGTAATTATATAAATATATTGAATATATATGTATAATTGATTGTAGAGAATTAACCCTACTTGGGTTATTTGGTGGAAGATGTGTGTATGTTTAATTGATGAGTTTAGACCATGGTTGGGTGAGTGAACCAACCTAGGTCATTTTAATGTAGAGAATTAACCACATTGTGGTTAGTTGTTGTGAGATATATAAATAAGATGAGCCCTAACTAAGGTTGAGTTTTAAGTGACCAAGGTTAAGTGTAATACTTTAACCATAGGTCTTATGAGAGTTAACCACATGTGGGTTAAGTGTTGGGTGAATTGCTCACCAACTACCCAACCACCCTAGTCAATCAAAATGGTCATTCATGGTGGTCAATCACTTGGTCAATCACCAAGTCCATCAAGTAGTCATTCACTAAAATAGTAAGCATGGATTAATCCTTTAATTCACCTATGTTAGTTGATTAGTGGATGATAAGTGAGGTTAGTTGAGTCCTATAATAGAACTCATTACCAAGGCTTGGAAAAAGTTTTGGTCATTTATTCATTTCACCAAGTTATAGAGAGAGGTTCTAGAGAGAAGGGAGAGCACATTTGAGAGATTCATCTATGTTCTCCAAAGTATTAGTGAATATTGGTAAGAAGAAGGTTAAGTCATCAAGAAGGATAGCTATTTTGGGTAGATCAAGAAGATCAAGAAGAAGAACATCCATATCCAAGAGGTTAAAAAGTGTTCTAAACTTTCCTTAAGTTCATTTTTGTAGTCTAGATATGATTTGAACGGTCAAAAAGTATTTTTAACTGATCAAAAGTTATTTTGATGATCTAGAAGTCTAAATTTATGATATATAGGTAGATTCATGGTTTGATAGGTTTAAATCATGTATTGGTATGACTGATATGCAAATAAATGAAAGAAAATTTCATATTGTGATTACCGGTATAACCCTAAGTGGTTCGATATTTAAATTTCTTGTCAAAACGTTTTCAAAAATATGATCAAACCATGAAATGTTGTAAAACAAGAACTTAGAAAGACAACAACACTTAGTTGGTGTCATTTGGATGTGTAGAGTTTATTTTATTCAAGTTTGAACCTATAGAAACAATGATTTGTGAAGTTAGTTTTTACTTTGTCGTTGTGAGCCATTTTTAGTCTAGTTCTGTTTGGAATTTGGATTTGTGTTCTAAAGAGAAATTGTAGAGGGGGAAATGATGATGAGAATGGACTCAAGAATCACCCCAAAATATTTTAAAATGAAGAAGTTATGGCTGTCGGAGCATCGGAGGGTCGAGCAGTCAAACAGTTGACTTTCGGACAAAATGGCTGACGCAGCCGCGTCAGGACTGACGCAGCTGCGTCAGAACAATCTGCTAAGCAGATTTTTCCAGCTCCGGGTCAGGTCGGGTCGGTCCGGGTCGAGTTTTTTATGAAAATTTAAGTTGAAATAAGTGTAAAATGAATGTTTTGGTTATTAAACCAATATATATGAAATCCATTAATCATTAATTGGTAACTAAATGTTTAAAATAAATACTAAAGTTAACACAATTAAAAAGTTAACTATTGGTATTATTTGAAGATTATTAAAATATTATTAAATGCTTAATAATATTAATATGTGATTAAAATATTATTAAATGATTAATAATATTAATAAGTGATTAAAATATTATTAAATGGTTAATAATATTAATGAGTGAGTAAAATATTATTAAATGGTTAATAATATTAATGAGTGATTAAAATATTATTAAATGGTTAATAATATTAATATGTGATTAAAATATTATTAAATGATTAATAATATTAATGAGTGATTAAAATATTATTAAATGGTTAATAATATTAATGAGTGATTAAAATATTATTAAATGGTTAATAATATTAATATGTGATTAAAATATTATTAAATGGTTAATAATATTAATATGTGAGTAAAATATTATTAAATGGTTAATAATATTAATAAGTGATTAAAATATCATTAAATGGTTAATAATATTAATAAGGAATTAAAATATTATTAAATAATTAATAATATTAATAAGTTGGTTAAGTTTACCGACATGTCCAACTAGGTTTGTTGGGCTAGGATTTTTGTCCGGAACTTAAGGGTTCGTTTATCGGACAACTAAAGAGTTAATAATTTGAAGTTAAGGTCTTAAGTTAAGACTAATTAAAAGTCCTGGTAGCTAATGATTATGTCAATTTGTTATATAAATTGTAGGTTGAGCAAATGACGCAAATATGCGTAAATGGTAGAAGCGACCGGGCAAGTTTTTCAGAACTTGCTCATATGTGCCTTAACATACTATGATGTGATATTAAATTGTTAATAGAAAGATATTGATGATAATTGTGATATGCATGAGGTATGATTACTTGTAGATTATGTATAAATATGAAGCATAAATTGCAAGATGTTATATGTGATGCATGAGCAGTATGACATAAACTGAAATGCATGAAAAGCATGATGTAAGTATAAATTGCAGAGTATATATGAAGCATGTGATGTGTTATGTGTAACTGTTAAACTTGCTGAGCCGTCGTGCTCACTCTTGCTTAAACCAACATTTTCAGATAGTACGAGTATTTGAAATCTTGATAAGGATCAAGAAACAGGAATGCGTATTATATTCACTGAAGGTCTAGCACGACCATTGTAGACATCAGTCCGAATTGGACAGGTAAAATGATTGTGTAGAATGAGAATTGGTTGGTATGTAATATGAGTGTTAAATACTCAAATTGATTGTAATGGAATGTCGTATCATATATGATATTGAGACATACTAGGAATGTATAAAGATTGCGATTTTGGAATAGAAAGAGATGTTGTAAAATTGTTAAAAAATGATTATTTAGCAATTATAATATTGTTGTAAGTTATGAACAATAAAGAAAAGGTTGTACTCGTGTTGAACCGGATTCGAGGTTCGAGGGACCCGGATTCGGGGTCGTCACAACGTCCTTCTCCAATCTATTAACTCAATCATGTTAATCAAACTTTAGGGATTTCAGATCGTAAAAGCAGTGGAATTTAAAAAAATTCAAGATAATTTCCGAAACCCTAAAATAGGATCCATGCAAAAACATATTAATTCAAAGGTTTAGATTTGTTTAACCGATTATCCGAGCTTGAATGAAGACCATGAAACTTCTGGAACAGCTTCGAATCCTCAACACAATCCAACGAAATTGTGCATCTACAGTATCCACACGAACACTCTGCGAATCGTCACACGATCTGCAGCAAAAGGGAGCTGTGGTACTAGCCACCAAGATCTGAATTTTCTGAATATTTTTCTCTCTAGTCTCTTTCTAAAAGCGGTTAGGGTTTAGGTTTTTTTCTTACGTGACTTTCTTTGCTGATATATCATATATATATAGCAGTCAAAAAGAATTAACCAAAACGTAAAAAATAAATAAAATCCGAATTTATATATATATCTTAATTAAGTTTGACTTAATTAATATACATATATATAAATTATCCTATTAATTTAAATTCGCAATTTAAATAATATCAATCATATTGACATATTTAAATCCTTACAATTTAAATTAATTCCCTTTTAATTATGTTCTTAATATGTGACCCTATAGGTTATTATTGCGTTGGCAATAATTTTAAAATCATATTATAAAATTTTAAACAGTGAGCGACATCTAGTAATGCATCACTGCTACCCAAGTAATAATAAGATTGGTGATTCGATGCAACCTTTTTGTGATGAATGTTTCAATGTAATTTAATCCTTTTAACCCTAACGTCCTAGATTAAACTCGAGGCATGGAATGTGTCATACTCTTCATAATTTAATCTGAGTTTTCTTGATCAATAAGTAGGCTATATGAAACAAATCACTATTTGAGCATGGTCATGCATTTCATAGTCCTACTCAATCAAGAGGCCTATGGATATCACCCTTATTATATAGGAGGGTTAAATTCCATCTAAATCACTCAGATTCCTCACACGATTCATGATGTACCAAATAATCACCTTTATTGTCCACCCTATAAAAGGTGACCTTTGATGATATCAAAGTACATAAATTCTAGTGTAATAATATAGTGATTTCAGGTCGGAGGATTATTACATCATTGTCACTATGAGAATTTCTTATGACAATTTGCATAATGCTCCACGTAGAATTCTCATAGCTGGTCTGTCCAGTACATTGTTCTCTAACATGTACCTATGCATTGACTCAATATCTCATATATTTATGACAAATGAGATTTGGCCATCAGTCAATCCACATACTAATCTCAATGCATCATTGTTGTCTCATTAACAATGACATTAGACTGGGGACATTTAAGAGTAATAATATTAATTGTAATTATATAATCTCATGTTCAAGTCACATAATTGAAGCTATATAATTCGTATCACTATTCTAAGGACTTTTAATATGCTAACATTTATATAACGCAGTAAATAAAATCATAATAAAATAATTCATTTAGTCAATCAAATATAATATCAAAAATATTAAGCAATTACATCAAATAATTGGCCACTAGGGCATGAACTCTAACAGAAACAAGACTAAACAAGATTGTATAAAGATAAGCTTTTAGAGCCTTTTGATTATGAAAAAAATACAACTTGTGAATCTTGTATCATGGACAATATGACTAAAATCTCCATTTAGTGGACATGAAGAGAGAGTTACAGAGTTATTAGAAATGGTACACACAGTTAAGTGTGGGACCTATGACAACACTTGCAATAGGAGGGTATTCATTCATTACTTTCACTGATGATTATAGATTTTGATATATATATTTGATGAAATACAAATCCAAATCATTTGAAACGTCCAAAGAATTAAAAGTGAAGTATAGGAACTAAATGCCAAAAGTATCAAAGTTCATCGATTAGATCGAAAAGGGAATACTTAAGCAGTAAGTTTCTAGATCATCTCAAGTGAAATGATATTCTCTCACAATGGACATGGTGATGATCCATGATGAGTTATACCAATCTTCCAGTATCCTTTAAGGGTTATACCTTAGAAACAGCCGCATATCTACTAAACATGGTACCTTCAAATTTCATTCCTAATACTTCATATGAGTTATAGATAGGGAGAAAATCAAGTCGTAAGTATGTTAAGATTTGGATTGTCCAGGTTATGTCAAAAGTTTTGACAATGATAAGCTTGGGACAAGATCTAATAAGTGTAAATTTGTGGGATATCCTAAAAAAAAGTTTAGGGTATCACTTCTATAATCCGACTAATTCAAAGGTGTTTGTTAAAACACGCTGCCTTCTAGGAAAATAAGTTTTTCCTTAAAGGGTTAGTGGGAGTAAGATAGAACTTGAAAAAAATTCAAGAATCACAAAACACTACAGATCAAATTAAGGAATCTTTTCAAGTAAATAAACGTATTGTACCACAACCAAATCGTAAATCTGGTTTAGTACCGAAGATACCTAAGAGGTATAGATTCATCATAGATGATGAGGTACGCATTATAGTACATGATGATCCAATTACATACGATGAGGTATGAGAATTAGATACTCAAGAGAAATGGTTGTTGACCATAAAATCTGAAATGAGTCTTTAAAGAAAGACTAAAGCACATGGCAAGGTAACCTATAAGACCTGACTAGTGGCAAAAGGTTTCAAACAAGGTCAATGAGTTGACTATAATGAAACTTTTTACTAGTAAAAATGCATATATTCATTCGAATTTTACTTACAATTGCAGCTTACTATACAAAGAGGATGTATGTATGATACACCCAAAGGGATTTGTATCCATAAAGATGGTGTAAGTCAAGTATGAAAGCTACAATGATCCAATTATGGATTAAAGCAAACTGCTCAAAGATAGAACATCCGTTTTGATGAGATAATCAAAAGAGTTTGATTTTATCAAAAACGCGGATGAACCAAGTGTGTACAAAAGGGTTAGTGGGAGCAATATGACATTCCTAGTATTATATGTTAATATACTACTGATAAGGAATGACATACCGATACTACAATCAGTAAAGATATAGTTGTCTAAAAACTTCGCCTTCAAGGACATGGGAGAAACATCTTAACATTCTATTCAGGATAAAGGTCTATAGAGATAGATCGTAAAGGATACTCAACTTGACCCAAGGAACATACATTGATTCATTGATATGTACTTGACCTGGTATTGCTTTTGTATAATAAGCAGATATCAATTCAATTCTGGAGAAGAATATTAGAAAAAAGTTTCTAATGATCGGTCTGATATAAAACTATAGGGCTTAACAGACTTAAGTTTTTTCAGACTAACCAAAACAACAGCATATCCATTTTAGATTATATGATTACCTTGAACGGCGCTGCAGTGAGTTGAAAAAGTTCCAAACAACAAAAAGTTACTAGTTTAGTGACATAGACATAGTAAATAACTATACGTGAAGCTACAAAGGTGATTGTTTGGTTCAACAAGTTCATTACATAACTTATAATAGTTTTTAGCATTAAAGGAGTTTAGTTTTTCAAGGAACCTAGGTCTCATCTGAAATTCAAACATGTGTTTTAGAACTTTCATATGAATAGATGAATCATTAAAAAGGAGACGATACCATAAAGATAACAGACTCTCAATACAACATTACAGATCAATTAACTAAAGAATTCACTAAGCAATTCATACTCCACATAGAGAAGAATGGTATGGGGATATCAAATAGTGATTGACTTTAGTGCATGTGGAAAATTGAAAGTAGTATGTTCTCAAGCCAATCATATTTGATGCGATATGCATATACTTTGTAATCTTATTTGTTTATTAATAAAAGTATCAATGCATTTCTTTATTCATGATTAATTAGTTGAATTAATTAAATGGATAAACCCATAGTTTTCAAGCAATGCATTTAAAACCATGATGAGGATCATGCTAATGAGATCTAAATTCAAGATAGCTCTGGAAAGATTAGTACATATTATGCTTGCTCTTACGAAGAGAATGATTGATCTCATAATCATTTGTGTAGAGATACTAAAGTAAGTATGTAGGTGCTTATTAGAGAATAAATTCACTGAACGTGATTCACTCAAGGAACACCTAATGGAGTTTTACTTATCTGTCAATAGGAGTTCCTTATATGATAGTCGTACAAGTGATCCCTAGACTTGAGATCATCATAGTATCTTGTGTGTGTACTAAGTTATACTTTAACATATTCCTCAAGGCTTGTTGGTATATCAAATGATATGCTTGGGTATAATAAGGTACACATGGAGATAGATGAATGATCAACAAATGATCTACCACTTTTAGTAAAGGGAGAAAATGTCTTATGCGATTCAAGAAGTGATAACTGAGAAATCCCTGGCCAGGGTTGAATAGAATTAGAAAGGAGTTTCTAATTTACATTAACTAGAATTGTGCATTTTTGAATTGAAATGCATATGATCAAATAAATAAAACTTGACAGAAATTTCATGTCTTATATTTAATTGGGACATTGTGTAGTAGAAAGATTGAATTGTACGATAACTATTCGCTAAAAGGTTATTTTACGATCAAATGTTAAAATCTATATTATCTAGAATCTCGATTAATCGCTAAGAGGGTTTACCCTTATTGTAAGAATAAATATTATTTATTAATAAATTAAATGATTTAATTTATTTATATAAATAAGATTGGAAATGTTCTAATTAATTTATTCTACAACCGATTTAATATGAAAAATCTAAATGATCACATTGCTAAAGAGTAATATTTATTTTAGAAGTGAATAGTATAATTGTAATAATAAATGAAGTATATTTAATTTATAGTATGGTGAAAGAATAAATTAAATAGCTTAATATTTATAATTTAGTATTTTAGAAATACTAATTATAAATTAATAAATTATTATTAATTTTATTATTATTATTATTAATTTTTATTATTATTATTATTATTATTATTATTATTATTATTATTATTATTATTATTATTATTATTATTATTACTATTATTATTACTATTATTACTATTATTATTATTATTATTATTATTATTATTATTATTATTATTATTATTATTATTATTATTATTATTATTATTATTATTATTATTATTATTATTATTATTATTATTATTATTATTATTATTATTATTATTATTATTATTATTATTATTATTATTATTATTATTATTATTATTATTATTATTATTATTATTATTATTATTATTATTATTATTATTATTATTATTATTATTATTATTATTATTATTATTATTATTATTATTATTATTATTATTATTATTATTATTATTATTATTATTATTATTATTATTATTATTATTATTATTATTATTATTATTATTATTATTATTATTATTATTATTATTATTATTATTATTATTATTATTATTATTATTATTATTATTATTATTATTATTATTATTATTATTATTATTATTATTATTATTATTATTATTATTATTATTATTATTATTATTATTATTATTATTATTATTATTATTATTATTATTATTATTATTATTATTATTATTATTATTATTATTATTATTATTATTATTATTATTATTATTATTATTATTATTATTATTATTATTATTATTATTATTATTATTATTATTATTATTATTATTATTATTATTATTATTATTATTATTATTATTATTATTATTATTATTATTATTATTATTATTATTATTATTATTATTATTATTATTATTATTATTATTATTATTATTATTATTATTATTATTATTATTATTATTATTATTATTATTATTATTATTATTATTATTATTATTATTATTATTATTATTATTATTATTATTATTATTATTATTATTATTATTATTATTATTATTATTATTATTATTATTATTATTATTATTATTATTATTATTATTATTATTATTATTATTATTATTATTATTATTATTATTATTATTATTATTATTATTATTATTATTATTATTATTATTATTATTATTATTATTATTATTATTATTATTATTATTATTATTATTATTATTATTATTATTATTATTATTATTATTATTATTATTATTATTATTATTATTATTATTATTATTATTATTATTATTATTATTATTATTATTATTATTATTATTATTATTATTATTATTATTATTATTATTATTATTATTATTATTATTATTATTATTATTATTATTATTATTATTATTATTATTATTATTATTATTATTATTATTATTATTATTATTATTATTATTATTATTATTATTATTATTATTATTATTATTATTATTATTATTATTATTATTATTATTATTATTATTATTATTATTATTATTATTATTATTATTATTATTATTATTATTATTATTATTATTATTATTATTATTATTATTATTATTATTATTATTATTATTATTATTATTATTATTATTATTATTATTATTATTATTATTATTATTATATTATTATATTATTATTATTATTATTATTATTATTATTATTATTATTACTATTATTATTATTATTATTATTATTATTATTATTATTATTATTATTATTATTATTATTATTATTATTATTATTATTATTATTATTATTATTATTATTATTATTATTATTATTATTATTATTATTATTATTATTATTATTATTATTATTATTATTATTATTATTATTATTATTATTATTATTATTATTATTATTATTATTATTAGTTCTATTGTTATTTAGTTCCTAAATGGTTTAGGAAATAATTAATAAGTACTCTCAATATTCAATAATTAAATTCCTAAATAGTTTAGGAATTGTAATTAATTAATTTAGTTTCTAATTAGATTGGGAATTAAACTTAAATTCTAATCTTAAATAGTTTAGGAGGGTTGACTATATCTATAAATAAGAGGAGTATTATCATAGATTAAGGTTACATACTCTTTCACAAGAATTGAGAGAGTACTTCATAATTCTTTACATCTAAGAAGTTAGGGAGAGTGAGAGAATTAAGGCTAGCCACCCATAATTTAGATAAACCAAAATTCACTTCTTTAATTAATAGATCTTTTGGTGGATTACCTCTAGAGGCTTCACGCATGAGGAGCTAACATTAATCTATGCAATCTAATCGGTGAATTTAAAGAAGAACGCGAAGGATTAAAGAAAGTTAAACTTGTACCTGTGGAATCTTGGTTCTAAAAAGGTATAAAACTTTTATACTTCCTCAATTAATAATATTCGCATAAGAAAAATCTTAATTATTGGTTTGTTAAAATTTTTAAAATCTGAATTTACTTGCTTCCGTTGAATTTATATAATTTGATTATATGTATGCTATATTTTTGCAAACCAACAGTAGTAGCCCTGGTTCTCTCCATGTAGAGAGTGATTTTCGTTTATCATAGTAGGTGAATGGTGCTTGCAGAAATGCTCTAAACTGGATGCGACATGTTCTGCTACTACTTATTTTTCTACGTAGATTATGAAATTTGGTAATAATTTTTATTTTTGAATATACTAGGTACCCCTCAACTATATTAGACATGTAATTCGGATCTTTATAATTGAATACATCTTCCATTATAAAGCTGATTTTTTGTGTATGGGACCATTCATATTGTATAATGAAATGACTATAAAAAAGTTGCAGTTTTGTATGTTTGGGCTTGTGTCAAGCAGAAACAGTTTTTCTTGTATTATTTATATTTTGCATGGTTCCTCTTGTGAGCTCAGTGACACTATAGGCAGTTGATCTAATTGTTCCTACAAACCAACAGGCTGGACAGCGTGAATCAAGCTCTTGAAACGAATGCTATTTTAGATTAATGAGTCTGCTTTTATATAGATATATATATATATCCTCACGTAGACATACATCAATGTAAAGAAATCCTGCTGAAACACCCAGATTTCCAGCCATATTTCATTAAACAGGATTGCTTTGACAAACATTAACTTTATAGGAATGCAAAAAAAAAGTGAAATTGATGATCAGGAAGCCTTGATTGCTACTCGATAGAGAAGTTACAACTTTTGACCACCATTAATCATCTTATTGTGCAGCTACACCCCCATTATTCATATTATTATGTAGCTGCATTGCAGGTGCTTCACTTGCGAAGGCAACAACCATCCACACAACAAATTGTTCCGCATCTGAGCGTGCCATTTATATAAACGAAGTTGCAACAGCGACAACCTTCAAAAAGTGTATTTGTTAGCATACTTTTTCAAATATAATACATATACTCGAAATTATTACAAAAATGCACATGCATGCAAGCACCAAAACACATTGCTCCTAGTTACTTTATATATGAGGCACCCGAATGTGTTCTTAACATATGCAATTCATGATTAAGCAAAAGTATATTCTTACCTGCTAGAATAAATTAATTATATTTAATTTATAGATAAAATAAATTAAATAGCTTAATATTTATAATTTAATATTTTAGAAATAACAATTATAAATTAATAAGAGGAGTCTTATTATTATTATTATTATTATTATTATTATTATTATTATTATTATTATTATTATTATGATCATCATCATCATTACTTGTATTGTTATTTTGTTCCTAAATAGGTTAGGAATTAATTAATAGGTAATAATATTATTATAAATAATTAAGTTTCTAAATGGTTTAGGAATTGTAATTATTATAATAATTAATTTAGTTCCTAAATAATTTTGAAAATAATTAATTAATACTCTCAATATTCAATAATTAAGTTCCTAAATAGTTTAGGAATTGTAATTAATTAATTTAGTTTCTAATTAGATTGGGAATTAAATTAAAATTATAATCCTAAATAGTGTAGGAGTGTTGACTATATCTATAAATAAGAGGAGTCTTATCATAGATTAAGGTTACATACTCTTTTATAAGAATTAAGAGAGTACTTGTTGTGTATTTTCTATATAAATATTTGCGTGCAAGTATACACGATCAACAAGTAATATTATGATAAGTCAAGTATCAATCCCACAGATAATTACATCTAATATTTTTTAAGTACCAATTTTATATCAACTCAATCTTATTTAAACATATGAATTAAATTAGAATTACCAATTAAACTAACTAATAAAAATAAATAATAAAATAAATAAATCTATGATTATTAATTTCACCCAATGCTTCATTCAAATCTCATAATTCTCCATTTAATTATACGGCCACGACGAATTGTTAACCAGGAATTCTTAATTATTTATAAGCTTCTTTCCATTAGCAAATAAAATTATCCATTCTAATTAAATTACTATATTCCTATGTAATTTAAATTAGAACTGATTCATTAAGAACAAATTCCCTAAATCGGTTACATATGGCATATAGGTATATTCCTATCCTATACACAAATTATGAATTCCAACTAACGCAGAATTCACAAACACATGTCATTATATTCAGATCCAAATCTATAATCAATCTCCCAATTTCATATAGATTATCCCAAATTAATTACTGGCCAAGCAATTATTACATGAACGCACAAAATATCATGATCAATTCATATAGTGCCAATTAAATGAAAAGATAATCAATTTAAACTAAACATTAACCACCATTAAAATCTTAAATTAAAAAGTCGTTCATAGCAGATAAAATTATAATCACAAAAAATTCAACAATAATGAAAGACATAAATAACAAAAAGACTAGAGAAGAAAAATAGTCTCCCGCCAATCTTCTATCTCCAAGCTTATTTCATCCATGACATCCATCTTTGTTGATATATTGCTTGCTCTTGAACTCAAAAATGTGGAAAGGAATTAGCCTCTCATAATGTTCATTGGCTTTTTCCCAACACCTAAATAATACATAGAATGAGAATATTTGTAGGAGTATTTACTTTTTCTAACCCTAGTAGGAATTAAAATCCAATTCGGAATTAAAAAGTAGCAAAAATCCCGAAATCTGGTAATAACACGCAAGCCAAACGCGGCATTGACTTAGTCAACGCGCGTTTTTATTTTTTTTTTCTTCTTCTGAACATCCACGCATTGCGCGGACTGTTCATTGTTGCGTCCCTTGAAACGACGCCGTTTCATGCCTGTTTCATCCATTACCGCGCCATGCGCGAACACCAGTAGTTTCGGATTGAAACGACGCCGTTTGATCTCCGTGTTTTGCCTATACGCGCGCCATGCGCGGCTGTCCCAATTTGCTGAAATTACAATTTTGCCCCAACCGCTGCATATTTACCCTTTTAGCCCTTAGAGTTGTTGTTAATTTCAGATTTGCCACCAATGATTATTTTACCTACAAAATAAAATATAAATTAATTAAAAATAAATAAAAATAATATAAAAATACTAGAAATAATAATAATGCATAAATTTAAATAAATGATCTAAAATTAATTAAAATACTTAAAAACTAACAAATAATTAAGTCTAAAAATATCTAATAAGTAGCTATAAAAGCCCATTATCAAATACCCCCAAACTTAACTCTTTGCTTGCCCTCAAGCAAAAGAAAATTAAAAACTAAGATTCTACTACTCAATAACTCAAAATTACTCAAGCAATGAATCAATATGAATTTCAACTTTAGCTTAAAGGATTTTTTTTAAATGATAACTTAAAGAAAATTTTAAAATTATGCAAAGTCATAAAAATTTTACATATTTATTAATATTACCTTAATCAAGACCTTTCGTGTGTGTGTGAATCCAAATGTATCAAACTAACGAAAAAAATATAGATCCGCTCACATAATTAAATGTTTCATAAAAGATAAAAATATATACAACAAAACTCTATACTTTTATTTTTCACATCACTCGAAGCTAATAAAAAAAATATAACCTAGGAGATCAAAAAGTTTTTAATCTTTCAAGCACCACTAAGATTATTAATTACTTTTAAGCCCTTTTTTTTTCTTCAATTAAATGGGTGCATTTTATGCTCCATCCCATTTGTTTTTTTCTTTTTTTTTCTCGGTGAGTGCATTTTATGCTCAATCTCAGCAGCGAGTGCGTTTCTCGCTTCTCTTCACATATTTATGAGTGAGTGCGTTTTACGCTCCATCTCAACTTAATTTCCTCCACAAGATAAATTAATTTTAATAATCCCATAGAATTCACTTAAATCATCTCTCCTAAATCATATTTTACCACAATTTCACTTCAAGTTACGATAAAATAAAAATATAGAATTCAAAAATATCTATTATGAGCATTTAACCCAATAAACTTCCCTTAAGTTGAAACTAGCTCAAACAATTGGACATGTGCATAAAAATTTAAAGGATCTCAAATAAAATAAATACTAACAAATAGTCAAAATTCAAACTATGCAAAAATTTATCCATTTTCAAAAAGTTATTAAAGAAAAACCAATTTTTATCATCGACCAAAAAATTTTAAATCCAAATTTTTTCATTGCCCAAGAGACTCTACCTAAAAAACAAATTACTCCATTTTCGTAGGAAACACGATTGCACTTAGCATGTGCAACAAGCCTTTAAACCCCTGGCTACCCAAGTGGACGAGTTGTGTCTCGTGAGGGTTTGCAGTGAATATACCCATAAAATTCTAAAATTTAAAACTAAAATAAACCTAAAAATTGAAAAATTCTTTCAAATTTACCCACACCCCCAAACTTAAAACAGACATTGTCGTCAATGTATAAAATAAAGAAAATTAAGAACAAGGGACTTCCCTGAATATATAGCATTTTTCCTCCTCATCTGCTAAGTCTGAGCTGAATTGAATAAACCTGACACAAAACAAAAAAAAAATAAAATATTAAAATAAACTAAAATTTACTAATCAAATAAAAAGTACTAAAAAAAAATAAAATAAAAAACTAAAACTAAAACTTGGGTTGCCTCCCAATAAGCACTTGTTTTTAAGTCTCAACCTGACTACTTCCTTTTCTTCAGCCCGGATCGAATTTATGCTTGATGAATTGCCTTGGAAGCCATACCTTGACCATTCGCTTAACTTTCCCTTGAGATTTGAGACCCCCAAACTTGTGTTCATCTTTCATCCTCCAATAAAATTGACTTTTCAATCCCACAACATCAACCCGGAAACATTCTTCTTGGCCACTCGGAAATTCCATTGTATTAAACGCCTTGAAGGTTACCTCTTCATCTTGAACTCTCATAGTTAGCTCGCCTTTGTTCACATCAATCAACGCTCCCCCCGTAGCTAAAAATGGACGCCCAAGAATAATTGGTATATTTTTATCCTCCTCAAAATCTAGTACAATGAAATTCGCGGGGAAGATAAACTTATCCACTTTTACAAGAACATCTTCAATAATCCCCTTTGGATAAGTAAATGATCGATCTGCCAATTGTAAGGTGGCATGGGTGGGCTTCGCTTCCTTCAAACCAAGCTTTTTATAAACTGATAGAGGCATTAAATGTATGCTCGCTCCCAAATCACACAAGCATTGATTAAAGAACTGGCTCCCAATGGTGCACGGAATGGTGAAACTACCCAGATCTTTTAGCTTCGGTGGTAGCTTCTTTTGCAATACAGCGCTGCACTCCTCCGTTAGAGCCATTGTTTCATAGTCACTTAACTTCCTTTTCTTAGACAAAATCTCCTTCATGAACTTTAAATAGCTAGGCATCTGCTTTAATGCGTCTGCGAATGGGATGTTAATATGTAATTTCTTAAATACCTCCAAAAAATTTAAAAATTGTTTGTCAAGCTTGTTCTTTTGAAGTCTTTGCGGGAAAGGTACTGGTGGCACAATCTGATTCTGCTTCGAATTCATAACTTGTTTTTCCTCTTTATGTCCATGTAGCTCATTTTGATTATTCTTCTTTTAAGATTCACTATCATCATCCACATTTGGATTTGCCCTTTTCAAATTTCCTCTATCATCATGTAATTCCTTACCACTCCTAAGTGTGACTACATTGCATTGCTCATTTCCCTCCCTTCTTGGATTTATCAATGTATCACTCGGCAAAGCACCTTGAGGCCGACTATGTATGGCACTAGCAAGCTGTCCCACTTGGTTCTCAATGCTCCTCACTGATGATTCTAGACTGTTCATTCTAACCTCATTATAAGCTATGTATTTCATGACAGTTTCCTCGAATTTTGATGTCTTTTCTGGCTGTGGTGGAGGTTGATTCTGAAAATCCGACTGATATGATGGTATTAGAGCAAAAGATTGTGCTTGATTGTTTGTGCTCCATGAATAATTTGGCTGATTTCTCACCCCTTGATGATAATAGTTGGCATTATTCCCTTGCTGTTGCTGATTGTAGTTTGCCACATACTGGACCGATTCTGCATTGATTAACTAAATGGTGCCCAGCACATAGATCACAAGTTATTGCCACAGGTGGATTAGTTTGCCCAGTCTTTGCAATAGTTTCTACCATCTTCATTAGTGTTGCCATTTGTGCAGTAAATGCAGTGATTGCATCTGTCTCATGTATCCCAGCCGCCATTGGTTGATTCACTCTTGCAAAAGGCCATTGGTAATCATTTGCTGCCATAGTTTCCAACAAGTTATAAGCCTTATCCAAATTCTTCGCCATTAAAGCACCACCTGCAACCGCATCAATAATAGTCCTCGTTGTACTGAATAACCCATTGTAAAATGTTTGAACTTGAAGCCACTTGGGTATTCCATGATGTGGACGTCTCCGCAATAAATCCTTGAAGCGCAACCATGCCTCGTACAACGACTCTGAATAATGCTGCATGAATGAAGTGATGTCGTTCCTTATTTTTGCAGTCTTTGCTGGCGGAAAGAATTTTGCTAAGAACTTTTGAGCCAAGTCGTTCCAAGTAGTAATAGACCCCGGTGGAAGTGAATGCAACCAACTCTTCGCCTTGTCCCCAAGTGTGAAAGGGAACAAACGAAGTCTTATAGCGTCATCCGAAACTCCATCATACTTGAAAGTATCACATATCTCCAAAAAGCTCATGAGATGATCATTCAGATCGTCATTGGGCAAACCCACAAACTGCACTGAATTTTGGATCATCTGTATCGTGTCTGGCTTGATCTCAAAACTTGTAACTTGAATTGCAAGCCTATGGATGCTAGATTGGATTTCAGTGACTTGTGGCATCGCACAGTCTCGCAACAATTTTCGATCCTCGTCCTTCATTTAATCTGAAAAGGAAGTAACAATTAAAATTAAAATAGTAAAATAAAATAAAAATGTTTAAAGTAAAACTATTTTGATTAAAATTAATATTGATAACTAATTATTAAATTAATTCCCCAGCAACGGCGCCAAAAACTTGTTGTGTATTTTCTATATAAATATTTGCGTGCAAGTATGCACGATCAACAAGTAATATAATGATAAGTCAAGTATCGATCCCACAGAAAATTACATCTAATATTTTTTAAGTACCAATTTTATATCAACTCAATCTTATTTAAACATATGAATTAAATTAGAATTACCAATTAAACTAACTAATAAAAATAAATAATAAAATAAATAAATATAAGATTATTAATTTCACCCAATGCTTCATTCAAATCTCATAATTCTCCATTTAATTATACGGTCACGACGAATTGTTAACCAGGAATTCTTAATTATTTATAAGCCTCTTTCCATTAGCAAATAAAATTATCCATTCTAATTAAATTACTATATTCCTATGTAATTTAAATTAGAACTGATTCATCAAGAACAAATTCCCTAAATTGGTTACATATGGCATATAGGTATATTCCTATCCTATACACAAATTATGAATTCCAACTAACGCAGAATTCACAAACATATGTCATTATATTCAGATCCAAATCTATAATCAATCTCCCAATTTCATATAGATTATCCCAAATTAATTACTGGCCAAGCAATTATTACATGAACGCACAAAATATCATGATCATTTCATATAGTGCCAATTAAATGAAAAGATAATCAATTTAAACTAAACATTAACCTCCATTAAAATCTTAAATTAAAAAGTCGTTCATAGCAGATAAAATTATAATAACAAAATATTCAACAATAATGAAAGACATAAATAACAAAAAGACTAGAGAAGAAAAATAGTCTCCCGCCAATCTTCTATCTCCAAGCTTATTTCATCCATGACATCCATCTTTGTTGATATATTGCTTGCTCTTGAACTCAAAAATGTGGAAAGGAATTAGTCTCTCATAATGTTCATTGGTTTTTTCCCAACACCTAAATAATACATAGAATGAGAATATTTATAGGAGTATTTATTTTTCCTAACCCTAGTAAGAATTAAAATCCAATTCGGAATCAAAAAGTAGCAAAAATCCCGAAATCTGGTAATAACGCGCAAGCCAAACGCGGCGTTGACTTAGTCAACACGCGTTTTTATTTTTTTTTCTTCTTCTAAACATCCGCGCATTGCGCGGACTGTTCACTGTCGCGTCCCATGAAACGACGTCGTTTCACGCCTGTTTCATCCATTACCGCGCCATGCACGAACACCAGCAGTTTCGGATTGAAACGATGTCGTTTGATCTCCGTGTTTTGTCTATACGCGCGCCATGCGCGGCTGTCCCAATTTGCAAAAATTATAATTTCGCCCCAACCACTGCATATTTACCCTTTTAGCCCTCAGAGTTGTTGTTAATTTCAGATTTGCCACCAATGATTATTTTACCTACAAAATAAAATATAAATTAATTAAAAATAAATAAAAATAATATAAAAATACTAGAAATAATAATAATGCATAAATTTAAATAAATGATCTAAAATTAATTAAAATACTTAAAAACTAACAAATAATTAAGTCTAAAAATATCTAATAAGTAGGTGTAAAAGCCCATTATCAGTACTTCATAATTCTCTACGTCTAAGGAGTTAGAGAGAGGGAGAGAATTAAGGCTAACCACCCATAATTTGGAGGAACCAAAATTCACTTCTTTAATTCATAGATCTTTTGGTGGATTACCTCTAGAGACTTCACACTTGGGGAGCTAAAATTAATCTATGGAATCTAATCGGTAAATTTAAAGAAGAACACGAAGGATTAAAGGGAGTTAAACTTGTACCTATGAAAGCTTAGTTTTACAAAGGTATAAATCTTTTATCCTTCCTCAATTAATAATAGTCGCATAAAAAAGATCTTGATTATTGATTTGTAGAAAATTTTAAAATCTGATTTTGCTTGCTTCCATTGCGTTTATATAATTTAATTATATGTATGTCATGTTTTTACAAACCAACAGTGGTAGCCCTGGTTCTCTCCATGTGGAGAGTCATTTTCGTTTATCGTAGTAGGTGAATGGTGATTGCAGAAATGCTCTAAACTGGATGCGACATGTTTTGCCGCTGTTTATTTTTCTACGTAGATCATGAAATTTAGTAATAATTTTTATTTTTGAATATACTAGGTACCCCTCAACTATATTAGACATGTAATTCGGATCTTTATGATTGAATAAATCTTCCATTATAAAGCTGATTATTTGTGTATGGGACCATTCATATTGTATAATGAAATGACTATAAAAAAGCTGCAGTTTTGTATGTTTGGGCTTGTGTCAAGTAGAAACAGTTTTTCTTGTATTATTTATATTTTGCATGGTTCCTCTTGTGAGGTCAGTGACACTATAGGCAGTTGATCTAATTTTTCCTACAAACCCACAGGCTGGACAGCGTGAATCAAGCTCTTGAAACGAATGCTATTTTAGATTAATGAGTCTGCTTTTATATAGATATATATATATCCTCACGTAGACATACATCAATGTAAAGAAATCCTGCTGAAACACCCAGATTTCCAACCATATTTCATTAAACAGGATTGCTTTGACAAACATTAACTTTATAGGAATGTAAAAAAAAGGGAAATTGATGATCAGGAAGCCTTGATTGCTACTCGATAGAGAAGTTACAACTTTTGACCACCATTAATCATCTTATTGTGCAGCTACACCCCCATTATTCATATTATTATGTAGCTGCATTGCAGGTGCTTCACTTGCGAAGGCAACAACCATCCACACAACAAATTGTTCCGCATCTGAGCGTGCCATTTACATAAACGAAGTTGCAACAGCGACAACCTTCAAAAAGTGTATTTGTTAGCATACTTTTTCAAATATAATACATATACTCGAAATTATTACAAAAATGCACATGCATGCAAGCACCAAAACACATTGCTCCTAGTTACTTTATATATGAGGCACCCGAATGTGTTCTTAACATATGCAATTCATGATTAAGCAAAAGTATATTCTTACCTGCTAGAATAAATTAATTATATTTAATTTATAGATAAAATAAATTAAATAGCTTAATATTTATAATTTAGTACTTTAGAAATAATAATTATAAATTAATAAGAGGAGTCTTATTATTATTATTATTATTATTATTATTATTATTATTATTATTATTATTATTATTATCATTATTTGTATTGTTATTTAGTTCCTAAATAGTTTAGGAATTAATTAATAGGTAATAATATTATTATAAATAATTAAGTTCCTAAATGGTTTAGGAATTGTAATTATTATAATAATTAATTTAGTTCCTAAATAATTTAGAAAATAATTAATTAATACTCTCAATATTCAATAATTAAGTTCCTAAATAGTTTAGGAATTGTAATTAATTAATTTAGTTTCTAATTAGATTGGGAATTAAATTAAAATTATAATCCTAAATAGTTTAGGAGGGTTGACTATATCTATAAATAAGAGGAGTCTTATCATAGATTAAGGTTACATACTCTTTCATAAGAATTAAGAGAGTACTTCATAATTCTCTACATCTAAGGAGTTAGGGAGAGGGAGAGAATTAAGGCTAACCACCCATAATTTGAAGGAACCAAAATTCACTTCTTTAATTCATAGATCTTTTGGTGGATTACCTCTAGAGACTTCACACTTAGGGAGCTAACATTAATCTATGGAATCTAATCGGTAAATTTAAAGAAGAACACGAAGGATTAAAGGGAGTTAAACTTGTACCTATGGAAGCTTAGTTTTATAAAGGTATAAATCTTTTATCCTTCCTCAATTAATAATAGTCGCATAAGAAATATCTTGATTATTGATTTGTAGAAAAATTTAAAATCTGATTTTGCTTGCTTCCATTGCGTTTATATAATTTAATTATATGTATGTCATGTTCTTACAAACCAACAGCGGTAGCCCTGGTTCTCTCCATGTGGAGAGTCATTTTCGTTTATCATAGTAGGTGAATGGTGATTGCAGAAATGCTCTAAACTGGATGCGACATGTTTTGCCGCTGTTTATTTTTCTACGTAGATCATGAAATTTAGTAATAATTTTTATTTTTGAATATACTAGGTACCACTCAACTATATTAGACATGTAATTCGAATCTTTATGATTGAATAAATCTTCCATTATAAAGCTGATTATTTGTGTATGGGACCATTCATATTGTATAATGAAATGACTATCAAAAAGTTTGCAGTTTTGTATGTTTGGGCTTGTGTCAAGCAGAAACAATTTTTCTTGTATTATTTATATTTTGCATGGTTCCTCTTGTGAGCTCAGTGACACTATAAGCAGTTAATCTAATTGTTCCTACAAACCAACAAGCTGGACAGCGTGAATCAAGCTCTTGAAACGAATGTTATTTTAGATTAATGAGTCTGCTTTTATATAGATATATATATATCCTCACGTAGACATACATCAATGTAAAGAAATCCTGCTGAAACACCCAGATTTCCAGCCATATTTCATTAAACAGGATTGCTTTGACAAACATTAACTCTATAGGAATGCAAAAAAAAAAGGAAATTGATGATTAGGAGGCCTTGATTGCTTCTCGATAGAGAAGTTACAACTTTTGACCACCATTAATCATCTTATTTTGTAGCTACACCACCATTATTCATATTATTATGTAACTGCATTGCAGGTGCTTCGCTTAAGAAGGCAACATCCATCTACACAACAAACTGTTCCGCATCTGAGCATGCCATTTACATAAACGAAGTTGCAGCAGCGACAACCTTCAAGAAGTGTATCCGTTAACATACTTCTTCAAATATAATACATACACTCGAAATTATTACAAAAATGAACATGCATGCAAGCACCGAAACACATTGCTCCTAGTTACTTTATATAAGAGGCACCCAAATGTGTTCTGAACATATCCAATTCATGATTAAGCAAAAGTGTATTCTTACCTGCTAGGAGATGGAAAACTTGGTCAGCAGTTTTCGATTAAGTGTCTGCAGCTGCGTACGCGTACATCATGATTGACGACGCTACCAAGAGTCACACCAGAGCTATCGCCAACGTCTTCTTGAAGCCGGAGGCGTGATAGCGATTATCCTGCTAGCTAAGTTAATATAAACCTACAGGTAAAGATACAAGAGATTCACCAAAAGAAACAATAGGAGAAACTCTCAACTCTAATTCTTAGAAAAAGTTTTTTTATCAAAAAATATTCAACCTCCTTCTATACCCACAAGCCGGGTATATATAACGGAATAAAAAACTTGGGCACAAAGAAAGAAATATAGAAAATGAAATATTAAAAAGGAAAATACTAAAAAAGGTAGCCAACAGATTCTGCCAAATCTTTCTCTCTCTTGCCACGTAGCTAGTCCCCAATATCTGTCACTATCTTTCCTGAAACCTTAGTAACCAACTCTCGTTCACTTACCATGTGACACCTAATATTTAATAGCTAGATTATATGCCCAAAAATAAAATAAAAGGAAATAAATAAATAACTTTCAAAAATAAAGAACTGAAGTCGTCCTCGAAGAGCATTCCCGAAGATAATTCCTTGAAGAGCATTCCCGAAGATAATTCCCGACCCTGATCTCAAGGTTAGGAAGCCAACCCCAACTTACTTGCCCGAGGGCATCGGCGCCTTTTTACTTTGTCCTGGTCCGCTTTCTCCAGGTACTGTAGAGCCATTAATGTGCTAGCTGACAGGTCGGCATGATCAAGCTCAGATGCTCCTGCATCAGTCACCCCGGGTTGAAAAAAACTCGTCCTCGAGTTGTCATCAGCGTCTTCGAGTTCGTCAAAGCAGGGGCTTAAATGTTTGACATTGAAGACATCCAAGGTCCGTAAATGAGTCGGGATGCGCAAACGGTAGGAATTATCATTGATTTTCTATAAGATCTCACACGGTCCAATCTTTCGATCCTTAAGCTTATTGTACTCCCCAACAGGAAATCATTCTCGGGTCAGAACAGCCCAAACAAAATCACCGACTTCAAAAAGTACCTGACGTCGGCGTTGGTCACGCTTATCCTTGTAATTGGCATTATGCTTGATGAAAGATAGACGGACTTGATCATGAATAGTCCGTAGATGTTCGGCCATCTCATCTGCCTTCGAATGCACTCGTCCGATCCTGGGAATAGGTAACAAATCCAGAACTCCTGATGTATTTTGACCATAAACGATCTCAAAAGGACTCATCCCTGTAGTTATGTTCTTAGATATGTTGTAAGCAAACTCGGCTTGAGCTAAAGCAAGATCCTATTTCTTCGGCTTTGACCCAACCAGATATCTCAAAAGATTTCCCAAACTTCGGTTCACTACGTCGGTCTGACCATCGGTCTGAGGATGATAAGCACTACTAAAGTTCAACTTGGTTCTGAATTTTCCCCACAAACTTCTCCAGAAGTTACTGACGAACTTGGTATCCCGATCAGAGGTGATTGACTTTGGAATTTCATGTAGTCGTACGATCTCTCTAAAATAAAGATTGGAATTCGGTCGGCATCCATTGTCTTCCGACACGCAATAAAGTGTGCCATCTTCGAGAATCGATCTACTACCACGAAGATAAAATCAACTGACCGCTGAGTTCGAGGTAGACCTAACATAAAATCCATACTCACATCTATCCATGGAACTCTGGTACGGGTAAGGGAGTATATAGACCTGCGTTAGTGAGCACCCCCTTTGACCTCTGACATACATAACATCTTTCAATATGTCGAGCCACATCACCTGACAGCTTCGGCCAATAGTAGTTAGCTGAGACTAGGGCTAGTGTCTTATCTCTCCCGAAGTGGCCCTCATTATGAAGTTCACTAATGATCTGTTGTCTGAGCGAGCAATCTGGCACACAAAATTGAAACCCCTTAAATAGATAATCGTTGTGCATGACGAAGTCACATCGTTGACCTTCAGTCACTTCCCAAATTATCTTTTTGAAGGAATGATCTTCTGTATACATATCAGGGAAGACTTCAAACCTAGTGATTGTGTTTCTCATAGCAGTAAGAAGTACTGTGCGTCGACTGAGAGCATCGGCAACACGGTTTAGACTTCCTCCTTGATGCCGAAGTGTAAAGGTGAACTCCTGCAAGTATGCCACCCATTTGGCATGCCTTTGGCTCAGCTTATGTTGACCGTTGATATACTTCAAAGCTTCATGGTCGGTAAAGAGAATAAACTCCCTCTGTATTAGGTAATGACGCCAATGTTTCAAAGACTGAACTATGGCGTAGAACTCCAGATCATATGTAGAATAATTCTTCTTCGATCCTGATAACTTTTCACTGAAGAATGCAACTGGCCGACCTGCCTGACTCAACACTCCACCGATGCCGATTCCTGATGCATCACAGTTCACTTTAAATACTTTATCAAAATCAAAGAGTACGAACACTGGTGCTTCGGTCATATTCTCCTTCACTAGCTGAAAACTGGTTTCGGCTTCCTCCGACCAATGAAATTCCCTACCTTTAAGGCACTCTGTGATTGGTGCAATCAAGGTGCTGAAGTCTCTGATGAACCGCCGATAAAAGGAAGCTAGACCATGGAAGCTTCTGACATCATGTATGCTCTTTGGCGTTGGCCATTCCCGAATGGCATCTACCTTCTATTGACCAGCATACACGCCTTGAGTCGATACAACAAAGCCGAGGAAAGTTACTGATGTAGTGAAGTATGAACTCTTTTTCTGGTTGATGAACAGACGCTCATTTCTCAAAACTTTAAAGACTGCTCGAAGGTGTTCATGGTGGGCTTCTCGACTCAGAATGTCATCAAAATACATAATTACAAATTTCCCCATGAAAGGTCGTAGTACTTGATGCATGAATCTCATAAAGGTACTGGGAGCAATAGAAAGACCGAAGGGAGTGACCATCCATTCATATAGACCATGTTGAGTCTTAAATGTCGTCTTCCATTCATCACCTGGTCTGACCCTGATCTGGTGGTAGCCATTCTTGAGGTCGATCTTGGAGAAAACCCTGGCTCCTGACAATTGATCCAACATGTCGTCTAAACGTGGGATCGGAAACCGGTACTTCACGGTAATCTTGTTAATGGCTCGGCTGTCTATACACATTGTAAGACCCCGAATTTATGAAATACAAAATTTAATTTTTCTTCATATATATTTTTCCTGAAACAGTAAATGGTTAAATTGACAAAATTGAAAGTTAAGGATGTTATGTGCAAATTTTATTTTGTCGGACAATATTCTTTTTGTCGGGGAATATTCGTTTTGTCGGGGAATATTCGGGCCGTACGACGGCGCCGAAATAACTAATTATTGGTGGAGCCCACAACGGAATAATTGTCGAATATAGAAAACGACAGAAGTAACCTTTTTAAATAAAAATAGTCAACGGTGTTAACTGTTAAAATACCGGTGATAAAAGAATAGTAGCATACGGTAATTTATGGTATTTTATTGTGGCACACGGTATTCTACAGTAGCACACGGTATTGCACAGTGTCTCATATTATTGACACCGTAACTGTTACGCATCATTTCATCAATAATTGTCACTGCATAATATTTTATATTATCAATTCAATTATTGTTGCTACACAGTATTTTGCATTATTGATTCAATAATTGTCATTACACTGTATTTCATATCATCGAGTCAATAATTGTTGGTGCACTGCAGTTTAAAATTATTGAACCTAATAATTGTCACAGTTGCAAATATACTGTAATTTATATTATTAAATTAATAATAATCTGTAACGTGTTTATTACATTATTGTTGTAGCATTATTTCATTTTATATGTTGGACCCACAGGAAAAATAAAAAATTTTATTTTTCAAAAGTTACTATTCACTCCCGGAATTTACTATTCATTCCCGGAAAAGTTACTATTCACTGACGGAAGTTACTGTTCATCTCGGGGAAGTTACTGTTCATCTGCCGACAAAAGTTACTGTTCATTACTGTTCACTTTTTGAAAATTTTAAAGTTACTGTGCAAAGTTACTGTGCAAGTATTGAAAATTTTTAAAAAACGTTTGCGCAGCCTCTGCTGAATTTTTTTTTAGTTCACCTACCACGCATAGTAACCTCTTTTCTCCTATAAATAGCTTGTTCAGCTGAATAGAAAAATCACACCTAAAACATAAAATTTTTCTATAAGAATTTTATGAGTTTTCTCTGAGAATAGTAAGGCTATTTGAGTGTTTGAAAGCCAAAAGGAGTGCAGGAATTTTTCAAGTAAGTCTTTTATTAAAGAGTAGTAATTTTATAAATTCCTATTTTTCACGGTATTCACAAATCTTCCTTTAGAAGACTCTTCTTTGAGAAGATTCATTTTTAAAAGCTTTCTTTGGGAGATTTATTTTGGAATATTATTTTTAAAACTATTTTAAAAGTTGGTATTTTATACTACAAAAATTATGTTAAATATATATAATTTTGATAGTTCATAATATATGAGTTATCATACACTTTGAAGTTTACATGTTGTAATTACTAATTTTATTATAAATATATAGGTTGATCAATCTCATTTAAATCAATATCCAGTCACATGTTAAGGTAAGAAATGTCATTTTTTTACACTCTTGAATTTGCTACGGTAAGGGATATTATTTTCTTTCATACTCCTGAACCGAAACTTATTATGGAACTATTGCTTCTATAATTCCTGAAAATATTATATGTTCCATAATAGTTGAACTTCATTATTTCAACTGAACCTTCCTATTTTCTGAATCTTTCTATTGAACTGTAACCGTTATTCTGAACTGAGAATCTTGAATAACATTTTTAAATTTCACTCCACATCATGTTGACAATTTGGACATTATTTGAATCTGCCCAAAGTAAACTTCCGATACTTATTGTTTATCCTGTTTCTTCTGTTCATCAATTGTATCACTATTATTTGTACTAATCATAAAGAATCAAGCTGTTGTGAATATCTGTGGCCGGGGGCACAGATGTGATATATTTGTTGAACAGATGATAGGTTAAAGGCGATATAATAGGTTAAAGGCGATACATCTGTTCGGTGTCTTTTATGACACGCGGTGAAAGTTCTCTTTGGCCCGTAGTGCATAGATGAACTGTTGTTTGGTATGATTATGACCAAAGGCTGAATCTGGTATAATCATGACCGTTGGTGTTATATTGAAAGTTCTCTTTGGCCCGTAGTGCATAGATGAACTGTTGTTTGGTATGATTATGACCAAAGGCTGAATCTGGTATAATCATGACCGTTGGTGTTATATTGAAAGTTCTCTTTGGCCCGTAATGCATAGATGAACTGTTGTTTGGTATGATTATGACCAAAGGCTGAATCTGGTATAATCATGACCGCTGGTGCTATATTGAATATCTTTGGCCCGTAGTGCAAAGATGAACTGTTGATTTGCATGATTATGACCAGGAACTGTGAATTTTTATTATCATGACTAATGGTATTTCAGATGATAAAAGTCGATGATGTTTTTACTAAAAAGAAAAGCGAGTGGATATTATATCTGCATTATTCTTCTAATAGATTACTCATTCCGCTGCTATTATTGTTCTGAACATTGTTCAAGAATTTAATTGAAGTTTTTGATATACACCTTGTATTCTGTTGTATTCTATCAAGAACTCACCTGTTGAAGGCTAATGATAATTTATTCGTCATTATCTTAGTCATGATATTTCTTACTGGGCTATTTGAGCTCACCCTTTTGTTCCATTATTTTTCAACAGGATATGAGAACGTAGCGGGGTCTAGCGGGGGGATGGAGTGAGAGTCCGAGGAATAGCTGTCCTAGTCTTCACGTGTTGTAAAATAGTGTGACAATAATAGTGAAGACTTAGTTGTGTATTATTATACACTGTATTGTTGTACGTTGTGCCTTGTTGTAATAATTTTGTTGTAGTCTTTTGACGACTCAAGTTTGGGCTGTGTGGGCCTAGATTTGGGGGCGTCACACACATCCTCCACGAACCATCTTTTTTCGGTACCAACAAAGTTGGCACTGCACACGGGCTCATACTTTCATGAATGTAGCCTATTTCTAGCAACTCGACCACCAGCCTTTGCAGTTCTTCGGACTCTTTGGGGCTGAGCCTGTAAGATGGCCTGTTCGGCAGACTCGATCCTGGGATAAGATCGATCTGATGCTGGATGTCTCTCATCGATGGTAACCCCGATGGAAGCTCTTCTGGCATAAGGTCAGCATATTCGGTTAACAACTCTTGAATGTCGGCTGGCACTTCGGTGCTGCTATCTGCTGAACTGTTTTCACAAGGAAGCAAAGCGTACACTACTCCTTGTCCGACCTCATTTAAGAACTTTTTCATGGATAACAAGTTGGGATGATTACCTGACCGACCCGAACTCCCTTCTTCCCGACGAGGGGCTAACACAATCTTCTTTCCTTTGATGCTAAGGGAGTAAGTGTTTTTTTGACCATCATGAATGACACTTCGGTCGTATTGCCATGGTCGGCCTAACAATATAAGACATGCATCCATGGATACCACATCACACCAAGCATTGTCAAAGTACTTTTTGCCAATTGAAAATGAGACTAAGCACTTCTTATCTACAGTTACCTCATTCCCCTTGTTGAGCCATGAAAGCTTGTATGGCTTGGGATGCTGATCCGTCTTCAGGCTTAATTTATGAACAGTCTCTTCAGACACCACATTTTCGTAGCTTCCACTGTCAATGATCATCTTACAGACCTTGTCGGCTACCGTGCAAGTAGTGTGGAAGATATTGGTCCTCAACCAATCGTCATCCGTATCACCCTTAGGGATTAGTAAGCTCTTCCTGATGACTAGGGTCTCTCGACCATCACCGTGAAACACGTCCTCATCTTCATAGTTATCATAGATAGGCTCGCCAAACTCCTCGGCTTCCTCTACCTCTTCCTTGATTAGGAGATTTTTGCCTTTCTAGTTAGCAGGTTTCCTGCACTCGGTTGCCCGATGTCCTGGTTCTCCACATCTAAAGCACTTAAGGGCAGATCTGACATTACCCTGTGGTTGGGTTGATGCCGAACGTGTTTGCTGAGGTGGTGGGGTCGGTCTACTACTGGGGATGCCTCTGGGCATCGGCCTTCTGTTCTGCTGCTGCTCGACCTCACGTGCTCGTTGGTAGGCTTCGGACACAGTCCATATTGAATGGAGGCTAAGCACATCCTGTAGAGATTGCTTCAAACCACCTAAATACCTTGCCACCAACTGTTCCTCTGTTTCGGATAGATCATTACGAGCGATTAACTGGTAGAACTCCTTAGTGTACTCGTCAACTGACCTGACTCCTTGCCTTAATAGGTGTAAGCGCTTATATAGGGACTGAGTATAGCCGAAGGGAAGGAAGTGAGACTGTATCTTCTTTTTCATCTTCTCCCACTCAGTTATCTTGGATCTTCCCTATCTTGCTCTCGATTTCTTTAACTGTTCCCACCAAGCAGATGCTCTACCCTTCAATTTTATTGCAACTAGTTTCACCTTCATAGCCTCTGGGACCTCCTTATATTCGAAGATTCTTTCTACTTCATTCATCCAGTTGATGAACCCTTCCGCTTGAAGCGTACCAGAGAACTCCGGTAGCTCCACTTTGAAACCCAGATCCCGACGATAATCGGCTTGACCTCTTCGTTCCCAGAACTAGTTCCGATTTTGATAAGGATTATAAAAACTGGAATTAGATTCGGTATCAACTACCTCAAACATAGGGTGTTGGACTTCCTCATCCGGAAACTGCCCACAACAACCCTGATAGTGGCGATTATGGTGCAGAGCCTCCTCAGTCAGAACCCGCTCTCGACGACCTTGATCTCGCGTCGTTAGACGCTAGGCTAACTCTATAACTTTTCTCTGTAAATCCTCAATCATCACTTCCTGAATGTTGAGATCACGATGGGGGACTTCCTCAGTCAGAACCTGTCCACGTCGGCCACGACCACGACTACCAGCCATTGAAACCGGTGAGTAATAACTTCCAAGTGAACGATGAGCTCTGATACCAACTGAAGCCGGAGGCGGGATAACGATTATCCTGCTAGCTAAGTTAATATAAACCTACAAGTAAAGATACAAGAGATTCACCAAAAGAAACAAGAGGAGAAACTCTCAACTCTAATTCTTAGAAAAAGTTTTTTTATCAATAAATATTCAACCCCCTTCTATAACCACAAGCCGGGTATATATAACGGAATAAAAAACTTGGGCACAAAGAAAGAAATACAGAAAAGGAAATATTAAAAAGGAAAATACTAAAAAAGGTAGCTAACAGATTCTGCCAAATCTTTCTCTCTCTTGCCACGTAGCTGGTCCCCAATATCTGTCACTATCTTTCCTGAAACCTTAGTAACCAACTCTCGTGCACTTACCATGTGACACCTAATATTTAATAGCTAGATTATATGCCCAGAAATAGAATAAAAGGAAATAAATAAATAAATAACTGTCAAAAATAAAGAACTGAAGTCGTCCTCGAAGAGTATTCCCGAAGATAACTCCTTAAAGAGCATTCCCGAAGATAATTTCTGACCCTGATCTCAAGGTTAAGAAGCCGACCCCAACTTACTTGCCCGAGGGCATCTGCGCCTTTTTACTTTGTCCCGATCCGCTTTCTCCAGGTACTGTAGAGCCATTAATGTGCTAGCTGACAGATCGGCATGATCAAACTCAGATGCTCCTGCATCACTTCTTCTGTATCATCTTTTATTCTCTGCTCTCAACTAAGAAATTAAGTGTAGTCCTGGTAATTCCCTTCTTCTCTTGCATTCTATTTATACACGAAAATTTCACCTATTTTGTTAATATTTTAATGCAAATTGGAGTGATTCTTTCTAGCTGGTCTTATGTCTTATCTTGACATCCATCCTAGTCATTTGTCCATATTAGGCTTTTGCCCTAAATGTGCAAGTTGATTTACATTTACATTCATATATTGTACTGTTGTTCACTGAAGATTATGTATACTTTTTATTGCAAGCTGATTTACATTCATAGATTGTTGAATCAAGTACTTGCCAAGTTGTTTGGTTTTTCATTTATTTTCTTTTTTCAAGATATTCGGTGTGCCTCCCTGTAATTTCATAATGGGTTTCGCTTGGTAATTGGAAAAAAAAAAAAAATCCCTCAGAACTGTCCACTTCATGCAATAAAAATAGACCGAAGAGATCCCAATATTACTGTCTATTGGTTCTCATCTCACAAATCTGGTATTACCTATACAAGTTGCTATAAAAATAATGACATGGTTTTGGAACAACAAAGAAGGACAAGGGGACAAGTAGATTAGTGTTGGGAATTGTGATACCCCAGGATTTTTGGAGTAATTTCAAATAAGGATTATGATGAATTAAGTAAAAGTTAGCATTTAAAATCTAGTGTTGAATGATGAAGGTATTAAAGAATGATTTATGGAATGTGAATAAGATTTATGAATATGAATTAAGAAAAGAAGGTTGAATGTGCAGAGTATAAATGATATGCAATAGAGAGTATGAAATAAGTTGATTAAGTAAGGGTAAGTATGATTAAAGAAATGAAATTTTTCATAGAATGAGAAATCAAAGAAATTGTGAATTGAATTAAGAGTTGAGTATTCTGACTGTTAGGATCATTATGGTATTATTCATTAAAGATTTGAGTTGATATCTTTCATAGTAAAATATGATTATTATGGATTTAGTTATTATTTATCAAGATAAAGGTTTAGCAAAGTGCTATAAATAAAATACGTATGATTATTACGGTAATTATGATTCCAATGACGGAATCCTGTTAAGGGAGAAAGAATGTGAGGATCCAAATTTTCAGGATTTCTTTAATAATATTAAAAGAAAATTTAATTAACAGAATTATCAAGGTTGTTTAATTTATTGGTGATATTTTATGTGATTTAAGGTATGTGAAGGGATTTAATTGATAAACTAAATCTGTAAAGAGATGGTGATAATTGATGTTGATTTAAATTAATTGAAAAGTAAATAAAATTGTTTAAAAATAATTTATTAAGAATAAAAGAAATTTCATGTAAAGGTAAAATAAATTGTACAATTAAATTGTTATGGAAGTGTAGAAATTATGATTAAATGGTGTTATGTGGAAATGTGAGGAATATGAAATAGATATGTATATAGATATACTTGTATATATATGTGCATGTTTAATTGTTGTAATTATAAATTTTATTAACTATGGTTATAAAGGGATTAATAATTAAATTAATCCAAATTTAAATGAAAAGTTAATTAGGAAGTTAGTAAAATTTGAGATATTGATAATATAATTAATCAATAATTATGGTGGAAGTTTAGAAATTAATAAAGAAGAAAAGTAATTATATAAATTATAAATTATATCATTTATATAAGGAAATTAAAGTGAAATATGAGGAAAATAATAATTATAATAATTATATAGGAATAATTATATAAGAAGATTAAATTGAATAAGGATGGAAGAAAAATTTTGTAAATTGTATTTTGTGTAAAATGGAAATTATTTAAAAAAAGGGATAATGTAATTATATAATAATAAATTATATAATTTATATAAGGAAAGTTAATGTGAATAATAAAGAAATGAAAAATAAATGAGAAAAAAAGAATGTTTTAATTTATTAAAATTATGTTTATTGTTTAATGGAATTTTTATGATTTTTATAAAGGATAATATTTCGGAAACGTGAATATGTTAGTATAACATGTTGTCCAAGTAACAAAGTGAAAAAGTATAAAAAATAATTTTTATATATTATATGAATTATTTTATGAATTTTGGAGGTATAAACTACTTCATATAATTACATGCATGTTATTATGCGTGTACAAAATTTGTCATGTAAAGTACCCGAAAAGGGTATAAATATTAATAATAAATCATGTTATGATTTTTAGTGAATTAAAATAAATATTTTATATACATTATATAAAATATTTATTACACGAAATAATTATGTAATGTATTAAAATAAATTTTGTATACTAAATTTGGAATGTCCAATAAGGGGGAAAAAAGTCGGCTGGAAAGTGAAGCGGTGGAATTGCCAAGTTTTCAAAATTTGGTTAATTTCCATCAATTATAAAAAGAAGGAAAAAGAAAAGCAAGAAAAAAAACAACAAACAAACAAACAAAACTAAAACAAATACACTCCCTCTCTTCCTCCACCATCACCATACTACCGTAGCCACCATCGAACCACGATGGCTACTAAGGGTGGAAAAAAATGGTACTATCAAGTGAGAAACAAGCCAAGAAAGGTTGTTCGAGAAAGAGTTTTGAGCTATCAATTAAATAATTGGACATCCAGACAAGTTCTTTAGTACTTTGAAATTAAATGTTTATCTGTTCTTCTTGTTTCAAATGCATATAAATTATGTGTTATGTGATCTGTGGATACTATGACAATAATGTGTACTTTGTGCTATAATATGAATGTGTGTGAGATATAATGCTTAAGTAGAAGCACAACACATGATGTATGATACACACAGAGAGCATGTTATGCTATGTGCTACGTGAAGCATGAAAGGTGTAAACTGTTGAGCTTGCTGAGCCGTTGTGCTCATTACTTGCATAACATACATCTTTACAGGTAAATATATAAATTTCAAGAATATCGGATTATGTTAGAGATGGATCAACTCAGAAGGTTGTAAATAAAATTATTATATTCAATGTGGTAAATTGTAAAGTTTATATTAATGCTTCGTATGATCATATATGTTGGATCCGGATATGACGAATATAGTTAAATTGTGTACTGTGATTACTCAAGGTAGTTATTACCTTAGAAACTATTATATGTCTAATTATGAATTATGAAACAAAGAAAATTGTATGGATATGAATAATATTAAATTGTGAATGTTGAGCTTTATGACACTAGTAATAGAAAGAAAAAGTAAAGGTTGTGATCCAGGGACTAGGATCGAGATATTAAGATTTTAAATACACAAATATTTTAATACAATGATTGAGGAAAGAGAAAAATTCATACCGAAAAATTTGGTAATTGATGATTTATAAGATCAAGTAAGGGTTCAAATAAGGTGATTAAAGATTATTAACGAACCGAAATTTGGACGTAAGGAAGATAATGTATAATAAATATGAAATTTAAGATAATAAAGTTGGTCGAATTACGAGGTCGTTACAGAAATTTAGCTAACACAAAATAAACAATACAATATTTAACGTGAAAAACTGTAACGCCCCAAAATTTCCCGTGCTTGGCACGGCGGATCCCGTGCGTTAGTGTACAACCTTGAACTTAAGTCCACAATATGCCTCAATAACATAATTGATAAAACTAGCTTATTTTTAAAACTTACAACTTCATTCATAACATACAACCATATTATAGTTGTTTAAAACAGAGTTATTTAAAACTTCACCATTTTTCTGTCGTAGAATCGCAATTTTTATTAAATTATAATAGATCTCAGATCAAGTATAGTATGACCTAGTCTATTTTAAACATGTAAGTATATACAACTCATTAATCAACTTTCAATATATGTGTTTATTCAATATCTTCTCTTTACATAAACTTTATGCAACGTAGATCATATTTATTATGATCTAATATACATCAATGAATCCTTAGTGACTTGTAATGATACAAGTGTTTAGCGTATGCGAATGTTATACAAACATTTCACTAATCAATTCTTACCATATCGTAACACTATTTACCCCCAAAAAGGTTTATCATAATATATATCAATTGTGAAAGTCAGCATGTATTCCTGTTCCGTGATCTGTATATGAACCTCTGAATAACTCGCACTTATCTGAAAGTGTTTATTTTAAGTAAGAGTGAGCACGACGACTCAGCAAGTCTAACAGTTTCACATAACACATAAACATATTTCATCATACTTTATGCATCTCATGCTTTGCAGTGACTACATATCTCATGCATATCATGTTTTGCATTTACTCTATGATTTATGCTTTTCATACATGTCATTTATAATGTCGTACAGTTCAATATAGAACAATCAACTTAAATCATTTACTGTATATCGACAGTCTATTTCATCTTGTATCACAAAAGCACATTACCACATTTTTGCACATAATAGCATGTGCACAAATAATAGTTTATCAAATTTTTAAATCATGCAAATAATGCAACACATTCTGAAAAACTTGTCTGAACTTACATAACCAGCTTACGTTAACCTTTCACGTTCCTTGCACCACCTACACGGTATGTGAAATCAACGATGCATAATATTAGTTAAGGTTTAACTTAAGGCTAAATCTTATTTTAAAGATATTTATATCTTCTTATCGTCCCTTTTTAAATCAATAGGATTAATTTCATATTCTAGTCTCTCGTTAACTTAACTCAGTGTTTCATATTTAACACCGTAAATCTTTTGTACAAAACTATACAGCTCTGACATTTATTAATGTCACTGCAATAATGCCAAGACTTTATTTCTGTTTAGGTCGAACAACTAATTAGTCACTAATGGACCATACACTTGGTTTAACTTAATCACATCATTTAACTCGATAATTTATCATAATATTATCCATCTCGAAAAATATTTTAAATCTTACTATCAATTAGTAATAACTTATAATGTTATTTAGTTATTAAATAACACTTTAAATAATCATTACTATCATTAATTCATTTTTAATAATAGTTTACCTTAATCATTATTATTAATCTTTTGATAATAATTTAATTGCATGCTAGTATTATTACCCTTTAAAAATATTTTAATTGACTTCTCATTATTATTAATTATTTTAATAATAATTCAATTATTCATCAATATTATTAATCATTTAATAATATTTGAAATCCTCTCGTATCATTAGTAATTATTTAATAATGATTCAACCCTTAACTAGTTATTATAATTGTCTAAGTAATAGACTTATTATTTATCATCCATCATTTGATAAATAATAACTTATCTTACCTTTATTTATTATTTAATATCCATTAAATAATAAATAATTAATTATCCAACTTATTGAAAACTATTACATACTATTGATCGTCTTTATTTATCATTTAATATTGATTAAACAATAATTACTTATTTAACTCTATTCCCCTTTAATCATTATTTAATAGTAATTAAATAATAATTAATTACTCTCCTTTAATTATTAAAAATCAATTACCTTTCTCTTACACAAACACAAAACCCACTCACACTATCTCTCAACTCTTAGGATGTTACATGATGTTTGGTTGTGCTACACTTCAAAACCTAAACATAACACTCTATTTATAGAGTACCTACAACTTTTTTTTTCCTATTCAAAATAGGACACTTCCAAAATAATACTCCAGCAAAAATAAGATTCCTTATCATAATAGGACTCCAGCATATTGTTGGTTTATATGCTTATTGTTTTAACGATGACAACATATTTTGTATGGAGATGTTTTTGGTTAACAGGTTTGTACTAAGAGATAGGTTGAACATATTTTGGTGCTATTGAAAATGGACTAGATATAATCAAAAACAGTGCTAAAATTGTGGAGGTCCAACATGGAGAAAGTTTTCATAGAGACACTACTACTTATCCAATTGGTATTTTCCCCCAATTGACTCTATTAGTTTTAATCTATTTCAAGCTGTCTAAATTCAAAATCAAAATCTTTCCTAAACAATTTTGATATTAATTGTCGTTGGTTGAAGATGATTTTCAATGATTGGATTTTTCTTCATATCAAATCAGATCTGTAACAACCTCAAATTCGGACTCCTTTAACCCCGAATTTGGTCCGTTAAAAGTAACCTCAATCCTGAGTTTAAACTAATTATATTAAACTCATAAACAATAAGTTAATACAATTGGTATTAAACCTTAAATGAATATAAACGGTACGTTTGAATACAACATTCAACTCTATTCCATTCCAGAATTGCAATCTTTAAACATTCTATTACGACTTTGAGATCATATGTATAGTGACTCAATTACCTTATCTATTATCCTCATACATAAAGGACAACCTCTACAAACGATCTTAAATAATCTATACATGTTCTTTCAACATTTAGGTTTGCTATTCTGTAGCATATTAAAACATTACCTAATCGCAAATATTACATAAGGAAGGTAATTAATCTATCGCAAGTTTTACTATAAAGGCACATATGCTTCAATCTTGATGACTCATTAGTTAATCTTCATCTACCTTTATCAGAGTAATCCGCTTTCCCAAGCTGCTCTGTAATATTTTATTTTAAGCAAGAGTGAGCACGAAGGCTCAACAAGTCTAACAGTTCCACATAACACATAAACATATTTCATCATGCTTCATGCATCTCATGCTTTACAATGACTACATATTTCATGCCTATCATGTTTTGCATTTACTCTATGATTCATGTTATTCATGCATGTCATTTATAATTTTATACAGTTCAATATATATAAAGCAATCAACTTAATCATCTACTGCATATCAACAGTTTATTTCAACTTGTATCACAAAAGCACATTACTACATTATTGCACATAATAATTTATGCACACATAATAATTTTATAGTATTCTAAATCAGGCACATAATGCAACACGTTCTGAAAAACTTGCCTGGACTTGTATAACCAGCTTACGCTAATCTTTCACGTTATTTGCATCACCTATACAGTATGTGAGATCAAATGTGTACAATATTAGTCACAGTTTGACTCAATACTAAACCTTTAAAGATATTTATTTCTTCTTATCGTCCCCTTTTAAATCAATAAGGTTAATTTCATATTTTAGTCTCTCGTTGACTTGACTCAGTGTTTCATATTCAACACCGTAAATCTTTTGTACAAACTATGCAGTTCTGACATTTATTAATGTCACTGTATTAATGCTTGTACCTTATTTCTGTTTAGGCCGAACAATTAATTAGTCACTAATGGATCATACCCTTGGTTTAACTTAATCACATCATTTAACTCGATGATTTATCATAATATTACCTGCCTTGGTTAATATTTTAAACTCTTACTATTAATTAGTAATAACTTATAATGTTATTTAATTGTTAAATAACACTTTAAATAATCATTACTATTATTAATTCTTTTTTAATAATAGTTTACCTTAATCATTATTATTACTCTTTTAATAATAATTTAATTGTTTACTAGTATTATTACCCTTTAATAATATTTTAATTGACTTCTCATTATTATTAATCATTTTAATAATAATTTAATTGTTCATCAATATTATTAACCATTTAATAATATTTGAAATCCTCACGTATCATTAGTAATTATTTAATAATGATTCAACCCTTAACTATTATTATTCAATAGTTAATTACTTGTTAAACAATATTATTAATTCTTTAATAATATTTTAAATTAATGACATATCATTATTAGTTATTGAATAATGATTTAATTCTTAACTATTATCATTTAATAGTTAATCATTAATATTTTCAATATATTTTAAATACTTAATAATCTTCTTTCGATTAAGTAATAATTTATTCCACTTAATTACCATTTAATTATTATTTAATATAAATTAAATAATAATTAATTAATTAATTATTTGTACTCATTATTTAATATTAATTAAATAATAAACAATTATACTATTAACTCTAACATCATTTGATTACTATTTAATATATTAAATAGTAAGCAATTAACCCTCTTTAATTATTATTTAATTCATATTAAATAATAATTAATTAATTAATTATCTTTATTTATTATTTACTCTTAACTAAATAATAAATAATTAGTTTAAACACTTTCTCATAATTTAATTACTATTTAATATCACTTAAATAATAATTACTTAGTTACTTCCTTTTATTTACTATTTAATACTTGATTAAATAATAAATAATTAAATTATTTTCTCCAAACATGTTGATATTATTATTAAATAGTTAAAGAACATATTTAAGATTTAATAACAATTTATTTATAATTTTCTTGAATTATTAGCTATGTAGTCAAAAATTAGTGTACCTTTACACCATAATTAATATGGAAAATACCAAAAATTAGTGTACCTTCAAATAATTAGTAGGTTATTTGTTCATATTTTTCCAAAATTTAAAAAATGTTTTTTATTACTTTTCATACATTTAGTAAGCTTTTATCATTAAATAATTATGAAAATAGCTACTGACATTATAAAAATACCATTAAATTCCAGAAAATAGTACACGACATTCCAAGCAACTTTCTAGTTTTTACTGTCGTCGGAATCGGCCGAAAAATGGGTAAAACGGCCACCGGAATGCTCCAACCGGTTCACCGGAAAAAAAACCGACAGTAGATTTTTCCCTTATTTCAGATTCTGCCAACTTTGGAGTCTTGGAGAAAAACCCTAATAACTTGAGTTATATACCTCCAATGGAGCTCTACTTTATATTGTTGGAATTGTAATTTCCCGAGCTACAATTTTCCATTATCAGATTAATTTTTTGGACACAATTTGACCACTGAAAACAGCCTAGAACCGGACTGTTCACGCAAAACTTCCGACAGTGGAGTGTTTGAGTAGAAAAATCACATCTCACTCGTTTTAAATCGGATTTTAGTCATTCAAGTTGGAGAATTTTCATAACTTCAAGATCTAGCATACAAAATTGATGGATTATGATTCTGACTTACGGATCATGAACAGTAATTCCGGGAATGAGGCTACTCGGTTTTTAGTTTTCCGGTAAACATCATTTTACAACTTTTGCTAAGTTTTTCTACATAAATGCTTATGGATCCATACTAAAAATCGATGAAACACTTATTTAACATATCTAGCATGTATCTAGACTAAAAGAACATAAAGATGGTATTTTTACCATTTATTTCTTATTTTAATCACATAACAAGTATAACTAGGGTTTTTAGAGTTTTCTAACCTTTTTTGTTTTGTGTGCTTTCTTTCTCTTCCTTCCAAAATAGGAGATGAACCTCCAAGCTCTTCTCCTAAGCTTGACTTGGTTGGACTCGGTGAAACTCACTATGAACTCACTTTATTTTTCTTTCCTCGTCGAGTTAACTCACTCCTTATTAGCTCATAATAAAATGACTCTCTAGCAAACTTGACAAACTCTAACCCAAGTGAGCTAAGGCTCATATTTATAGTAGTCTAAATCTATACATACACACCTATATGTATAGAATGGACCTCAACTTTCTTCCAAAAATACTAGCAATTAGCTTGAGTGTTCCACACTTAATGTAGGAAAACAAAATAAATAAAATTTTGGAATCCATAGTACTCCCATCTCATAACTGATCATGCTCTCTATTAATGCCCCATTTTTTATTTATTTTTAATGTACAATTGGTAAATTAATGCCTTCTAGAAGCTTTGACAATTGGACCAAAAATTGGGCTCGAAATTTAATTATTTGGGCCACCTATGATCATAATAATCCAACAACATTGGACTACCAAAATAATTCTCTCACTTCTTAATAAATTGGGTTAGTTTAATCAAATAGCAACCCACAAAACAAATTCTACAAGTCCATCACTTAATTAATTGTTTGGGCTTGTTTAAATAATTATAGGAATACTTTAATAATAATTTAATTTACATAATTTAAATAAACTTGTCGTATTGAATATTTAATTAGGGTTTCTCACAAAATAATCTTAGGTTAGTCCGTTAATTTAATAAATTCATTAATCGGACTTCCTTTACTAACATTAACCGAATAGTCAACAATTAAATTACCACCTAAAGGTTTAAATTAAATCACACAATACTCATTTAATTAGAATTTAATTTTCCCAATTTTATTTGTAATGTAACTCGAAACTCTTGGTTCTTACATTCTCCAATACAAATAATTGTGTAATTAAATTACTCACTTCCATAAATTATTTACAATGATTTACTTAATTATGGAATATATTTATTTAATATATATTCAATTACTATTTAAATTACTCAATTAATTTAATCACTTTATATATATATATATATATATATATATATATATATATATATATATATAATTTCTATTCCTTCCCTAATTTAATTTAATTACCTTATATAATTTATAATTATATAAATTATATAATTATTCCTCATAAATCATATTAAAACTTCTTACATAAATTATTTTAGTCAAATATAATCATCAAGCTTTAAAGGTATTATATTACCTTATTATTAATATACCTCCAAGTATATATAATAATCAAATTTTAGGTTTTAAAATTTAAAAATAAATATGTTCACTCACATTTAAATCTTAACACAAAGATTAGGAAAATGTTTACTCACTTCTACACCTTTTTCTTCTCCAAATCTAGGTTTTAAACTTCAACATTTATCTCATCATCAAGACCCTATTTAAAAATCTTGTAAAATATCCGAGATATTACAAAATCAGCTGGGATCTTTTCAATGATTAGTCCTAATCTATGTCAAGCTATCTAAATTCAAAATCAAAATCTTTCCTTATTAGTTTGGAATTGATAACCATTGGTTGAAACTGATTTTTAGTAATTTGTTTTTCCCTTCAATGTTAAGTCGTTGGCCATTATGTGTGTGTATGTGTGTGTGTGTGTGTGTGTACCTCTCTCGGTTAAAGCAGAAGATAGAACTCTAACTTCAAAAACATTGTTCAACAGAAAAATAAAGTTTCACAGAAGGAAAAAAAAAAAAAAGGTTTTCTAGCAAATTGTATTGCCTTGTTCTTAAATTCTCATTGTTGGAAATTACTAGTTATCACTTGTAATCACACTCTTTCATTATGAAAATTGTATACAAGCCTAGATTGGTTTGTGATTGATGCAATAGTGGATAAGTCTATACAAAGAAAGCTCTAAGGTTGTAGTGGTGCAAGCGGTGCAGTTGTGCAAAGGGGACAACGGTGTCCAAGATATTTCAGAACTTATTTGTACAGTGAGTTTTTGTAATTAATTGAAGATTAATTAATAAAAACATGTTAGGTATCAATAAATATCTGGCCTTAGATGTAGGCTCGTAGAGTACAGCTGTAAAGGGTCGAACCAAGTATAAATCTTGGTGTGTTTGTGGTTCACTTGTTATTCTATTTATCTTGCTTTATTCTACATTAGAAAATCACACATACATCTTCATACACTGCATTATTAAAAGTGAAGTAATACAAAGAAGATTCATAGTAACATCTTAATATAGACAGCTCAAAGCAGACAGGTTAACCTCTCTGGATTACTTTTGAAATAGAAAAATTTGTCATCGTTAAGCGACACAAGTACTGTGACGCCCCCAAATCCAATGTACCTTTACCTCAAATTTGGTGCTCATGATACAACACATCTATCACATCTAAGTACTATTCCATCACTAATAATATAAATAATTACTCCATTCAACATTGAAATTTAAGTAGGCACACTTAGAAGGGGGCTTGAGTAAGTGTGGAGAAAACTGTCCAAGTTTTGCAATTTAATAAAACAGTTTACAATGCAATCTGCTGGATAATGAAAATAGTATGTTGTATTGATAATTCAGTTTGCTATATAATGAATGTAGTTCACTGAATTTGAAACTATTTTAACACTGTTAAGTCAATAACCTGTATACGCTATTTAATTAATTTTCTAGTGTACTTAAATATTCAGGAGAAGTTGATATAATAATACTTAAGCAGACAATGAACCAATCAATCACATAAACACAAGAGATGTTTACGTGATTCGGCCTCTATCCTCTACTTTAGTGGCCTAATATACGTCCAAAACCAACTAGTGTTGGAGACCAATCCTCCCGAGCACTTATGCTCTCCTTGTATAAACCTATACACCCCTTGAGTAAACTTACTCACCGAGCTCCGAAGCTCACTTGGAATTTAATTGTAGATCCTCCTAACCCACACTGGATTAGACAAGAATCAATTTAAATAATGATATAAAGAAGTTACACATTAAACTATGATTAAAGTAAGAGATTTATATCAATTTAAAGCTCAAACTCTATATGCAATGATCAAGTAAAGATGAGATGTCACCAATTTAGCTCAAAAACAATAAAGTTGAAATTAATTAAGTTGCTCAGATTAAAACTTTCAGCCATTGAATGCTTCACGTGAGATATCAAGCTTGGATCGAAAGTGTGAAATCAGTGATTTTTTAGCTGATCAATATGTATTTTCATCTATATCATACTCGACTTTATGCATAATCATTTATACTTAGCTCACCACTAGCCATTAATGTGACGACCCAAAATTTCAGAGTTTATATATTTTGAATATAAATTAAATAAGAATTTTGCAAATAAAATTTTTATAATGTGATTAGCACACACACACACACACACACACACACACACACACACACACACACATATATATATATATATATATATATATATATATATATATATATATATATAATGAAACTTATAGTTAATTTAACTATTAAGTAATGGTTTGAATTAACTACGAAATGGAATATAGAAGCCAAGAAGGTTAATTAATTAATATTAATTAGTTAAGTTAAAATTATATTATGAATTAATATAATTTGAATATTACGCCTTGTGTGGCAATGAACTAATTAATGATGAATTAAATTTCATAAACTTGCTTAAGTAAAATAGTGGATTAATGTTTGTATTTGATGTAAATAATATTGAGTGAGTTATGTAAACTCATTATTTTATTATATTACATATTTTATATGTAATATAAATTTAATGATTTAATAAATTAAATCACCGAGAGTACATTGTATTGTATTAAATGATATGAATATATTTCATAGTTTAAGGAATTAATTAAATTTAATAATTATGTTATGTTACATATATTAAATGTAACTTGAATAATGGTTTAATGTATGATATTATGCCAAATGATGATATAATAAATATGAATTGAGGGCTCAATATATAATATATGTATATTGGTAGCAAATCAATAAATTAAATACATAATTTGAATAATTATTAAATATACTAATTATATATATACATATATATATATATATATATATATACAATGAATGAATAAATTATTTGGAAACAATTTATGGAAGGAAAGAACAAATTAATTTAATTGTACAATATTATTTGTATAAATTAAATAAGTTATTTAAAATAATTAATGAAGTAAATATTAATTATTTAAATTATTGATTTGTTACATTAAAAGTGTTATTTTTATAAATGAATTAATTCCATTTTTAATGAGATGATTTTATACATAATTACAATTGTATAAATTACCAAATTATGTATTTATTAATAATACATATAATGATATACATATAATTTTAATATATGTATTAATAACAATTATATTTTATGTATTGGTAATTATATAGTTACAATATATAAATGTATATGTAATATGTATATAAGATATATACATATAAATGCTGAAAATACATAATACGTATATATATATATATATATATATATATATACGTATATATATATATATATATATATATATACGTAATATGTCTATGCAGAAAATAGGTAATATGCCTTATGTATATATGAATAATGAATGTATATATGCTATGTTAATTAAAATAATGCTGAAAACAAAAGAAGTAATGCTGAATTAGTTTAATACTTATTGGAAAATGCTCAATATTCCTTTTTTCTTTAGCATGAGGAGGTTAGTATGGCGTGAGAATTGGCCACCCAGGTGCCTAGTTAATATTAGTGGCACCCTATTGCAACTCAAAGTTTTGTTCAGTCTAATTTTCATTGTCAAGATCAGTAAATTTCATATCTCCTAAGTGTTCATGAGTTCCTAAAGCCATAACACAAAAACCTTCACAATTTTCAGCAAAAATCCATCAAATTGAAGCATACAATTAGAAGAGTTAGTGAATTCAAGCTGGAATTAAGGAAGTACTGAATAAACTTCATCAAGGAAGAGTTCTAAATCAGTCCATAATCAATATTGAATAAAGTTCATCAACCAAAGCTCAACTAAGGGTATAAAACTCTTCTCCTTGTTAAATTCATAGAAAATAGTTAGTTTTAATTGCTAATTGTTGTGAGTTGATGTGTGAGTTTGTTTGTTGGTGAATCAAGATGGATTCAGAAGATAAGAAGGGATTTAGTACGGAGATTATTTGTTCATATGATTGAATTCATATGAAAACTAAGTTTTTCAAAACATGGACATAAAGTGTTTGTGAAAATGCCTAAATGAAGTAATTTTGATAAAATATAGAGAAATGGAATATCATAAAGTATGATTATGTGTCAGACCAAATTATAGTTCATCTAGACTTGTAAGATACAAAAGACTCGAGCTAGATAGCTTGAAGAATGTAAAACCAGCATGAACTTTTTTGAAATAGAACAGAAGTGTCTGGGCACTGATTTTTGGTCTTGGGGAGCCAAGTCCTCTGCCATGTAGTGCCGGGGCGCTGAAAATGAGAAGGAAACCAACGTCAGGGTGCTGATCTGTTGAGTTGATTTTTTATTTTTGTTTTAAAATTAAGCATCCTAGCAATGTAATCCAACATGAAATATATTATAAAATATAAATTAACCTCTATTTGGAATAATAAATCCAATTTGATTAATAATTAAAGATTAAACTATTAACCTAGAAACAAACGAAATTTTGAATTAAGTTTGTAAATGTGCTATGTGTTTAACTATGTAATAATTCAATTTATGTTACATAGGTGATACATTGAGCAGTAACGCTGTGAAATAGCATGAATGACTATAAAATTATAGTGTTAACGACGAAAAGGCAAGTTCTTTCAATAATTTATGAATTTGTTGCTATATGAGAAATGTGAAATGATGTGATGTTAAACTGTGAATATGCTGTAGATAAGGAAATTTCTTGATCAATGTGAACTCAATGAATATGATTACATGTTAAACATGTGTTGAATGTGAAATGATTAAATGCAATGTATGCAAACTGATGAGCATGTATTAATTGCACACCATGAAACATATGATGCATATATAAAATGTACAGCATGACATATATGACGCATGAATGAAATGTCGGGTATGTATGAAATGTGAAGCATGAAATATGTTAACTGTTAGACTTGCTAAGTCGTCGTGCTCATTCTGACAAATATTTCTATTTACAGTTAAATGAAGAGTTATCGGATGCATATGGTGTTAAAGACGTGAAGCGCATTTAGGAAGCAAGCATATTTTGTTTTCCTTAGTTGGATGTGAAACCTGTCAGCGTGGCATATTGTATTGATATTAAAGCTTAATGTTCTTAAGCTAGTAAAGCTTTTAGCTGTGATAGATGAATGATAAAAATTGTTAGTCCTGACCGAACAAGTTAATAATAACGTATAGAACGAATATTTGCAGGGGTTGTGATTTATGATTACTCATAACTATTGCAATCAAAATTAATGAAGTTGTCATAAACTTTAAAGTTATCGTATAAAAGATATTCATTTTGGATTTTAGTTGTAGACTTTACATTAATCATTGTAAAGCACAATTATACGATGAATGTATTATATAAAGGATAGTGAATGTTGTTTTGGGAATCCAGGTTGTTATATAACGCGTTTAATACTGGATTACAATGAAGGATATATAGAACGAAGCATGTATTGAAAGTTGAGTGTTTGTATACTCATAATAAATGTTTTGAAATAAATCATAATATATATGATTGTGAAAACTGAAATGGATTCTAAAGATTACGATCTGGGGATATGATAAGGTTGTAAGGTTTTTAGTTAAACCAATTCGAAGAGCTATAAAAATAGTAAGTGTTGTAAAAAAAATTTAAAAAATTGAATTTTAGCAATTATATTATTGATTAAATGACGTGGAGTTAGAATAAGATTGTATAGTGAACATCGAACCCAAGATTCAAGGGGACCTGAATTTAGGGGCGTCACAGTTACAGACTCTTCAAGGTAATTTACCATTAACAGAGTATTAAATAATTCTGATATAGATTACTTTTGCAACACCAAGATTGCATCAATTTGTAAACTAATTTTCAGCACTAAAAATGTTAACCTATATCTTGAAGCAACATTATTACCGTTAAGAACAAAATATATATCCTAGATTTTAGCTCAATAATCATTGTTCCTTTAATTAATCAACCTAATTGATTTAGAAAATATAGATAGATATTCCTTTAATTATGGTAAGCATTTATCAATCAATCCCATTTATTACACGGTTTATCTAATAAGGAAAGATCAATTATTCTAACTCCATGATTTCTGACTAGATTAATTAATATGTGATTTATTATTTTTTGGAAAGCCCAAATCAATCAATCAATCAATTAAATCTTGGTAAATATATTTCTTATTATAAAGAAAGCTCAATCATTTATTTCAAAATCTGTTTTTAAAACTTTAGGATTTTTTTTTAAATCATGATTATTATTTATTTTAAAAAATCCAAGAATAATTTTCATATATGCAATGCAATCCTATGAGTTTTGAATAAGATATAAATCTACGAAGATCTTCCATGGACTCCTAGAAGCCCAAATCAATTTTTTGTTCATCTGTTATCTAGCTTGCTGCATAACAATGCTCTATGTTGCTTAATTTGGGTTGGTTATTCAAGATGCTATATTGATACAAACTTATGTTCTGGTATCCAAGATGCATAATTCATAAGTTTAATTTGTTGCATGATTATCGCAAGCATACAAAAACTTAGTACAACTATAAATTCGTTATCAAAACATAAGGTTGGAGTGTGACCAAGTCAACAAACATTACATAACTTAGTAACATCCTAGGTTCTACCAACCTTTACTATTACAACCTGTATCTTATCATAAAAGATTAACCTCGTTCGTAACATTAAGATTTAATACAAAAGTTTAACTAAAATATCAATCACTTTGTAGCTTTTCCTTTACCATTATCTTTATCAGAACTTCAGGCCTTCTTTGATTTAAGTGAAACATTTAAGTTAAGCAAGAGTGATCAACTAGTTGCTCAGCAAGTCTAAAACATTCAATGAATAATTGAAATCATGGATAAAGTTTAAATCTATTTGGGATCTTTAATAATTAAATAATAATTGAGAAGCAAATCTGAATGATAAGCAACAAAACAATTTCATTCAAAAGAAGTCTTTATCTTTCATCACTAAGTGGTCACTATGGACCGTTAACTCCTAGAAGGATATACCTTCAGAATATTTGACAATCACAAAGAATACGTGTAAGACCCCGACTTTTATGAAATACAAATTTAATTTTTTTTTATATTTTTTCTTCTGAAACGGTAAATGGATAAATTGACAAAAGTTAAAGTTAAAAAAAATGTTTTGTGAAAATTTTATCTTATCGGAGAATATTCATTTTTTTAGGGAATATTCGTTCTGTCGGAGAATATTCGATTCATACGACGGTGCCGAAATAACCAAACATTGGTGGACCTCACAACAAAATATTGTTGGATATAGAAAATGACATAAGTAACTTTTTAAAATAAAAATGGTCAACAGATCTATCACTTTTAACTGTTAAAATATCTGGTGGTAAAGGAATAGTAGAACACAGTATTGAACAGTAACATACGGTATTGCACAGTAGCACATGGTATTGCATAGTGTTTTATATTATTAAACTGATAAAGTGGCTACTATACAATATTGACTTTATCGAACCAATAATTGTCACATGCATAATAATTCATATTATTGAACTGATAATTGTCACAGTAGTATATACACAATAATTCACATTACTGAATCAATAACTATCATTACACAGTAACGTGCTTTTTATTTTATTTATTTTGCATTATTGTTATCATTATTATGATGTTAATATTCCATTATTAGTTGGTATTTTTGCTTTTATTGTGAATATCTAACTTAGAAAGCCAACTACACTGAATTTACAACAATTGGTTGTAATAATGAATAAATATGAATAATTGGTGAATTAATGTTAAATAATTGAATTTATAAAGTTGTTTTTTTTATTATAATAAATTATATAAAGTTATTTACTTTATATAAATTATGTAATGTAAATTATTTTATTATGATATATTATATGAAGTTATTTATTTTATATATAAAGTTAATTGATTTATACATAAAGTTAGTTGTTTTATATATAAAGTTAATTGATTTATACATAAAGTTAGTTGTTTTATATATAAAGTTAATTAATTTATATATAAAGTTAATTGTTTTATGTATAAAGTTGGTTGTTTTATATATAAATTTAATTATTTTATTAAATGAATGGTATAGATTAAAGAAAATCTGAAATAAATGGAATAGTTTAAAGATAATATAATAATTATAGAATTTGAAATGAACGGTGTAAACTAAAGATGATCTTTAAATGAATAGTTTAGATTAAAAAAAATCTTAAAAGATGAAATGTATGGTATAGATTAAACATTATCTTGAAATATACGATTTGGATTAAATTAGAAAAAATTTAAAAACTAAACAAAAGACTTATTCCAGCCCTGTTTCGACCATACCATCAGGATCAGGAGAATTTGTCATCTACAGTGATGTTTCAGGCAAAGGTCTAGGATGTGTCCTTATGCAACATGGAAAAGTTATAGCCTGTGCCTCTTAGCAACTCAGATTATGAGAAAAATTATTCTACTCATGATCTAGAGTTGGCAGCTGTTGTTTTCGTATTAATGATCTAGAGACACTGCTTGTACAGGGAGAAATTGGAAATCTTCGCGGATCACAAAAGACTCAAGTATTTCTTCACCCAAAAGGAACTCAACATGAGACAACGACGTTAGCTTAAGCTATTAAAGGATTACGACCAAACCATCTAGTATCACCCAGGAAAGATGAACATTGTACCTGACGCATTAAGTAAAAGATCTTATGCGAGTACAAATGTAATGTTGACAACGAAAATAAGTATTTTATACGACTTACAAAAGATGGAGAAAGAGCTAAAGATACTAGGGACCCACATGAGGATTGCGCACGTGCAAGTAAAACCGACTTTAATCTATAAAATTAAAGCTGCTCAAGCTACTAATCCAGAACTGATGAACATGATGAAGAAAGTACAACAAGGTGCTATTCCGGAAGCACGAATCGATGAGAAAAGAATACTTCGAGTTAACTCTCGACTCTGTGTTCCTAATAACCCTAAATTGAAGTATAAAATTATGATAGAGGCACACAACACACCGTTTACAATCTACCCAGGAGGTACCAAAATGTATCGTGACAATCACAATATATTTTAGTGGAACAATATGAAAAGGGAGATTGTAGAATTTATCTCAACATGCCAAATTTTTCAGCGTGTCAAGGAAGAATATCAAGTGTCTAAGGGTCCACTACAACCACTCGAAATTTCAGAATGGAAGTAGGAACACATCACTATGGATTTCGTGATAGGTCTTCCCAAAGTTTCTCAAGGCTTTGATGTGATTTAGGTCATCGTAGAGAGATTGACCAAGTTCACTCATTTCTTGCCTATAAGAGAAAAAATTTCACTTAAGCGTCTTGTCGGTATGTAGTTAAATGATATTGTAATATTACATGGCATGTCAATTTTCATAGTTTCTGATCGAGAACGAACGGATAATCGAAAAGGACGATCCAGACTCTTGAAGATTTTTTGAGACTTTGCGTACTAGGCTTCAAAGGAAGTTGGGACAAGTACTTGCTATTGGTTGAATTCTCCTATAATAATAGTTACCAAGCAAGCATAGGCATGACTCCATTTGAGGCTTTGTATGGACGAAAGTGTCGCTCTCCAGTATGTTGGAATGAGGTAAGAGAAGCAAAATTATTGGGACCCGAATTGGTACACTTGATAACAGAAAAGATCCAAACAATTCAACAAATAATACAAGCCGTATAAGAATGACAAAAAAGTTATGTTGATCTTTATCAAATGGATGAAAGTTTCAATGTCAGAAACAAAGTATTCTTACGTATTTCTCCATAGAAAGGCGTTACGAGATTCGAAATAAGAGAAAAGCTTAACCCTCGATTTATTAGCCCATTTAAAATTCTAGACCGAGTAGGAGTCGTGGCCTGTAGACTAACCCTACCACCAAGCATGTCCCGTATTCATAACGTTTTTCACATATCTGTGCTACGTAAATATGTGAAGGATCCGAATTACATCATTGAGTTAGAGCCAGACATTATAGCAGATGATTTAACATACGAGGAAGTATCTGTCAAGAATTTAAATAAGAAATAGCACATCTTGCGCTCAAAGGTTATACCTCAAATCAAGGTTTTATGAAGGATCCAAGATACTGAGGAAATAACCTAGGAGCTAGAATCTAAAATGAAATCTAAGTATCCTTACCTCTTCGAAATACCAGGTATGTCAATTTTGGGGACGAAATTTCATAAGAAGGGGAGGTTCTAAGACCCCTCCTTTTATGAAATACAAATTTAATTTTTCTTTATATATTTTCTTCTGAAACGGTAAGTGGATAAATTAACAAAAGTTAAAGTTAAAAAATATTTTGTGCAAATTTTATCTTATCGGAGAATATTCGTTTTATCGAGGAATATCCGTTCTATCAGGAAATATTCGATTCGTACGATGGCACCGAAATAATAAAATATTGGTGGACCCCATAATGAAATATTGTCGTATATAAAAAATGATGTAAGTAACTTTTTTAAATAAAAATGGTCAATGGTACTATCACTTTTAACTATTAAAATATCAGGTGATAGGGGAATAGTACAACACGGTATTGTACAGTAACATACGGTATTGCACAGTATTTCATATTATTGAACTGATAAAGCTGCTATTGAACTATATTGACTTTATTTAACCAATAATTGCCGCATGCACAACAATTCATATTATTGAACTAATAATTGTTATAGTAGTATATGTATAGTAATTCACCTTACTGAATCAATAATTGTCATTACACAGTAACGTGTTTTTTTTTTTTTTTTGCATTATTGTTATCACTATTATGATATTGATTTAAGTGTTGTATTCCATTATTAGTTAGTATTTTTGCTTATATTGTAAGTATTTAACTCAGAAAGTCAACTACATTGCATTTATAATAATTGGTTATAATAATGAATAATGATATTAAAGTTATTTATTTTATTATAATAAATTATATAAAGTTGTTTACTTTATATAAATTATGTAAAATAAATTATTTTATTATGATATAGTATATAAAGTTATTTGTTTTATATTTAAAGTTAATTGATTTATATATAAAGTTAGTTGTTTTATATATAAAGTTAGTTATTTTATTAAATAAATGGTATAGATTAAATATAATATAATAATTATAGAATTTAAAATGATTAGTGTAGATTAAAGATGATCTTTAAATGAATAGTTAGATTAAAGAAATCTTAAAAGATGAAATGTGTGGTATTGTTTAAATGTTATTTTGAAATATACGATTTGGATTAAATTAGAAAATTTTAGATTATGATAAGATTTTTGGCTATAAATAGAGGTTTTAGCTTAAAGATTTTTCATAAACTTTCTTACTTATTTTTTCTTTCACTCTCTAAATATTACTTTGTGTAAATTTTCTTTAAGTGTGCTTAAGTTATCGTGTGTATTTATGAAGATATGTAAAAGTACAAGTATTGTTTAAGTAAGTCTTTTTCATAATAGTTAGTCAAGTAATCACACGCATCGCACGGTATTTATAAATCTTCATTTAGAATACTCTTTCTTTAAAAGATTCATTTTGAAAAACTTTCTCTTGAAGATTCTTTTGAAATAATATTTTTAAAAACCATTTTGAAGTTTATTATACTTTATTATGTAAACTAGACAAATTTTTACTATCAAATCATTTTTGATGATTTTATACGAATTGGTGGTATACACCATGAAATTTATATGTGGTAGTTACTAATTAAATTATAAATAAATAGGTTGATCAACTTCATTTAAAACAATATTTAGTCATGTGTTAACGTAATGGATATCATTTTCTTTCATACTCTTAAACTACTCTAGTAAATATCGTTGTGTAAAACTTCCTAAAATAATTATATGTTCCTTAATAGTTTGCGCTTTATTTAATATCATTTCATGTGAACCTTCCTATTTACTTGAACATTTCTATTGAATTTTAACCGTTATTTAGAACTGCAGATCTTGAATACCATTCTTAAATTTGAGTCCATGTCATGTTGATAATTTGAACATTATTTAACTCTAGATAAAGTAAAATTATAAAAATTTTGATAGCTATTGTTTATCTTGTTATTCTATTTCTTTTGTTTATCATATATATCTCTCTTGTTATTCTAATTATCAAGAATCAAGTTGTGGTGAATATTTGTAGCCTGGGGTACAAATGATAGGATAAAGGCAATATAATGATAGTGTGTCTTTTAGGGCACGTGGTGAATGTTCTATTTGACCCAGGAAAAAGAAGAACTGTTGTTGGTATGATCATGACCAGTGGTGTTTCAGATAATAAAAGTTGATGATATTTTTCTTAAAAAGAAAAGTTAGTAGACATCATAATTTATATGATTCTTCTATTGGATTGCTCATTCCACTGCTATTATTGATTTAAAACTTGATGTTTATTATATTCAATCAATAACTCAACTGTTGAAAGCTAATAATAATTTACTCATTATTATCTTAGTCATGATATTTCTTTACTGTGCTATTTAAGCTCACCCTTTCATTTGTTTCATTGTTCTTCAAGAAATAAAAGTAGTTGGGTCTAGCCAGAGGATGGAATGAAGGTCCAAGCAATAGCTGTAATGACCGAGAATTTCAAGTTAATTATAAATAATTAAGAATTTAATTTCCAATGAATTTCATTTTGTGTTAATTAATTTTGTGATTTGCTGAATATGTGACTATATGTTGATTCTAATTAAAGGGAGGTCCAAGTAATAGATTTATTAAATTAATGGACTAACTTAAGAATTTTTATTAATAGGTTGTTGAACCCTAATAAATATTCAATTAATCTTGAATATGACAAGTCTAATTAGATTATATAATTAATGTGAATATTAAATATATAACAATGTGTTAAACTAGATGAATTTATTTAATAGTCCATGTATGTAATTAATTACTAATGGACTAACTTAATAAGTTAATTAAACAAGTCCAAATATTTAACTATGTAATGGATTTATAGACAATAATGTATGATCATATAATTTAATTAATTTAGCCCAATGCTTGATTTAAATACCAAGTCATGCTAGTAGCCCATTGATTTAATTAACTTAGCCCAAGTGAAATTAAATGTAGTAGCCCAAACATTAGCCCAAATGGTACATTAAGTGAAAATCAACAAGTGGTCAATGTTGCTACCAAATTCAAATTAAAAAAATAAAGTAAAAATGGGAGGATAAAAATGAGGTGTTGGATGGATAAGAGAGGGATCCCTTAGGTCCCATGTAATCTCTTATTCGGCACATTTGACTGGTTAGAAATTTATAAAAATCTCCATGTAAGCTTGGACTGGATGAAATTAGTGATAGATCTATACATACATAGTTATATGTATAATTGTTAGAAGATGAGATCTAATTTAATAAGACCGTCTTTGACCAAAATTAGAAGACTTCATTTTTTCAAGATTAAGCATTTTAGAGAGAGAAGCTCTGAAGAAAAAGTTACAAGAGAAGTTAGTGAAAGTAGTATGCCCTCAAGCCAATCACATTTGATGTGATAAGCATATACTTTGTAATCTTGTTCGTTTATTAATAAAAGAATCAAGGCATTTCTTTATTCATAATTAATTACTTGAATTAATCAAATGGATAAACCCATAGTTTTCGAGCAATGCTTTTAGAACCATGATAATGATCATGCTAATGAGATCTAAATTCAAGATAGCTCAAAACTAAAATTGTTCCTAATCAT